>CM072530.1:35480557-36680557 GCA_036898165.1 Silybum marianum | reverse complement strand
TTGGGCGATTCAAAGTGCTGTGGTTTCTTCTTTGCAAAATATTCAACATGGAAACAAAGATGACTAGAGGTTGTTTGACGATTTTGGAGCTCATAGGAGTGGAAAGTAAGATCACCTCTCCGAAATCTTGGATCTAGGGTTTGGGTTTTTCACCAACAACTCTCATTCTCCCTTGGGTTCTATTTTGTGTAGGTTTTGGAAGATATTTAGGTGTTCTTGAAGGGATTACATCATGGATCTAGAGGTTTAGCTTGAGGATCTAAAGTCTTCACCGAATGGAGCTCGGTGTTGGGGTAAAATCTAGATTTAGCCTAAATCTAGTAAGGTGAGTTCAAGTTGTTTTGTGAAAACGTTGTACATGCCAAAAATGATCATGTTGATATATTAACATGTTTTTACTTACTAATTATTTGAAATGTGTAAGTATTTGGGAAAAATGTGTATTATCGGGTATAGATGGTTTTATAAATCATGCAAAATACTTACGATCATGTTCTAGACATTTTATTAAATAAAACATAAAAATGATTTATTTAGATGTTTTATTTTATAAATGAAGATTATTTGGTATTTGTGCATTTTGGGGGTATTTAATTTATAAACCCTTGGAAAGTACATGTTAATGCATTATGAGGCATTTTGGAAATATACGAATGTGATTTATTTGGAAAATTGTTTTGCCTCAACCAAATATGTTTGATTTGAGTAAATATACAAGTGTGGAGTCATAGAGCTTTTGCTCCGTTTTTGTCTATGATGAGTCTCATGGACACGTGCCAGATTTAAATGGCTACATGGTGAGCTTTTCGGGTTATATGCAATTAAAGCATATTTATTTATAAAATTACATGCTTTGGGTGCGTCGGTCATTCATTTAGAGGTCATGTAATTTAGACTGCATTGCAATGGATCCATAGGCATGTGAGTCGAGTTGTATTTGAATATTGAAATCATAATTCCTTGTTTTGAGGTTGATACCTAAAATGGGCGATAGATATGGAGTTGTTGAGTGGGGTAACCACATGAGTGATAGACCATGGAGTTGTTGAGCTCGGTACCCTTGTGAGCGATAGACATGGAGTTGTTGAGTTTGGTACCTATATGAGCGATATACATGGAGCTGTTGAGCTTGGTACCCATGCAAGCGATAGACATAGAGTTGTTGAGCTTGAGACCTATATAAGCAACAGGCATAGAGTTGTTGAGCTCGTTAACCCATTAAACTATAGACCGAGGTGTGGCCTACTTTTGCGTTCCGCCACTAACCTTGAAGTTCCCCCGTCATCGAAAGGTGTTATTTTGGGTATTAAGTCTTATCCATTGTTTTCGATGACGTATTTTGGAGTATGGGGTATTATCCACATTTTGTATTAATGGATCATTGAGAGTTGACCATATTGGGTATTATAGAAATGGAGCCTTGTCCATAAATTGGTGTCTGAAGCATTTAAACGCATTCACGTTTTGAGTGAGTAAAAGGTGTGGATTTTGTGTTTTTCGAGTAGTTCTGTTTAAAGCTTTTATTACTTCGGTATCTCGATTTAAGCTTTATAATGAAAAAGATGAATTTTGGGAAAGATGTTGCTTTTATAATGGAGTCTTTTATTTGAGAAATTATTATCCAACCAAGCAATCTTTCGATTTCTATAATTTATAAATGTTGTTATAAACTCTTGAACTCACTAGGCGTTAATCCTAACATTTTTCTTTGTCGGCATGTGCATCAGGTTACTGTTGGGGTTGGTACTAGCGGCACGTGTGGTCTTACATGCTAGGAAGTAGCACGATAAAAATTTGGCACTTTGTGACATTTTCCGCATTCGGAGATAGCGACTCTTTAGGTTTAGTAACACTTGACCATATGTAACCCTTTGTATAAGACTTGGTCTAACTTTGTTGAGGTTTAACTAGAATATTTGTTGAGGCAATTCGAATGTTGATTTATAAGAGAAGGATTTATTCCTTATTTATTGTATTGATGAAAATTTTAAATTAGTCACTCTTTTCAAATTTAAGGGTGTTACAAAGACGCACGCGGACTCAAATACCAACACCAATTTAGCTGATGGCTTACAGTTGTAAGAATTGAGTGTTGGAGGCTAGAAGAAGGGTCGCATGTTGTATTTAGGTATACTCAGTACCCCTATTATGCTAAGAACGGTGATCTCAGCGCCACTAGCAGCACTGAAAGATCATATGTTGTTGGTACTTCCACAGAGGTATGTTTAGTTATGTCACCAGTTTTGATAGCCAACAAATTACTAGTCTTTGTCAAATGTTTAACGTTTGTGGGTACTCGAGTTAAAATAACTAGTGTGGAACACCGCACAACGCGTGGTGACGAAAATATTTGTTACGAAATACGCAAGGGGTGTTTGGGATTGCTTATAAAAACAACTTGTTGACTTATTCTGGTGTGATACCGGTAATAAGTTGTTTTGAGTGTTTGGATTGGGAAAAAAAGAAGCAACTTAACATTTTACACTACATAACAAATAGGTTTCACCGATAAAAATTACCAGAGATATTTCCATCGGTAATTACCCACAGATCACCTAGAAAATAACAGTGACTCGGTAAAATCCGTTGTTTTTCAAGAAAATACCAACAGATCACTCAGAGAATCCCTGAGTAATCCGTCACTAATTTGAATTACTCACCAGCAATTTACCCACCAAATTTTGTGACGGTTTTTTGAGGAATCACCCTTTAGCAACAGATTTCCAAGGGAATGGTTCGTAGGCAAAAGTATTTCGTTTAGTAGTGTTAGAGCATCTCTAACAACTTCTCTTAAATAGAGAAAAACAACTTTTTGTAATTAATTTATTCCAGTGTGGTACCAACATAAACTAATTCAAACACCTTTTATAAAACTCCGATTTTCCACCACATAAATTGTTTTAAATAAACAATCCTAAACATCCCTGTAAATACATTATAAGATTATACGTAATTTCTTAATGCAATGAATGTACTGAAAATATTTTAGATATAGATTAGTTTCATCATTAGTTTCATAAATATGTAATTCATTGGCGTTTTAATTAGAGTGGCACACATTACAAAAAGGTAAAGACTTAAATAAAAGAAATCTCCCTTACTCAGGTGTTGTTCGAACCACTAACATCCCCCTTGTTGATTAACATTTGTCCACCAGGAATTGATGGATGTAAAAATGTAGAAGAGAGAAGCCACTCAATTGCGTTTTCAGATACATCAATAACCATTCTCTTCCTTGGAGCTATTTGCTAAGGAAAATACTTTAACAACCACAAACATGAATAATTAAATCCTTAAATATTATAAATTAAATTAAAATGTAAATTGAAATCGATTTCTGAGATAATAAATTTAAATCCAAAACACAAAAACAAAAACTATTTTTACACTATTGAAATCAATACTCAGTTTGTAAAACTTACTCTAACCACCTCATGATAAATGGATTATAGAGAGAATGGAGAAGGATGAGAAGTAGAAGCAACCATTGTAGAACCAAATTGGGACGTTGTTCTTGAAATTGTTGCTTTATTGGAAACAATTGTTTTCGGTCTCTGTTTTGAATGAAATAATTTTGAATAACCGTTAAGAATTATTCCATTCAAATAATACTTCCCCAAATAAATTATTATTCAAAACACAATTATCTCTTATGTGGAACTACTTAGTTGCCTCCTCTACTCCGATCGAAGATCAAAGAATTTTACCCTCATTAGCTTGATGGAATATCTCCTTATTCCATATCCTCAAAGCTACTTTATGATCATCTATAGAAAAAATAAAATTCGAACATCCACCTATGAACTCAAATAAGTTCAAGTTAGAGAATTCATGTCACTTAAATGATTAATTTATTTTTAAGCAAGTATATTCTATTAGAAGAGCCATACATCGAATTTTAATGCCGAACCTCTTTGAATTAGGCTTTGATAAAGTTTTTATTACAAATTAACAACATAGCCTTACTTTTATTAATAATGGCCTAGAAATTTTAACCTCAAACTTTGAAAGTTGCACATTTCTCTGGATTTGGGAATCCCTGAAAGGGGTTAGTCATGAACAGGAAATATGACGGCAATCATTAAAAATAAAGGGAGACCATGAATTTTAATGTCACAATGCATAATATTCATTTGGAAATTATACATACATGGTGGCAGTCATGGTTGTTCTTTAGTTCGAAGAACTTTGGCCCCATCCATTTCTGCACTCCGCATACCCTTAAATCGATCAGATGGAAAGGATGATCGGATGAGGATGGACGTAAATAGATTGAGAGTAGAGAAGTAGTAGATGGATAGTCTATGAAGTAAGACGTAGGGTTTAGTAAATGGATAATCAATGAAGTAAATGGATAATCAATGAAGTAAGACGTAAGGTTAGTAGTAGATAGATAGTCTGTGGGTTAAATATAAGTAAGATTACCAAAAGAGTCTGTTCATAATGAAACTACCATTCTTTGAATAGGGGCATAACAATCTTTAACATATTAACGATTTTAAAAAGTCAAAAAAATTAGAAAATTCCTTTGAGGATTCCTATTCAACCAAGCCGCCACATCATATCTTGAGGTTATTGCTTTTATGTATACTAGTGTAAGGCCCGCGCTTTACGCGGCGACAATAGTTTTCTAAAGTGAATATTGAATCGAGCTAAAATCAAGGGTAATCCTTAGCTTATAATTATTGAAATACAATATAAAAAATGAAGGTATTCTTCATAAAGTGATTTAACTTGCATGTATTCATTCTCGTTTATTATTACGATAACTTTACATCAGTAATAATTTTGTTATTAAAACTCAAGCGACATGTCCAATAATGATAACACTGTTATAGAAAACAATATAAAGATGCAAAATTAGTTGACCAATATCCACGGATGAATCGTGTTAAAAATCTCAATAGCAAATTATTACAGTAATTTTTCCTTCATAAAAATAAGATTAATACCAACTCAATGATTTTGTCACAACTGCATCCCTTCTTTAACTATTATATTAACTCTTACCCTATAGAAATACGATTATTATTAATTATATCAGTTGTCAAAAATGCATCCTCTTATCCATATATAGTCGCATCATTATTTCAATTTAAAATCTTACCAACATGGGATAGACCAAAACGATGACACATTTCAATGTTTAAGCCTACCCAATTATTATGATGCAACATCATCTAATCCTCTTATTTTATACACTTTTTTATTCCAGTATTTTAAGTTTTCACGAATGTGGGATAACTTCGATTTAAATAAGCAGCCTTTGAGTGTATCCAAAAGAATTGTATCCTTCTTTTGATATATCTTATTTTCTTCAACCCTATAATTTCACACAAATAAACCATCATCTCTTTTGATACATTCAACGTTTCCTTTCTTAACCTTCATCTTTCTACCAAGGGATAATACAAATAAAACATGTTTAGTTTTGGTAAATTCTTTTCTTTAATAAATATAGTAGATAATAGATATATTACATTATTAAAAAATATTTTATCATAAAGTGAATTATTTATATCATGTAAATTATATGATATAGTTTTGAAATCTTCGTGAATTAATATTTTGCCTTTTTGAACAGCAAAATGAATATATATAGCACCACATAAATCACATAGCACGTTTGTCTTTTATACTTCGTCATTGTTGTACACATTTTTTTTCTTGATTTATCATCAAATCATATATACTTAAAATATTTTACAAAAATTAATGAAAGATTTCTTCAACAAATGAGAAAAATTATAAGAAAAATGTGTTTTATCGCAATATTTATAGTTTTGATTATATTAAATGTCACCGATATAAATGAATTTTTTATATATCAATTGTTATGCAATAAAAAATGAAAATTAAATTTTAGAAAATTAATGTGTTGAGTTTAGATTAAAAATATAAATATGATTGAGAGAAAAAGAAATATAAATATTACTGAGTGTTCTCATTAATTCTTTTTATCATTTATATTTAAATGTATTACATTGTCATAAATATTTCAATTTTATACAATGACTTGTAATAATTAAAAAAAAGGTGAAATGTTGGATCAATTAATGAGTATGTTAATTGTAATAATTACAAAACTACATAAAATATTTAATCAATTAATAAGACATTAAAATAAAAATTTGAAAAACTCACCATTGGATAAATAATAAAATCCACCATCCACGCATTCTCAAAATGCCAACATATGTTTTTAGCTATTTTTATAATATTACATTAATGTATTGATTGGTGTGTAAATAAAAAGGAATTGTAAATACAACCAAAACTTTTAACTTATATTGATTGTTAAGCTAATAGAATAAAGAACGATAAAAATTATTCATATTGATTGTTATGTAAAAAAATGTTTAATAATTAATCTGTTGCGTCTAGAAATGAAAAAAACATTCCTTTAATGATATGTTTCTATACAAAAGTACTTTTTGTAATGTTTGATCCACTAAGATTAAAGAAACGTTTTTGATGATGAAGTCATAGACACCATAAGTTTTCACAACAATAATAGGAAAAATCTAGAAATAATCAAAAAATTATGTGATTATTAATCACGCATAAACAATTATCATCAATGGACATTTTCCATACAGGGGCGAAAAGTATTTAACAATTTCAGCATTTAAAAAAATAAAAAATTTGAGAATAAACATAGAAAAAAGTTCTAGACCTTAGAAGGCGTCACCTCAATTCTCTTGATTATTCTTTTAATATGTATATATATATATATATTTCACACAACAGAAATAAAAAAAAATTAAAAAGAACCCCATGTAAATACACTTTGGAGTTTGATTATCGTCAACATAAAATAAAAAATAGTTTTTAAAAATCTACGACAATATAAGCAAAATAAAATGAGGACAAACCCCACATAAAACACTCGTATAACATAAATATTAACTGGAAAACATGAATTGAAGAAGTAAAAACAAAAATAACAATTGTGACGAAATTCCAAATAAAAACCCAAAAACTTATTAACAATCATATATAATACACAAAAAGCATCAACATTATTTGAAATATTTGATGGAAGAAGAACAATTATAATACCGATATAATAGCAATTAGGAATTGTGAATGAGAAAAAACAAAAACAAACGTAACAATTGTGAATAAATTCCGAATAAAAACACCAAAACCTTATTTAACAATAATATGCAATATACATTGAACATAATAAAATATGGAAATAAATAGAAGAAAAAAAACGTCGATACCGATTGTACTATACACATATCAACAACATATAAATCATAAAATAAACAATAAAAATGTATTACCTTACAAAAACTTGGCAAGATGAAACAATTGGAGATGAAAAGGGGTTAAGGAAAGCGAAAAGACGGTGTTAAATACAAACATAAATGAATAAGTAATATTTATGAGAAATCGGTTACTTGTGGAAGTGTAGGAGACAAATGGAAGGAAAACGTAGAAAAAAGTTAGAATAAAGGAGAAAAAAGAAAATTGTGTTTCTTGTTTTTAGGTGATAGACACGTAAGCTTACCCGGTTGTTATTTAATATATATATATATAGATATAGATAAGTATACATGGTAGTAACGTAAATAAAGAAATTTATTTATTTTATTAAATTATTAATGATTATTAAAATAAAAAACGTACGAACAATATAGAAGAAGAAAATAAAAAGAACTTTAAAATCCAACAAAAATCTAAAAAATGTATACCCAAATTAGTTGTCTCGAATTAATCCTGAAAATAATACAAATATCCATTTAAAAAGGACTTATTTAGGTTATATCGTATATTATAATACCTTCAAAACATTGTTCTCATCTAATCCACCGTTGTCAAGAAGAAACCATCGCCTTCGTAGAAAACAAATTAAGAAAACATAGAAGTCGAAAGTAAAAAATAAAAATTTAGAATTTCACCAAACTTCAAAAAGGAATAATACTTGGATTGTTATTCTCGAAATAAACCTGAAATCTAAAATCGTTGTCAATAAGAAACCAGAATTTCACCAAACGTCAAAAAGGAATAATACTTGGATTATTATTCTCGAAATAAACCTGAAATCTAAAATCGTTGTCAATAAGAAACCATCGGTTCCATATAAAACAAATTAAGAAATATAGAAGACATAAGTAAAAAATATAAATCTAGAATGTCAACAAAAGTCAAAAAAGAATAATACCTAAATTATGATTATCGAAATAAACCTGAAAACGCTTTTGTTGAAGAAAATAATAGTAGGCAAATGAAATTCGTAGATGATAAGAGGTTTATAGTAACAATATACCAAATATATAGAAATCTTACTTGCGATTGCTTGAAATCTAAATAAATTGGGTGTTGTTTCTTGAACTCAAATTTTCAAGAAAAAAGACACGATCAAATCAATAAACTACGAAATTGAAATCAATAGGTTGGTTTGAGAGAAACAGAAGACGTTGTGTATACGATCCATAGAGAAACAGAAGACGTTGTGTATACGATCCATAGAGAAACAGAAGACGTTGTGTATACGATCCATAGAGAAACAGAAGACGTTGTGTATACGATCCAAACAGAAGACGTTGTGTATACGAACGATCGGAGTCGAGATGGAGGAGACGGTGAAATGACTTGAACTCAAAACACGATCAAAAAAGTAAAATCTTCTTGAGAGATTGCTTCATAGATGGAGAGAATCAAAAGTTTGGCAAAATGAAACAATTGGAGATGAAGAGGGGTTAGGGAAAGCGAAAAGACGGTGTTAAATACAAACATAAATGAATAATTAATATTTATGAGAAATCGGTTACTTGGAAGTGTAGGAGACAAATGGAAGGAAGAAGTAGAGAAAAGTGAGAATAAAGGAGAAAAAAGAAAATTGTGTTTCTTGTTTTTAGATGATGACACGTAAGCTTACCCGGTTGTTCCTTTAATATATATATATAGATAAAAGAAGTTTGGCTAAGTTGGAGCAGCTCGAAGAGTAGTGGCTGAAGCGAAAGCAGGACCTCGAGTCCCAACTGGCGTCGGAACAAAAACTATGGATAAGCCTAGAGACACGACAAAACCATTTAGCTACTCAGTTAGAACAGTAGCTCGAGTTATCCAAGTAGGTTTTTGAGTTTATGAGTCGGTATCATTTTGTATCTCCTCGCCCTATTCCTAAATAATAGATATTACGAACAATTTTACTGTAATGTTTATTGTATGAGTCATTTTTATGATTTTACGAACTGTTTTTTAATATATATACAGACAGTTTTTTGTATTGTTTTTATAATTGTACAGACATGTATACAACTATTGATGCATGAAGTACCACCTTTATTGAATTATTCCTTTGAAATAAATAATTTAGAATCAGTGATGGTAATACTGACGTTCGGTAATCTGCCAGTGATGTTGCCCCTCAATAATCCGTCGGTAACATGCACCTCCGGTGGTTCGTCGATGAAGGTCAACCTCGCTGAACCGTCATTGGGTTGTCGTAGGTGAACCGTCGAGGATATCTTTAGTCATGAAAATTTTCCTAACATACTTTCACTAACAGGTTAGTTCGTCGACGAAAGCGTTCCGAATGATATTGATATTCTCGAAATATACATGTTGTAAACTATATATCTTTTTGTAAATATATATACATACTCCAAAATGACTAAATAAAAGTAAAAAATACAAATATTTCATATGTAAAAAAGCTTTTATGTTGAGGGATATTTGGATGTGAAACATATGGTTGTGAAAACCATAGAGTAACAGTGGCATTTTCATTAAATGATAATTTTAGGAGACATATTTTAAAAATTATATTTTAATAAAAGTGAAAAATGATAATTTAGGAGACATATATTTTCTTTTTAAAAAAAAAGGAGACATACTTTAAAAATTATATTTTCATAAAAAAACTATTTAACTTTTTATAATTTGAAAAATACGATTTATGGTCTATATTTTGACAATCGAATCAAAAGCGCGCCTAAATGATTTTTCGAGTAGTGCTATCATTTTGACAATAAAAGATAAATACATTTATTTTTTATAAAATCATCATTAATTTGGTGGTTAATTTTTAATATAAGGTCTTATGTTCATGTAATTAATTTAAAATTAAAAGTTAAACTAAAAATAAATAACACAAATATAAACCCCGACGTCTAAGATGGGAGAAAAATCATACAAACCAACTTTATCAATGAAAACTTATGTTTTAATTTCAGTTTTAAAATATATATGATTACATATAGCAAAATGATACGATAGCACCTATAAATGAATCTAGATAATGATATTGAAACCCCCCCCCCCTATAAAGTTTAAAAAAGTTTGTTTTTTATATTATAAAAATTCATTTTTCTAAAATATAAATATATTTGACCCCCCCGCCCTATAAAGTTTAAAAAAGTTTGTTTTTTATATTATAAAAATTCATTTTTCTAAAATATAAATATATTTTGACCCCATAAGGTTTGATCCTATACAACTTTTTCGTCCAGTTTCATTATTAAATTTTTATATAATTTATTTTTTACATTAATAATTAATCATGAAGAGTTAGAATTAGAGTTTGTTAGTTTATATACAATTGTTAATTTTTTGTTGCTTATTAGTTGTTAAGGTTAGGGTTTATTGTTTGATATCAAATTGTTGTTGTTGTTGTTGTTGTTAATTTAGACTTAGAATTTACTAGTTGATGTATAGCTCTTGATTTGAATAATCTTCCTTGGATTCATTTGAAGTAATTTTTAATTTAATATTACCCTAATCAAAGAGATGAATAAGACGAAACTATTTAAGTAGAGAACATCGTCAACCAGGTGATATGTGGTCATTATTTAAATTCCAACCCCGATCACAAAAATCTCTAGATCTGCCTCTGATAACACCTCTCACGATCCTATCATTTTTTAGACTATAAAAGTACGAATTAGTTACCCGTACCACCATAATATCTAGTAAAGTGAATCTACCCGTTAATCAAACAAATATACGCTAAGGGATATTCCAAAAAACAATCGAACAAAAACACATGTAATTATAGATCATTAAATAAATGTTCAAATATATGTTATTGCATAATCAAACAAACACACATGCAATTTAATACTGTTTATACATATATTTAAAAACTTTTTGTATGAAGTGATATTTATGCATGTACTTGAACACACATATCACGATGGTTTGCAAGGACCCCATCAGTAGAACTCGGTCATAACTGAAATGAAAATTGGCAAATTAGCTGATGAACTAGCTGATGATTGATAAGTTAGCTGATAGTTTTTAAACTAGCTGATGACTTATAAATTAGCTGGTAGCTGATAAGCTGATGAACAAATTATGTTTGACAAAAACTAGCTGATAACCATTTAAATGACTAAAATGACATCTTGAAAAAATAATAATTAATATTAATGAGGGAATAATCGAAAAAGATGACAAAAAGCTCCTCATAAGCTACTCAAAGTAGCTTATCAATAAGCTAGCTTATAAGTTAGCTTATAAGTCGGCTTATGTGCATCCAAACATCTACACTGAAAATAAGCTAGCTTATAAGCTAACTTATAAGTTAGTTTATTTTTGCCAAACAATGCCAAAATGTATTAAAAATAATCTGATAAGAAAAAGTTTTAAACAGGTTCATGATTGAACTGAATACAAAATTCCTTCTATCCCAATGGATCACACTATATTTTGCACCAACTTTCAAAAATAATGTAAAAAGTAGTGTAAATTTTAGTGTTAACGGAAAGGGTCTTTCTTTTTACATCATACTCTATTTTTCAAATGCATCTTACTCTATCTTATTTATTTATTTTAATTGGTAACACACTAACTTCTATGTTTATTTATCGATTTTAATAGGGAGTCATATATATAGATTAAAGTTTAATATATAAAGTAGGGTATAAAAGATAACACCTAATGATAAATCTTTTGCAATAACATTATTTTTTACACCAAATTCTTAATATTCAAGACATATTTTTTTTATATTAATTTATTAAATTTTATATAATATCTTTATATTCATTAACTTTGCAATTTATAATTTTACACTCATGTTCTTTTATTTAGATCTAACTTAATATTTTTTTTATTAATTATGAATTAAATCATTTTAATATACTTGAAATAAAACTTTTTATTAAAAAATAATAGTTACATTAAAACAAATACAAAAAGAAAAATGGGAATTTTGCTCAAATAGTTGTTTCAGACTAGTATTTTAGTCTTCTAGTCGACTAGAATTTTGCTCATAATCTCCCCAAGATTGAGAAAATAGCCATCAAGGTCGCCAATGCCTAGAGTTGCCTTGGCGACCTTTTCAAAAAATACTTGCAGATTGGTCCCTGGGGTCGCCGAACACAAGGGTCGCCGACACGACCTTGCTCCCTCAATTTTCCAGAAAATGACACGTTTGGTCCCCGGACATCACGTATGCTACATCTCCCAAGAATGCATGTTCCCAATACGTGGTCAAACAATCAATAGTGGGTCAGACGGCATATGTCATGGAATATTCCACAAGGTCGCCATGGCGACCCAGGGACCAAAAGTGTAATTTCAATTTTCCTTTACGGACTTCGTGAAGTCCAGGGACCAAAAGTGTCAACTTCTGAATGTTGAGGGGCCATTGTCGCGTAGGCGACCCTAGTGTTCGGCGACCCCAGGTATCATTCTGCAAAAAAAATATGAAGAGGTCGTCGAGGCGACCCTAAGCATTGGCGACCTTGATGGCTATTTTCTCAATTTTTGGGAGATTATGGCTAGGAGACTATAATACTTGTCTAAAATGGCTATTTGAGCAAAATTCCCAAGAAAATATACCTGCATGTAATTATTATCATTATTATATTTTCCCTACAAATGAATTAACGCATTACGAAGTTCGAAATGTGCTACTTTGTCATTTTTTCTATAACGTGTGAGAAACTGTAGAAATTGATTATTATCATCCATCGCCATTTCAACCTCTATCAGTGGCACTTCTCTTGCAACTTCAATTGTTGCATCAAGAGCACGTTCATCCTTTAATTATCATGTTATGTTAAATAAAACATGTAATCATTATGTCATGTAGCACGTCTTTTTGCCAAAACAAGTCGAGTCCTGGTACAATTGTGAAACATGATTGGAGAACGCCAAATGCGCAATCAACGTCTTTTCTACATGCTTCTTGTTGCATAGCAAAATATTTATTTTTTTCGACCACATGGTTCATGAATAGTTTGCATTAAGATGGACCATTTTGGATATAAACTATCCGTTAGGGGTGAGCATAACCGGGTACACGACTTTTTACGGAACCGAAAATGGCGGTTCCTGGAATTCCGGAACCGGAATCGCTACCACCGGTTCCTTATATTTTGGAACTGGAACCGCTGGGAACCGGTTCCTGTACCGGGTACCCAGTTTCAAATTTTTTAATTTTTTTTTACATTACATACAATTTTAAAAAGTGAAATTTTTAACTACAAAACTGATCCGATAAAAATTTACCGACTTAAAATAATAAATAAAACAAATAGCAAAAACTAATGCGATAAACACTAATTATTATATAAATAAACTAGAAATTTTGAGTTTAAATAGCAACAAAACGATTTCCATAATACTTCACGTGAAGTTGTGAACATCTAACAAATAACACAAAAGTCTAACCTAATAATAAATATAGTTTTATTAATATATATATATATATATAATATTATTTATTTAAAATTAACGGGTACTCGTCGGTTCCAGTTTTGGGTATCCAGCAGGACCGGGTACCCGTTCCCGACACCGGTCCCGGAGGGTACCTATTCCAAAAAAATGAGTACCGGAACCAGTCTTAATCGGTTCCGTATTTTAGGAACCGGAACCAATCACATCTGTTCCGGAATCCCTACTATCAGCCAAGTAATAACCCATATCATATTGCTTTCCTTGAATGAAGTAACAAGCGGGAAGAGAAATATATACCTTGAGTAAGATTGAAGTAATGGAGTTTATGAAAAGTAATCATTAAACAACCTAGAATTTGTGCTTTCTCGGTCATGACTGATGTATCTTTAGAATCAAAAAATCTAACCTCTCAATCTGCTAGAAACGCATCTCTAGTGTTGTCTTCATTTTCTTTGGATTTAGAATATAATGACGACATAATTGGTGGTTCTATATCTCAACGACCAATAGGAGTGAAAAAATCAAAGTTGAAACGAAAAATAGACGAGCAGGCATCAATGATCATCAATAACATTGAAGAAGGAAATAGACAACTTTTTTTAGTAACCTGGATATCCAACTAACAATGCGAGCTGACTAATCCCAGGGCGACCACCTACTTTGTGGGTAGCCCGGAGTCACCGCGTTTGTACCTCCGTGGCCACAAGGGTATTTTTGTTCCTCGTTGGAAATAGACCACTTTTAGAGCAATTGAAAAAAGCATCGACACAAAGGGAACTCTTTTTGGATATGCAACAAATCAAGGAAGAAAATAAAATATTCTTTAGGGATGTGAATTCAATACATGATCCCAGTATACGAGCATATGTCGGAATATAACAAGCACGGATTTTAGAGAAAAAGACTCAACTACAACATCAACATACCCCACCTATCTCGACTTCATTTGGACCAATCTTAATGATCTTGGAGGATTTGGAAGCGGGTTACCAGATTATTAGATTTCTAGTAATTTCATTTCGATGATATTATGTATTATTAAATTTCTGTTGATTATGTTTTCATCTTTTAATATTAGCTTATTTTCAGCGAATATTTTTATCATGTTGTAATTATTTATTTATTTGATCAAAACATAAATATGATTTTGATATAAAATAATTTATAATATATATGTGTATATGTATATAGATATATAACAAATTAAACCTATTAAAACTTTAACACTTTAAAAACAAAAATAGTAGATCTCAAAATTAAGGAACCAAAAATGTAATTAAAAAAGTGATAACAAAAGTAGTGTAAATGAATAGTACTATAACAAATCTAGTGTAATACTATTCATTACGTTAAATTTATTGTGGAAAATATAGACTTGATTAGAGATATGAATAGTGTCACGTTGTGTAAAAATATAATGACCCTATTGGAGATGGTAAAGCAATTTAGAGCATCTTTAAAAATATTTTAATATGAAAACATAAAAGTCAAAATCTATAAAAAAAAATTGAATTCATTTTCAAAAACATTTCAATTTTGCATAATCCAACATTAATTATATTATTAAAATATTTAATATATTTCAAAACTTTTAAACTAACTTTTATACTGTTTGTGGAGAGGAGTACAAATAAAATATTGTTTTCTCTTAATTGGTAATCATTTTTGGATAATCTTCAAATATAGAGATTTTTTTTATCTCTCATAATTTTTCCATTTTGAAAAACTTTTAAAGATGCTATTGGAGCACAATTTTAATTTAAAATCTCAATTTTTCTCATTTTCTCTTTTTTAAAGATGATGTTGGAGTTGCTCTTAAGGAATCTGCTTTTAAAATACCAATTTAAATATTAAACCTAACTTTCTTATTTACAACTTAAAAAGGTTTATTCAGAAAAGAGATTTGAATCGCTTTGTGGCGGGATAAGCTGTGATCTTACTCCTAACTTGGGATAGGCTTTTATTCTAAGACCAAGGCTTAGGAGGTCTCTCTGTCCTCGCAGTGGGCGATGCCCGGGTGGGTATCGCGAATGATTCCCCGCTGCGAACGGCTCCTCGGTGGAAGAGTAGAAGCGCTGGTCCCCTTCGGTCAAGTTGAATGTAGATATCATGAATGCGAGGTGCAGGATACCAGGCCGAGAAAGCCGGGCAACCACTCCCCTATGTGCCAATCGCTAGTGCGAAGGGTCCAAAGGACACGTAGCCGTGGGCGAGTCAGAAAATCCAAGAATTCCATTTTTAGTGGATAGAGGCTTCTTCATTTATAAACTCTTTAAAGAGTAGAAAACTTGTGGAAATCAATATAAAAATAAATTTTTTCATAATTTTTTTTCATCAAATGTTATGATTTAAGATATTGTTTCACAAATGTTTGGGTTCATATAAAAAAAATATTACATGTGAAAAAAAAACGTTGGTTCATCATCACATATGAAACAAAATTCATATGGTAAAACAAAATGTTTTTTTTCTCCACGTGTAATATATATTTTTTCCATATGAACACAAACATATGTGAAACAATATCTTAAATCATAATATTTGATGGAAAAAAATGTTATTTTATTAGTTTATACGAGTTTATACTCTCTTAAAAGTTTCTAAATGATTATCCCTCTTAATGGATATATATATATATATATATATATATGGCGATAATCAAATAAAAACCACAAAAAAGTTACAAACTCGTGAAAACCGACATAAAAATAATTTTTTACATGATTTTTTTCATCAAAACCTATAACTTAAGATAGTGTTCACATATGTTTGGGTTCGCCTTATTAAATAATTAAATATGGAAAAAAAAATTGATTCACCCAGTGAAACTAAAAATATGCAAAAAAAAAAAATTCATACGGTGAAACAAATACACATGACAATTTCACCTCATGAAACAAGCATATGTAACACTATCTTAAATTATAGGTTTTGATAAAAAAAATCATGTAAAAAATTATTTTTATATCGATTTTCACTAATTTTAATTTTTTTGTGGTTTTTATTTGATTATTACATTGTATATAAAAATTATAACATTTTCATTAATAATAATTTAATAGACCCTTCTTTTAAAATACACGTTTCTATAGTTTGATAAGGTTTTATTTTTTATAAGGTTTAAATTTTAGAGTACATTACAGTTATTGCCCTTGTGGTTTATCAAAGGCTTCTCTTTTCGTTTTTGTAGTTTAAAATTATGTTTATAACCCTCATGATTTTATTTGTTTTCATTTCCACCCTTGGATAAACGTCTGTTAAATGATTGTTAAGCCTTACACTATCAAAATTACAAATAAAATAAGCAAGACCGTCCATGAGCCCGTTACATGTTGGTTTCTGAATAAGGCCCCCAAAAATTTAGGGTCCCAAATTCACTTATGCTTGGCCATGTTTTGTATAACCCTAGCTTTATAAAAAATAAAGCAGCTTTCTCTTACCCAATTACCAGATTTCAAAATTGCCGATTAAAAAAAAATTATGCCTACTCTTTTTTTTCTTTTCACTTTGGTTCCCAATTCGACTATTGATATCCCCAAGGCTCGAAGATGATTGCTTTTAATTTGATTTTAGACACTCAAAGAAAATGACAACAGCTCAATTCAAACATACATTTGTATAATACGGTAGTTCAACATGTCTAATTCTCACTTTTCAGAATCTAAGAAAGCAATATGCATAATATAAATTCCAAAATTCGAATATCTAAGAATCTGATAGTTAATTAATTCAAAATTTTGAGAGGTTGTTTGGGATTTATTTTGTATCTAAAATTCCAAAATCTTACAGTCTGAAACCTGAGAGTTTGTTTTAGAATTCTCGTCTTCGTAATTTGAAAATCTAAGAATAATACCTGTAATATTTGGGGAAGCCCTCTATTGGAAATTATTATCCTAAAAAGAAAGCTAGGAGATGTCGAATATTGTTTTATTGTTTGGAATATATAAATAACAACTAGCCAAGTAGGTTTATGTTTCTTAATTCTTATTTATATAGGTTTATGTTTTTTATTTGTTTTGGCGCACATTATTTAAATTACGCTTAAACTTTATATTGCTCCTTTTAATATGATGTGAATTTTTGTATTTTATTTGATTTATTACTTGTTTTAGATTATTATAATAAGTGTAATAAGGTATCAAAAAAGATTGGGATGATTCTGCAACTAAGGTCCTTATAGAAGTGGTCATATAACAAACAACCAACCTTTTCTATCGTATAAAATGATCATTCAAGCCTTAAAACTCTTTGTTTGTTTGAATTTAAATTTTGAATTTGTAATTTATACTCTTATAAATCTTCATTTCTTTCTTTAACTTTTTCATTTTCTTTTTATACTTATTAAATAAATTAGTTAAAAATTAAATTTAAATAAAAATATATTAATATACACATTCTATTAGTATAATAATTGATTAATTAAATTTAACAAAAATATATTAAAAATACATATTTTATCTTTTAATTTACATTATTAAAAAACATCTTATCAATATCTTTAAAATAATCAAATAAGTCTAATATTAAATATTTTTAAAAATATTTACAATTTATATTATATATTCGTCTACATTGACACAAAAAATAACATTTTAAATCACAAGAGTGGTGCCTCAATGTTTTGAGTTTGGGCTCCAAAAGTCAGCAGTACCAAGAGATCCCAGGTTCAAATCCAGAGGGGTAAAAAAATCTCCTTGTGGCCACTGAGATTCAAATGCGGTGACTCCGGGCTACTCGCGAAGCGGGTAGTCGCCCTGGGATTAGTCGGCTTGCATAGCGGGTTGGATATACAGGTTAATAAAAAAATAACATTTTATAGTTTAACTTGATTTTAAAAGAAATGTGTCGTTTTTAAAAAAATTACATTAATGTAAAATTTTCTATGTTTATTAATATTAATTAAGAAATATTTAAGAGAGTTATGGTGGTGTTTGTGATTTTCTTTTTAGTTTGAAGACTTTTAAATATCTCATTTAATTAAATTTGGAGTGTTTGCGGTCTGATTTTAGGAGGTTTAACCCCCAACACAAACTAAATTGTAATGATCAGATGGCATAACACGATCGTTGTAGTTTAGAGGGTTAATTGATAAATAATATACGCTATAATAAAACGTGTTTATATAAGGTCAAAAAACATTAAGCGTTCTAATAGACCACTTTTTAAAACCAAAAAATAAAAGTGTTCTGTCTAAAGATGTTATAATAAGTTTATATGACATTTTTGAACGTCTTAACAAATTTTTTAAGGACATTTATAATACAAAGCGTCGAATTAGCAATTTTATAGGGTTACAAAAATGTCAGATAAAAAAATAAGTTCATATAATACTGTTGAGTGGTCTATAAATTAGTTACGCTTTTAAATAGAACGTTTTGTTTTTTTGGTCTTATAAAATATTCTATTAAGAACTTTAGAAATTGGTGAGGTCCAAAACTCAACTTTATTTTAATGATCAATTTATTATGTTGTTGGACTATTGTGAAGTATAAACTACTAAAAAATACTTGTAAATTATCAATATAACCTCATATATTAACTTAAACATTATTTTTTTGTTGTTTTCATTTAGACTAGATGGATACTCGCGAACAGCAAGACACATCTCAATTTTAATCTTTCTTTTTTATTTTTTTTTGCCTCTGAGGATGTTATAATACAGTTTTATATATATGGTTTTGAGAAAAACAATAACGTTTTATTTTTTAATAAAATATAAATTTGAAGATATCATAAAAGTTCTCGGTTGTTTGTGTAATGTATTTAACTTAATTTTTTATTATAATTTAATTTGGGTTACTATCGAAATAATTTGTTTTTGGTTTAATAACATAACCTTTTATATAGATAATAATTAAGTATTATGTTAAAATTTTATGATTATCCAAAATATATTTCAGATTTTTTATATTTAAAAATGAATTATTTATTTTGTATTTGTTTATGTTTTATATGCAGTTAGTTATATGAATTTAAACATGGAGTTTCAATAAATTGTCTTTACACATAATTTACTTGTAATTTTGAAATTTAAGTAATATGTATAAATAAACAGTACTTAATACATACAAATGGTTTTGAAGAGTTTTTGTCAAATATTTTATAATATAGTATAAATTAGCAATTAACTTTATATACTAACTTAAACATTTTATTATTATTATTTTGATTTAATATATATTAGAAAAAATAGAGGTGTGAAAGTGTAAAGCATGGAATTCAATCCTATGACCTAGCACAAATGTCTCGGTTAATAACCAACCAAGCTACCTCTTAATATATGTTATCCAACAATCATGAATATTATTTGGGTACAAAATCGGGCCATGGGGGCCCCCAAAGGCTATCATGGTGTTCCGCCCAAGCAATGACGGTTTACAATATTTTTTCCAATCGAGCGTTTTGACAGCAACCGATCAAATCGGTCAAATTGGACCACAAAAATGCCGTATGATTTAACAGATTTAGGTGGTTTGCAACTCTTATGAGTTTTAAACTAAAAAAATGACATCTAAAATGTAATTTCTATCAGTATAGGATTATTAAAATACATTATACCAAATTATAAAAAACGTCTATCTCTAAAAAAAAAGACATTAAGGAAATGAAAAAAGGTTAAACAAATACACCAGAAGTTGTTAAATTTTTGGACAAACATTGGCTAAAACTATGGACGATTTTCAACATTGAACAATGGTCCTTAATTGATATGTATTTTCGTAATTATCGATAATGATTAACCGATTTCAACTAGAATATTTGAATACATACAAAACAAATTAAGAATCAACAATCTATTTAAATTCACAGAAGTACCATCTTCGACCGATTTATCATATCACACACTTATAGCAATATTATATAGGTGATGCTGAATTAGTTCGAGCAAAATGTGCAAATCTTGACTATCAAAGTTTAATATATTATTTTGGCATTTATTTTTGAAAGTTTATTCTTAAAATAAATAATTTTGAAAACTATAACTTTTCTTTACCATACACACCCATGAAAACATGGACAAAATTATGGTTTTTGAAC
Source organism: Silybum marianum (assembly GCA_036898165.1). NCBI lineage: Eukaryota > Viridiplantae > Streptophyta > Magnoliopsida > Asterales > Asteraceae > Silybum > Silybum marianum. The sequence continues at coordinate 36,659,878 of CM072530.1, read as the reverse complement.
TTCAAATGGAACAAAAAAATAAATGGTGGCATGCATGCATTTATTTCGACGTGTTTTTGAAACATACAGATCACATGGTTATAAACACAGAACCAAACGACGTCGTTGTCTATGTCTATAAATATCGTCCCATCCACACCCCGTTATCACATATCAATTAGCAATGGCTTCCATTTCCAAACTCAACCTTCTCTTCATCAGTCTCCTCTTCTTCACCGTCAGCTCGGCCGTAAGCTCATCATCTTACAGATGTTCTCGTATTTTTTTTTGTAAAAGAGCGGTGTTTTGATTAGTTTGAGCATGCAATACACACACACATACATATATATATATTATATATATATATATATTATATATATAGAGGCGGGTTCATGCAAGAACGGTAACAATTTACGAGAATGCGAGGACAATCCTCAACCAATCATTTTCTACATGAAATTTTTTCACGTACAAAATCATATGTGATTTTGTATTAGGATAAAAAATGATACGCGCGACTTTTGCTACGGGAAAAGTTTCGGCTAATCATATATGATTTTATATGTGAATCATATGTGATTTTGTACATGACAAATTTCATGTACAAAATGATTGGCTGAGTATTGTCCTCACATTCTCGTAAACTGTTACCGTCCTCGCATTAACCTCTATTTGAACCTCTCTCTCTATATATAAATATATATATATAGCCAAAGGTTATTTTTAGAACCAAAAGGGCTTCTGGCCTAGCGGTACCGGGGTTTTTACATCATCCTCAAGGTCTCGGGTTCGAGCCTTGGGAGTGGTGGTTTTCCTAAAAATGGTGGAGGAGTGGGGGTTTATGATGTCACTATGGGTCCGAATCACTAACTACTAACTACTAACTTGCCGTTAAAAAAAGTTATTTTTAAAAGTGGTAACTATTTGAGAAGTAAATAAGTGATCATAACAATTCATACATTCAAGGTCGGTTTGACCAGTCAATAATTGCGGCTTTGACGGGTCAAAAATCACGACAATGGGAAAAAAATTGACAACGTTCTTTCGTGACTTTTACAAATAAGTGGCAAACAGGTTCATACATGAACCTATGTGATTCACATATGAACTATATGTTCATATGTGACTTTGTGTAATTAAAATATGAAGTATTTTAACTTTACAGATGAAAATTTTGTGATTCACATATAAACTAATTAACTGATTCTCGTATGAACGAATTAAATGATTTATATATGAACTTATGTCATTCACATATGAACTAATTAACTGATTCATATATGAATCAGTTAAATAGTTTAGATGTAAACTAATTAACAGGTTCAAATACGAACGTATAGTGTATATGTGAATCATATGGATTCATATATGAACCCGTTTGACGCTTATTTGTAAAAGTTATGAAATTACTTCTCTACATTTAGCATCCCATGCGAGGAACTATCCGATGCTTCACGGTTAAAGCCGCAAATGTTGACCCACATGAAGGCTACTTCTCAAATATTTACCACTTCCCATTTGAACTTTTCCCTAATTATATAGGGGAAGGTTCATTTGAGAAGTGGGAAACATTTGAGAAGTAAAGAAGTGATCCTAACCTATCATCTGGTCAACATTTACGGCATCGACTGTGAAGCCCCGAATAATTCATCGCATGGGTATGAAATATATGTTCATATGTGAACCCGTTAATTAGTTCACTTGTGAACTATTTAATTACTAACATATGAACCCACGGGTTCCTATATGAATCTATTAATTAGTTCATATGTAAATCAAATAATTAGTTCATATGTGAATTAGTTAAAATAGGTCATATGTGAATTACACATGTTTCATATGAACATATGGTTCATATATGAATCACACAAGTTCACATATTAACCCGTTTACCGTCTATTTGTAAATGTTATAAAACTATCTTCTCTATTTTTTGCATAGCCGCAAATTTTGATAAGTTAAAGTCGTAATTCTTGACTAGTCAAATCCAATCTTGACCGTATGTAGGGAAAAGATCACTGTTTTATTTCTAAAATATTTACACTTCTCAAAATAACCTATGGCTATATGGGCATGCGATCATGTGAGAAGTGGAGTTAAGGTGAGAAGCGTAAGAAATAATCTCCATTATTGATCACTTTTAATCTCATACCCACCCATGAATTGCGTTTTAGAAGAAAATTCATCTGGTGCATCTGGGTGTATCTCATTAATGTTGATCTTGAATTAGGATTGATCTAAGAGTGAAGATCCCTTCTTACTTTTCTCAACATAACTTCCATTCTCACCGGAACCCAATCTTGGATATATATATATATATACATATACATAGAGAGAGAGAGAGAGAGAGAAATTCAAATGCAAACTCAAATTTGGTTGTGAAAGTGAGGACAAATAAGAGCGCGACACCTGTATATTGAAACTGGATAATGAAGAAAAATATTCAGACTGAATGTAGTATTATTTAGTCTGAATGTGGTATTATTTAGTCTGAATAATACTACATTCAGATGGAATATTTTTATTCATTATTCAGTCTGAATATATGACACGTCCTATGCTCTCATTTGTCCTCACGTTCACAATCAAATTTGAGTTCTCATTTGAACCCGCTCCTATATATATATATTATAGCGATAGTTATTTTGAGAAGTGGTAAATATTTGAGAAATAAAGAAGTTATCCTAGCCCTTCATTCGGTCAAGGTCGGATTTGACTGGTCAATATATGAACCCATAATTATAACTCAGTCACATATGAACCTGTGGGTTCATATATGAATCAATTAAATAGTCACATGTGAACTAATAAACCCGTTTGACATTCATTTGTAAAAGTTACGAAACTACCCTTCTGTATTTCCGTATCCATGCGAGGATTTATCAGTGCTTCATGATGAAAGCCGCAAATACTGACCAGATGAAGGCTAGGATCACTTCTTTACATCTCAAATATTTAGCACTTATTATTTGAACATTTTCCTATATATAATATATATATATATATATATATATAGTTGAGGTTCAAATAAGAATGCTAAGTATTGTGATAAGGTAAAAGGGGGAAAGATTTATATGTAGACTCTTAAAAACATTTAGTTAAAGGTGCATACGATGAGGCCATATGAATAACACGTAACATTTTTGACATATGCATCTACAACTATATTTTTTTGGATTTCTTTAGTGAATCCATATATAACCTTTTCTTAGCTTTTTTTCCCTACTACCTAATAATATTTAGCCTTCTTATTTGAACTCAAATTTGGTTTTGAACGTGAGGACAAATGAGTGGGCGACACGTGTCATATTCAGACTGAATAATCAAAGAAATATTCAAACTGAATGTAGTATTTATTTAATCTAAATAATGTTTATTCAGTCTGAATAAGCATTATTTAGTCTGAGTAAACATTATTCAGACTGAATAAATACTATATTCAGTCTAAATATTTCTTTGATTATTCAGTCTGAATAATCTACATTGTCGCGCTCTCATTTGTTCTCACGTTCACAACCAAATTTGAGTTCGTATTTGAACTTTTCTTTCTCTTTCTCTCTCTCTCTCTCTCTCTCTCTATATATATATATATATATATAGAGAGAGAGAGAGAGAGAAATAGGGGGGGAATTGATTTGGTGCATCTCGGTGCACCTTATTAGTGTTGACATTCAATTAAAATTGATTCAAGGATGAAGATCTTTTCTTACTCCTCTCACCATAACTTATTTTCTCACCGAAATCCAACCTTGATATCTAACTGACCAAATATTCTTCAAATACGTAATGCATGTAGGTTGATCCAGAAGATTGCGTGTACACCTTGTATGTCAAAACTGGATCAATGTTGGGTGCCGGCACCGATTCCAAGATCTCATTAACACTTGGGGACGATGCCGGCCAGGCGTTAAAGATAAATGATTTAAAGGCTTGGGGTGGGTTGATGGGTGGTTTTTACAACTACTATGAAAGGGGCAACCTCGACATTTTCAGTGGCAAGGCTCCTTGTTTGGTTGGAAATGTGTGTATGATGAACATAACCGCCGCTTATTCAATACGAATAACATCAGATTGGTATTGTAAATACGTGGAGGTGACCACCACCGGAGCACAAACCCCTTGTTTTCAACAAACCTTCACGGTTGAACAATGGCTTTCTACTATTAGGGAACCAAAACAGCTCTACGCCACCAAGGACTACTGTGGACTCTCGTCAACTAGTGTTTCCAGTGATCACCGCGTCATAATCGTTGATCCTGAGAATGAGTCTGAACCAAATTATGCTTCTTCATGAAGTCGATCGGGTGTTGGTTCCAATAACCACTTGCATGGTGGGGGGATAAATTTGCATGGAATGTTCTTTTAGATTATTTGTATTAGATGTTGTTAATTAGAATCTGTTTCAATGAATGTTTAGAGGTCAAATCTCTATCTATCTTATTTTCTAAATCTTGTGTTTGGGTAAGACATATATATTTTATGTGCTTGGTTTTATTCAGGTTCGCTTAATAATAGTATTTATAGTGGTGGAACCTATAAATACCTTACTTGTGATATGTTTTCCTGCCACATCATTATCACCTCAATAAAACAAGAACATTCCTAAAACTTCACAATGGATATTATGTATTAAATATACAACTTGGAGTGTTTCCAGAGCGATGAGAGAGAGAGAGAGAGAGTGACCGGGAGAAAGAATGGGAGCGACAGAGTGCCGGCGCGGCGAGGGGCAGGGCCTGGGGGGATGCGAGAGAGTGGTATTGTTCGGGGAATAACAACAGGAACCAGTATAACGACTCATGCCAAAATAGATCGAACCTTAGGAATCTAACACCTCAGGAAACATCTTTTCTCTTTTACAACTTTCCAAAGAATTGGGAGGTGGTTCATCTTTGGAAGACTTTCAAACGATACGGCGCGATCTCGGACTTTTACATGGCAAACAAAAAATTAAGAAACGAAGAGAAATTCGGTTTTGTTCGATTCAAACATGTTTAAAACATAAAGGAGATGGAAGGAAAGCTTAGGGGAATATGGATTGGGACTTATAAACTAAGAGTTCATGTCGCTGTCCAGAAAGATAGGACGGAAGCAAAAAGATATGTTAATAAACAATAAGATCAATGGCAAAAGGTAACTAGAAAGGAACCAACTGTGACGAGAAATACAACCTATGCAGAAATAGTGAAGGGAGGAAAACCAAAGGAGAAATCAGAATCGCAACAACAACCGACAATCGGACAATGAAAATCGGACGGAGAAGACATGGAATATTTTCAGTCATGTACGGTTGGAAACATGGAAAACATGGAACACGTCGAAGCAATCCAAAAACTGTTTAACATGAGAAGAGAAGGGGAAGTCAAAATAATCGGAGGAAGAAATGTATTAATCAAGTTTGATACAAAAAAAAGCAATAGAGAAGACAATAAAAAACAAAGATCACGGGATTCACTTTTGGGTTAAGAATTTGAGACCTTGGACGAAAGGATATTGTTCATCCGAAAAACTGGTGTGGTTAAGAATTAAAGGGGTCCCTCTTCATATTTGGAAAGAAGGCATTTTCAGAGATATAGCAAATTTGTGGGGTAAGGCTCTGATCACTCAGAACTGTAAATTGGAGGAGTCTTCAAACCTAATGTGGGGAGAAGTATAGATAAGTTCAAATGTGGTTGAGCGAATTAATGAGATCTGCTGTATCAAGGTGGACGAGTTGGCCTGTGTAATAAAAGTTGAGGAAGAAGACGGGATCAACATCGAACATCAAATAACTGAAGTAGAACGAGAACTCTACCAGGATAATTCGGAGGATGGGAGAGGAGTTTCATCGGCATCAGAATTGTGACACCCCAAAATAAGATAAAGAAATAAATATTAAAAAGAAAGGAAAAAGAAAACTGGGAATAAAATAAATTGGGTTTTTATTTTATTGGACCAAAATATGAAGAAAAATGTGATAATGGACAATTCATGTCATTTAAGGAAAGTGAGAAGTGAAGAAAAGAGTTTATGTTTAATTGGACTAAAATTGAAGGAAATGAGAAATCAAGGGTAATAAGTGTTAAGTTGGCCAAAGTATTGAAGTGAGGGATGAAATATGAATTTCTAAAAGTTCAGGGGTTATGTCAGACTTTATCTGGTCCAAACTAGAGGGACCTGTTTTGTAAACAGGACAGATCTGCAAATTTCCAGATTGAGAACGAAGGATGATATTAGAAGCTTTCTATTGGCTCGTTTAGTCAACGAAAAAGACAAATGATTTCAGATTTAAGTAGCTGAGATATCGCTCTACATTGTTCGTTCAAGAATATCGAGTTTTAGCGGTGAATCGAGAGAGAAATCGGAGCTCGAAAGTCGCCGTCCGAAATTCCGTTTATTGACGATTGGAGGTATAATACTCAACCATATTTCGAGTTCTTTATATGGTTAGCTTCGTTTTTAAGTTCTCTATCAAACCATAGTAGTCTTATTTCTCAGATTTAAGTTTAAGAGGTTCGATTTTAAGATTTTCTACTGATTTCGAGTTATGTAGAAACCGAAACTTTAAACGAGAAAATGAGGCTCAATAGTTGATGGTTTTGGTTGATTCTTGTTCCTATGGTTGAGGAAAATGATTTTCTAGAGTTTTGCCAAAAGAATCAATGAAAAAGGTTAGAAAATGAGGCCGAACGATTGTTTTTTGTTTTTCCGGCGAGTTGTCGACGATGATGTTGCCGGCGACTGTTTTGTAATCTGGTGGGTTTACAAGTTTGAATGCTTGTCAGTTTTACCCCCTCTACTTTTAAGTATTATGTTTGAGCCACGATTTTTAGTTACAGATCAGTCCCTTAACTTCGGGTTGTTTTAGATTGGCCAAGTTATTGATTTTTAGTGAAATCATTAACATTTTAAAAGTTTGATTTGTGATTTTTGAGATCAAACATTGATATCGAGTATTTAACCTATTTTGTGTTTAAGTTGATTAAGTTATAATTCTTTGGATTATATTAATTAATTAATATAGTTTCTAAATTAATTAATATGTTGATTTAAATTGTTGTTTAGTTAATATATTAATTTATTTTAGAATATTAGTTAATTAATTAATTATTTCTAAGGAGGAAAATTTATGGTAAATCGTTAAATTATTTTGATGATTTATTAAATGAGACTAAAGCGTCGTAACTTAAGTTAAGCATTATTGGGAGGTTTTAATATAAAGAGATAGTGTTGATCATAACTCCTCTCGATGATTTGAATATGATTCCTATTATATACTCAGTGAAATTTCATTGTATAAGCTTCTGTTCATATTCAGTGATAGCATACGCTGATTACCATCAGCGATCGCTGAAGATCAAGGAATAATAAGCTTATCTCTGAAGACCTGAAGATCAGCTATCACACCAGAAGACCATTCAACGAAAGTCGAAGACCCTAGCTGAAGAAAGAGATAATCAGCTAAGTGAACTAAAGCGGTTTAGCGATAGCAGCGATTATTTAATCAAAGTGTGAAATCTTGTGAAGCCTCAGTGATACTGAAGTTCATCCTTGAAGATTCAGAATCAGCGATCAAATGAAGCTTCCTTTACAAGATTAAAGATTGATCTTATCCTCGATGCACAAAAGTCAAACCTAATATGTTGGGTCACCGATGATTTGGTGATGAACCACCTTCCTTTTATATGAATGAATTTTTACAGGTTCTTTTGAAGGTCTGAAATATGCTTCAAGTATTGAAGAGTCAAAGACTATTCAATCAAGGGGTTGTACATCAAAAAGTGGAATTTTGGATGTATCAACCAACTTCAATATTCAGACCATCTTGCCAAGTCAAGATTGGGTCACCAATATAGTGGGTCACCGATGGTACACTCAAAAGTCATCAAAAGTACTAAGGACATCAAATAAGATGAGGTCATCAAGTTTGATGTCATGGTCACCGACACTATGATATTGGTCACCGAAATTGCAGGTATATTTTCTAAGGCTGTGATATCAACTCACAAGGGTATACACCTTTGTCACTTAGTGAAAGAAGAAGTTATCAAGCAAAGTGTACACTTATCAACTCCAGCCTTATAAGGTATCCACCGATGTGATACATAGTGAGATGTATCACTTAGCAATTTCAAAGAGATAAGTTCTTGACTCACATCAATTGCAAGACACGTGAGCCAGCAAGAACTTGGGCACCAAGCCTTAATTAAAGACATTCTCTTTTATTCTTATAAAAGGAATATTTGTCTTTTAGCTAAAAGGCTTGATGGGACTTCACGAGCATGAAGAAAAGAAGATAAAGTTATCCGACATTACGTGCTACAAGGAATGGTTCATCCATTATTCTAGTACAAAGGAAGTGGTCTCTTCCTTTGTCCATCGTATAATCTTCCAAACCTAATGAAACCTTGACAACCGTCCACTTGCATCCCATGCATGGACACTATAAAAGGAGATGAAGTCCTTCCCGTAAATCTCACGCTTTCAACAAATCTTCGCAGTGATTATTTGTTTGATCGTGGCAAAGCCGTGTGCTATAACAAGTATTGTTTTAACTTGCTTAGTGTAATAGTTAATTATCGTTATCGTGTGTTTAGTTTGATAGAATAGTCCGCTGTTCTTTTCCGCATCAAACTATTCGTGTGTAAATTTTTAATATTTATATTAAAAAATTTAAAAAGAGTATATTCGTGTGTTTTATATTCAACCCCCCTTCTACAAAACCCTCTCTTAGTTAGCCATCTCTTTGGGGACTAACAATTGGTATCGTAGCGATTGGTTTAATCTCATAAACCGGATCCGTGATGGCTACTACCTCAAATGTTGATGGTACCTTGCGGACCTCTTCCCGATAATACATATGATTTAGGATCTTTGGCTAAACCCCCAAGATTCAACCCAAACAACTTTGGGTTATGGAAAAATCGCATGTTATTATTCTTGGAAGGGATCGATTGCAGGTATCCCAACATTCTCAGTGAGGGACCTATTGTTCCTAAAATATGGGCTCGCTTTGGCCCTCAAAAGGACGCTGAAGGAAAGGACATAGAGTCAGATGACGAAAGAAGTGAGAAAACTGGTAGATATATCATCAAACCTTCTAACAAATTTAGTGAAGATGATAAACGCCTAGTCGCTTTAGATACTAAAGTCAAATATGCTCTTGCTGTTTCCCTTCCTGATGATGTGTATCATTCTCTTCTTAACCTTCCCACTGCTAAAGAGATGTGGGATACTTTGAGTGTCTTATATGAAGGCACCAAAGAAGTAAAGAAATCTAACGAGGATCCGTCTTGTTAGAAAGTATGAACTCTTCTCCCATGAAAAGGGAGAATCTCTTTCTACCTACTTTAATCGTTTTAACCGTCTTCTCAACGATCTCAAAGTTCTTGGCCGAGTTTATGATAATGAAGAAGTCCTCTCGCAAGTTCATGGATTGTCTTCCGCATTTCGGGAAACTATCCGTACTTGCATCAAGCAAACCAAGGACTTAGAAATAATGCCTTTAACTCGCTCTCTATGGAACTCTTCTTCACTATGAACAAACTAAGAATCGAGAGAAAGTCTCTTATAAAGGATATCAAATCCTCCTCTATTGCTTTGATAGGTGATTCAAAACCTTCTTCTTGTATTCCTAGAATCACCTATCCTTCTTCTAATTACGAAAAAGATATTAAGGAAGACTCTTCTCATCCGTCGATGCATACTATAGTGCCGCCGATGATGAAGGAGAAGAATCACCATTGACATACTTTCGATAGTATGGCAATGCTTGCCGGAAACCTTAAGAACAAAAGATTTTCTTCAAACCGCTCCAAATTTAATAGAAAATCTTTTTCTCAAAAAAATCCTCTTCTCGATAAAGCAAATGAAGAATGCTTCAATTGTGGAAAGAAAGGTCATTTTGCTTCTGAATGCAGATCAAAAGCTTCTTCTTCTAAACCTTCTTCTTCTTATGGCCATGACTTCTCAAAATCAGCTTCTAGGAAGCATGAAGAGAGAAATAACCAATCCTCTAAAAAAAACTCTGAATCAAAAGAAACCTCAAGGTACAAGAAATACAAAGCCAAATACAAGAGAGAAAAGGAGAGAAACCAAGGTAAAAATAAAACCTTAGTTGCTGAGGCTCATTGCTGGGAAGATGAGCAAACCTCTGAGAGTGAGAGTGAGTATGTCACTAAGTGCCTCATGGCCAAAATTGATGAGATAGAAGACATGGAGAAATCACTCTACACCACTCTTGTATCTGCAGAGGGATCCACTTCAGGGACAAAACCTCAGGTACATCCTTTTACCTTTCTCTCTGATGATCAAAAGGCTGATGCCTTTGATTCTTTAACTGTTGACTTCTGTGACTTAAAGATTCAAAAGAAAAAGGCTGATATGCACATAAAATGTCTAAATGATCAACTCCTCTCTTGCTTTTCAAAACTAAAAGATTTTGACAAAATGAAAGCTGATCTGGAAAACCTTCGGTACTTAAACGACAGTCTTTCTGAGGAAAAATCAAAGATTTCTTCCACTCTTGAAAAGGAACAAGAGGTTCTGTCTAAATGGACTAAATCCTCTAAGAATCTAGAAAGGATCCTTCAAGATCAAATCACCAGCAAGGATAAGTCTGGCCTTGGTTATGGAAAAGATGTTCCTCAACCTCTTGACCTTCCACTCCCTTCTTCTTATGAGTGTCAAGGTTTTCCTGCTGGTTTCTTTTCCGATGACGATGATGCTCTCTTCGGTTATTCATCTGAGGATTCTACCTCCGTTCACTCTATAGATCTACTTGACATGCTCAAAGTAGAATCTGGTTCTAAAAAGTTTGGAGTCTTTGTTAAAGCTAAAGAAATCTCTTCTGAGTCTTCAATGGTTTCAACTCTTCCAAGCTCTTCTTCTTCTCCCAAACCTATCCAAAGACTTTTAAATTCCTTAAGTCTGCATGAGTCAAGGTACTCCCAGGAGCAGCCTTCTGAAGTTGCTGAGTATCCTTCTTCAAAAAGATTTTCTCCTCAAAAGAAAAATTTTTCTAAATCAAATTTTTCATCTAAAAGGAAATCTCAAATAGCTACTGACTTTATTCCTCGGTCAGTAAACTTGAAGAAATCAAGAAATCCTGGTAAAGGTATTCTTGGACCAAGACCAGGTGTTGGACACCCCTCTTCTTCTCATTCCTCAACCTCTGTCCAAAGTTTAGATGATAGGGATTTCAAAAAGGTCTTTCCTTTAAAGAAGTGCTATAACTGTGGCAACACTCTTCATCTTGCTAAAAATTGCCCAAAAGACTTGGCTCCTTGCAAATCTAAAATGCCTTCTAATCCCAAAGGACCCACTTCAAAATGGGTACCAAAAGTCTAAATTTGTTTCTGGGTGCAGGTACCAAATAAAGATCATATATGGTACATGGATAGTGGATGTTCAAGACACATGACTGGAAACAAACTTCTTCTCTCTAACTTCTCAAAGAAAAGGGACCCACTGTTTCCTTTGGAGGAAATGGAAAAGGGGTCACCAAAGGATATGGTACCATTTCAAATGGAACCATCACTTTCTCCAGAGTAGCTCATGTTGAAGGGCTGATGTACAATCTTCTAAGCATAAGCCAAATATGTGATTTGGGCTATAAGGTCATGTTCCAGCTATGTGTATGTTTGGTCTTTGACGTACAGAACAAGATTGTACTAGCAGGAACCCGACTGAATGACGTGTACATAATCAACATGAAGGAAAGTGCAATAGGAGAAGCTGTGTGTCTCCTTTCTCAAGAACTAGCCAAACAAAGTTGGCTGTGGCATAAAAGGTTCTCTCATCTAAACTTTAAAACCTTGAACAAACTCTCCAACAAAGAGCTGGTTGTTGGAATGCCAAAAATAGCTTTTGAAAAAGAAAAGCTGTGTGGGGCATGTGAAAAAGGAAAACTCACCAGAACTTCCTTTAAAACAAAACAATGCTCTTCTATCTCTCAACCTCTTCAAATGCTTCACATGGATCTATGCGGTCCAGTCAGTACACCCAGTCTGGGTGGTAAAAAGTATATGCTAGTAATCGTCGATGAATTCTCTAGATATACTTGGGTGTTCTTTCTGAAACACAAGAGTGATGCTGCTGAAGAAATCATCAGGTTTACAAGAAAGATTGAAAATTTGAATGGTAAACTGGTGAAGTCCTTCAGAAGTGATAATGGCACTGAATTCAAGAATGCTGCTCTGGAAGATTTCTTTGACCTAAAAGGAATCTCTCAGAACTTCTCTGCCGTACGCACTCCTCAGCAAAATGGTGTTGTTGAGAGAAAGAATAGAACACTATGTGAAGCTGCAAGGTCTATGCTGAGTGAATCCAAGTTGCCAACCTATTTTTGGGCAGAAGCAGTTAACACTGCATGCTTTACTCAAAATAGGTCTATCATAGTCAAAAGGCATGACAAGACCCCGTATGAAGTTTTCCATGGTAGAAAACCTGCAGTTGACTTCTTCCATGTGTTTGGCTGTGCTTGTCACATGCTAAATGACAGGGAACAACTTGGAAAGTTTGATCCAAAGTCTGATGATGGAATTTTCATGGGCTATTCTCTCTCCTCAAGAGCCTTTAGAATCTTCAATCTAAGAAGACAATGCATAGATGAATCCATGCATGTGAAGTTTGATGAGTTTGAAACTTCTTCATTATCTTGTGATGAAGAAGAATTAAACCTATGGATAAATTCATGTGTTGGTGAAATTCCATTCTCCTCTCAAACCAATCCTCCAAATAGCAACTCTTCTCAGCCTCCCATAAACACCACCTTACCTTCAGAACCTTCTCTTTCTTCTCCACCTCCTGAAACTAACTCTTCAGAAGACCTTACCCACCAAAACACCATATCTCCCTTAAACCCTTCTTCACCATCCCAAATTCCTACCTCATCTTCTTCTCTACCTCCCTCCTTACCTCCTGCACTAAAGTGGACCATGGATCATCCAATAGATCAAATCATAGGTGATCCACAAGTTGGTGTAAAAACCAGAAGAGGCATAAGCAATCTGTGCTTATATGTCAACTTTGTTTCCATTGTTAAGCCTAAGCTGATAAATGAAGCCCTAGCTGGGTAATTGCCATGCAAGAAGAGCTCTCACAATTTGAGAGAAACAAAGTCTGGAAGTTAGTTCCTCGTCCATCCAACAAAACAATTATTGGAACAAAATGGGTGTTTCGAAACAAGATGGACGAAGAAGGAACTGTCATAAGGAACAAGGCAAGGTTGGTTGCTCAAGGATATCGGCAAGAGGAAGGAATTGATTATGATGAAACCTTTGCTCCTGTTGCCAGATTGGAAGCTATCCGAATATTTCTTGCCCATGCAGCTTACAAGAATTTTCGGATATTCCAAATGGATGTCAAAAGTGCCTTCCTGAATGGTGAATTAGCTGAAGAAGTGTATGTGAAGCAACCTCCTGGGTTTGAAGATCCAGTCCATCCATATCATGTATATAGGCTGGATAAAGCTCTATATGGACTGAAGCAAGCTCCACGTGCCTGGTATGACACTCTCTCAGAATATCTACTTAGAAATAAGTACATACGAGGCAAGGTTGACAACACTCTCTTCTTCAAGAAGTCACAAGGTAATATCATTCTTGTTCAAATCTATGTAGATGATATTATTTTTGGAGCCACCGATGAATCCTTGTGTGATGAGTTTAGCTCCCTCATGCAAAAAGAATATGAAATGAGCATGATGGGGGAGTTAACTTTCTTTCTTGGTTTGCAAGTAAAACAGTCTCCAGAAGGTATTTTCATAAATCAAAGTAAATACATTAAAGACCTTCTGAAAAAGTTTCAATTTAATACTTGCTCTACCATGAAAACTCCTATGGCTCCTCCTCTTAAACTCTCTTCTGATCCTGATGGCATTTCTGTAAATATTACAAATTATAGAGCCATGATAGGATCCCTTCTCTATCTAACTGCAAGTAGACCTGACATTATGTTTGCTACTTGTCTGTGTGCCCGATACCAAGCAAATCCTAAAGAATCACATCTCCGTCGTGAAAAGGATTTTTCGGTATACGAAAGGTACCATAAATGCGGGTCTTTGGTATCCCAAAGACTCGAGTTTCGATCTCATCGGGTACTGCGATTCTGATTTTGCAGTTCAAAAATAGACGGAAAAAGTACAACCGGAAGTTGTCGGTTACTTGGTGGAAAGCTTGTGAGCTGGTCAAGTAAGAAACAACATTCGGTGTCTAATCTACTGCTGAAGCAGAATACGTGGCTGCTGGAAGTTGTTGTGCACAGATATTGTGGATGAAAAATCAGTTGTGTGATTATAATCAAATTTTCTCAAAAATCCCAATAATGTGTGACAACTCAAGTGCAATAGCCATTGCCAACAACCCTGTGCTTCATTCAAGATCCAAGCACATTGATATTAGGTATCACTTTATAAGAGATCATGTCTCTAAAGGTGATGTGGAGTTACATTTCATTCCCACCGACTATCAACTAGCTGATCTGTTCACAAAACCCCTTGATGAAGCAAGGTTCAAATTCCTCATTGGTGAGTTAGGTATGGTAAACATAGACTAATATATATTTTATATTTATATATAATGTATGTTTTCTATATATATATATGGAATATATATATATATGCTATATACATTTATATATTTATAACTTATATATGTTATATGTTTTATATATATATCTTATATATATATATATGTTATATATACTTTATATATATTATATATATTTATACATTATATATTATATTATATTTATATATCTATAATATAAAAAGAAAAAGAAAAAGAAAATTAAATAAATATATGTATAGGTAAAGTGTCGGTGACTAAGTCACCGACGAGTCTCTCCTCTCCCACCGACGGTCGCATCTAGCCACCGACGTCCTAGCCTCATCCACCTTTCTCGCACCCACTCATTTTCTCCTTCAATAGCAAGAACTTCAAACCTGCAACTCCCATCTTCTTCAATGGCTTCTCCTTCAAAGACCTCTTCTGAAGAACAAACCATGACTTTTGGATCCCTATCCTTTCCTGCATGCAATTATTTTGGAAGAATAGGAGTTGACAATGCTCATCCAGAATACAATGATGTTTGCTGGTTTCTTCAGAGATGCCCTCTTCAATATGCAATCACAGCAAAACCCAAAATGAGTAAGTTTCTTCTTGGAAACTTTTGGTTGACTTGCACATTTGATGCCTCTTCGGATCAAATTCTTGCATTTGTTCTAAGTAATGATGAACATGATGTGATCTTCAATGTGGAAGATGTTAGAAGCATTCTTAAGCTTCCTGTTTATGATTCCTATGAACCATTCCCTCTTGGTAATGAACATCAAATGGTGGTTGATGTGTTGAACTACTTGGAAGAGAAGAAGGGATCAAAGTCAAAGGGTCCAGGTACTTTATTGCGCAAAAACATGGGAAGTATTTGGAACTTCTTCTTTGCTCATCTGATTCTGTGCCTGAGCAAGAAGACAGGTGGTCCGGATCAGTCACCTTCTCAAGTAACTGAGCTGGCACATGCTCTTATTTTTCAGAGAAAAATAGATTATGCCAGCTATTTTTTTAATGAAATGATCTCCTCGTTTTCTACCCTCCGACGTCCTCAGGTACCCTTCCAACGACTTTTCTCTCTTATTATTCATGCAAAGTTGGCAGATAAATTAGAGAAAAGAGATGATATCGTATATGATCTCCCTCTCCACCAAGTGGGTAACCAGATCATGAAAAAGGCTGTCTTAGCATCAGACAACCCTCTCAGACCTTCTATGGTTGAGTTTGCAAGGAATGCAATTCTTGCTTGGGGAGAGAATGAACCGCGTCTTCAGAGAACTTCAGGTATGTCTTCTACCCCCTCTGTACCTAGAGTCACTGGTGTGCCCAAATCTCTTAAGAGATCCAAAGCGTCGGGCACATCTACCTCCGCACCCACCGATGCTACGAAGCCAAAAGAGCCTTTGGCTTCCACCCAAGCATCCAAATCCTATAAGCGGAGAAACTCTAAAAGCCCCCCAAAGACTTCCTCAAAGAAGTCTAAGGGAACCCAAAGGGTTAAAACGCATGATCCATCTACTGGCTCCCAAAAGCCAGTAGATGTTGAAAAGATCCTCACAAAACCCAAGGAACACTCATCCATACCTAGCTCCTCCAGGCCCTCTCAAAAGGACTTGGTTGTAAATAGGGACACCCTTACTATTCCTTCATCAACTTTCTCACTAGTTGATGAAGATGACTTGGAGTATCCCATCCAAGGTACCTCTTCTCCACCCCCTGAGCTCTCACAGCTCCTTTTCCACACTCCACGTGAAAGTGCATCACAACCAGGTGCATTTGATGGAGCAACCCACTTTACTGATTTTCTGATGTCCGACACTACCCCTTGGACAGGTACGTCTCCCGTACATGACAAGGGTGTGGAGGAACCCATTACCGAGGAATCCTCAAAGACACTCTCCTAAGAGTGTCTCCCCCTCATCTCCTAAATCCCCCCCAAGAAAATCTACAGGTTTGGTGGATTATTCTTCCAGTGATGATGATGATACTGATCAACCACCAAAGCCTCATCCCTCTGCTCCCATGTCTTCAAAGCAACGGAATGACCTTCTGCAGGCTTTCACCACATTTACAAGTGATACTATCAGAAGGGTGGAGGTTTTAGAAGAACATGCAACTAAGGAAAAGGAAAGAATGGATTCCCTTTCCTCATCTCTCAGATCTAACATAGAGGAGTTGTCGGTGAGTCACCCAACTCTAATGACATGTTTAGATCTTCTACATTTGGATATCCTTGATCTTCAGCAAGGATTTTCTTCAAGTCAAGCATCTGTGCTTTCATTCATTCAGGATCTTCGAAGCACCTCTTCTAAGCAAGCCACCGATATTTCTTCTCTCATTGCCACTCAACAGGCAATTATGGACTCTCTTATCAGTTTTCACACCAAAGTTGATAAAGTCCCAACCTCTGCTCCAACGGTTGAACTAGATATGGGTGATTCATACTTCAAGGACACTGATAGATTTGTCCTTCAAAGAATTGAGAAGAAAATTGGTGCTCTCTGCTCTGATATGGAAAGGGTAAAAGAATTTCTCTCTTCAGTGGGCTTCAAGGGCTCAACCACTGAGGGGGAGAAAAATAAGAAGTCCACTCAACCAGCCACACCAGCCACCGATGTGGCCGCCGACACCACACCAGCCGCCGACACCACAGCCGCCGACGTGGCCGTCGACACCACCACAGCCGCCGACGTGGTGGCCACGGTCACCGAGGTGACTCCTCACGTGGTCACCGAGTTATCTGGAGCAGCTGTTGAGGGGGAGAGTGTCAGTGCTCAACCCCTTGAAACTGAAGAAGAAAGAAGAAGAAAAGAAAAAGCCAAAGGAAAGAAGCCTCTTTCCTTTGAAGAACAGAAGGAAGAAAAGAAGAGAAAGAAGAAGATGAGAGATCCTCATGCAGACACTCTCAGACTTCAGCCTGCCCCTGCACTGACCGATCCTATTGGGGTGATTCTTACTGAGGCTGAAAAAGAAGGGGCTATAAGGGCTCAGCTTGAGTATGATCAGACTAATGTACTCAAGCTAGCTCATGATGAAGCTGTTCATGCCAAAGTCACCGATGCAATTCAAGCTAAAAAAGATGAGCTTGAAAATATAAAGAAAAAATCTGAAGCTGCAAAATTGGTTGATGAGGCCAAGAAGGCAAAGGAAGTAGAGTGGTTTAAAAGAAAATTGAAGAACAGGAAGGATGATTCCAAGATTATCAATGCTACCATCCAACCTCCAACCAAGAATTCTCCCAAGTTACTTATCACCCTTAAGAGAGCTGATACTTTATCAAAAGTATATGAAGCTGAATGGTTGGAAGTTCTTGGGATGACTGAGTGGATGGAAGTTGGTAAATGCATCTCCAAGAGCAAAAGCAAGTACAAGGAGCTGGTACTTAATATTCTCAGAAAACTCTTCATCAAGATGCTCAACATCCAAAAGGAGAATGATATTCTTGTGACATACCTTGAAGCACAACAAATGTACTTCATTCAACAGGGTCTTAAAGGAGAGGTCATCACTGCTCCTAAAAACAAGAAGAAGGGACATTTTGTTATGCTTCATGAAAGGGGCATCCAGATAAATGCTTCGGGTATAGATCTTTCCATTCCTACTTCTATTGCTTACCCGGAGCAAACCATGCCGACTACTCCGAGCTTGGGGTTTTCTTTGAAGACATCTTTGGAAACATCGGTTTCTTCAGAGCATCTGACATCCCAAGGGCTCACAGCTCCTTCCTCTCTGCTATTCTTGGAGTGCCTCCCATTGAAGACCATGGCATCACAAGAATGATCTTGGATGAACTTAAACGAAGAGAACCCTCAGATCCATGATCTTGCAGACGTATAGTACAGTATGAACTTTATTAATCATGTACTCTGATCAAACCTATGTGTTGATTAATAAAAGTTCATACTTTTCTTCCATCCCATCTCTTGTTAATATTTTTTCAAGCTTTGCACATATTTAAACTTATACTTATTCTTTTATTCAGTTTATACTCTATACTGTACATACTCAGTTAAAAAAAAAAATCAAAAAAAAAATTAAAAAAAAAAAAAAAAAAAAAATCTGAGTCAAAAGAACCCAAAAGAAAAATAGAAAGGGTCAAAAAGAATTCTTTTCTAACCTACAGGTATCATCATCAAATAGGGGGAGATTGTTGGGTCACCGATGATTTGGTGATGAACCACCTTCCTTTTATATGAATGAATTTTTACAGGTTCTTTTGAAGGTCTGAAATATGCTTCAAGTATTGAAGAGTCAAAGACTATTCAATCAAGGGGTTGTACATCAAAAAGTGGAATTTTGGATGTATCAACCAACTTCAATATTCAGACCATCTTGCCAAGTCAAGATTGGGTCACCAATATAGTGGGTCACCGATGGTACACTCAAAAGTCATCAAAAGTACTAAGGACATCAAATAAGATGAGGTCATCAAGTTTGATGTCATGGTCACCGACACTATGATATTGGTCACCGAAATTGCAGTATATTTTCTAAAGGTTTTGTGATATCAACTCACAAGGGTATACACTTTTGTCACTTAGTGAAAGAAGAAGTTATCAAGCAAAGTGTACACTTATCAACTCCGGCCTTATAAGGTATCCACCGATGTGATACATAGTGAGATGTATCAACTTAGCAATTTCAAAGAGATAAGTTCTTGACTCACATCAATTGCAAGACACGTGAGCCAGCAAGAACTTGGGCACCAAGCCTTAATTAAAGACATTATCTTTTATTCTTATAAAAGGAATATTTGTCTTTTAGCTATAAGGCTTGATGGGACTTCACAGAGCATGAAGAAAAGAAGATAAAGTTATCTGACATTACGTGCTACAAGGAATGGTTCATCCATTATTCTAGTACAAAGGAAGTGGTCTCTTCCTTTGTCCATCAGATAATCTTCCAGCTAATGAAACCTTGACGGTCCACTTGCATCCCATGCATGGACACTATAAAAGGAGATGAAGTCCTTCCCAGAAATCTCACGCTTTCAACAAATCTTCAGAGTGATTATTTGTTTGACTGTGGCAAAGCTGTGTGCTATAACAGTATTGTTTTAACTTGCTTAGTGTAATAGTTAATTACTGTTATCTGTGTGTTTAGTTTGATAGAATAGTCTGCCTGTTCTTTTCCGCATCAAACTATCTGTGTGTAAATTTTTAATATTTATATTAAAAAATTTAAAAAGAGTATATTCTGTGTGTTTTATATTCAACCCCCCCTTCTACAAAACCCTCTCTTAGTTAGTCATCTTTCTTTGGGGACTAACATAATACCTTGTCAGAAAAGGACGTACGAATTGTCTCTTATATCCCCATCATATCTGATATGGTACTGTTCATATTCGGCCAAAAGCATGGCTGTCTTATTAGCAAGGACAAGCTTCCTATCCAAGCTTGACACGTGGCATATACCTTTTGTCTCGCATTAAATGAAAACGGGTATAAATAAGATGAAGATATCTTCTTCATCTTAATGCATGCTTCCTATTAACCTAAACCCTCTTTATTCTTTCTTCCTTCCTCTTGTGCATCAAACTTAGTGTTTCTTAGTTACAATAGAATAAGTTTTAAACTTGTTCTTATTTTGCTTGTAACTGTAAATCTGTTTATGATATATAAACTAATTTAAAAACCAAAATCTGTGTGTTTGTATTCAACCCCCCCCCCCCCTCTACAAACTGTTCACTTATTATTGAACTCTTGTAGACCCTTTAGGGACCAACAAGTGGTATCAGAGCAGTGTTTGTTTCTTTTATCTTTAAAATAATTTTTTTATAAACTATTTTAAAAATGTCAAATCCTAATATGAACTACAATGATAATGGATCTTTAGCTAAACCTCCAAGATTTAGCCATGATAATTTTCCATTATGGAAGTAAAGAATGTCTCTGTTTCTAGAAGGATCAGACCCAAAGATCCCTTACTATCTAGAAAACGGACCATTTGTTCCTACAACTATTGTAGATGGTGTTCCAGCCACCACTACTACTCCAGCCATCCCTGAAAGGAGTATCATTAAAACTCCTAATCGATGGACTGAAGAAGATAAGAAAGAAATTGCTATTGATTCAAAAGCTAGATCTATAATAGCAATGTCTTTACCAGATGAAGTCTATCATTCTGTTATGAAAATGAGGACTTCTAAGGCCATGTGGGATACTCTATGTATCCAATATGAAGGAACCTCTGAAGTTCAAGTCACTAGGTGCATAAACCTTGTAAGACAATATGAGAGTTTTAACTGTTTGTTGATTGATATTAAATCAGTAAACAGAGTGTACTCTAACACTGAAATACTGACCAAATTCATGGAGGCACTACCCGGTCAATAGGCAGTGTGCACTACATGTTTAAAGTTGTCAAAGAATCATGAAACTCTGTCCTTAAGTGCATTATATGGAATGCTCTTAAATAAGGAACAATCTCAACTTCTAAGGAAGAACCTCATAAATGAACTCAAAGGTGCCAAAAGTACTTCTTTGGCACTTGTGACTTCAGAGGCAACTCCTCTTAAAAATATTTCTTCTTCCACTATTACCTCCATCACTGAATTAGGTCAAACTGATTCAGAAGATCAACTCACTGATTTGCTAGAAAGAGCAACTTTCGAAAACCTTCAAATCTCTCTGACTCTGAAAAGCAAAAGACAATGCCCGCTGAGAAAGCCTCAACTATATGCTTCAACTATCAGCGAAAGGGTCACTACGCACGTGAATGTAGATCAAAGAAAGTTGCAACTCCTACCACCTCCCAGTCCTCTGATAAAAAGGAGAAGTATTTGAAATTGAAAAACAAATACAAGGATCTAAAGAAATACCAGCAAAAAGGCAAAGGCCTTATCGCTGAAGAAGTTGATTGGGACGCTGAAGACGACTGAGCCAAGAACTCTGAAGAGTCTGGCTTTGATGAAGAAGATCTTGCCTTCTTATGTCTAATGGCAAGAATAGAGGACGCTGAAGAAGCAACTGAAAATTCTTCCTCTGAGTCCCCTTCTACTCAGGTAATCATTCCCTCTATCTCTGCGCTCTCTGAAAGTGATAACTTGTCAGCCCTCGATGCTATGACTGTCGACTTTTATAATGCTTTAAATGGAAAGATTAAGGCCGAGAAAATTAACACTGATTTATCTGAGCAATTGAAAAATTGCCATCTAAAAATCAAAGAACTTTCTAAAATTTAGGAAACTCTAAAGGACCAAGTCTTTGCAAATCAAACCATAAGCATCGAGAAGCAGCAAGCTATTGTTGATAGGGAAAAGGCTATCGCTGATCTTAAGTCTGAAAAGGCAACCATCGAAGGATGGTGTAAGGCTTCTGAAAAAGTCAATAAGATCATCAATGCCCAAATACCTATGAAAGTAAGAAGTGGGTTAGGCTTTAACCCTGAAAAGGAAGAATCAGAGAATGATCGTTCCATGCTCAAATTTGGAATGTTTGTCTCTTCTATCCCTAATCCTTCTTCTTCAACTTCTTCCTCTTCTATTAAAGAGAAGATGCCTGTGATAAATTCTAAGAAGGTGATCAAGAACGAGTTTCTTGACCAAGTTCCTAAGAATAAGATCGCTCAAAATAGGAACAAGAAATCCTCAGAGAGAAATTCTAAATCTGGGAAGAAGATCTCTGACTTTTTTCAAAGACCAACCCCCAGAATTAAAATCGATCTCACTCCTACCCCTGAATAGGTTGTTATACCTCCAAGGATTATGGATGAAGAAATTCTTGGTCCTATCCCTAAAAAAAGTTTCTGCTTTTTTTCTGAATTCCAAACCCTTTAAATATAGGAAATGCTATCACTGTGGTGAAACTACCCACATTGCAAGTAAATGTCCTAACGCTACTAGAGCTGATAAACTAGCTCATGGAAAGAAAGTAGCTAAAGCTGATAAATCAGCGAGAGTGAAATCCACCAAGGTTGCAAATCCAACAAAGGTGAAGATATCCACTGAAGAGAGTTCTTCAACTAGTAGCTCCTCTGCCAATCCCTTAACTAACCAAGCAGGACCCATAGTAGTATGGGTACCTTTAAGCAATTAATCTTTTGTTGTATGCAGAGTGCCAAAGGTATCTGGTATCTTGATAGCGGATGCTCAAGGCACATGACAGGCAGAAAATCTCTGCTCTCTGATTACAAAGAAGAAGTTGGTCCATCAATGACCTTTGGTGGAAATGGCAAAGGATACACTAAAGGTTATGGAATTCTATCCAACGGAGCCACATCGTTTACTCGTGTTGCCTACGTTAAGGGACTAAAGCACAATATTTTGTGCGTTAGTCAGTTATGTGACAAAGAATTCAAAGTTCTATTCTTAAATAATAGATGTGCTGTCACTAACGGTAATGATAAGCTTGCCCTAACAGGCAAAAGAGTGGAGAATGTGTATGTCATAAATATGAATAGTTCTCACTCTGAGAACATGTGCTTTATCTCTAAAGCATCCACTGATACAAACTGGTTATGGCATAAAAGACTCTCTCACCTCAACTTTAAGACAATAAATGAATTGTCTCATAAAGATCTAGTCAGAGACCTCCCAAATCATATCTTTACAAACGAATCTCTTTGTTCAGCGTGTGAAAAGGGAAAGCTGACAAAAGCCTCCTTCAGGTCAAAGCAAATTTCTTCAGTGACCGCTTCTCTTCAGCTACTCAATATGGATCTATTTAGACCTGTCAATGTCCAATCTATCTCCAGAAAGAAATATACGTTGGTAATTGTTGATGAATACTCCAGATACACATGGGTGTTCTTTCTTCGATCCAAAAGTGATACCCCTGAAACGATAATTTCTTTTATCAACAGGATGGAAGTTATAAACAATCTAATTGTTCGTTCCATAAGAAGTGATCATGATACTGAATTCAAAAACAGCACTCTGGTGAACTTCTTTGAAGAAAAAGGCATCTCTCACAACTTTTCCTCAATAAGAACTCCTCAGCAAAACGCTATTGCTGAAAGAAGAAATTGAACTATCA
Organism: Silybum marianum; assembly: GCA_036898165.1. Classification (NCBI taxonomy): domain Eukaryota; kingdom Viridiplantae; phylum Streptophyta; class Magnoliopsida; order Asterales; family Asteraceae; genus Silybum; species Silybum marianum. The sequence goes on along the minus strand of CM072530.1, from coordinate 36,636,393 downwards.
TTGAAGCGGCTCGCTCAATGCTCAGCGAATCGCATCTACCAACTCAGTTCTGGGCTGAAGCAGTCAACACAACGTGCTTTACTCAAAATCGATCTCTGATAGTTAAGCGATTTAAGAAGACCCCCTATGAATTGTTTCATGGAGAAGACCTACTCTGAAATATTTCCATATTTTTGGATGTAGATGTTACATTCTGAATGACAGAGATCATTTGGGTAAGTTTGATCCAAAGGCTGACGATGGTATATTTCTTGGATACTCCTCTGTATCTAAGTCTTTCAGAGTCTTCAACAAAAGAAGACAACATGTTGAAGAATCCATGCACGTCAACTTTGATGAATCTCGTCCCATTCATACTTCTCATACTCATGATGATGATGATGAAGAATTGAATGCTTGGATGAGATCCTATTATGGGGAACCTGAAACGTATTTCAGCAATCAACCTCCTGCTGAAGCATGTGATGACGAAATCCCTGTAAATCCTTCAAGTGACAATCATCCATCTTCAGGGATAAATGTTACTCCTTTAAATCAGATTCCTATTGCTGATTCCTCTCTTGGAAATTCCTCTGTGAACAACCAAACTACGTCTGAAAATCAATCCCCTGAATTGATTTTAAATGAAGTACCTGTTGCTGAAACAACAAGTCCTATTCCAAAAACTGAAGAACAAGTCGTTGAATCTGCTGTTGATCTCTCTCCTCAACCACCAGCTCAGCGATGGACTGCAAATCATCCAATAAATCAGATTATTGGTGACCCCAATGCAGGTATCAAGACACATAGAGGTACAGGTAATATCTATCTTTATGTTAACTTCATTTCTCTCTCTGAACCTAAGAAGATAGATCAAGCTATCTCTGATCCTAGCTGGGTTTCAGCTATGTAAGAAGAACTATCTGAATTTCATAGAAATAAAGTTTGGAATCTTGTTCCTACCTCGCTGCCCATCCCAACAACGAGCATCCCGGACACTGCTGCTACTAAGAGGAAACAACCAACCGATGGTCATACAAAGACCATCGCAACCAAAAACAAGAAGCCAAAGAAGATGGCATCTCAAAATACCACTCTCTCTGCTTTCGGTGTACTACCAACACCAACAATAGCCACAGCCACTTCAACGGTCTCTTCATCCGTTGTTGCTTCATCAGCACTACCTCCATCATCAGTGACTTCGGTCACTGAGGGTGTTATAGCCAGCTCTGCTGAAGCTGAATCAGGTACTACTCTCATAGCCTTCTTAACTTCTTCTATCTCCTCTCCTTTGGTCCTCACCTCAGCACATGACTCAGCGATAGTTGTCCCTATCCCTGATAATGCTCAATGCACGCAGTCCAAACCTCAATATTGTTTAGGCAATCTGAGTTTTGGAAGGCCAATTTAAAAGGACCTCAGAGTGTCTCTCTCAGATACTCTAAGACATTGGTTAGTGATCCTCAAGACACTACCTCTGCAAACGTAGTCTCTGAGAGTAATCCTCATGATACTCTCAAGGAGAAAAATGAATTTTTTCATCCATCATCTAATCCAGATGCGTTTTTGGCCTTTTTATCTATGTTATCATCAGGTGTCGCTCCTCTCTACTCTTCAGCGACAACGACAACCACCACCACCAGCGCTCAACCTTTCAGCAAGAAAACGGGGAAGTGTCCTCAGGGCCATCCCAGTACTGCAAAACTCCAAGATGTCAAGACAGAGATGGCAGCTGCCAAGCTTCCCACTCCCGTCACTGAACTCCCTCCCATTTTCCTTCCTAGTCCTACATTCCCTGCTATTGACTATCTGGTCAGGGAATGTGCTCTCACCAGGGCTAGGGTTGACCCTCTTCAGACGTCAGCTGAATACATCTTCCGACGAGTCGCTAGAACTCCAACGATCAAGACCAACGTCAGCAATCTCATCTCTGATGTTTTCTCTCTGAAGGAAAACAACCGGGTCCTTGGCCAGAACCTGTCCAACTTAGAGCAGAAGGTTGCTGCTCAGGGAAATGTCCTTGAGTCTATTCAAAAAACTCAATCCAATATGATGCAGATGCTCTCCAAGCTCTCTGAGGCTAGTTCCTCCTTCACTGCTGCTGATCGGACGACGCTTCAGGATAATGATACGAAGCTCAAGGATATTCAGTCCAATGTTCGCACTCTGATGGTGCACTGTCTACCTCCTGATAACATCGAGGGGGAGAGATGTGCCAAAGAGTTTGCAGATGAACTCATTGCAGAGCACAACCAGACGTTCCTTAGTGAAAAGATATCTCCGTACATCCAGCGAACGGGATCTTCCCTCCCTGAAGGGTTGGCGGCTGATAAAGAAGATGATGATGATGCTGAGGAAGATGATGAAGAAGAAGAAGAAGATCCCATCCCTCATTATGGGGGAATGGATGATGATGAAGACGACGATGACGTTGGAAGTGCCTTGGAGCACTTCAGAATGTCTAGGCCTGGAGTCTCTCATCACGAGCCTTTGGGGGACAGACAACATCCCTCTCAGGGACAAGCCGGTCCCTCAGGCAAAGGAAAAGAAGTGGTAAATCTGGATGTCACTATCCTATTATCTGAGGGGGAGACCACTATTGAGGTATCTCTTCCTCTTATCCCTTATATTACACCTCTCTCTGAAACCCCCACACTTCCTTCACCTACAAAAACTCTCTCTGATAAATCTTCTTCCTCCTCTCCTTCCCTCAGTGATCCCCGTCCCCCAAAGGACTCCACTTCATGGAAGGAACCTTATTCTGAAGAGCAGTTTATGTACATAATAGAAACTGACACTGAAGAAGTAGAAGGCCTTATTCCCAGGCGTCGCGTTCAAAAGCCGATCATAAGCGAGCCTGAAGAAGAAAAAAGGCGAATAAAATTCCTTAGGGAATTCGAAGCAAGAAGAATAAGGGTGCCTCAAGCTGAACTCATAGACGCTGTACCAATAAGGATAGTAGATGAATTCTACTTTCTGTCTAAAGAAGAAAGAGAACAAACATTGGAAGCACAATGTATCAGGGATGAGAAGACAAAGCAAACTGAGAATGATCTTGCTTTAGCAAGGAAATTACTCCGGGAAGACTCTGCTAGAGACAAAGCAGCCAAAGGAACAATTGAAAAAGAGTGAAAGGATCGCTGAAGCTCTTGCACAGAAAGAACTTGCACAGGAAAACTTGAACATAGATCCGATCCTCGCTCAACAAAAGATCCTAAGTGCACTATCCGCTGAAGCCACAATTCAGAGAGACAAAGAGCTTGACTGGTGCATTGATAGACTGAAATTTCGAAGATCTGAAGCCAAAATCATTCATGCAACTATTTAAGGGCGACACTCAAACAGAGGTGGTCCAAAGGTATATGTAAGAATGACAAGGACAACCAGAACTGAGAGAGAAGAAGCCAAGTTCTTAAGGATTTATGGATACACTGAATGGTTAGAAATCAGAGATGCCATTCAGGGTTCCAAATCAAAATTCAAGGTTGTGGCAGAAAGAGTACTAGATCAGTTGCTGCAAAGGATGTCATAACACGTGCAAGTTCCCCCTCTCCCTGAGTCATCAAAGAATAAAAGATCAACTACTGAAGGTGGTTCAAGCTCTAAAAATGAGCATGAAACCAAATTTGATTATCATAGCATTCTTGGTCATCTTGAAATCCCTGATATTTCAATGCTACATACGTCTCTCCCTCAAGATCGAAGATACGAAGAAGATGAAATCATATCACTACCTGAACCTGGTATGATATTTTTGGATAATGAAGGGTCTTAGGACTCTTCAGAAACCAAGAAATTCGCAAGGCCTCGTCCTCTCTCATAAAGATCATGCTATGGCGCTGCTGGTCAGATACCCCTCTGATGAATTGACAGAAAATGCTTTATGAGAATGAACTACAAAGAAGAAACGAGAACATCTCTGATTAGTCATAGGTTCTCTATTTCCTTCGTAATATTTCTTCAGTGTACAAGTACTTTACTTTTATTATTGTAATTTCATTTCCCTGTAATTTCTTCAGATTATATTTAACGAAATTCAATCAGAGTACTTTACTCCATCTATGTACTGAAAAGATACCTGAAAAAAGTAAAAGGGACAATGAACATAAGAGTTCTATTTTCTTTAAACTATATTTTACTCACTGATCTTTCTTTTTGAAAATTTAATGCACTTTATGCTTATTTAGTTTTAAAAAATTGTGCTTTCATATCCTTATAAATGAAACTCAATTCAGATAGTAGACTAGCTGAAAAAGATTGCACATATTAGTACTTAGAAAATTTACTTCAAATTTTTCTTAAGTCCTTACTAGTCTCTTAAAGCAATTTTCCTATGTTGCTTAATCATAATCAAATACGGGGAGATTGTTGATCATAAATCCTCTCGATGATTTGAATATGATTCCTTTTATATAGTTAGTGAAATTCCATTGTATAAGCTTCTGTTCATATTCAGCGATAGCATACGCTGATTACCATCAGCGATCGCTGAAGATCAAGGAACAACAAGCTTATCTCTGAAGACCTGAAGATCAGCTATCACACCAGAAGACCATTCAGCGAAAGTCGAAGACCCTAGCTGAAGAAAGAGATAATCAACTAAGTGAACTGAAGTGGTTCAGCGATAGCAGTGATTATCTAATCAAAGTGTGAAGTCTTGTGAAGCCTCAACGATTTCATCCTTGAAGATTCAGAATTAGTGATCAAATGAAGCTTCCTTTAGAAGATTAAATATTGATCTTATCCTCGATGCACAAAAGTCAAACCTAATACCTTGTCAGAAAAGGACGTACAAATTGTCTCTTATGTCCCCATCATATCTGATATGGTACTGTTCATGTTCGGCCAAAAGCATGGTTGTCTTATTAGCAAGGACAAGCTTCCTATCCAAGCTTGACACATGGCATATACCTTTTGTCTTGCATTAAATGCAAACGAGTATAAATAAGATGAAGATATCTTCTTCATCTTAATGCATGCTTCCTTCTAACCTAAACCCTCTTTATTCTTTCTTCCTTCCTCTTGTGCATCAAACTTAGTGTTTCTTAGTTACAATAGAATAGATTTTAAACTTTTTCTTATTCCGCTTGTAACTGTAAATCTGTTTATGATATATAAACTAATTTAAAAACCAAAATTTGTGTGTTTGTATTCAACCCCCCCCCCCCCTTCTACAAACTGTTTACTTATTATTGAACTCTTTTAGACCCTTTAGGGACCAACAAGTGGTATCAGAGCAGTGTTTGTTTCTTTTATCAAAGCAGTGTTTGTTTCTTTTATCAGTAGCGATCTACACGGACAGGCGAGTCTTCATGAGATTTCAGTGGGATGCATACCTACGTACAAATTTATTTTCAGCATTATATGATTTGTATGGTGATGTTTACGTATGCATGATGTTTCAGTTTACATACATAATCCAGTTTACATCATGCTATGTGTTTGTTTTGTTTTCAAATAACTTTAGCATGCTATTTAATAGAAAATTTTATGATTGGTTTTAACATGTGGACATTTGACTAAGAAGTCACGATAAGTGGCACGACCTGTAATGAGTGTCTAGACAAGTGCAGGTCGGACAACCTAAGGAGAGCCAGTGACTAAAATGATCCCTGCCCCAACAAATAGTTTATGAGGTCTCTTTTCTTTCAACTTTGCGTGTTTTCAAAAAATGCATAGTATATGATTACAGAGTTTACGTGTTGATATGTATCATGTGAAATGATTTTATGCACGCAAACCATGAACTCACTGAGCTTTATAAGCGGACTATAGTATGCATCTCAGGGACAGAAGATTTCAGTTGGACAAGGGAAAAAGAGCACATAGAAATTTGCTTAGTTCATTTAAGTTCAATATTTATTTTCAGATATTTATAATGGATAAATTTTGTAACGCAATCCGGCATGGGACGGATTAGCATGTAAGTTACATATTTATTGTTTTAAGTCTTCCGCTGTAAAAGGTTTTAATTTAATCGTCATTTTGAAGTATTATTGGAGAATTTGTTTCAGAATACGTAACATTGCAATTGTAAAAATACGGGTGTTACAAGAATCGTCGGAAGAAGAGAGTGTGGAAGAGTGGCATGAAGAGGAAAGTGCGGTGGAGGGTACCGATAACAAGAACGTGGGAAAAAAAGACGAAGGGGGTGGACGAAATTAAAATCGAAGAAGGAAAAACGGAACAAAAAGGTAACAGTAGAGAAGAAAAAAAGGTTGAAACTAATGTCTCACCAGAAAATATTCCGGAGATCGGGTCAGCTCCGGCGACCGGAAATCTAGACGAAAAAGCGGAAACCGAAGAGTCTGGACCAGACGTGGCAGGAAAGGGTGCGACAACCAAGGAGACAAGTTCATGCTTCATTATTGACATTAAAGAGGGCACAGAGGTCAAAGCAGGTAACCCTAAATCAGATTTAATTTCAGAATCTTTAAAACAAGCTACTATCTCATTGCCGAGTTGGCCATCCCAAAAAGAAAAGTTTGGGCCGGAATGTAAAGATGGGCTGTGCCTAAACTTAAATGGGATGGGAATTAATAGAAGTCGGATAGAAGAGGCCCAAGCGAGGTTAAGCGTGAAAAATAGCAGGAGAACAGAGTTAGAGGAATCTGAAGTTGATACCTGAAAAAATGACGTTCAGATCAAGAAACACAGAAAATATTGGACGCAATCTAAATACGATGAGGATTCTTGAAAGCGCAGAGGCCGGTGGACTGAAATCGGAGAATCGAAATATAGGAAATTATTTGTTTGGTAGAGGAAGGAGGAGTTTTCATATTCTAAAAAATAGAGCAAGAAATACGCATAAGAAATTGCTGAAAAATGGGGATGGACCCAAATCAGGTAGGATCAAATCGCGAAGAGAGGATCGACATCAACCAACCAATTATCTATTTCAAGATATTTGAAAGATACGACGACAAACGATGGAGTGAGATCTTTTGGTGAAGAAATTGGAATCCAGTGGGCTGAAAAGGAGGGGGTAAACCAGGTTAACAAGTGAAAACAGCCAAGGTAAAGTTTTTAGTACTCACAATTTCTATATGAAGATTGTTTCACTGAATATAAAAGGGTTGGGAACCGTAAACAAGAAGACATGGGTTATAGAAATTTGTAAAAAAGAAAATCGCTGTATGATAGGGCTACAGGAAACAAAATCAAAAGAACTATCAGACCTTACAATAAAAAATATGTGGGGAACGAATGATGGGGATTCGGCTCAAGTAGATACCTCCAGGAGATCATGGGGTCTACTAATAATTTGGAACAGACATAAATTCAATTGTGAGTACATTGTCAAAGAAGATAATTTTTTAGCGGTAATTGGAAAATGGGATAAAGTAAAAGGTTTGATAGGATGCTTCAACATATACGGCCAAAACGACCAAAAGGAAAGAACAAATTTGTGGACAAAACTGGGGACTTTGTGTCAAAAGAGGGAGGTTAAATGGATACTATACCGCGATTTTAATGAGGTAAGGGGACCCCATGAAAGATGGAATTCGGGAACGTGTACTAGAGGGTCGGCGGAGTTCAATGAGTTTTTACGACAAAATAAGTTAGAAGACATCCGGTAGGGAGGAAGCAAATTTACAAGAATAAGCGATGATGGAAAGAAATTTAGCAAGCTTGACAGGTTCTTGGTCTCAAAGGAATTCGGGGATTATTGGAATCAATTGAAGGCACGGACACTCGATCGGAACTGGTCAGACCACACTCCGATAGTTCTAAGTGACGAACAGGGTACTTTAGTCCTAAACCATTTAGACTTTTCGTTGTTTGGTTAAGAGAGAGGGAGATCGAAGAGGTGATAAAGAATGCTTGGTCATGTGAGGTTACTTCTACTAAGACGGATTGTAGACTTAGGGATGGTCAAACAAGAAATAAAAAAGTGGAAAATTACCAAGTGGGGCGATGCAGAGAAGGAATCAGAAGAGTTGAAAGAAGAGATAAAAGTGTGGGAGCAACAAATGAAACGAGTACCATGGGGGAATAAGAAAGACTAAAATGGGCGGAAGCAAGAAAAAGGTGGCTTGAAATTTAGGAAAAAAGTTTGGCAATGGCTAGACAACGGGCAAAGGTAAGATGGATCAAAGAAGGCGATGAGAACACAAATTTTTTTCACACGGCTTGTAAAATCCGAGAAAGAAAAAATCACATCCATGGCCTTATGGTAGATCCGGAATGGACGGAGGAGCCGAACAAAATAAAGAAGCATGTCTATGAAATTTATTAAGAAGAAATTCACTAATCATAAGAAACAAGTGCATCGACTAAAAATGGACCTTTTGAAGAAAATTACAATAGAAGAGGCGAGGAATGGTTAGAAAGAAGAGCGACGGAAGAAGAAGTATACGGGGACATAAAAGAGTGTGGTAATGACAAATCGCCGGGACCGAATGGATTCATGATTGGTTTCATAAAGGGATTTTGGGAGATTATCTAGGAAGATTTATTAGCGGCAGTGTGGTGGTTTTGGGACAAAGAGGAAATTAGTGTTGGTTGCAACGCTTCTTTCCTTTCTATAATCCCAAAAAACTCAAACCCATTGAATCTTAATGAATATAGACCGAATAGCCTCATCGGAATCATGTATAAATTATCTCGAAGGTTTTGGCGGAAAGAATGAAGACGGTAATGGAGAAGATTATAAGTAAAGAACAAAGTGCATTCCTAAAAGGAAGATCGATCCTCGATGGAGAACTAAGAGCAAATGAGTCGGTTGAATTTTTAAAAAAAAGAAAGACAAAGAGCTTGATCTTTAAAGTAGTCTTCAAAAAAGCGTATGACACGGTGGAGTAAGACATTCTTTTGGAAGGATTGAGAAATATGGGGTTCAGGCAAAAATGGATAAATTGGATGGTACCTTGTTTTAAATCCTCAAAAATGTCCGTATTTGTGAATGGGGATCCAACAAAGGAGTTCCCATCGAAAATAGAACTTAAACAGGGGGACCCTCTAGTACCTTTTCTACTCCTAATAGTGGCCGAATGTCTTTACATAATGATCGAGGAAGCGGTGGAAAAATGACTCTTTATAGGAGTTAAAATCGGAAAAAGGAGATAAAAATAACACACCAACAATATGCGAACGACGTAGTGTTCTTTGGAGACTGGGAGGCGACTAATGTAAAGAACATTGTACGACTTCTACATCGTTTTCACGAGGTTTCGAGCCTAAAATAAACTTTGGAAAAAGCCGAATCTTTGGAATTGGTGTGCCGGAAGAAGAAGTTCAATTTTGGGCGAGAAACCTTCGATGTACATAAGGAACATTACCATTCATATACCTTGGATTACTGGTTGGGACGGCAATGTGGAAAATTTCAAGTTGGAACATGGTGGTTGAAAAAATGAAAAATAAACTCGCGAAATGGAAAGCAAAGATGCTATCCTATGGTGGAAGACGTACTTTTGTAAGATCGGTCTTATGTAGTGTTTCGTTATACTATTTTTCCTTGTTTCATTCTCCGAAGAGTGTTTTGCGAGTACTAGAGAAGGTGAGACGCAACATCTTTTTGGGGGGGAGGGGGAGGGACCGGAGAGGACGTGAGGATAAGTCATTCTTGGGTCAATTGGGATACTATGGTGGGTTCTTTCGAAAGGGGGGGGGGCTTAAGGATCTCAATTGGGGCTTGCTTGGGAAGTGGTGGTGGAGATTCCACAATGAAGGGGAGTTACTGTGGAAATTGGTAATTAGTAGCATTTATGGGAAGGATGGGGGTCTTATGAGGGATTCGTCGAGGGGTGGAGGAGGTACGTCGGTTTAGGCAAAAATCATCAAACTAGGTAAGGAGCTTGATGAAGAAGGGATTAGTTTTACGAATTCATTTGGGAAACAAGTGGGAAATGGGTCGGACACGAGATTTTGGGAGGATAGATGGGTACAAAATGGGACGTTAAAGGAGAAATTTAATCGGCTCTACCGTTTAGATTTGTGCAAGGATGCTTTGGTAGAAAATAGGGGGGGAATTCATAGGAGGAGTTTGGGTATGGAAATGGTGTCGGAGAAGAGAGCCGAGAGGGAGGGAGGTAGGCAAATTAAGAACTACTCTTAATTTTGAGGGGTGTTACACCCGTCGAAGGAAAAGAGGATCGTGCGGTTGGGAATTTAGATAACCAAGGGGTCTACTCCGTTAAATCCATGAGAAATGCCTTAGAGAGAAGTCAGATAGTGGAAAGAAGTAATTGTTGATCAGAACTCCTCTCAGTGATTTGAATATGATTCCTTTACTATACTTAGTGAAATTCCATAGTTAAGCTTCTGTTTAAATTCAGCGATAGCACACGCTGATTGCTCGCTGAAGATCAAGGAACTACGAGCTTATCTCTAAAGACCTGAAGATCAGTTATCACACCAGAAGACCATTCAGCGACAGTCGAAGACCCTAGCTGAAGAAAGAGATAATCAGCTAAGTGAACTGAAGCAGTTCCGCGATAGCAGCGATTGTCTACTCAAAGTGTGATGTCTTGTGAAGCCTCAGCGACACTGAAGATTCATCCTTGAAGATTCAGTATCAGCGATCAAATGAAGCTTCTTAGCAAGATTAAAAGTTGATCTTATCCTCGATGCACAAAAGTCAAACCTTGAACCATGTCAGAAAAGGACGTACGACTTGTCTCTTATGTCCCCATCATATCTGATATGGTACTGTTCATATTCGGCCAAAAGCATGGTTGTCTTATTAACAAGGACAAGCTTCCTATCCAAGCTTGACACGTGGCATATACCTTTTGTCTTGTTTCAAAGACAAACGGGTATAAATAAGATAAAGATATCTTCTTCATCTTAATGCATGCTTCTGTCTAACTTATACCCTCTTATTTCTTTCTTTCATCTTCTTGTGCATCATACTTCGTGTTTCTTAGTTACAATAGAATTGGTTTTTAACTTGTTCCAATTCCGCTTGTAATTGTAAATTTGTTTATCTTAATAAACTCATTTAAAAACGAAAAATATGTGTGTTTGTATTCAACCCCCCCCCCCTCTACAAACTGTTCTCTCTTGATTGAACTCTTGTAGACCTTTATTGGGACCAACAAGTGGTATCAGAGCAGTGTTTTCTTCTTATCTCTTTAAAATATTTTCTCTTAAAAATTATTTTAAAATGTCTGACCCTAATACAAACTATAACGATAATGGATCTTTAGCTAAACCACCTATATTTAGCCATGATAACTTTCCATTATGGAAGGAAAGAATGTCTCTATTTCTGGAGGGATCTGACCCCAAGATTCCCTACTATCTGGAAAATGGACCATTTGTTCCTACAACTATAGTAGCTAGTGTTCCTGCCACCACTACTACTCCAACCATTCCTGAGAGGAGTATTGTTAAAACTCCTAACAGATGGACTGAAGAAGACAAGAAAGAAATTGCAATTGACTCTAAAGCTAGATCAATAATAGCAATGGCTTTACCTGATGAGGTCTATCATTCTGTCATGAAAATGAGAACTTCAAAAGCCATGTGGGATACGTTATGTATCCAATATGAAGGAACGTCTGAAGTAAAAGTAACTAGATGCATAAACCTCGTAAGAAAATATGAGATTTTTATGTATCAAAAGGGTGAATCTCTTTCTCAAATTCACCAGTGATTTAACTGTCTGCTGATTGATCTCAAATCAGTCGATAGAGTTTATTCAAACGCTGAAATTCTGACAAAGTTCATAGAGGCATTGCCCGATCAATGGGCAGTGTACACTACATGTATAAAACTGTCAAAGAATCTTGAAACCTTGTCCTTAAGTGCATTATATGGTATGCTCTTAAATGAGGAACAATCCCAGCTTCTAAGGAAGAACCTAATCAATGAACTCAAAGGTGCTAAAAGTACTTCTTTAGCACTTGTGACTTCTGAGGCAACTTCTTCCAAAAATGCTCCTTCTTCTACTATCACCTCCATTACTGAATTAGGTCAAACTGATTCAGAAGATCAACTCACTGATGCAGACATCTCTGAGTTTGATAACTCTCTCCAAGGCAACTTATCCTTTTGGAGCTGACGTAACAAACTACGCGATCCTCCCAACGAAGCCAACAGAAATCCTTTTAACTAATAACTTTAAATGATTTGCTAGAAAGAGCAATTTTCGAAAACCTTCCAACCTCTCTGACTCTGAAAAGCAGAAATCGTTGCCTGCTGAGAAAGCCTCAGCGATTTGCTTTAACTGTCAGCGAATGGGTCATTTCGCAAGTGAATGCAGGTCTAAGAAAGTTGATGCTCCCACTACCTCCCATACCTCTGATAAAAAGGAGAAGTATTTGAAACTGAAAAACAAATACATAGATATGAAGAAAAACCAGCAAAAAGGCTAAGGCCTTGTAGCTGAAGAAGTTGACTGGGATGCTGAAGATGACTGGGCCAAGACCTCTGAAGAGTCTGGTTCAGATGAAGAAGATCTTGCCTTCCTCTGTCTAATGGCAAGAATTGAAGACGCTGAAGAAGTCAATGAGACTTCTTCCTCTGAGTCTCCTTCTACTCAGGTAACTATTCCCTTTGTCCCTTCACCTTCTGAAAGTGATAACTTGTCAGCTCTCGATGCTATGACTGTTGATTTCTATGATGCTTTAAATGGAAAAATTAAGGCCGAGAGAATTAACACTGACTTATCTGAACAATTAAAAAATTGCCATATAAGAAGCAAAGAACTTTCTAAAATTGAGGAATCCCTCAAAGACCAAGTCTTTGCTAATCAAACAATAAGCATCGAGAAACAACAAGCTATCGCTGATAGGGAAAAGGCTATCGCTTATCTCAAGTCTGAAAAGGCAACCATCGAAGGATGGTGTAAGGCTTCTGATAAAGTCAATGAGATCATCAATGCTCAAATACCTATGAAAGTAAGAAGTGGGTTAGGCTATAACCCTGAAAAGGAAGAATCAGAGAATGATCGTTCCATGCTGAAATTCGGAATGTTTGTCTCTTCTATCCCTGATCCTTCTTCTTCAACCTCTTCTTCCTCCTCTTCAAAAGAGAAGCGTTCTATTCTTAATTCTAAGAAAGTGATCAAGAATGAGTTTCTTAATCAAGTTCCAAAGAATAAGAAAACTCAAGATAGGAACAAGAAATCCTCAGAGAAAGTTTCTAAAACTGGGAAGAAGGTCCCTGACTTTTCTCAGAGACCAACCCCCAGATTTAAAATCGATCTCACTCCTACTCCTGAAAAGGTTGTAATACCTCCAAGGACCATGGATAAAGGAATTCTTGGACCTATCCCTGAGAAATTTCCTGCTCCCTCTCTGATTTCCAAACCCTTTAAATATAGGAAATGCTATCACTTTGGTGAAACTACCCACATTGCAAGCAAATGTCGTAATGCTACTAGAGCTGATAAACTAGCTCATGGAAAGAAAGTAGCTCAAGCTGATAAATCAGCGAGAGTGAAATCCACCAAGGTTGCAAAACCATCAAAGGTGAAGATATCCACTGAAGAGAGTTCTTCAGCTAGTAGCTCCTCCGCCAATCCTCTATCTAACCAAGCAGGACCCATAGTAGTATGGGTACCTTTAAACAATTAGTCTTTTGTTGTATGCAGAGTGCCAAAGGTATCTGGTATCTTGATAGCGGATGCTCAAGGCACAAGACAGGCAGAAAATCTCTGCTCTCTGATTACAAAGAAAAAGCTGGTCCATCAGTGACCTTTGGTGGAAATGGCAAAGGATACACTAAAGGTTATGGAATTTTGTCCAACGGAGCCACATTATTTTCTCGTGTCGCTTACGTTGGGGGACTAAAGCACAATCTCTTAAGCGTTAGTCAGTTATGTGACAAAGACTTCAAAGTTCTATTCTTGAAGAATAGATGTGCTGTCACTAACGGAAATGATAAGCTTGCCCTTACAGGCAAAAGAGTGGAAAATGTATATCACTCTGAGAACATGTGCTTTATCTCTAAAGCATCTACTGACATAAACTGGTTATGGCATAAAAGACTCTCTCATCTCAACTTTAAGACAATAAATGAATTGTCTCAAAAAGACTTAGTCAGAGAGCTCCCAAATCATACCTTTACAAAGGAATCTCTTTGTTCAGCGTGTGAGAAGGGAAAGCTGACAAAAGCCTCTTTCAGGTCAAAGCAAGTTTCTTCAGTGACCACTCCTCTTCAACTACTTCACATGGATCTATTCGGACCTGTCAATGTCCAATCAATCTCTGGGAAGAAATACACTTTAGTGATTGTTGATGAATACTCCAGATACACATGGGTGTTCTTCCTTCGATCCAAAAGTGATACCCCTGAAATGATAATCTCTTTTATCAAAAAGATGGAAGTTTTGAACAATCTAATTGTTCATTCCATTAGAAGTGATCATGGCACTGAATTCAAAAATAGTACTCTGGATAACTTCCTTGAAGAAAGAGGCATCTCCCACAACTTCTCCTCAATAAGAACTCCTCAGCAAAATGGTATTGCTGAAAGAAGAAATCGTACTATCATTGAAGCGGCTCGCTCAATGCACAGTGAATCGCATCTTCCAACTCTGTTCTGGGCTGAAGTAGTTAATACAGCAGGCTTCACTCAAAATCGATCCCTGATAGTTAAACGATTTAAGAAGACCTCCTATGAATTATTTCATGGAAGAAGACCTACTCTGAAATATTTCCACATTTTTGGATTTAGGAAAATTTGATCCAAAAGCTGACGATGGTATATTTCTTGCATACTCCTCTGTATCTAAATCCTTTAGAGTCTTCAACAAAAGAAGACAACATGTTGAAGAATCTATGCACGTTAACTTTGATAAATCTCGTCCCATTCATACTTCTCACTCTCATGATGATGATGAAGAGTTGAATGCCTGGATGAGATCTCATTATGGGGAACCTGAAACATACTTCAGCAATCAGACTCAAGCTGAAGCAAATGATGATGAAATCCCTGTAAACTCAACAAGTAATAATCATCCATCTTCAGGGATGAATGTTACTCCTCTAAATCAGATTCCTGTTGATGATTCATCTCTTGGAAACTCCTCTGTGAACAACCAAACCACTTCTGAAAATCAATCTCCTGAATTGATTCTAAATGAAGTACCTGTTGCTGAAACAAATACTATTCCAGAATCTGAAGAACAGGTCGCTGAATCTATTGTTGATCTCTCTCCTCAACCTCCAGCTCAGCGATGGACTGCAAATCATCCAATAAATCAGATTATTGGTGATCCCTCTGCAGGTATCAAAATACGTAGAGGTACAGGTAATATTTGTCTTTATGTTAACTTCATCTCTCTCTCTGAACCTAAGAAGATAGATCAAGCTATCTCTGATCCTAGTTGGGTTTCTGCTATGCAAGAAGAACTTACTGAATTTCGTAGAAATAAAGTTTGGAATCTTGTTCCTAGACCCTCAGGTAAAACTGTCATAGGAACCAAATGGGTTTTCAGAAATAAGCTAGATGAAAACGGGACTATAATTCGCAATAAGGCTAGACTTGTTGCTCAAGGTTATAGACAGGAAGAAGGAATTGACTATGATGAAACCTTTGCACCTGTTGCTCGTTTAGAAGCCATAAGACTCTTTTTAGCTTATGCTGCCCATAAAGACTTCAAAGTTTTTCTAATGGATGTTAAAAGTGCTTTTCTAAATGGAAAACTCAGCGAGGAAGTTTATGTTGAACAACCCCCTGGTTTCTCAGACCCTAACCATCCTGGTTATGTTTTTAAACTTGAAAAAGCTCTTTACGGGTTAAAACAAGCTCCGAGAGCTTGGTATGATACCCTTTCTAAATTTCTTCTTAAAGAAAAATTTGTTCATGGAAAAATTGACCAAACTCTGTTTTTAAGAAAATACAAAGGTCATACTATTCTCGCTCAGATATATGTTGATGACATTATCTTTGGTTCCACAAGACCCAAACTTTGCACTCGTTTTGCTACAAGAATGCAAAAACAATATAAAATGAGTATGATGGGTGAACTAACATATTTTCTAGGCTTGCAGATTAAGAAATCTGGCAAAGGAATTTTTATCTGTCAAAGCAAATATGTTAAAGACATGCTGAATAAATTCGATATGAATCAATGTTCAGGGATGAAGACTCCTATGGCGCCTCCTCTGACATTAAACAAGGATCCCAATGGAAAACCAGTAAATGTCACTGCCTATCGAGGAATGATTGGTCTCTGCTGTATCTTACAGCGAGTAGACCAGACATCATGTACGCTACCTGTCTCTGTGCTCGGTATCAAGCTGAACCGAAGGAATCCCATTTAATCGCTGTAAAGCGAATCTTCAGATATCTGAAAGGAACTCCAAATCTTGGTCTCTGGTATCCCAAAGGCTCAGGATTTGATCTTATTGGTTACCCTGACAGTGATTTAGCAGGTTGTAAGATAGACAGAAAGAGCACCACTGGTGGGTGTCAGCTACTAGGTGGAAAGTTAATAAGTTGGACAAGTAAAAAGCAAAACTCAGTGTCCACTTCCACTGCTGAAGCTGAGTATGTAGCCGCTGGTAGTTGTTGTGCTCAAATCCTTTGGATGAGAAATCAACTAAGAGACTACAATCTCAAGCTCTCTAAGATTCCTATCTATTGTGATAGCACAAGTGCTATTGCAATTGCCAACAACCCTGTACTTCACTCTAAAACCAAGCACATTGAGATCCGATATCACTTTATCAGAGATCATGTGATGAATGGTGAAGTTGATCTCCATTTTGTTCCTACTGAATATCAGCTCGCTGATCTTTTCACCAAGCCTCTTGATGAAACTAGATTCAATCTACTCATCAGCGAACTTGGTATGTTGAACGCTGAATAATTTATTAATCAGTGACCAACAAAGGGTTACAAATAAAGCTTTCAAACTTTCCATTCTCTGATTCAGCGATATCTAGGCCATCTCCTCAGGTATTATCCTCTAATCTTTAAACACTCTTTGATATCTTCTCTCATCAAAGAATGTATCTCTTAAAATTAAAACTCATCACTGAAAATCCTTTATTATTAGTGATGAAGATTTTTCTAAAATTATAAATGATAAACTTTCCTTATGGATAATTATCATTATAATCTTTTAAAAATAAAGAAAAGGACACGTCAGACCTTTTTCTGACACACGACGGACCGCGACGTTTCCATTCCAACTCCTTTCTTGGAACGTGCGCCAGGTCATCATTTCTTTTTCAAAAAGCTAAAACCGTCGTTTAGCACTCCTCTCTTTCTCTCTCATCTTCCTATTTAAGCATACTATTTTCCTTGCTTTGCTCCTTCCGCGTTCATAACTATTCTCAAGGCAAAAGAAATCCTTCGAATCTTCAAAGCTTCTCAAGAACACCAAGAACACGCTTGTGTGTGTTTTTCTCCTAAGAACTCAACTAAGGTTTGATCTAAACCTTATATTATGACTGGAAACATCTTGTTTCACCTTTTCTTCTCCTTAACACTCTAAAAATAAAAATAAAGATAATCTGGATCAAAATTAAAAAGTTTTTCCTCTATAAAAACCCTGTTCTTAGTTCTTTCCTTAGAACAGAAGATTTTTTTTAACTTTAATCCATTTACCTTAATTTTTTTTTATTATTGTTTATAACAAACATTTTGATATTGTTCATCAAAATATTTGTTTTCTTTGATCTTAAATTTGGTATTCTTTATACCAAACTCTGGTTTATACATTAATGTATAAAACCATGATTTACCTCTTTGGTGTTCCTACCTTTCCCACAGCAATGGCATCTGCAAGTAAGACTGCTGCAAGCTCCTCTGCTGCTGAAGACACTACTTTGGTCGCTGCACCAACATGTCATTTCCCTTTGGAAAGAGCCTTCTTCAAGTCCTGCAACTACATCACCCTGGTAGAGATCCCTGCAGATCGCCCTCAATTCTCTGAAGGTGCTACCTTCATCAAGCCATGCCCTCTGATGTATGCATTCGTCCACAACCCCGTGGGTGTCTCCTCTCATCTCCAAGCTCTCTGGTACACAACACACTGTACCACGCTGACGACTGAAAAGGGCACTGTGCTCCCTGCCATTGGGTTCAAGATTCCAGATCTTGGATTTTTCTCTTTCACCGCTGGATTCATCAGGAAGGCTCTTCATCTCCCTCAACGAGCTAAGAATCAGCAATGGGGCGCTGAACCTACCAAAATGCAAATCGATGCATTTTTGGATACAATCGGCTATGCTTGGGAGAACCCCTCTCTGAAGACAGTGGGCTCAAAGCTCGAGAAGAAAAGACTACCTGCTCGTTGGCAGTATATCTTCACTCAGGTGATTCAATGCCTTGGGTCGCGAATAGGCTCGCATGATCAAGCGAGCAAACACTTTCAAGACTTGGCATACTCTCTCTGCACAGGCCACAACCTCAACTACGCTGACTACATCTTCAGCGACATGGTCAGTCGTATCAACGCCGCCACCAGACATCCAGTCATCCCCTACCCTCGATTCTTTGAAACAATAATGGAAGTTGCCTTTGGGGAAGAATACCCGAAGGAAGGCGATTACTGCTTCTCTGTAGTAGGGAAGAAGTCCCTGGACATCGAGGAACGTCCAGGTGATGCTCCCTTCACCACCTACATGCTGCAGGTGATTGGGGCACATCTTCCAGTGTCCACCTTGCTGTCCAACCCAACAACGAGCAACCCAGACACCACGGGAATTAAGAGGAAGCAACCAACCGATGGTCATAAAAAGACCATCGCAACCAAACTCAAGAAGCCAAAGAAGTTGGTCTCTCAAAAGACCACCCTTTCTGATTTCGGTGTTCTACCAACACCAACTGCAGCCACAACCACTTCAACGGTCTTTACATCCGTTGTCGCTTCATCAGCACTACCTCCATCTTCAGGGACTCCGGTCACTGAGGGTGTAATAGCCAGCTCTGCTGAAGCTGGATTAGGTACTACTTCCACAGCCTTCTATTCTACTTCTATCTCTTCTTCTTTGGTCCTCACCTCAGCAAATGATTCAGCGATAGTCGTCCCTATCTCTGATAATGCTGAAATGCACGTAGTCCAAACCTCATTATTGTTTAGGCAATCTGAGTTTTGGAAGGCCAAATTTAAAGGACCTCAGAGTATCTCTCTCAGATACTCTAAGACACTGGTCAGTGATCCTCTAGACACTACCTTTGCAAAAGTAGTCCCTAAGAGTAATCCTCAAGATACTCTCAGGGAGTCACATAAGTTTTTTCATCCTTCTTCTAATCCAGACTCCTTTTTGGCATTTTTATCTATGTCATCATCAAGTGTCGCTTCCATCCCTTCTTCAGCGACAACAACCACCACCACCAGCGCTCCTCCCATTAGCAAGGAGAAGGGAAAATCTCCTCAGAGCCATCCCTCTGCTGCAAAGCTCAGCGAGATTAAGCAAGAGATGGCTGCTCCAAAGCTTCCTACAGTCGTCGACCGGCCTCCCATTGTCCTTCCCAACCCCACATTCCCTGCAATTGACTATCTGGTCAAAGAATGTGCTCTCACAAGGGCTAGGGTGGACAATCTTCAGGCTTCTGCGGAGCTGATCTTCAGACGGATCATTGGTACCCCGGCGATCAAGACGAATGTCAGCAACCTGATCTCTGACGTCTTTAGTCTCAAGGAAGATAACAGGGCCCTCCATCAGACCCTGACAAGCTTGGAGAAGAAGGTCGATGCTCAAGCAACAGTCCTTGAGTCTATTCAAAAGACGCAGTCCGACATGATGCAGATGCTTACAAAGCTCTCTGAGGCAAGTTCCTCTTCTTACAACGCTGCTGATCGGACCGTGCTTCTAGGAAATGAGGAGAAGCTGAAGGACGTTCAGTCTAACGTTCGCACTCTGATGGTGCATTGTCTACCTCCTGATAACATTGAGGGGGAGAGATGTGCCAAAGAGTTCGCTGATGAGCTAATCTCTGAACATAATAAGAGGTTCCCTGAAGAAAGAATCTCTCCTTACATTCAGCGGCCTGAAGGTGAGGATGCTGATGAAGATGATGAAGAAGATGATGATGATGATGAAGAAGATGATGAAGAACCTATCCCTCACTATGGGGGGATGGATGATGATGAAGATGATGACGACATTGGAAGTGCACTAGAGCACTTCAGACTGTCAAGACCCGGAGTCACTCATCAAGAGCCCTTGGGGGACGGACCGCAACCTTCGAAGGAACAATCCGGTCCCTCAGGCAAAGGAAAGGAAGTGGTAAATCTGGATGCCACTATCCCTATATCTGAGGGGGAGACCACAACTGAGGTATCTCTTCCTCTTATCCCTTTCTCTGCACCTCTCCCTGAAGCTCCCATAATCTCCTCTTCACCCACAAAAACTCCCTCTGACAATACTTTTTCCTCCTCTCCTTCCATCAGTGATCCCCGTCCCCCAAAGGACTCAACTTCAAGGAGGGAACCTTCCTCTGAAGAGCAGTTTATGTACATAATTGAAACTGACTCTGAAGAAGAAGAAGGCCTCATTTCCAGGAGTCGCGTTCAAAAGCCGATAATAAGCGAGCCTGAAGAAGAAGAAAGGCGAATAAATTTCCTTAGGGAATTCGAATCAAGAAGAATAAGGGTGCCTGAAGATGAACCCATTGAAGCCGTACCAATAAGGATGGTAGATGAATTCTACTTTCTGTCAAAAGAAGAGAGAGAACAAGCATTGGAAGCACAAAGAATCAGGGACGAGGAAATGAAGCAAACTGAGAATGATCTTGCCTTAGCAAGAAAGTTACTCAGAGAAGACTCTGCGAAAGACAAAGCGGCTCAAAAACAATTGAAAAAGAGTGAAAGGGTCGCTGAAGCTGTCGTTCAGAGAGAACTAGCACAAGAGCACATAAACGTAGATCCAATTCTAGCTCAACAGAAGATCCTAAGTGCACTAACCTCTGAAGCCAGTCAGCAGAAAGACAAAGAGCTTGATTGGTGCACTAACAGGCTGAAATTTCGAAGATCTGAAGCCAAAATCATTCATGCAACTATCCAAGGGCGACACTCCAACAGAGGTGGTCCAAAGGTATATGTAAGAATGACAAGGACAAACAAGACAGAGAGAGAAGAAGCCAAATTCTTAGGAATTTATGGATACACTGAATGGCTAGAAATCAGAGACGCCACTCAGGGTTCTAAATCCAAATTCAAGGACGTGGTGGACAGTGTGCTGAATCAGTTGCTGCAAAGAATGTCACAACATGTGCAAGTTCCCCCTCTCCCTGAATCTTCCAAAAAGAAAAGATTAAACGCTGAAGGAATTTCAAGTGCCAGAAATGAGCATGAAACTAAGTTTGATTATCAAAGCATTCTTGGTCATCTTGAGCTCCCTGATATATCAATGCTTTGTACCTCTCTCCCTCAAGACCGAAGATATGCAGAAGACGAAATCATCTCACTAACTGAACCTGGTATGATATTCTTAGATAATGAAGGATTCTTAGGACTCTTCAGAAACCAAGAAATCTATAAGGCCCCATCCTCTCTCATAAAGATTATGCTTTAGCGCTGCTGGTCAGATACTCCTCTGATGAATCGGCAGAAGACGCTTTATGAGGATGAGTTACAAAGAAGAAATGAGAATATCTCTGACTAGTCATAGTTTTCTACTTCCTTTGTAATATTTCTTCAGTGTATAAGTACTTTACCTTTATAATTGTAATTTCATTTCGCTGTAATTCTTCAGATTATAATTAATGAAATTCAAAGTACTTTACTCCATCCTAGTACTGAAAAGATCCGTGAAAATAGTAAAAAGAACAATGAACATAAGAGTTCTATTTTCGTTACACTATCTTTTACTCACTGATCTTTCACTCTGAAAAGTCAATCAGCGAATGTACTTTAAGCTTATCTACTTAAAAAAAATTGTGCTTTCATATCCTTATAAATGAAACTCAATTCAGATAATAGACTAGTTGAAAAAGACTTTACAGATTAGCACTTAGAAAAAATTTTCTTTAATATTTCCTAAGTCCCTTACTAGTCTCTTAAAGCAACTTTCCTATGTTACTTAATCATAATCAAATAGGGGGATCTTGTTGATCAGAACTCCTCTTAGTGATTTGAATACGATTCCTTTACTATACTTAGTGAAATTCCATAGTTAAGCTTCTATTTAACTTCAGCGATAGCACACGCTGATTGCTATCAGCGATCGCTGAAGATCAAGGAACTACGAGCTTATCTTTGAAGACCTGAAGATCAGTTATCACAACAGAAGACCATTCAGCGACAGTCGAAGACCCTAGCTGAAGAAAGAGATAATTAGCTAAGTGAACTGAAGCGGTTCAGCGATAGCAGCGATTGTCTACTCAAAGTGTGATGTCTTGTGAAGCCTCAGCGACACTGAAGATTCATCCTTGAAGATTCAGTATCAGCGATCAAATGAAGCTTCTTTAGCAAGATTAAAAGTTGATCTTATCCTCGATGCACAAAAGTCAAACCTAGAACCATGTCAGAAAAGGATGTACGACTTGTCTCTTATGTCCCCATCATATCTGATATGGTACTGTTCATATTCGGCCAAAAGCATGGTTGTCTTATTAACAAGGACAAGCTTCCTATCCAAGCTTGACATGTGGCATATACCTTTTATCTTGTTTCAAAGACAAACGAGTATAAATAAGATGAAGATATCTTCTTCATCTTAATGCATGCTTCTGTCTAACTTATACCCTCTTATTTCTTTCTTTCATCTTCTTGTGCATCATATTTTGTGTTTCTTAGTTACAATAGAATAGGTTTTTAACTTGTTCCAATTCCACTTGTAACTGTAAATTTTTTTATCTTTATAAACTCATTTAAAAAACGAAAAATCTGTGTGTTTGTATTCAACCCCCCTCCCCCCCCCTTCTACAAACTGTTCTCTCTTGATTGAACTCTTGTAGACCCTTATTGGGACCAACAGTAATACAAATCCTATCGTGTGGGTCCATTCAATCCCAATGAAGATCTCTATATTTATGTGGAGGTTGAAGTTGGGGCGAATACCATCCCGCATGGTTTTGGATAGGATGGGAATTAACCTTGATTACGTACTTTGTCCAAGATGTGAGAGAGAGGTAGAAGACACATAACACCCTTTGGTAAATTGCGAGATGGTAAACACGGTGTCGGGATTATGGTGGAGGTTTGACTTGGAATCGGTAAACACGATGTCGGGATTATTGGAAGTCGGGAAGAAAAAAGGAAATAAAGTGCAAGGACTGAGAAGATAGGAGGTGGTTGTGTGGTGCATGCTCTATTTAATTTGGACCAATAGAAACAAATGCACTTCTGAAAGGGGGAAGAAATTAATCTTAGAATCTCTATTTGAGTTCCAGTTGAAAATTTTCGAATGGATCTCTTTTAGATATTTGGCTTTGAAAATCGATTGGGGGAACCGTACGAATCTTTAAACTGATATGTTGGTATGGGTACAAATGTTCTTTGTATTGATTCATCCACGAGAAGCCGAAACAGCGAAGGGGTGGGTGGAAGTCTGCTGTCAGGTAGCTGACGACTTGCTCTCGCAGGCAAGACTCGTCGGACAGCAAGCTGCTGCAGAAGACTTGGTCGTACAAAAAGCCTCGGTGGAGCTGTTGTTGCTGCTTAGGCCATATCAAGAGGAGGGTAGGTGGTCATTGATTGTCATACAGCAGTCTGGACCGGGTCTGACTTGAGGGACTGTTTGAAATCAGTCATGATTATTCGAAGGGGCTGTCGCTCTATTTTGACTGCTGATACTAGCTTAATTTAGTTGTATTCTGTTATGGCTCGGCTGTTTGTTTACTTCTCGCAAACACTCAGCACAATTTCTATTTGTATTTCGGGGTCGTTTTCGGATTTGGTTTGTAAATGGTTTTTTTGTGGTAATAAAACTTCTTGCCGTTAAAAAAAAACTTCACAATTGACGTTCTTACAAACCTTATTTTTCATTTTTTTAATTTATAAAATATGGAGTAATTTTATTTAAGTAACAAATATTTTATAGAATTATAAAAAAAAAATCAACTTATAGTTTAGAGTAAATTACGGATTTGGTGTCCAAGGTATGTCAATTACCATGAATTTTGTCCTTTGACTTTATTTATTACATAAGAAACCTCCACATACACATGATTTTATGGAATTGGTCCCTAAAGCTAAATGTTTTTTATGGATTTGTTCCCTGAGGCAAAAGACCGTCTTTTTTTCATTAAGTAAGAGGGCAAAATGATCATTTTACTTTTTTCCTTTAATTTATGATTTTTCATCAATGCAATAATTATAGAGAATCTTGATAAGTTTAGTTGGAGCAATAGTGATCTCCTTATTTCTAAAAAAACCTTATCTCTCCATTATTATCTAAGAAGGTCATCCCTGGCTCTGGATGACTAATGATTTAGTGATCTTCATATTTTCGGTCTTTCGGCAGGGAGGTCTTCATCATGAACATGTCAAGGACTACAACGTGAGCGAAGAGGCTGTCAAAATTAAAATTTGTCTCATGTCCTTTTCTGAACGATGGACCATCTTCAGTGTCGGACTTCCTTTTCTTCTTTTTGGATATTGAGGGAAGGGGAGGTACTGTTACGTATTGGGAGATCCTTTCAAGAAGTCGATTAAGGTGTTCTTCAACAATGCCTTTGAACTGAGATATTGATTTCTGAATGCAGTCTCTGATTTCTATCCATTCAGAGAAGTCGTAGAACTTCAGGAACTGAGGAGACTCGGAATGTTGCATGGTATCTCTGATGATGTTGACCGATATTCTGGGACCATATTTTGATGATCGTCCAGATATAATAACATGAGTGATTTTCGGCTTTTTGAATCGAGTGTTTACTCGCTTTCTGCACCATTCGAGTTCATCATTCTTCTTGGCTTGTGTCTTCTGAAGATCTTGGTTCGCGTCTTGAAGAAGTCTTTCCTGAGTTTTGTGAGGATTCCTTATTCTAGAGTTAGAACTGGCTAACTCTTTCTTTGCAAGAACTTCAGCGACCTTGAGGATTTCATGTGCTTATTTTATTTGCTCATCTCTAAGTCCCTGAGCCTTTAGCGTCCCTTATCTTTCAGAGGGTGAAAGGAAGAAAACTTCTTCTTTTATAACTGTAATTACAGGTATCGAGTCTTCGGGACCAGAGGTACAAAAAGGAATTTTACTCTGGTCCTTTCAAACTCTTTTATTAAGTGAACCCTTCGAGCATCTTCGTCGTGTTCAGGAATGGGCTCTTTATTTACACGCCTATGGACTAGGCCTTCTTCTTGAGCGTCCGATTCAGATATGTACATGAACAGATCCGCATCTGGATGTTAAGTGGCGAAGGGCATCACCTTTGGGGGACAGGGTGAGCTGAGAATCAGAGAAGATTCTTCAGGGTTAGTAACTTCTTCAATATTCCGAATAGTGGATGTATTGGTAGGGATTACAAGAGGTAGATAAAAGAGATCTTGGGGTTCAGAGAGGGGAGTGTATATAGCAAGTGGAAGACTTACTTTCGAAAAATCAGGCTCCCGCTCTTTGTCTAGCAAGACGCGCAGAATGCCATCAGCGGAGTCTGAGGAGACTTGCTTGTTCTTCCCTGTAGAATTAGGCTCCTGACTAGGAGGGGGCCTATCCCCGAAGGGTGTCTTGAATACCGCACCAGTAGAAACACCTGGTCTTACAGCTGAGAAGAAGAAGGCAGGGTCAGAGATGTCTTCAACATCATCATCTTCAACTCTAAGACTTTATGAAGGACCCTCTTCTTCCTCCTCCTCCTTTTCTTCTTCTTCTTCTTCTTCCTCCCCATCGTTATTTATGAGAGAATCGTCATCAGCATCCTTTGCTACCTCAGAGACAAGATGCATTTCTTCTTTCCAGCTGTTGAGCATGAGCAATAATATGCTCTTCCACCTCTTTGGCCACCTTCTCCCCATCTTTATTGCCTTCAGGGAGATGGACCATCAGAACATTCACATTCCCGATGATGGTCTCCAACGCCTATGAACTGTTCTACTAAACCAACGATAGTTGATTCAGGGACTCTCTATCAACATCGACAAGAGAAGAGGTGGAGACAACAAGGGTCTTCAATAGCTTGAGGATCTCTGAAAGCGTCCCCCCCTGTTTGTCTATCTTACCGCCAAGGGAGGCATTAGTATTTTGAACGATGGCGCTCTTCAGAGAGGTGACCTCTGACTTTATTGAAGACACATCCGATTGGATGTCTAATTGAAGATGAACTCAACCGATGTCTGAAGGTGATCGGCTTTCTTGTTCAACATGGCCGCCTCATTGACAAGTGATCCAGTGCTGGAAACTAGAAGGTAGTAGAAGGAGCAGTTAGCAAGACCTTTGGGATCTCGAGCTTCAACTTGATCATGGTCTTGCCCTAGAGTTTCTCTGTCTGTAGAGGCTTCTCAACCTTCAGTGATGGAGACGTATTAGGAGGTGCATCAGAAACACCTGTAGGCAATAAAGACAATTGAGCCAAAAATAGCTCAGGGTTAGAAGAAAGAAGTTGGTTGGATGAACGTTTACTCAAGGGTTCCTTGAGAGTATATGAAGGATCACTCTCAGGGTTAGTACTTGCGACGGATGTGTCTTGAAGATCACATACCTGTCTCTGAGAATGTTTTTGAGAAACATTTTTAGGTCCTTTGCACGCTGCTTTCCAGTTTTCAGATTGTCTAAACAATGCTGATAACTAAACAACACGTTTCTCAACCTCTTTAAATATGGGGACTACCATATCTAAATCATTGATTGATGTGTGGACCAAAGAAGAGTAGATGGAGGGAGAATAGAAGACAGTGATAGTATTACTTGTACCAGCTTCAGCGGGGCTGGTTACTATTACCTCAGAGACCTTGGTCAACTAAGGTGGAGGTAGAGCTGATGATACGGTAATATAGTCTTAGATACCGTTGTCGTGGTTAAGGTAGGAGGCGTCGGGTTGGTGATACGCCGAATGCATAGAGGATCATCTTTTTAGAGACGTCCTTCTTGGATTTCTTCATTGAGGGTTTCGTTGCTGTGGATTTCTTGCGTCCTTCAGCGGCCGGTTTCTTCCTTTTCAGGGATGTAGAAGAGGAAGTGTCAAGGTTAATCATTGATGGGTTTTCCGGTGATTTAGGCACGTTCTCTACAATGAAGGTAGGAGTAGCAGCTTCAGTGAATGGGGGTGTGGGACTCCTGATAATTTCTAACATGTTAGGGAAGAGAGGGGCATCTGTTAGAACTTATTTTATGTAAAAGTATGAATTAGAACTTTCCTTAAAGAACAAAGTGAATCTCTCTAGAAGCTAGATAAAGTCATAAAGTTCAAGGGCCTTCACGTATTTTATCTGACGTGGCAAGTCACGCATCTCTTGCATAACCAATTCTGTTGGTGACTATGCTTACGTGTCAATATATGATAGGCTAGCTCATTGACTCTTATCTTGTAATAGTATAAATAGAGTGAGCCTTCCCTGTATTAGATGTCAATTATTTTGGAGAAATTGCATGAGATTAATTTGTATTTCTTGTATTGTAAGCATTGGCACTCTGAGTGAAATACAAATTATCTTTAATTGATATGAATATGTTCTTCCATTACAGTTTACATTTTCTAGCTTTAATGTTGATACTATACGCTTCCGCTTACTGTTTATTTTATATCTATGATCAACAATTTTTGAGTGTTTATGGGATATGGGTTTCAACAATTGGTATCAGAGCCTTATAATCAATCTATTGATTGTTCGATCTAACCCAGTTTGGAGAAATAATGCCCACTCAGCTAGAATTTACTTAGTTTTTAAACTAATGCTCGTCATTCTACCCTGTTTTACCAGTTTTGTTATTCTCATACAAATTTACTCTAATTCAGTGGTATTTCAAGTTTAAATCTGAGAATTGTTAATCATTTTTCATTGTTTTAAGTTCAGTGAAATCAATCACACCAAATTCTCTTATTCCGATACTCTATTTTTCTGCAAAAATGGAAAATCCAAACTTAAACACCATGTATAGCTCAGGTTCCTTGATAAAACCTCCTACTCTACTCAAGGATGAATATCCCCGATGGAAAATACGAATGATAAATTTCTATGAAGGACTAGATCTCGATCTATATTCTTCCGTGCTCAATGGTCCTTTTGTTCCAATGACCACTATTTTACAGGTACCTGCTACAACTACTACTGAAGAAATTCTAGCAAGGCAAGTCCCAAAAAATAGAAGAGACTGGAATGAAGAAGACAAGAAGAAAAACGAAGTCGATCAAAAAGGCCAAGCTTATCATGACTATTCCAAATGATATTTTCCAATCTCTGGAACAATGTGTGAAAAAGAATTGTGGGATCAATTGGCAAATTCGCTAGAAGGTGGAGCGAAGATGAAAAAGAATAGGAGAGCACAAGCTCTAAATGCATATAACAGCTTCCAAGCTTTACCAGAAGAGACTTTAGAACAAACCTATCACAGGTTCAATACCTTGATAAATCAATGCAAAAGATGTGACATCATAGGGTCACAAGAGGACAACAATGTCTTGTTTCTAAATCGGCTGAATGTAGAATGGTTGAATTTGTTAGTCCCATATTACAAAAAATCTGATTAAGATTGCTCAATTCATCCTTTTTATTGATATACTAAATATAAGAACACTCACAAAACAAAGTACACTTTAATCGACTCTCATAGAATGACTCTCATTTGGAATGTTCAACATCTAACTATGAAGTAGAGTCTCTATATATACTATAAAGGAAATGCTATAATGACAAACACTTCTATCAAAGCCCAATTACAATAAGACATGTCATCAAAAACTCTATTCAGAAGTTCTTCAGAACTTCTGAAGTCTTCTGAACTTTCTCTTCAGAACTTATCTTCTGAACTTTGTTAACTTCTGAAGTCAACTTCTAAACTATCTTCTGAAGTTATCTTCTGAAGATAACTTTATTTATCTTTCCAGCACCAGTTCAGAACTTCTGAACTATTCATCTTCAGATTCTTAAATACTTTCCTTTACAAACATTCAAAACATAGGATCCAAATTAATATGATTCTTAGGATCCTAATAGAATTTGTCAATGTTCTTACAAAGAAATCAGGATCTGGAGCAGTAGTCTCTACATGATGTCTTTGGAACTCTACAAGCTCATGAGAAAGAAGTGCAACAGAAGAAAGTGAACGTCAGTGGTCCTTTGGCCCTAATATGTGAATCCAGAGGGTCAGGCAGGAGGACAAGAGAAACGCAAAAGAAAGGAAAAAGCAAGGCTTTGATATCAGAAGCTAATATAGAAGTTGGACTTTCGGGTTCAAAAGATGATGAGATCAGTGCCTTTGCTGAATCTATGGCTCTCATTACCAAGTAATTCACAAGAAAGTTTGGTAACCGTTCATTTCAGAACAGAGGAAGAATTGACAATAGAAGTGCACAATCAAATCAAGTCTATGTGCCAAGATAAGAAGACTCACGAGTAGAGAAGTAAGAAGCAGAGAACAAAGAAGAAGAGAAGAAGCAGAAGAAAGATGTTTGTTACCGGTGTGGCAAACCAGGTCATTTTTCCAAAGAATGCAAAGGGGCTCTGGTTAAAGATGATATGTACTACAAAAACAACTACAAATACAACATGGTCGAAAGAGCACAATATGCCAAGTTAGAGAACTGGCTTTCTGATCAATCAAGTGATGCAGAAGCTATGTTCAGTGGCATGGCCATGGAAGATGATACAGAGGATAGAATCTCTGAATCTCCGGTATGTACTATTCCTAAATCTTATGAACTTGAACAAACCATCTTAAATCTTACTTTGGATTTTGAAAATCTGAAGCAGAAGCTCCAAGATGAAAAGAAAAAGAGAAAAGATCTTAAAAAATCCTTTGCTTTTACTGAAAAAGAAAGAAACATTTTTAAAAGAGAAATGGAGCTTATGAGAGAAGAAAAACTAGAACTCTTTGTAACACCTGGATTTTTAGCATCGATAATTTCAAGTTTGATATGTTTTCGACCTTAGTATAGTCATTTTGAAGGATCGTGGATGTTGGTTGAGTTGGTTATCGCATTTGGCAAAAATCTCATTTTGGTCGAAATTTGCACTGCTCGCGACCGTGCTCCTGTCTTGCTCGCGCTCGCGAGCGAACCCTAAAAAGTGGGCAGAAGTATGCTCGCGACCAGACGCCTATTTTGCTCGCGCTCGCGAGCATTTGGTCAACCCTTTTAAATCAGATTTTTCTCCTCTTTCCTCCATTTTATTATCTTCCCTACTTGTTTTCTCTACTTCTCTCTTCATTGGAGGCAATTTTTGGAGGATCCACTCCTCATTTCCAACCATCCAAAAGTCTTGGAACATCATCAAAGTTCAAGGTTCAATTCTTCATCTTCATCTTCATCTTCTCCAACACTCCTTTCTCCATTGTTATCAATTTTTGGGGGTTTTCTCCAAATCAAGATTTGTAAGTTATTCCCCCCATTTAGATTATATTTTCTGTTAAAAACTTCCTTTTTGGTCCTCTAGAATTTTGTTCTTGAAGCAATTTCGGTATTTTAGAGTTTTGACTATTTTGGAAGAGTTTAGGTTTTTACTAGTGTTTTCATATATCTGAATTTTGGGAGTTATTATTGGTGTATCTAGGTTGCTTATGAACTAGATATGGTTTCTAGTGAATGAAGATTTGCAGATCTGGACTTTCCTTCAAATGGAACTTTTGGGGGAAACCTAGATTTAGCCTAAATCTATCAAGGTGAGTTCAAGATACTTTGTGAAAACTTTGTACATGCCAAAAACGTCCATTTTGAAGTATTAACATGTTTTACTTGTTATTTTTCAAATGTGTGAGTATTTGGTTAAGAGTTTATAAATCATGTAAGAGACTTATACTTGTGTTTTAGACATTTTAACAAATGTAACATAAGTGTGAGTTGTTTGGGTGCATTATCTTTTAAATGAAAACCATTTGGTTTTGTTGGGTCACCGATGATTTGGTGATGAACCACCTTCCTTTGTATGATTGATTTTTTATAGGTTCTTTTGAAGGTCTGAAATATGCTTTAAGGTTTGGAAAATCAAAGACTATCCAATCAAGGGTTGTACATCAAAAAGTGGAATTTTGGATGTACCAACTAACTTCAATATTCAGATCAAATTGCCAAAGTCAAGATTGGGTCACCAATATAGTGGGTCACCGATGGTACACTTTTATGTCATCAAGGTGTTGGGTCATCAATACAAGATGAGGTCATCAAGTTTGTACACATGGTCACCGACACTATTATCTTGGTCACCAAAATTGCAGGTATCATTTTTAGGGCTGTGATATCAAGTCACAAATACAAGGATGTACACTTTCATCACTTAGTGAAAAATGAAGTTCACCAAACAATGTATACACTTATCAATTCCAGCCTTATAAGGTACCCACCGATGTGATACATAGTTTCATGTATCACTTAGCAATTTTCAAGAGATAAGTTCTTGACTCACAACAAATGCAAGACACGTGGGCAGCAAGAACTTGGGAAGCAAACCTTAAATAAAGACATTCTCTTTTATTCTTATAAAAGGGATGTTTGTCTTTTAGCTAAAAGGGTTGATTGGACTTCATAGAGCATGAAGAAAAGAAGATAAAGTTATCTGACATTGCGTGCTACAAAGAATGGTTCATCCATTATCCTAGTATAAAGGGAGTGGCCTCTTCCTTTGTCCAGCAGATACACTTCCAGCTAATGAATTCTTGACAGTTGTCCACATGCATCCCATGCATGGACACTATAAAAGGAGATGAAGTCCTTCCCATAAATCTCACGCTTTCAACAAATCTTCAAAGTGATTATTTGTTTGACTCCGACAATCTATGTGTTATAACTGTCTTGTTTTAACTTCCTTAGTGTATAAGTTAATTACTGTTATCTGTGTGTTTAGTTTGTTAGAATAGTGTGTCTATTTTTTTCCGCAACAAACTTCTGTGTGTAAATTTTTAATATTTATATTAAAAAATTTAAAAAGATTATATTCTGTGTGTTTGTATTCAACCCCCCCCCCCCCCCTTCTACAAACCCTCACTTGCTTAGCCATATCCCTTTAGGGACTAACAAGTGGTATCAGAGCAGTTAGTTTAATTCAATAAACCAGATCTGTGATGGTACTACTTCAAATGTTGATGGTACTTTGCAGACCTCCTCTAGTAGTACATATGATTTAGGATCCTTGGCTTAACCTCCAAGGTTCAACCCAAGTAACTTTGGGTTATGGAAAAATCGTATGCTACTATTCTTGGAAGGGATCGATTGCAGGTAACCCAACATTCTCAGTGAGGGACCTATTGTTCCTAAAATATGGGCTCACTTTGGCCCACAATAAAACGCTGAAGGAAAAGACATAGAGTCAGATGATGAAAGGAGTGATAAAACTAGCAGATATATCATCAAACCTTCAAACAAATTTAGTGAAGATGATAAACGCCTAGTTGCTCTAGACACTAAAGTCAAATCTGCTCTTGCTGTATCTCTTCCTGATGAAGTGTATCACTCTCTTCTTAACCTCTCCACTGCAAAAGAAATGTGGGACACTTTGAGTGTCTTATATGAAGGCACCAAAGAAGTCAAGAAATCTAACAGGATCTGTCTTGTTAGAAAGTATGAACTTTTCTCCCATGAAAAAGGAGAATCTCTCTCTACCTACTTTAATCGTTTTAACTGTCTTCTCAATGATCTTAAAGTTCTTGGACGAGTTTATGATAATGAAGAAGTTCTCTGCAAGTTCATGGATTGCCTCCCAGACTTCTGGAAAACCATATGTACTTGCATCAAGCAAACCAAGGACTTAGAAATAATGCCTTTAACTGCTCTCTATGGAACTCTTATCCATTATGAACAAACCAAGAACCAGAGAAAATCTCTTATAAAAGATATCAAATCTTTTTCTATTGCTTTAATAGGTGATTCAAAATCTTCTTCTTGTGTTCCTAGAATCACCTATCCTTCTTCTGGATCTGAAAACGATATTAAGGAAGATTCTTCTCATCTATTAGATGCGTACAATAGTGTTGCTGATGATGAAAGAGAAGAATCAACCATTGACATACTGTCTGATAGTATGGCAATGATTGCTGGAAACCTTAAGAATAAAAGATTTTCTTCAAACCGCTCTAAATTTCATAGAAAACCTTTTTCTCAAAAACCCTCTTCTAACAAAGCAAATGAAGAATGCTTCAATTGTGGAAAGAAGGGTTACTTTGCTTCTGAGTGCAGATCAAAAGCTTCCTCTAATCTCAAATCTTCTTCTTCTTATGGCCATGACTTCTCCAAATCAGCTTCTAGGAAGACTGAAGAGAGAAATAGCCACTCTTCTAAAGAAAATCCTGAATCAAAAGAAACCTCTAGATATAAGAAATACAAAACTAAATATAAGAGGGAAAAATAAAGAAACCAAAGTAAAGGTAAAACTTTGGTTGCTGAGGTTCATTGCTGGGAGGATGAGCAAACTTCTGAGACTGAGAGTGAGTATGTCACAAAGTGCCTCATGGCCAAAATCGATGAGTTGGAAGACATGAAAAAGTCTTTCTACACTTCTCTTGTCTCTGCTGTGGGATCTGCCTCAGGAACAAAGCCCTAGGTACATCCCTTTACCTTTCTCTCTGATGATTAAAAGGTTGATGCCTTTGATTCTTTAACTATTGCCTTTTGCAATTTAAAGGATCAAAAGAAAAAAGCTGACATGCACATTAAATGTTTAAATGATCAACTTCTATCCTGCTTTTCTAAACTCAAGGACTTTGACAAAATGAAAGCTGATCTAGAAAACCTAAGGTATTTAAATGATAGCCTTTCTGAAGAGAAAACAAAGATATCCAATACTCTTGAAAAAGAACAGGAGGTTCTTTGTAAGTGGACTAAATCTTCAAAAAATCTAGAAAAGATTCTTCTAGATCAAATCTCTTGTAAGGACAAGTCTGGACTTGGATATGGAAAAGATGATCCTCAACCTTCCGACCTTCCACTTCCATCATCTGAGTGTCAAGGCTTTCCTGCTGGTTTCTTCTCCGATGACGATGATGATCTTTTAGATTACTCATCTGAGGATTCTACTTCTGTACATTCAATAGATTTGCTAGACGTGCTAAAAGTAGAGTCCAATGCCAAAACGTTTGGAGTCTTTGTTAAAGCTAAAGAATCCTCTCCTGAGTCTTCAAAAGTTTCAACTTTTCCAAGCTCCTCTTCTTCTCCCAAACCTATTCAAAGACTTTTAAATTCTCTAAGTCTTCATGAGTCAAGGTACTACCATGAGCCGTCAAATGTTCCTGAGTATCCTTCTCCAAAAAGGTTTTCTCCTCAAAAGAAAAAATTTTCTAAATCAAAATTTTCATCTAAAAGGAAATCTCAAATAGTTACTGATCTTATTCCTCGATCAGTGAACTTGAAGAAATCAAGAAATCCTGGTAAAGGCATTCTTGGGCCAAGACCAGGTGTCGGTCACCCCTCTTCTCAGTCATCAACTTCTGTTCAAAGTTTTGATGATATGGATTTTAAAAGGGCCTTTTCTTTAAAGAAGTGCTACAATTGTGGCAATACTCTTCATCTTGCTAAAAATTGCCCAAAAGATTTGGATCTTCGCAGAAATAAAATGCCTTCTAATCCCAAAGGACCCACCTCAAAATGGGTACCAAAAGTCTAAATTTGTTTTTGGGTGCAGGTACCAAACAAAGATCATATATGGTACATGGACAGTGGTTGTTCAAGACACATGACCGGAAACAAACTTCTTCTCTCTAACTTCTCAAAAGAAAAGGGACCCACTATTTCCTTTGGAGGAAATGGAAAAGGGATCACCAAAGGATATGGTACCATATCAAATGGAACCATCACTTTCTCTAACGTAGCTCATGTTGAGGGGCTAATGTACAATCTTCTAAGCATTAGCCAAATATGTGATTTAGGTTATAAGGTCATGTTTCAGCTGTGTGTGTGCTTGGTCTTTGATGTGTAGAATAAGATTGTACTAGCAGGAACCTGACTGAACGATGTATACGTAATCAACATGAAGGAAAGTGCAATTGGAGAAGCTGCGTGTCTCCTCTCTCAAGAACTAGCCAAACAAAGTTGGTTGTGGCATAAAAGGTTCTCTCATCTAAACTTTAAAACCTTGAATAAACTTTCCAACAAAGAGCTGGTTGTTGGAATGCCAAAAATAGTTTTTGAGAAAGAAAAGTTGTGTAGAGCATGTGAAAAAGTAGACCTGATATTAAGATATTGATGGTGATGGTGTCTCTGTTAATATCACGAATTATAAAGGCATGATAGGATCTCTTCTCTATCTTACTGCAAGTAGACCTGATATTAAGTTTGCTATTTGTCTGTGTGCTCGATACCAAGAAAATCCTAAAGTATCACATCTAGCTGATATGAAAAGGATTTTTCGGTATCTAAAGGGTACCATAAATCTGGGTCTTTGGTATCCCAAAGACTCAGGTTTCGATCTCATAGGGTACTCTGATTCTGATTTTGCAGACTCAAAAATAGACAGAAAAAGTACAACTGGAAGCTGTCAATTACTTGGTGGAAAGCTTGTGAGCTGGTCAAGTAAGAAACAACATTCGGTGTCTACTTCTACAACTGAAGCAGAATATGTGGCTGCTGGAAGTTGTTGGGCACATATATTGTGGATGAAAAATCAGCTGTGTGATAATAATCAGATTTTCTCAAAGATCCTAATACTGTGTGACAACTCAAGTGCAACAGCCATTGCCAACAATCTAGTGCTTCATTCAAGATCCAAGCAAATTGATATCAGGTATCACTTTATAAGAGATCATGTCTCTAAAGGTGATGTGGAACTTCACTTTATTCCCACTGAGTATAAATTAGTTGATCTGTTCAGAAAGCCCCTTGATGAAGCAAGGTTCAAGTTCCTCATCGGTGAATTAGATATGATAAATATAGACTAATATATTATATATAATATATATATTTATATATGTATATTTATATATATATATTATAAGTATATATATTATATACATTTATGTATGTTATATATATATTATATAATATTTATATATATATATATATATATATAAATAAATTTAAAAAATATATATACATAATGTTGGTGACCCACTCACCGACGTCTTCTCTCTCTCTCTCTCTATAAACCCTAATCTACCCTATCTCTCTCTATATAAACCTTTCATCGATAAAACCCTAACCCTAAACCAGTCACCATAGCCACCGACGTCATCCACCAATGTTATCCACCTCTCATCCACTCACCTTCGAAACCCTAACCCTAAACCATCCATCCATCCACCGACGGTCACGCATAAGCCACCGACGTCGCCTCCCATAGCCACCGACGGTCTTCAACCACCCACCGACGTCATCCATCCATCCACCGACGGTAACAAGTCACCGATGTCGGCATCTCAACCACCGACGAAACTCACCGTCGATCGCACCATCACCGCCACGAAGAACCACCATCGCCTTAGCCACCGACGTTGTCTCTCTCTCAAGCCACCGACGTCGTACACCTAGCCACCGACGTCATACACTCACCGAGGTTACCTCTAAAACTCTTCAAATTCTTTAACCTATTAAAGATAACCCTTGGTTTACCAATCTTGGTGACTAAGATTCATTGAACTTATCCATAATGACATCATCAACGTCATTAGTGTCAGAAGCATGCGCCGATTTCAGCCTAAACCCTTAGAATTCTGACCTTTCAATCACCTAAGGTCAGCATTAATTTTTTAAAATTGGAATTCCTTCTCATATATAACCTCCTTCACCTATAACTTCTCCTTCTTTCTCGCATCCTATTTCTCTCTCGAATACAAGAACAAACCTGCAACTTCTACATTTCTTCAATGGCTTCTCCATCAAAATCCTCAGAAGACCAAACTCTCATCTTTGGATCTCTCTCATTTCCTGCATGCAACTATTTTGGACGTATTGGAACTGACAATGCTCATCCTGAGTATAATGATGTTTGCTGGTTCCTCCAAATATGTCCTCTCCAATATGCACTCACTGCCAAACCAAAGATGAGTAAGTTTCTTCTAGGAAACTTTTGGTTAACTTGCAAGTTATTTCTTCAATGAAATGATATCATCCTTCTCCACTCTTCGATGTCCTCAGGTACCCTTCCAACGCCTCTTCTCACTAATTATTAATGCAAAGTTGGCTGACAAACTTGAGAAAAGGGATGATATTATATATGATCTCCCTCTTCATCAAGTGGGAAATCAAATAATGAAAAAGGGAGTATTGGCATCAGACAATCCTCTTAGACCATCTATGGTTGAGTTTGCAAGGAATGCAACTCTCACTTAGGGTGAAAATGAACCCCGACTCCAGAGACCCTCAGGTATGACTCCTACTCCTACTCCTACTTCACCCCGAGTAACTGATGTGCCCAAATCTCAAAAAAGATCCAAGGCGTCGGGCACATCTACCTCCGCACCCACCGATGCTACGAAGCCAAAAGAACCTTTGGCTTCTACCCAAGCACCGAAATCCCAAAAGCGGAGACACTCAAAAAGCCCCCCAGAGACTTCCTCAAAAAAGTCTAACGGTACCAAAAGGGTCTTAACACACAGGCCACCTGCTGACTCCCAAAAGTCAGTAAGTGTTGAAAATCTTCCTACTCGACCCAAGGAGCAGTTAACCCATCCCAGCTCCTCCATGCCCTCTCAAAAGGACATGGCTGTACAAAGGGATATCCCTATTATTCCTTCATCAACTTTTTCCTTAGTTGATGAAGAAGACTTGGAGTCTCCCATCCAAGGTACCTCTTCTCCACCCCCTGAGCTCTCACAGCTCCTTTTCCACACTCCACATGAGAGTGCATCACAACCAGGTGCATTTGATGGAGCATCCCAGTTTACCGATTTTCTACTTTCCGACACTACACCTTGGCCACGTACGTCTCCCGTACATCACAAGGTTGTTGAGGAACCCATTATTGAGGAATCCCCTCATAGACACTCTTCTACACGTGTCTCCCCCACATCTCCTAAATCCCCCCAAGAAAATCTACAGGTTTGGTGGATTATTCCTCAAGTGATGATGAAGATGATCAACCACCAAAGCCTCAACCATCTCCTCCCATGTCTTCTCAACAGGGAGATGATCTTATCAACGCTTTCACCAGTTTCACTTGTGACACTATCCGCAGAGTGGAAGCTCTGGAAGATCAAGCAACTAAAGAAATGGAAAGAATGGCCTCTCTTTCTTCTAATCTCAGATCTAGCATCGAGGAGTTGTCGATGGCTCACCCAACTCTCATGACATGTTTAGATCTCTTGCACTTGAATATCCTTGGTCTCTAGCAAGGGTTTCTCTCCAGCCAAGATTATGTGCTTTCTACTATTAGAAATCTTTAAAGTGCCTTCACTCAGCAAGCCACCATATTTCTTCTATCCTTAACAATCAGAAGGAAATCCTGGAGTCTCTTGTCACTCTTCACACAAAGGTTGACAAGATTCCAACCTCTTCTCCAACGGTTGAACTTGATGTTGGTGATTCCTTCTTTCAGGATAAGGATAGATTTGTTATTCAAAGGGTTGAAAGGAAGATAGGTGCTGTGAGTTCTGATGTTGAAACAATCAAGAACTTTCTCTCTTCAATGGGTTTCAAGGGTTCAACCACTGAGGGGGAGAAAAACAAGACAGCCACCGATGCCGCTCCACCAGCCACCGACGTTGCCCCTCCAGCCGCCGACGTCCCAACCACCGATGGTGGTATGACCACGGTCACCAACGTGACCTCTCTTATGGTCACTGAGGTGACTCCTCACGTGATCACCACTGGTTCCACACCTCAGGTCACCGAGGCCACCAAAGCAGCTATTGAGGGGGAGAGTGTCAGTGCTCAATCCCTTGAAACTGAAGAAGAGAAGAAAAGAAAAGAAAAAGCTAAAGGAAAGAAACCTCTTTCCTATGAAGAACAGAAAGAAGAAAAGAAAAGAAAGAGAATAAACAGAGG
This sequence comes from Silybum marianum, assembly GCA_036898165.1. Taxonomy (NCBI): domain Eukaryota; kingdom Viridiplantae; phylum Streptophyta; class Magnoliopsida; order Asterales; family Asteraceae; genus Silybum; species Silybum marianum. The sequence goes on along the minus strand of CM072530.1, from coordinate 36,597,573 downwards.
TCCAGAAGCTGACACTCTGAGATTGCAGCCTGCTTCATTACTCACCGACCCTCTTTGGGTAATCTTGACTGAAGTAGAAAGGGAAGAAGCTATTAGAGCTCAGCTTGAGTATGATCAGACGAATGTACTCAAGTTGGCTCAAGACGAGGCCACCCATGCCATGGTAACAGATGCACTTCAAGCTCAGAAAAATGAGCTTGAGAACATAAAGAAAAAATCTGAAGCTGTGAAAATGGTTGATGAAGCTAAGAAGACTAAAGAGGTGGAGTGGTTCAAAAGAAGATTGAAAACAAGAAAGGATGAGTCAAAAATTATCAGTGCCACCATCCAACCTCCAACCAAAAACTCTCCCAAGTTACTTGTCACCTTCAGGAGAGCTGACACTCTCTCAAAGGTTTATGAAGTTGAATGGTTGAAAGTTCTTGGAGTAACAGAATGGATGGAGGTTGGTAAGTGTATCTCAAAGAGCAAGAGCAAATACAAAGAGCTGGTACTCAACATTCTTAGAAAATTCTTCATTAAATTGCTCAACATTCAAAAGGAGCATGATATTCTTGTGACATGTATTGAAGCACAGCAAATGTACCTTGTTCAACAAGGTCTTAAAGGAGAGGTCATCACAGCTCCTAAAAACAAAAAGAAGGGACATTTTGCCATGCTTCATGAAAGAGGCATCAAGATAAATGCTTCGGGTATATATCTTTCCATTCCGACTCCTATTGCTTACCCGGAGCAAACTATGCTGACTACACCTGAGCTTGGGGTTTTCTTTGAGGACATCTTTGGAAACATTGGTTTCTTCAGAGCCTCTGACATCCCAAGGGCTCACAACTCGTTTCTCTCTGCAATTCTTGGTGTACCTCCAATTGATGATCATGGGATTACAAGACTCATTTTGGATGAACTCAAAAGAAGAGAACCCTCCGATACTTGATTGATTACACTTGATAGTATGAACTTTCTTTAATCATGTACTCTGTGTGTTGCACAATGCTGTGTGTTGATTAATAAAAGTTCATACTTTTCTTCTTCAAAAATTCTTGGTCATATCCTTATTTTTTCCTGCATATATTCATACTTATATTGTATATACTCATACTCAGTTAAAAAAAATATATAAATATATATATCTGAGTCAAAAGAACCCAAAAGAATAGAAAGGGTCAAAAAGTATTCTTTTCTAACTTGCAGGTATCATCATCAAATAGGGGGAGATTGTTGGGTCACTGATGATTTGGTGATGAACCACCTTCCTCTGTATGATTGAGTTTTTATAGGTTCTATTGAAGGTCTAAAATATGCTTCAAGGTTTGGAAAATCAAAGACTATCCAATCAAGGGTTGTACATCAAAAAGTGGAATTTTGGATGTACCAACTAACTTTAATATTCAGATCAAATTGCCAAAGTCAAGATTGGGTCACCAATATAGTGGGTCACCAATGGTACACTTTTATGTCATCAAGGTGTTGGGTCATCAATACAAGATGAGGTCATCAAGTTTGTACACATGGTCACCGACACTATTATCTTGGTCACCGAAATTGCAGGTATCATTTTTAAGGCTGTGATATCAAGTCACAAATACAAGGATGTACACTTTCATCACTTAGTAAAAAATGAAGTTCACCAAGCAATATGTACACTTATCAATTCCAGCCTTATAAGGTACCCACCAATGTGATACATAGTTTCATGTATCACTTAGCAATTTTCAAGAGATAAGTTCTTGACTCACAACAAATGCAAGACACGTGGGCAGCAAGAACTTGGGAAGCAAACCTTAAATAAAGACATTCTCTTTTATTCTTATAAAAGGGATGTTTGTCTTTTAGCTAATAGGTTTGATGGGACTTCACAGAGCATGAAGAAAATAAGATAAAGTTATCTGACATTGCGTGCTACAAAGAATGGTTCATCCATTATCCTAGTACAAAGGGAGTGGCCTCTTCCTTTGTCCAGCAGATACACTTCCAGCTAATGAATTCTTGACAGCTGTTCCACATGCATCCCATGCATGGACACTATAAAAGGAGATGAAGTCCTTCCCATAAATCTCACTTTTTCAACAAATCTTCAAAGTGATTATTTGTTTGACTCCGGCAATCTGTGTGTTATAACAGTCTTGTTTTAACTTCCTTAGTGTATAAGTTAATTACTGTTATCTGTGTGTTTAGTTTGTTAGAATAGTGTGTCTATTCTTTTCCGCAACAAACTTCTGTGTGTAAATTTTTAATATTTATATTAAAAAATTTAAAAAGAGTATATTCTGTGTGTTTGTATTCAACCCCCCCCCCCCCCTTCTACAAACCCTCACTTGCTTAGTCATCTCCCTTTAGGGACTAATAGGTTGTATTTGCATCTTTAGAGTATTTGATTTATAAATCGTTGGAAAATACATGTTATTCCATTATAAGACATTTTGGAAATACATGAATATGATTTCATTTGAAAAATGGTTTGTCTCAACCAATGTTTTGAGTAATTACATTAGTGTTGAGTTATAGAGCTTTTGCTCGGTTTTAACTAAAATGGGTCTCATGGACATTTGTCCGATTTAAATGTCTATATGTTTTGGGTGCGTTAGTCATTTGTGTAGCGTCGTGTAACGTTATGATTTCCTAACTTTGAGAAATAATTGATTATCAGGAAATAATATTTTGAGCAAAGTATGGGTGTTGGGAAATTATTAATACGTCTTGGTTGAGGTATTAAATTTTATGGCAAGAATGTAATGGATCCATAGGCATATAAGTTGGTCTTAAAATAGGGATTGTTGTCTCCTTTCGGTCAACATTTAGGGTCATCGGTGGCCATACTCGGTTGTATGTTTGGTCGGTGCCAATTAAGCCATTGATCCTTATGGGAGCTCCATTTGGAAACATCTTAGGCCATACTCGGTTGTATGATTGGTCGGTGCTATTAAGCCATTCATCCTTAGCGCGAGTCCTTGTCTAAGACCTTCGGAGTTCATACTTAGTTGTGTGATGGGTGGTACCCTATATCCCTTGGTCCTAGAAAGAACTCTTAACATTTAAAAGTGGCTTACTTACGTGTTCCGTCACTATACATGGTAAATCGGGTCTCCCCCATTATCTTCGGATATTTTTCACCTTTTCAAGGGTAAGCGTGAGTTAACGACTTATAAAACTTGGTTAAAGTTATGTTATAAAACTCTTGATCTCACTAGGCGTTAAGCCTAACCCTTTTTCTTTGTCGGCGTGTGCATTAGGTTCTCGTTGGGGTTGGTACTAGCGTCACGTGTGAACTAGAGTGCTAGGAAGTGGCACAATAAAGATAAGGCTCTTGGTGACGTTTTCCACATTCGGAGATAGCGACTCTTTGGGTTTAGTAACTCCCGACTGTGATCGTGTCTTAGTTGAAGATTTGATTTATATTTTTAGAGGTTTATCACCATTTGTTATTTGAGGAAATTTAAATATGGATTTGTAGGAAAATGATTTATCTTTCAATTGATGTAATATTGAAAATTTTAAATTAGTCGCTCTTTCCAGATTTTAGGGTGTTACACTCTTTGTGGAAAATCAAAATATCTTAAAACTCAAAAATTCGACAGAAAGTTTGTTAAAAGAGGAAATAAATGAACTTAATAAGCTTCTGAAAAATAAGGACAAGGAGCTTGAAGCAAAAGAAAGTGACAGATTGAACTCTGTAGCTCATAAAAACTATTTTAAAAAAAGAAAGGAAGTTTCTGCACATTGGTCTTCAAAAGAAGGAGCTGTTGATTAAAAGTTATCAAGATGCTCAAAAAGTGCATGAAAAAATAAACACACAAGTCGGCAAAACAGGTCTCGGTTTCGTTGATCTGGATCCTTATACTTGTAAAAAGAGATCTACTTTAGAATATGTCTTTTGTGTGGGTAAAGAACAACAACCTGATTTTCTTGTTCTATATGAACAATCTGTTTTCAAAAGATCAAAATATCATAATGGACATAGAGTAAGAAAACTCAAATACAAAAATGTAAGATATTCTTCTGAAAGGAAAACTTGTAAAACAAGTCAAGTTGATTTAAAACAAATTCAGAAGAAAAGTGAAGTTTTCCACTTTGGTTCATTTACTCATATTACTTTAAATCAAGAAACAGATGAGTTCATCCCCATAAATACAGAAGAAGAACTAAGACTCAAATTTAAAAACGATATTCTCAAATCTTTGGATGAATGTGACGTTCAAAATACTATAAAACTTGAAAGTATTTCACTTAAAAAAGAAATACCAGATGCATCTAAGTCTTTCGAAAACCATCTAGAGATAACTTGTTGTTCTTTTGTTGACATGAATTTTTGTCCAGAAGAGGATGATGATAAGTTTGATGTTTATCCATGGGAAACGGAGGATCAAAACTACGATGATTTCTTTGACTATTCAAAGAAATTTCTCACAAATTTTGAGAATAGCTTTCCCCTTGCTTACATCCCTGTCAAAAATGTCAACTGTGAGAAGGACACTCCTTGTGTTATAATAAACACAGAAGTGGAGACAATATTTGACACACCAAAAGTAAGGGCAGCTGGACCGGAAGTCCATAAAAATTCCAAATGGTATACCCATGAACTCGGTTCCTCCAAAAGAATAGAGGAAATGGGTTACGATTCATCCAGACTTCCTAGATACGTGCATTCAAGCAAAATCTTGTCTCGATCTTGAGAAGGAGACAGAAGTCAAACAAAAGCTCGAGATATGCAACTTCCTCCAAAGCCTATCCTTCAAAAGCAAACTAAGTTCACAAGGGAACAGAAAGAAAAATGGCACCACAATAATCATCATTACTCATCTGTTTCAGTGAAATCCCCTAAAGTCCAAAAGGAGTGGACTACTCAGAAGAAGACTCCAGAGGAAAATTCACAAGTTCAGGAGAATAAGTCTAGGCTAGATAAGAAGTTCAATCGAACAACTGATGCTAGAATAGATAAAAATAAGAAATATATTAATTATCATTCGAGAAATGAAAATTCAATGAAATCTTTTTTGTCTAAGGACTCTGAATGCTTCTCTCTATTGCTTAAACTAAAACAATTCTTCTCTAGTCCACATTGTTTTCCTTCTGACTTCAAGCACCGTACAAATTTTAGAAGTTACAAGACAGAAACCTCAAACTAATCTAGGCAAACCAGAAACTTCTAGAAAACCTGGAAATCCGGTTAAGATAAAAGAGAAATCAAACGTTAATCCTAAGCTTAATAACAAAGGACCCATTATGAAATGGGTACCTAAATTTCTCCAATTCTGTATTGTAGAAACAACGTGTGCACATCTGGTATCTTGACTCTAGATGCTCGAGGCACATGACTGGAACACGAAACTTACACTCCACATTCAAAGATAAATCTGGTGGAGTAGTAACGTTTGGAGATGATGGAAAGGGTCAAATAAAAGGTTATGGTACTTTACAAGAAGGAAATGTCACTTTATCAAAGGTGGCTCATGTTTCTGGATTAAAGCATAATCTTCTGAGTTTGAGTCAACTTTGCGATGCTGACATGAAAGTTCTCTTCGACAAAAAGCACTATTACTTACTAACAGAGTCAGGAAAAGAGTTATTAATAGCTAACAGAAAAGGTAGCCTGTATATGATGAACTTCACTTCTAAAGATGGAACAGAAACTCTTTGTCTCATCCCAAAGAAGAGTGAAGTATCTTGGCTCTGGTATCATAAGCTTTCTCATCTTAATTTTCAAAATCTTGAGTTGCTTGTGTAACATAACCTGGTTGAGGGCCTCCCCGAGGTTCACTTCCAGAAAGATCATCTCGTCCAGCTTGTGAAATGGGAAAAATAAAAAGAGCTCCCCATAAGACAAAGAGCGATTATTCTTGTCCCAGACCTCTACACATGTTACATGTATATACTTGTACTAATTGATGAATTTTCAAGATATACTTGGCTTGTCTTTGTAAGACAGAAATCAGAAGCTCCAGTAGTCTTGATCACCATGATGAAGAGGATTCAAGTACTTCTACACAACAAAATCCAAAAGCTAAGAAGTGATAGTGGTACAGAATTCAATAATTCCACACTTGAAGAGTACCTGAACAACGAAGGAATTTTACAAATGGTGTTGTGGTAAGAAGAAATTGTACACTGGTCGAAGCCGCAAGAACAATGCTCGCTGCTTCTGGACTACCCACACACTTCTGGGCTGAGGCTGTCTCAACTGCTTGTTTTACTCAGAATAGATAAATAATAGTCAAAAGGCACCTCAAAAATTCTTATGAACTTATAAATGGAAGAAACCCTAATTTAAAATTCTTACACATTTTTGGTTGCACGTGCTACATTCTAATTAATCATGACAAACTTGGCAAGTTTGACAAGAAATCTAATGAAGCAAAATTCTTGGGATATTCATTAACGTCAAAAGCTTTTAGAGTTTCCAATCTCAGAACCAAGACGGTCATGGAAAGCATCAACATTGGCTTTGATGATCAGGCACATTTGACTTCTGATTACTCCGATTCAGAACTCAGACTCAACAATGTCCTGTCTGACTACCTCTCTAAGACAAGGGAATCCAAACTCGAAGCTTTATTTGAAGATTTCTTTGGAGAAGATACACCCTCTGCAATAGAAAACAACAGTGTAGCCATTAGAAAAACAGAGGATCCACAAACTTCTGGAATTAGCATCTCCGGTCCCTCTGGCTTACAAAAGGTTTCAGATGAAGAAACATCCATTGTGAACATTCCAGCATCCTCAAACTCAATTGCAAGTCCAGAGGAAACTCTGCCGCCATCAAGATATAGAGAGTTTCGTTCTCGATCCACATACCTTTGTACCTTCTTTTGAGGGGGACAAACTTGGCTCCTCTCCCTTGCAATTCACCACAACAGAAGCTGTATCATCTCCAGAAATTGAAATCGAACCTCCACATGTCTCTCAATCTCGAATGCAGAAGTGGACAAAAGATCATCCAATCGATCAAATAATCGGTAATCCTTCTGATGGAGTCAAAATCAGATCTGCCACTACAAATGAAGCCTTTTTTGTAAACTATCTAAGCATGGTAGAACCACAGAGATTCCATGAATCCCTACAAGATCCAAGTTGTATTGATGCCATGTAGGAAGAACTTCTCCGGTTCGAAAGGAAAAAATATGGAAACTTTTCCCCTTACCAAAAGACAAGACTGTGATTGGCACTAAATGGGTCTTCAGAAACAAGAAAGATGAGGATGGAATTGTTGTCAGAAACAAAGTCAGACTGGTTTCAAAGGGATACTGTCAATAAGAAGTGATTGATTACGATGGAACCTTTGCTCCAGTAGCAAGACTTGAAGCAATTCGTTTGTTTCTGGCTTTCCCTGCATACAAGGATTTTAAAGTCTATAAAATGGATGTCAAATCTTCCTTTCTGAATGGCAAGTTAAATGAAGAAGTCAATGTCTAGCAACCCCTGGTTTTGAAAGTTCAACTCATCCAAATTATGTCTATTTTTTATACAAAGCTCTGTATGGTTTGAAACAAGCTCCAAGAGCCTGGTATGATCATCTTTCGAAGTTTCTGATCACAAACGAATATGAGAAAGGTAAAATCGACACAACCATGTTCATCAAGCGTTGCGATGGTGAGTTAACTCTGGTTCAAATTTATGTGGATGACATTATATTTGGCTCTACTAACCAAGCAGAAGTTGATTTATTTTCAAAGTTGATGGAAAGTAAATTTGAAATGAGCATAATGGGAAAACTAACCTTATTTCTTGGGCTCCAAGTCAAACATACTACAACTGGCATTTTCATAAATCAAGCCAAGTATGTCTCTGACATTTTAAAGAAATACAAACTTCACAATTCCACAACCATGAAAACTCCAATCTCACCGAATACGAAACTTGACTCTAGCCCTTCTGGGAAACAAGTAGATGTCAAGAATTATAGAGGTCTGATTGGATCACTTCTTTACTTAACTGCAAGTAGACCGGATATAATATTTGCTACATGTCTTTGTGCAAGATATCAAGCCAATCCCAAATAATCACATTTGGCTGCTGTGAAAAGAATCTTTAGATACCTAAAAAGGACACCTTCCATGGATCTCTGGTATCCAAAGCAATCTGGCTTTGGTTTAATTGCCTACACTGACTCAGATCATGCAGAATTCAAATTACACAGGAATAGCACTTCTGGAAGCTGTCAACTTCTTGGCAACAGACTAATCAGTTCGACATCCAAAAAGCAAAATGTGTGTCAACATCTACAGCAGAAGCAGAATATGTGGCTGCTGCCAGTTGTTGTTCATAAGTCATCTGGTTGAAAACCCAACTCAGAGATTATGGTCTTCTGTAAGATAAAATACCCATCCTATGTGATTCAGAAAGTGCAATAGCCATCATAGAGAATCCTGTTCAACACTCAAGAACCAAGCATATTGATGTCAGGTATCATTTTATACAGGTACAATTGAAATGTATTTTGATCCCACCGATTACCAACTTGTGATCTTTATTCAATAGCCTTGAATGAAAATAGGTTCAATTTTTTAATCAAAGAAGTTGGGCATGCTTAATATGTAACAAGAAATCAAAATCTATTTTTATATAGCTCTTCTGCAACATTTCTCTAAGCATGTCTTTCCTTTTCTCTCTCTCATTCATCTTCTGAATCGAAATTCGCACCACAAGCATACCAGAAGTTTCTTTCTACTTTAACAAACTCTCTGCACTTCAAACTATGTAATTGCTCTTACGAATTTTTTTATCCAAGTACAGTTTGAGGGGGAGAAACTGAGGATGCACAAATCAAGGGGGAGCAAACATTCATGTACACATCAAGGGGGAGCATTTTCTGGTTAAATATGTGGAAATAAAATCTCTTCATGAAAAAGATATCAAATTTAGATAAACATTTAGACCTCTGGATTAACTCTTGTCGCCAAGGTTAATCGAAGTGTCTACTATCTATCACTCTCTCTGTGGATCAAATATGCAAGTTCGCAAGTCATCCAGAACTTCTGTAACTAACTCTTGCCTTCAAGGATATACAGAAGCCTATGCCATGTTCTGCTAAACTTCTGCATCAATCTTTCTCTGAAAACTATACACATGCCATTTCTTTCTGTACTAACTCTTGCCGTCAAGGTTATATAGAACCCTGTGACACGTCAATATTTTTCTCTACAACGATTTCCATTCATTAAAATCTTCTTTTGGTCACAAAATGATTTCACATGACCAGTTGAATGATTATAAAGTTTTTGGTAACCTATACAGTTCTGGATCCTGATACGCATCAGACTTCTTAAAAGAATCACAAATTGAGAAGCCTTAGAAAATATGTTTTGAAAGTTTAGCAGTCATCCAGAACCTCTGTACTAACTCTTGCCTCCAAGGTTATACAAAATGTCTCTGGTATGTCTACATAACTTTACGCAAGATATATTTCTACGAAAACGTAAGTAGTCATAACCTCTGTCATAACTCTTGTCGTCAAGGTTACTCAAAAGTCTCTGACAAACTTACTTTTTTCTCTGAAATATGATCTTCAAACTTTCTTCTGGTACCAAAACAGTTGACTGATTTTAATTTTTTTTTTGGTTCTGGTTCTTGATAACCAACATATTTCTGGAATGGAATTACACTAGAGATATTTTTCCTACTCCAATTTCTTTCGTGTGAGTAAAAGAAATTCAAAAAAATGCCCTTCTGGGAAACAAGTAGATGTCAAGAATTATAGAGGTCTGATTGGATCACTTCTTTACTTAACTGCAAGTAGACCGGATATAATATTTGCTACATGTCTTTGTGCAAGATATCAAGCCAATCCCAAATAATCACATTTGGCTGCTGTGAAAAGAATCTTTAGATACCTAAAAAGGACACCTTCCATGGATCTCTGGTATCCAAAGCAATCTGGCTTTGGTTTAATTGCCTACACTGACTCAGATCATGCAGAATTCAAATTACACAGGAATAGCACTTCGGAAGTCGTCAACTTCTTGGCAACGGTACTAATCAGTTCGACATCCAAAAAGCAAAATGTGTGTCAACATCTACAGCAGAAGCAGAATATGTGGCTGCTGCCAGTTGTTGTTCATAAGTCATCTGGTTGAAAACCCAACTCAGAGATTATGGTCTTCTGTAAGATAAAATACCCATCCTATGTGATTCAGAAAGTGCAATAGCCATCATAGAGAATCCTGTTCAACACTCAAGAACCAAGCATATTGATGTCAGGTATCATTTTATAAAGGTACAATTGAAATGTATTTTGATCCCACTGATTACCAACTTGCTGATCTTTATTCAATAGCCTTGAATGAAAATAGGTTCAATTTTTTAATCAGCAAGTTGGGCATGCTTAATATGTAACAAGAAATCAAAATCTATTTTTATATAGCTCTTCTGCAACATTTCTCTAAGCATGTCTTTCCTTTTCTCTCTCTCATTCATCTTCTGAATCGAAATTCGCACCACAAGCATACCAGAAGTTTCTTTCTACTTTAACAAACTCTCTGCACTTCAAACTATGTAATTGCTCTTACGAATTTTTTTATCCAAGTACAGTTTGAGGGGGAGAAACTGAGGATGCACAAATCAAGGGGGAGCAAACATTCATGTACACATCAAGGGGGAGCATTTTCTGGTTAAATATGTGGAAATAAAATCTCTTCATGAAAAAGATATCAAATTTAGATAAACATTTAGACCTCTGGATTAACTCTTGTCGCCAAGGTTAATCAGAAGTGTCTACTATCTATCACTCTCTCTGTGGATCAAATATGCAAGTTCGCAAGTCATCCAGAACTTCTGTAACTAACTCTTGCCTTCAAGGATATACAGAAGCCTATGCCATGTTCTGCTAAACTTCTGCATCAATCTTTCTCTGAAAACTATACACATGCCATTTCTTTCTGTACTAACTCTTGTCGTCAAGGTTATATAGAACCCTGTGACACGTCAATATTTTTCTCTACAACGATTTCCATTCATTAAAATCTTCTTTTGGTCACAAAATGATTTCACATGACCAGTTGAATGATTATAAAGTTTTTGGTAACCTATACAGTTCTGGATCCTGATACGCATCAGACTTCTTAAAAGAATCACAAATTGAGAAGCCTTAGAAAATATGTTTTGAAAGTTTAGCAGTCATCCAGAACCTCTGTACTAACTCTTGCCTCCAAGGTTATACAAAATGTCTCTGGTATGTCTACATAACTTTCTGCCAAGATATATTTCCTGAAAACGTAAGTAGTCATAACCTCTGTCATAACTCTTGTCGTCAAGGTTACTCAAAAGTCTCTGACAAACTTACTTTTTTCTCTGAAATATGATCTTCAAACTTTCTTCTGGTACCAAAACAGTTGACTGATTTTAATTTTTTTTTTGGTTCTGGTTCTTGATAACCAACATATTTCTGGAATGGAATTACATTAGAGATATTTTTCCTACTCCAATTTCTTTCGTGTGAGTAAAAGAAATTCAAAAAAATGCCCTTCTGGGAAACAAGTAGATGTCAAGAATTATAGAGGTCTGATTGGATCACTTCTTTACTTAACTGCAAGTAGACCGGATATAATATTTGCTACATGTCTTTGTGCAAGATATCAAGCCAATCCCAAATAATCACATTTGGCTGCTGTGAAAAGAATCTTTAGATACCTAAAAAGGACACCTTCCATGGATCTCTGGTATCCAAAGCAATCTGGCTTTGGTTTAATTGCCTACACTGACTCAGATCATGCAGAATTCAAATTACACAGGAATAGCACTTCTGGAAGCTGTCAACTTCTTGGCAACAGACTAATCAGTTCGACATCCAAAAAGCAAAATGTGTGTCAACATCTACAGCAGAAGCAGAATATGTGGCTGCTGCCAGTTGTTGTTCATAAGTCATCTGGTTGAAAACCCAACTCAGAGATTATGGTCTTCTGTAAGATAAAATACCCATCCTATGTGATTCAGAAAGTGCAATAGCCATCATAGAGAATCCTGTTCAACACTCAAGAACCAAGCATATTGATGTCAGGTATCATTTTATAAAGGTACAATTGAAATGTATTTTGATCCCACTGATTACCAACTTGCTGATCTTTATTCAATAGCCTTGAATGAAAATAGGTTCAATTTTTTAATCAGCAAGTTGGGCATGCTTAATATGTAACAAGAAATCAAAATCTATTTTTATATAGCTCTTCTGCAACATTTCTCTAAGCATGTCTTTCCTTTTCTCTCTCTCATTCATCTTCTGAATCGAAATTCGCACCACAAGCATACCAGAAGTTTCTTTCTACTTTAACAAACTCTCTGCACTTCAAACTATGTAATTGCTCTTACGAATTTTTTTATCCAAGTACAGTTTGAGGGGGAGAAACTGAGGATGCACAAATCAAGGGGGAGCAAACATTCATGTACACATCAAGGGGGAGCATTTTCTGGTTAAATATGTGGAAATAAAATCTCTTCATGAAAAAGATATCAAATTTAGATAAACATTTAGACCTCTGGATTAACTCTTGTCGCCAAGGTTAATCAGAAGTGTCTACTATCTATCACTCTCTCTGTGGATCAAATATGCAAGTTCGCAAGTCATCCAGAACTTCTGTAACTAACTCTTGCCTTCAAGGATATACAGAAGCCTATGCCATGTTCTGCTAAACTTCTGCATCAATCTTTCTCTGAAAACTATACACATGCCATTTCTTTCTGTACTAACTCTTGCCGTCAAGGTTATATAGAACCCTGTGACACGTCAATATTTTTCTCTACAACGATTTCCATTCATTAAAATCTTCTTTTGGTCACAAAATGATTTCACATGACCAGTTGAATGATTATAAAGTTTTTGGTAACCTATACAGTTCTGGATCCTGATACGCATCAGACTTCTTAAAAGAATCACAAATTGAGAAGCCTTAGAAAATATGTTTTGAAAGTTTAGCAGTCATCCAGAACCTCTGTACTAACTCTTGCCTCCAAGGTTATACAAAATGTCTCTGGTATGTCTACATAACTTTCTGCCAAGATATATTTCCTGAAAACGTAAGTAGTCATAACCTCTGTCATAACTCTTGTCGTCAAGGTTACTCAAAAGTCTCTGACAAACTTACTTTTTTCTCTGAAATATGATCTTCAAACTTTCTTCTGGTACCAAAACAGTTGACTGATTTTAATTTTTTTTTTGGTTCTGGTTCTTGATAACCAACATATTTCTGGAATGGAATTACACTAGAGATATTTTTCCTACTCCAATTTCTTTCGTGTGAGTAAAAGAAATTCAAAAGAAATCGTTCGTCAACTAAACATGCGTCAAATGTTCATTGATCCCAAATCTAAATTGTCAGACACGCGTCCTTTCCCTATGGAACGCATGCTGAAACGTTTTTTAGCCTACGTCATCCACGACGCTCCGATGTCACCCATTTGTGTACCTTTTCATGATCATATTATTTAAACTCGATTTTCACCCTCTTTATTCTCTTTACCATCTCTGCTCTTAGAATTATTTGTGCCTCCCAAACGCCCATTGCTCAATACCTGCAATTCCAAAACCCTAGTTCAATCAATGGCTGCACCAAACGCAAATATGGAAAATGCAAATGATGATGCTCATGTTCACCTCTCAGCCACTACTAAAAGTGAGGTAATATTCTACCTTCCTAACAAACCCAATAACTATCAAATCTCTATGAATCCAAGCACCTACGACTCTGACTTTCGCATTCTGCTTGAGTTTCTTCAAGCCCACTTCCTCAACCGTGCCTTAACAGCAATTGACCCATCTGGCAATCCCTACAGGTATATGAAAACGGCGGTGCCCAAAAAGAATATTTCGACATGCCCAATTCTGAATATTCATGTGAAGAAAAGATTGCTAGAGTCTTCCAACTACTAACCATTGCTGCCCTCTAGATTGCTGCATAAGAACCAAACCCCACAACTGATACCCTTGTGGACTTTCTAAAACATCTAGGGTACAATCACGAAATCCACAGAATGTCTGAATTCAAACGACAATATCTTCCCTCAATTCGGAACGTTCTAGTTTCAATTCGGAACAAAGGTTTCACCTGTAAACTTGGCTCGATGGATCAGGCAAGCACCAACATCCTCACGACGATGTATGAGATATACTATAATCGTCCATTAGTCTATGTTGAACTGCTATTCGCGAAATCAAAGGTATCGTCTACAATAAACTTGCATTTCAGAAAAAAGGAAAACGTCTGCCTTCGTTGATGTTCCCATGATTTTTTCCACTGCTAATTCGAGGTGCAATTACCAACTTGAACTTACATTGCTCACCTTCGTTCTGCAAATTTCATACCATGAGGACTCATCGACCAACAATCCTCGAGGTTGGATATCCGAAGGCCATACCACTCTCAAGGTACATGATTGCCCTAATACCGAGCACATCTCCTTTTAAGAGGGGTTATGGCAATAGGTAGCACAAAGGACCTCTGTACTTGAAATGCATCGAGGTACCCACATCTGCATCAACTCTCCAACCTCTGACATTGGAGACAAAGTTGATGCGATCAGAACATCTGGAGAGGATGCTCTTAGGAGCCCTCATAGACTAGATGAAAGTCCCTCTGTACTCATATTTAAACAGGTGTAAATGAGGGCTCCTCTAAACGCGAGGGTCAAGCGGCCCCATGTGTTGGGGATGCAGAACCATCCTAAATTTGTCATAAATGCTGCGTTCCAAGCATTTGTCGACCAAATGAAGGGATCCTTGGAAAATCTAAAACTCATAGTTTAGAACTCTAAAGAAAATCTAAATGGTGAACTCACAGCAGTCAATTTTGGTATCTGCAATATCAAAGCCACTTAGAAGGAACATACTACAAAATTTGAGACATTCCAAAAAAAATTCATTTCTACACATGACGTTCAACGAGCTCTGGAAATAGAGCATTTTCAAAAGCTGGAGAATGAACTCAAAACCAATACAGAAGCCATCTCCAAACTTCCCTCTGAGATTCCATCTACATCATCTTCTGCACCAACCATCTCTTCAGAAGATTTGAAGTCATTTGTTGCTGACATCAAAAGCATGTTGGATAAAGTTGCCAATCCCACCCACTCAAATTCTTATGATCTTGTCTCTAAAGTTGATCTGCCAAGCTTTTAGAAGGCCCTAGTTGAAAAGTTCAGAGAAATAAACTCCAAGTTTGTTTCCAAAGCAATTGCCACCACCAAAGATCTCACAACTCTCATTAGCAACCCTACTCCTGCACTGACTTCTGATCTTCATCAAAAGCTTACTGGTATTGAGAAATCTGTGAATGAAATGAAGGTCACACTTCAAACTCTATCTGGTCATCAATCCTCCAGAAGGAAAGCCAAGGAGGCCAGAGCATGTAAGAAGGAAAAACTTAAAAGAAAGATATATGAGGACCAGGATCCAGATTCCTCTGCTGCTCAGAAGGGGGAGAATCCTCAAAAGAAACAAAGAACTGCACCCTCTGAACCAGCACAAGCATCATCATCACAACCTCCACAACCCTTAGAATAACACCAATCTCCTCCTCCTCAACAATCATCACAACAACAGAAAGCTCCATCCGGATAACAAGCTCAAGCTCCACTTATTGTAAAACCCATAGGTATGATGACCAGCGCTGGAACATATCTGGTTTCAGGAAATATCTCTGCAACAATCCCAACTACCTCTACTCCCTTACCATTTGATCCTGAAATGGCCAGATTGGTACAAAATCTGCTAAGACACAGAGAAATACAAGTACCCACCAGACCAAGATCAACCACCACAAGACCAACAACTCACCGTCAAGCCTCAACCACTACTCCAAATGCTCAAACCTTCACTCAAACTCCAGAGGTAAAAATTCCAGAAGCTCCTATTCTTGAATCTCTACAAGTTCAATCACTTGCTGCTCCAGAAGCCTCAACAAGCCAGCCAATTCAAACTCCTGTTGAGGTTAGAATGAAAGCCCCAATGGTTTATCACACCAATGATCATGCCACACTTGAACAAACAAATGAACATTGACTAATCCAAGGAGAGTTATGGATCCTGAACAACAAGAAAGAACAGCAAGACATCAGGCTCCTCTGAAAGAGAGGAAAGGGTAAGCTTAGTGACCCCTAACTTTGCCCCAAACCCTTATTTACAAACGAAAATCAGATTTGCAAGATTTAAACAGGGCAGAAGCGTTGTCTTTTCAACATCCCCAATCAGCAGGGTAACAGGCATGAGGACGAGATATTTTGAGAACACGAATATAATGTACACTTTGTACAAAGTTACTAGAAGAAATGGGCAATCCTATGTGTTCAGAGACAACGATTTACTGACTTTAAATCCTAAAGATCTCTTACTTCTTGGTGCATACATGAAGTACAAAAGAGACATGAGTGTTGATGACATAATTTCGTATTTAAGGATCTTGAGCTGTATGGAAGCGTTTGTGGATTACAGAGCGAAGGTAGGTTTTCAATTTGGCTTGGATAGGGGTGTGGAACGCTTCAGCATCACCTTCCCAAATCAAGAACTAGAAGGGATTAAAACGAAGAAGTATGGTGAAAATATGACGGAACCAGAACAGGGAGTTATCTTCAGAAGATATCACGATAAGAAGCTTTCAAATGGTCTGCTAACTTTTTGGATATCATATGTGGTATGGTGGCTCTGAAGAAAGATGATGTGAACATAAATATCATAAGAGCAGCTTTTGAAATAGATGAGTACCTTGATGGAGTGATTAGTCTGAGAAAGCTCACTATAAAATAATCAGTGGGCATCCAAAAGCCCCATTTTAGCCATTACTTGTATTTTAATCTTTGTAATTCATCTTTCAGTATTGTAATGAAAATTTCAAACCTTGTTCTTTCTTACTTATTTGCCAATGTTCTGTATTCACACTTAGGGGGAGATTGTTAGAACTTAGTTTATGTAAAATTATGAATCAGAACCTTCCTTAAAGAACAAAGTGAATCTCTCTAGAAGCTAGCCTTTCCAGAAGATAGCTTCTCTAGAAGCTTAGTTCAGATGACAATCCAGAAGATGGAGTATCTTCTGGATATAGTTCAAGGACCTTCACGCATGTTATCTGACGTGGCAAGTCATGCCTCTCTTGCGTAACCAAATCTGTTGGGGACTCTGTACGTGTCAATATATGATAGGCTAGCTCATTGACTTTTATCTTGTAATAGTATAAATAGAATGAGTCTTCACTGTATTAGAGGTCGATTATTTTGGAGAGATTGCGTGAGATTAATTTGTATTTCCTGTATTGTAAGTATTGGCACTCTGAGTGAAATACAAATTATCTTTGATCGATATGAATATGTTCTTCCATTACAGTTTACATTTTCTATCTTGAATGTTGATACTGTACGCTTCCGCTTACTGTTTATTTTATATCTATGATCAACATTCTGTGACTTTTTATGGGATCTGGATTCCAACAACATCTCCCTCCCTGAGGTCGTGTTCTAGGGACTTCTTCCTTATTTGGGAAAACACCGATTTTCCCTTTTTTGGGTAGTCCCTGAAGACGAACTCGAATATCATGCTCATAAAGCGAGGGTAAGAAATGTGCTTCTCCCTTTGTTTCTTGTCGACCATCTTCTTTAGATGGTCAAAGATGATTTTGGCATAATTAAGGTTGCGACCTTTGCTGAGAGAATATGCCATGTCGAGGAACTTTCTGCTTGCATGTTCCTAAACTCCAGTCTTGGTGCCTAAGCACTGAATGATGTGTGAGAAGAGGTATTGCCACATAGCTAGAATTCGATTCCAGTCTTGGTTCCTAAAAGTGTTTCATTTTTACCACAAATGAAACATTCATACTGTCTCGCCAGATGTATTTTTCGAGATTCTTGCACCTCATTGGTTCCTTCATATTGAACACAAAGTATGTCCCAAATGGATTTTGAGGTTCTCATTTTCATGATAGAATTATACACATCATTTGGTAGAGGCATAGCAATAATAGACCTAGCCTTTGTATCAGCAACTAGTTCTTTCTTATCTTCCTCACTCCATTGATCTGGAGCTTTGGGAATACGTCTCTCGCGTATAGCATGAATGGTAGTAGTCTCAGGGACTGCAGGGACCATGGCTGTTGGAACAAATGATCCATTGCTTATATAGTAGGGGATCTTAGAATCTGCCCCTTCTAAGAATACATCCATTCTTTCCTTCTTGACAAGGAAATTATCTTTGCTTAATTTAGGAGGTTTAGCAAGTGATCCATTGTCATTGTAGTTTGTATTTTGATTAGTCTTTTTAAAAACAAGATACTACTTTTTAAAGATAAAAAGCAATAAACACTGCTTTGATACCACTTGTTGGTCCCTAAGGAGTCTACAAGAGTGTATAAGTATAAATATAGTGTGTAGAGGGGGGGATGAAAACAAACACAACGTTTTGTTTTTAAATGAGTTTATTGAGATAAACAAATTTACAGGTTGTAAGCGGAATAAGAACAAGTATAAATACTTATTCTATTACAACCTAAGAATCACTAATTAAGATGATGCACGAGATATAGAAGAGAAAAAAATTAGAGGTTCAAGAAGAGATTTTAGCATGCATTAAGATGAAGAAGTGATTCTTCATCTATTTATACCCAATGCATTAAATGCAAGTCAGAGGGTACAGGTCACGTGCAAAGCATCTATTAGAGGCTTGTGCTTTGTTCATAAAGCAACCATACTTTTAGTTGAATATGAACAGTAAACCTTATCAGAGTTGGTAAGCACGTGGGAGGCAATAATGTATCTCCGTATGTACTTTCTGACAAGAGTATGGGAGGTTGACATTTGTGCATCGAGGATAAGATCAACTTTGATCTTGCTGAGTATACTTAATTTAATCGCTGATACTTGAGGCTTCAAGGATGAGTCCTTCATGTATCACTAAGGCATACACAAGATCTCACGCTTCTTTAGACGAATGTTACAATCACTGAACCAGTTCAGATCACGAGATATCCTGTTACACTTTTGAAAGTATGAACCACAAGATGAAGAATATGACTTGGCACATACATCAAGGATGTCTACCTTTTGCAACCGACTAGTTTGTTACACGCTCCCATCTCTCACACGTGTCAGTTTGCAATAGGTTAAGATGTTGACTTTTACTTTATTCTATTTGTATAAATAGATCGTCTCTCTATTGTAAAAGTAGATTTTGAAATCGTGATATTGAAGAACTTATTGTGCGTCATTCCATGTATCTGTAATCATCATTCAGGTTATAATACATTGTTAATCAGTTCCTCAATCTTTGATCGAATCTTATTACTGTTGATTAATCGATATAAATTGCTTCCGCTTATACTCTGTTTATAAATCAATCAATTAATCTGTGAAGAAGAGAATCTGGAACCAACAATTGGTATCAGAGCCTGATAATCAATCTATTGATTATTAGATCTCAATTTGGAAAATCTTTCTTCATTCATTCAGTAATCTCTTGTTTTAACTAGTGTTCATAATTCCACCCTGTTCTACGAATATTTATAGCAATTCTGTCTAAAACAGTGATAATTATAGTTAAAATTTTGAAGAATTAGTAAAATTTTGTTGTTCAAATCAATTGAAATTTACTTGTTCTAGATTTCAACTCAAATTTGTTATTACATACTTCTCGATCTTAAAAATGGCAAATTCAAATTTAAATGCTGTTTACACCTCTAGTTCTCTGACCAAACCTCCAACTCTTATTCTTGGTGAATATCCACAATGGAAGATTCGAATGATAAATTTCTATGAAGGATTGGACATTGAACTTTATCCTATTGTTCAAAATGGTCCCTTCATACCAATGACTACAGTTCCAAGAGTTCCTGCTACTACCAATACTGCTGAAATACCTGCACGTAAAGTTCCAAAGCTAAGGGAAAATTGGAATGATGAGGAAAAGGCCAAAGTTGAACTTGCTAAAAACGCAAAAACTCTTCTTATCATGGCTATTCCAAATGAGATTTTTCAATCTCTGGATTCCTGTGATACTGCTAAGGAATTATGGGATCAGTTAGAAAATCTTCTGGAAGGTGGTGCTAAAATGAAGAAAAATCGAAGGGCTCAAGCGCTGAACGAATACAACAGCTTCCAGGCAAATTCAGATGAATCTCTGGAATAAACTTTTCATAGATTTAATAATCTGATAAATCTATGTAAATGATGTGACATTGTTCGATCAAAAGAAGACAATAATGTTTTATTCTTAAAGAGATTAAATCCAGAATGGTTAAATCTATCCATGTCACTAAAAGCTAATCAAGATCTTGAGCAATGGTCTCTACACGATGTATTTGGAACTCTTCAAGCTCATGAAAAGGAGGTTGTGCAAAAGAAAACAACCATAGGTGGACCTCTGGCCTTGATTTCTGAAGCAAAGGGAGCTACCAGAAGAAAAAGTGAAGATAGAAGAGTGAAAAACAAGGCATTCATGTCAGAAACTGTTACAGAAGAAGATTCTGATTCTGATGATGAAATAAAGGCATTTGCTGATTCATTGGCTCTTATTACCAAACAGTTTACAAACCGTTTTGGAAATAGGGCATTTCAAGGAAACAGAAGGTCTGATCGCTCTAACTATGCTCCTAAACAAGAGGTTCAGAGACCTGAGAAGAGAGAGGCAGAAAAGAAGGAAGAGGAAATTAAGAAAAAGAAAGATGTATGTTACAGATGTGGCAAACCAGGTCATTACTCGAAGGATTGCAGAGGGGCTCTGGAGAAAGACAAAACATAATAAATACAAGTATAATGCTACTGAAAGAGCCCACTATGCTGAGAAAGAAAACTGGATTGGAGATGAATCCAGCGGAGATGAGGCCATGTTCTGTGGAATGGCAAGTACAAATGAATCAGAAGAACAGCCTTCTGAATCACCGGTTAGTAATCTTTCTGAATCTTCTGAACTTGAGAATACAATTGTGCTTTTATCAAACAATTTTGAAGAACTTAAGCAAAAGCTTACAATTGAAAAGAAGTTACGAAAAAATATTGAGAAAACTATTTCCACAACACAAAAGGAAAGAGATATTTACAAAAGGGAGATGGATATCTTAACAGAAGAAAAACTGGAACTTGACATAGAAAAAGAAAAAATTTCTAAAACCTTAAAAGACACAGAAGTTTTGGTAAAAAAGGAGCAATTGAGTTATAAGAAACTTCTGGAAGAAAAGGATAAGGAAATTCAAGTTAAGGAGAGTGAAAGATTAAATTCTGTAGCACTTAAAAACTATTTTCAAAAAGAAAGAGAATTTCTGTACATTGAACTTCAAAACAAAATGCACCAGATTAAAACATATCTGGATGCTCAAAAAGTTCATGAGAAAATTAGTACACAAGTAGGAAGATCTGGAATCGGCTTTGAAGATTTAGATCCCTATACGTGTGAAAAGAAGTCTGATTTAAACTCTGTTTTTTGTATAGGACAACAACAGAAGCCTGTGTTTCCAATTATTTTTTAACAATCATGTTTTAAACGATCTAAAACTGAAAATGGTCATCATCAACGGAAACTCAAGTTTAAAAACATTAAGTATTCTTCTGAAAAAACCAATATTAATCTAAATCAAATTCAGAAGAAAGATGATATTTTCAAGTTTGGTTCAAGTATTATTACAAAATTGAATCCAGAGGTTGATGCGTTTATTCATATTCAAGCAGAGGAGGAATTAAGACTGAGTTTTGAAAAAGATATTCTCTTGACTCTGGATAATTGTTTTAAAATTGAAAATGACAAACAAAAGTTAGAGAATAATCCTCTATATTTCCTTGTTCATTTATTGATTTAAATATTTCTGCAACTCAAGAAGATTTAGAAGAAATTACATATCCACGGGAGAATGAAGATCAAAGTGAGGATTTCTTTGACAATTCTAACACATATCTCTCTCATCTTGAACATCAATCTTCCAATTATGCTAAAACTCCAGAGATCATATAAAACAAAGACGCTCCTTTTCTCTTTACAAATGAATCTCTGGAGATAAGAGCTTCTGGAATGGATGCTAAAAACAATTCAAGTGACATTCCGATTTTCTCTGTTCCCTCTGAACAACGAAAACCTGTTTTTATACATCCAGATTTTATAGGAATGTGTCTAAAAGCTAAATCTTGTCTTGATCTTGAAAAGCAAGAAAAACTTAAAAAGAAAACTCCTATCCAACTTCCTAACTCTTATCCTCCAAAACATTCTTATGTTCAAAAAGGTAAATGGAAATCTAATCTATCTGTTCCTATTTCAGTAAATTCAAAAGCTTCTGAGAGGGTAAATCCGAGGAAATCTCCGCTGAAGAATACTTCAGATTCTAAACATACGTCTAGTCTGGATAGGAAGTTATTTAGAACAACTGATACTAGAAAAGACAGATCTAAGAATAATTGTAATTATCATTGTCACAATGAAAATTCAATAAAATCTTCTATGTTTCAGAATTCTGAATGTTTTTCTCTGTTCTTGAAATTACAGAAATTTTTCTCACAAACTTCAAATTCCTTCACTGCAAATCATTCGTACTTCAATAAAAATAAAACAAAGCAAAATAGAAAAACAAAAAATCCAAAGAATACGTCTTTACCTTCTGTCAAATCAAATCAAAAGCAAAAGGCTGATAAGCCAAAAACTAACGTTAAAGGACCCATAATGGTATGGGTACCTAAGAAACTCTGATCTTGATTGCAGAAACAGCGTGTGCATATCTGGTATCTTGACTCTGGATGCTCGAGGTACATGACTAGTTCACGAAACTTACTCTCCCAATTTAAAGACAAAAGTGGTGGAGCTGTAACATTTGGTGATATTGGTAAGGGTCAAATTAAGGGCTATGGTACTTTACAGGAAGGTAATATTACTTTATCTAAAGTAGCTCATGTTTCTGGTTTAAAACATAACCTCGTAAGTGTAAGTTAACTATGTGATTCTAAGATACTTGTCGTCTTTGATGAAAAACATTGTTACTTATTTTCTAAGGCAGGTGAGGAACTTTGGAGAGCAGACAGAAAAGGTAATCTATATATGATGAATTTTACCTCCAAGGATGGTAAGGAAACCTTATGTCTTATTTCCAAAAAGAGTGAAGTTGCATGGCTCTGGCATCATAAAATGTCTCACTTAAACTTTGATAATCTTGAGATGCTTGTAAAACATAATTTGGTATCTGGACTTCCAGAAGTTCATTTTCAAAAAGATCACCTCTGTCCTGCATGTGAAATGGGAAAGATAAAATGAGCATCTCATAAAACAAAAAGTGATCACTCTTGCATAGGACCTCTACAATTGCTACACGTCGATCTCTGTAGTCCAATTGCAATTCAGAGTCTTTCTGGTAAAAAGTATATTCTGGTCCTTATTGATGAATTTTCCAGGTATACTTGGCTCGCTTTTGTTCGACAAAAGTCAGAAGTTCCTATTGTACTTCAAAATATGATGACCAGAATCCAAGTTCTTTTACGCCAAAAGATTCAACATCTGAGAAACGATAATGGTACTGAATTCAAGAATGCCAAACTTGAAGCATACTTTGTTGCCAATGGAATTTCTCAGAACTTCTGTGTTGTACGTACTCCCCAACAGAATGGTGTCGTTGAACGTCGCCACAGAACCTTGGTCGAAGCATCCAGAACAATGCTAGCAGCTTCTGGACTCCCAATTCCCTTCTGGGCTGAAGCTGTCGCCACTGCTTGTTTCACTCAAAATTGTTCCATAATTGTCAAGAGGCATCTCAAAACCTCTTATGAGCTCATTAACAAAAGAAAACCATCTGTCAAATTCTTTCATATTTTTGGCTGCAGGTGTTTTATCTTAAATGACAGAGACAAACTTGGAAAGTTTGATCCAAAATCAGATGAAGCAAAACTTTTAGGCTATTCTTTAAATTGCCGAGCCTTCCGTGTTTTTAATGTAAGAACTAAAACAGTTATAGAGAGCATTAACGTTGATTTTGATGATCAAACTCAACTGACTTCTGAATATTCTTTTTCAGAACTCAAACTTAATACTGTTACTTCTGACTTTCTTTCAGGATCCAGAGAATCCGAGATTGATGCCCTTTTTCAAGACTTTCTGGGCGAAGAAGTAATGTCAGAACCTACTAATCCTTCTTTCAGCATACCTGCAGTTCTTCATGCCTCTGGCATAACTTTATCTGGTCCTACCTCTTCTGAACCTAGCTCTTCAATTCCTTCTGTTCCTGTTTCATCTGATTGTCCAGAAGCTTCTTCTGTTCCATCATCTGAGGGGGAGACTTCAGAATCAAGAGGCTCAGAATCAATATTTCCGGATGAAGTTATCTCATCTTCTGACACCGAAGTTCAAGCTCAACCAATATCACAAACAAGGATGACGAAATGGACTAAATCCCATACTCCAGATCTCATAATCGGTGATCCTTCTGAGGGTGTCAAAACACGATCTTCCACAGCAAATGAAGCTTTCTATGTTAACTTTCTAAGTTTAATTGAACCAAAGAAAGTTCATGAAGCCTTAGCCGAACCTAGTTGGGTAGAAGCAATGCAGGAAGAATTACTTCAATTAATCTGTGAAAAAGAGAATCTGGAACCAACATATCTGTCTCTATCTTCAGTTAGGTCTTCGACTGTCGCTGAAGGTTCTTTTGGTATGAATGTTGCCTTCAGATCTTCTAAGTCCAGATAGTATCCCTGGTGGTTTCAGCGATTACTGAGAGTAATCAGAGTTTGCTCTCGCGGAATTTAAACCAAAATACTTTGCGGAATGAGGTTAAATAAAATAAAGATCACCCAATCAGATGGGGGAAAGGTAATAGAGTTTGCATCAATATTTGGATACTAAAACAACAACCTATTAATCTACATAAATCTGAAACATAGATTATGTTCGGGTGTTGCTAATATCCTCAAAATTACCTTATTTAGTAACTCCAAAATATTTACACTAAGAAGTGTAACCCAAAAGATGCCTCGACCGGCATAACGCTCCACTCAACCCTTGGGAGCCCCACTAGAATCACCACCTGATATACATGACGTTTAAGAAAAGTTTTTGCCATAACGCCTAGTGAGAACAAACAATTAAATAGATAAATTCGTAAGATCTTTAAAATGTAATAAGAGAAACTTTATCCCAAATAACTTTACTTGAATGCTTACTCTTGGTGAGCACGACTCTTTTCAAGGATAACGGGGGAGACCCATTATTACCATTCATAGTGACGGATACTTGAGTAAGTCACATGCATATGTTAAGAGTTCGTTCTAGTACCAAAGGATGTTGGAACCGACCAATCTAACAACCGAGTATGAACTCCGTAGGTCCTAGTCGGAACTTCACATAGGATCAATGGCTTAATGGCACCGACCAATCATACAACCGAGTATGGCCTAAGATGACCTCTCACGTGGACCGAAAAGGGACGACAATCCCGATTTATAACCGACTTATATGCCTATGTATCCATTACATTCTAGTATATAATCCAAATACATCAACCAAGACATATTGATAATTTTCCAAATACCATTCCTTTGAACAAATGTTATTCTTCCATATTTGAACATTTCCCAAATTAGGTCAAAGTAGTTTGAGTTCTAAAATTAATGATTTCCTTAAAGTAAGCCAATACCAAGCATGTAGAACCATTTGTCTTGCTCCTTTTACAACGAAAATCAAAACCCCAAATAACTCATTTTGACCTAGCTCATCAAAATCAACCAAATACATAAATGCTTGAAATATAAGTTTTGAGAAAGTAAGATATAACATTTTTAGACATGTATAAGGTTTATGAAAAGATTAGATTGAACTCACAATCAAGAGTATGAGGATACCTTAGAAAATCCCCAAAATCTTGATGGAGATGATAACTAGAGTAGGAGATGGAGAACACCAACTCTTGAAGTCCAAACATTGAATATCTAGGCTAGAGGTGAAATTAATGCTCTTGAAGTAGGAAAGTATGGAGTAAATGCTCAAAATTCGTTTTTTAGGGTTTGCTAGAGAGAAAATCGTTGAAGTAGAAAGGTGGATGTGAGTAATAAATGAGATCTGATCTAGAAATCCCGTTTTTATACATCAGGCATGAAGTGCGAGGTTGCCAAGTGGTAGGGTCGCACCCTCCATTTGTCTTGCTCCTTTTACAACGAAAATCAAAATCCCCAAATAACTCATTCTGACCTAGCTCATCAAAATCAACCAAATACATAAATGCTTGAAATATAAGTTTTGAGGAAGTAAGATGTAACATTTTTTGATATGTATAAGGTTTATGAAAAGGTTAGATTGAACTCACAAGCTAGAGTTTGTGGAAACCCTAGAAAATCCCCAAAATCTTGATGGAGATGATGACCTAGAGTAGGAGATGGAGAACACCAACTCTTGAAGTCCAAACCTTGAATCTCTAGGCTAGAGGTGAAATAAATGCCCTTGAAGTAGGGAAAATGTGGAGTAAATTCTCAAAAGTAGTTTCTTTGGGTTTGCTAGAGAGAAAATCACTGAAGTAGAAAGGTGGGTATGAGTAATAAATGAGATCTGATCTAGAAATCCCGTTTTTATGCATTAGGCATAAAATGCGAGGTTGCCAAGTAGTAGGGTAGCACCCTCCAAAAACTGACTTTCGGTACACAAATTGCGACCTTGGAGTCCGATGTTGGCATGGCATGGCAAGGTCACAGTGCCAGGGTGGCACCCTTCCAGCCCCTCACTTACGGTACACAAAGTGCTAGGGTGTCAGCACCAGGGTCGCATTGCTAAGGTCGCACCCTAGGGTTGCGGTTTTCATCTGATAGCCCCATTAAAAGTTAACACTTAACATATTGAAATACCAAACTTGTATTCATATCAAAAGGGTTGAGAGGGGTGAAATTCCGGGTGTTACAATCCTCCCAACCTTGGAATTGATTTTGTCATCCAAATCTCAAACTAACTAAACAATTGGGGGTATCTTTTCTTCATATCTTCTCCCGCTTCCCATGTCACGTTCGATCCTCGATGGTGCTTCCATTGAACTATAACTATAACGATTTCCTTGTGGCGCAACCTCTTAGATTTTCTTTCTAAGATTGCCTCCGGTTCTTCTACGCATCGATTGTTGTTGTCAACACGAATCTCTGTGAGAGGAATCACGCTTTCTTATTCCGCCAAACATTTCCTTAGATAGCATACATGGAACGTGTTGTGAATCCCGGCCATTTTGGGTGGTAACTCCAATCTGTAGGCTTGACCTCCCACTCTATCTAGGATTTTGAATGGTCCAAAAAAACGTAGACTCAGTTTTCCGCGCTTTCCGAACCGAATGATGCCCTTCCATGGGGATACTTTGAGCATGACATGTTCGCCCACTTGGAACTCCTGTGGTCTTCTCTTCTTGTCGGTGTAACTATTTTGACGATCTTGTCCCGCTTTTAGCCGTTCGAGGGCTGGCGAATTATTTCTTGCCCGCTTCTAACCAACATACCAGAGTCCTACACTTTCGTCCATACAATGCTTCAAAGGGGCCATGCCAATACTGGATCGGTAACTGTTATTGTAAGCAAACTCCACGAGTGGTAGATGTGAGTCCCAATTTCCAGTGAAATCTATGACACACGACCTAAGCATGTCATCGAGAGTTTGAATGGTCCTCTCACTTTGACCATCGGCCTGGGAGTGGAATGTCGTACTTAAGTTTATCTTGGTGCCTAACCCCTTTTGTAAACCATCCCAAAAGTTGGAGGTGAAAAGACTATCTCGATCCGACACAATAGTCAAATGCACACCATGTCTCGAGACAATTTCGTCGACATATAATTTAGCAAGTTTATCAACTAGACTGGCTTCTCGCATTGCTAAGAAGTGAGCACTCTTCGTCACTCGATCCACCACTACCCATATGGTATCATGACCCTTCAAGGTCTTCGGCTATTTCGTCACGAAGTCCCTAGTGATGTGCTCTCATTTCGATTCTGGGATCTCCAATAATTGAAGACTTCCATACGGTCGTTGGTGCTCCCCCTTTACTTGCAAGCAGGTCACATATCTCTCCACATATCTAGCCACATCTAACTTCATGATCGGCCACCAATATGTCAACTTCAAATCTCTATACATCTTGGTGCTACCTGGATGGATGGAGTATTTGGACTTGTGAGCTTCCTCTAATAGTAACTCGCGGTTGCCCACGATCTTGGGCACCCAGATACGCCCTCGGAATAGCTTTAAGCCACGACTATCTTCCGATAATAGTAAGTGTTGCTTCACCATTACTTCACTTTTTAGATTTTCCTCTAGTAGTGCCTCCGCTTGGGATGTCTTGATCCGGTTGATCAAGCTCGACAAGATGTCGATTCTCGTAAGCACGGCCCGTGTCCCACTGCCCTACTCCTTTCGACTCAAAGAATCTGTTACCACGTTTGCTTTCACCGGGTGGTATAGCAATTCAGAGTCATAATCCTTAGGTAGTTCAAGCCAACGCCGCTGCCTCGTATTTAGCTCTTTTAATCGAATACGTACTTCAGGCTTTTGTGGTCGATATAAAGTATGCATTTAGTACCGTAGAGGTAATGCCGCCACAACTTCAAGGCAAAGACCACCTACGCCGTCTCCCTACTGATGGCACATTCGACCAATTAAGACCTTTATACCGTTTAGTCGGTTTTAAGGAGTCTTATTGTTTCGTGTTACCACTTAGCAGAGTCCTGTGTTTTTAATAAACAGTCGCTACGCTACTTCCAAGTCGTGGGTTGGGTGGTTCTTCTCATGATCCTTGAGTTGTCTTGATGCATAGGCAATCACTTTACCTCTTTGCATTAACACACAACCTAAACCCATCTTGGATGCATCACTATACACTACAAAATCTTCGGCTCCTTTCGGTAAAGAAAGAATTGGTGCTTCGCATAATTTTCTTTGAAGGGTCCGGAAGGCTTTCTCTTGCTTTTCAGTCCAAACGAACTTCACACTCTTCTTTGTCAACGCCGTTAAGGACGGTGCAATCTTGGAGAAGTCTTGGATAAACCTCCTATAATAACCTGCCAACCCGAAGAAGCTTTAGATCTCCGACAGGCTCTTAGGCGGCTCCCAATTCATCCTGGCCTCACTTTTGGATGGGTCCACCTTCACCCTGTCTCGGGTGACAACGTGGCCTAAGAATTGGACTTCTTTCAACAAAAAGTCGCACTTGGAGAACTTGGCATACAACTTCTCCCCTATCAAAAATTCTAAGACTTCTCGAAGGTGTTGTTCATGGTCCAAATCGTTTTTAGAGTAAACCAAAATGTCATCAATGAACATGATTACCAACTTGTCGAGGAAGGGTCGGCACACTCGGTTCATTAAGTCCATGAATATCGCCGGTGCATTAGTCAAACCAAATGGCATTACTAAGACTTCTTAATGACCATAACGCGTCCTAAAAGATGTCTTGGCTACATCATCTTCTCTCACTCTTACTTGGTGAGAACCCGAACGGAGGTCGATTTTTTAGAAACAACCCGCTCCTTGAAGTTGGTCAAAAAGGTCATCAATCCTAAGAAGTGGATACTTGTTCTTCACCGTTGCCTTGTTTAATTTCCGATAGTCGATACACATCCTCATTGTGTCGTCTTTCTTCTTCGTGAATAAGACTGGAGTTCCCCATGGCGACGCGCTTGGCCTCACGAAACCTTTTTCTCAAAGATCCTGTACTTATGACATCATCTCTTGCATCTCGGATGGTGCCAATAGGTAGGGAGCTCTAGAAATTGGAGTGGCCCCTGGTACAAGATCAATCTGTAACTCTACTTATCGATCGGGTGGCAAACCGGGAAAGTCTTCTGGAAATACGTCGGGAAATTCACTAACAACCTGAACGTCTTCAAGCTTCTTCTTCTCCAGCTTTGCATCCAACATATAGGCCACAAAAGAAGGACACCCTTTGGCTAGACACTTGTGTGCTTTTGCTATGGTTATAATGCTACGTGTGTTGATCCCTATTTAACTCAATTAATCGATAGATCTAAGAGAAATATAAGAGCGGAAGCAATTTAAATCTATTATTAAGGCTAGAACAGTTATTAGAAAAGTAAGAACAGTATTTGAAGATCAAATGAGAACTTGTATTCAACAACCTGAAGATCGAATTACAATGCATTTGAATGAAAAGCCCTACTTCTCTCCAAGATGATCGAAATCTTTTACAGTGATAACTAACTCTATATATGCTACAAAGAGAGAGAAAGTCAACAAGCTAGCTTATCACTGAGTGACATGTCACTCGTACGACTAACACAATTAGTTACGCACGAAAAGTGTGAAAGGCCATGTCATCAGAAGCGCGTGAGTAAAGCAGTTGATATCCAGAGGTCTTCCGAGGTCTCTGGGCGCTTCTGATGAGAGAGAGATCAGAGGATGAGTCTCTGAGTTTGTTCTTTGATGCCTGAGACTTACCCACATCTGGTTCATACTTTCATAACAAGTTCTAACAACGTGTCCTTTCCTCCACTTCCCGTAGGCCAACACCATACCGCCATCCGCTAAAGGAATCCGAATTAATTTCTTAGAGCAAAAAATCTTGGTTTGGTTTCCGGCCAACCACAACATCAAATCTCCTTTTGGCATATGCATAAGGTTCACCGAAAATTTCTTCTCGTTGATCTCTAAGGTGCAATTTCTAAGAACATCCCGAACTAAGACTTGATTACCATCGGCTCTCTCAACAACGTAGGAATTTTCTAAATTACTAATGGGCACAGGAAGTCGAGGATAGAAAGTTATGGACACAAAAGAAAAAGTAGCACCGGAATCAAAAAGAACACGAGCGGGTACGGAGTTAACAAGGAACGTACTCGACACCAAGTCTGTGGATTTTCTCGCCTTATCCACCGTCATCTTGAAGGATCTCCTCATAGCTTTAGGAGCACCTTCCTTCCTCCCTTGATTTCCTCCCGTCTTCAACTTCGGGTACTCCTTCTTGAAGTGTCCTGGTTCCTTGCACTCGAAGCAAACGATTCCCTTAATGGGACATTCCATCATGGTATGACCGGGCTTCCCAAATTTGGGACAACTTTTGGGAGTGGAGTTGCAATTACCATGATGTTTCCTTTAGCAACGGGAGCATCACTTAGCTTCCCGACCCGAATTGCTCCCACGGTGGTTGTTGAAGGGACCCGATTTCTTGGGTGGCGCCGAGTTGCCTTCCCATTTTCTCTTCTCTCCGACAACCATTCTATCCTCTTTACCTAAGTTGTAGGCATCCTAAATTAGTGGAGCTTGTTCGATTGCCTCCCTAAGAGTAGAGGCTTTCGAAACTCGAACCATTGCCATCATGTCGGATGGCAATCCTTTGATGTACGCTTTCACCTTTTCCTTTTTGTTCGGGGCCACGTGTCCCACAAGATTCAAATTTTCCACAAACGAACGAGTGTATTCCCTCACGGTCTTGCCCCCTTTCTTAAAAGCCTGAAACTATTCCACAATCCGATCAATTGCCCTTTTATTGCAATATTCCTCCATCACCTTTCCTTTGAACATCTTCCAAGTAAGCATGGACACAATGGCGGGTCCAAGGGTGGCCGTGGTGACGTTCCACGATGCTAAGGCATCGCCTCGAAGCATTTGTGAAGAAAACTTCACTCTTTGTTTCTCCTCAAACTTCACTCTTTGTTTCTCCTCAAACTCGCTCGACGTTCCACGATCTCTTGCAACCATCTTATACAAACCACCGAGTCATCCGCACCTAAGTAATCGGGTGGTTTAGTGCATAAAAAGGTCTTGTATGAGCAACCTTTTCCCGTCCTCCTACATCACCCCGGTAGTCTCTTCAGTACCATGTCCAATCCCGTTCCCTCCGGAACCCCGTATAATGTTCTCAGCAGTTGCTTCGTGTCTTCGGTGACTGGCATCTCGTTCCTCTAACATCTTCATAATCGTCTTATGCTGTTGTGCCATAACGGAGTTAACCGCTTGCATCATACTGAGCCTAAATTCATTTTGAGATCCTACCTCTACCATAAAAGGGTCGCTCAAGGTGAGGTTGATGCTTGGCATGTGTTCCACTCTGGGCACAAACCCTCATGGGATATTAGGGATCAGGGGTGGCCGAGTGACATCCGCTGTCTCTTGCGGACCCGAAGTCGAAATACTAGCGGCCACACCTTCAGCTTCGTTTCGCGATCTAGTATGAGTATTAATCATCTTAGTCTGTCAAGAGTATAGAGTAGGAGTAAGACAAAGCTAACATAGTTACGTGTAATACATTCACCAGTCATCGCAATAATAGTAAGGTAAGCATACTCACATAACAATATACCCGAAATACCATTAGTTATGTGATATTTTGAATATATCATACATATAAGAATTCTTATTACCAAAGTCACATTTTATGATTAATGTCAACTCTAAAGCTCTCCTATCTCAAGAGTTTCTACCCACATCTCATGATTCGATACTTAAAAGTCTCAGCTTATGTCTAGACATCTTAAATCCATACATAGTTCCCTTAAACTAGACCTCTGATACCAACTAGTGAAACCCTAAAAATAGAAGTTAATTTAAACCAAAATACTTTATGGAATAAGACTAAATAAAATAAAGATCACCCAATCTGATGGGGGAAGATAATAGAGTTTGCATCAATAATTGGATACTAAAATAACAACCTATTAATCTACATAAATCTGAAACATAGATTATGTTCTGGTGTTGCTAATATCCTTAAAATGACAATATTTAGTAACTGCAAAATATTTACACTAAGAAGTGTAACCCAAAAGATGCCTCGACCGGCATAACGCTCCACTCAACCCTTGTGAGCCCCGCTAGAATCACCACCTGATATAAATGACATTTAAGAAAAGTGTTTGCCATAACGCCTATTGAGATCAAACATTTAAACAGATAAATCTGCAAGATATTTAAAATATAATAACAGAGACTTTATCCAAAATAACTTTACTTGAATGCTTACTCTTGGTGAGCAAGACTCTTTTCAACGATAACGGAGGAGACCCATTATTACCATCCATAGTGACGGATACTTGAGTAAGTCACATACAAATGTCAAGTGTCCGTTCTAGGACCAAAGGATGTTGACACCATCCAATCACACAACCGAGTATGAACTCCGAAGGTCCTAGTCGGAACTTCATACCACCGACCAATCATACAACCGAGTATGAACTCCGAAGGTCCTAGTCAGAACTTCATACCACTGACCAATCATACAACCGAGTATGGCCTAAGATGACCTCATACGTGAACCAAAAAGGGACGACAATCCCGATTTATAACCGACTTATATGCCTACGGATCCATTACATTCTAGTCTATAATTCAAATTGTTGGTCCCAAAGGAGTCTACAAGTGTTCAAGGATATAGAAACAGTTTGTAGAAGGGGGGTTGAATACAAACACACAGATTTTCAGTTTTTAAATTAGTTTATATTGAATAAACAAATTTACAGCTACAAGCGGAATTAGAACAAGTAAATAAACCTATTCTATTGTAACTTATGAAATCACACAGTTTGATGCACAAGGAAGTAAGAAAGAAAAGAGGCAGAGGTTTGAGAAAATAAAAAGTAGCATGCATAAAGATGAAGAAGAGATCTTCATCTTATTTATACCCGTTTGCATTTAATGCAAGACAAAAGGTATATGCCACGTATCAAGCTTTCATAGGAAGCTTTTCCTTTGTTTAAAAGCAACAATGCTTTTGGCCGCGTGTGAACAATACCAAATCAGGTATGATGGGGACATAAGGGACAATCCGTACGTCCTCTTCTGACATAGTATAAGGTTTGACTTTTGTGCATCGAGGATAAGATCAACATTGATCTTGCTTTAGACTTCACTTGATCGCTGAACTTGAAACTTCAAGGATGAACTTTCAGAGTATCGCTAAGGTCTTGCAAGACATCACACCTTTAGTTAGATAATCCTTTGCTGTTACTGAATCGCTTCAGATCATTAGCTGATTGTCTCTGTCTTCAGCTTGGTTTTTGTCTTTCGCTAAATGTTCTCTTTGTGTGATTGTTGTTCTTCAGATCTGAATAAGATTAAGGTTCCTGAGTTTCAGCGATCGTTGTGTGCAATCAGCGTGTGCTATCGCTAAATTTGAACTTAACCTTTATAAATGGAATTTTCACTAAGTATACAGAGAAATCATATTCAAATCACTGAGAGGAGTTATGATCAACAATCTCCCCCTATTTGAAAGGATTAGTAGAGACTTAAAAATTTAAAGAAAAATTTCTAAGTGCTAATCTGTGAGACCTTTTTCAGCTAATCTATTATTATAATTGAGTTTCATTTATAAGAATATGAAAACACAATATTTACAAGTAGTCTTTAAGTACATTCATTGATTTAAATTTCAGAGAGAAATATCATTGAGTGAAAAGGTTTGTAAAGAAATTAGAACTCTTATGTTCATTGTCCCATTTTAGTTTTCAGGGATCTTTTCAGTACACATTTGGAGTAGAGTACTTCGTTTGAAATTTCATTAATTAATAATCTGAAGAATTACATAGGAAATGAAATTACAATTTTGTAAGGTAAAGTACAATACACTGAAGAGTACTACGAAGGAAAAGAAGACTATAAATTAATCAGTGAGTCTTTCATGTCTTCTTCGTAGTTCATTTTCATAGATCATCTTTTCTCGATTCATCAGAGGATTATCTGACCAACAGTGATGATGCATGATATTTATGAAAGCTGATGGAGCCTTGCTCACTTCTCGGTATCTGAAGAGTCCTAAGAATCCTTCATTATCCAAGTAAACCATACCATGTTCAGGGAATGAGATGATTTCATTTTCTTCATATCTTCGATCTTGAGGGAGAGAGGAGTTCAGCATTGAGAAGTCGGGGATTTCAAGATGACCAAGAATGCTTTCATAATTGAATTTGGTTTCATGTTCGTTTTTAGAAGATGAACCTCCTTCAGCGTTTGATCTTCTTTTTCTTGTAGGCTCAGGGAGAGGAGGAACTTGCACATGTTGTGACATCCTTTGAAATAGTTGATCCAATACTCTTTCCACCATCTTTGAACTTTGACTTGGAACCTTGAACGGCATCTCTGATTTCTAGCCACTCAGAGTATCCATAGAATTTTAAGAACTTGGTTTCTTCTTTTTCACATTTCAAATGTCTGTACATTCGTACATATACCTTCAGACCACTTCTTTTGGAAGGACGTCCTTCAATAGTTGCACGAATGATTTTTGAATCAGACATTCGAAAGTTGAATCGTTCATGCACCAGCGGAGTTCATTTTCTCTGTGGCTTGTATCTTCATTCGTCAGCGCACTTAGGATCTTTTCTTGAGCATGGATGGGATTCACATTTAGATTTTCTTGAGTCAGCTCTCTTTGTGCCAAAGCTTCAGCGACTTTTTCACTTTTCTCGTTCAGCTTTCTAGTCGCTTCATCTCTTGCAGCATCTTTCCTGAGTATCTTTCTTGCGAGCTCAAGATCATTCTCTATTTGTTTCATCTTCTCATCCCTGGTTCTCTGAGCTTCAAGTGCTTGTGCTCTCTCCTCTTTAAATAGAAAGTAATAATCATCCACCACTCTGATAGGCATGGGATTTTCTTGTTCAGCAGTGGGCATCCTTATTCTTTTGGCTTCAAGTTCCTTTTGGAAATTTATTCGCCTTTCTTCTTCTTCGGGCTCGCTTATTGGTGGTCTTTGTACGTGCCATCTGGGAATAAGGCCTTCTTCCTCTTCAGAGTCAATGTTGGATATATACAACAACTGCTCTTCGTAGAAAGGTTTCCTAAAAAAGGGAGAGTCCTTAGGGGGACTGGGCTCACTGAGAATGGGAGAAGAGGGAATAGGTTCGTCAGTTCCAAAATTTGGAGGTGGATAACATGGGTAAGTAGAAGGTTCAGAGATGGAATGAAAGGGAATGAGAGGAAGGCTTACCTTAATGGTGCGTTCCCCCTCTGAATCTACAAGAGTTGAATCAAGATCTACTACTTCGTTATTTTTGTTTGAGGGACTAGGTTGGTCCTTTTCAGGATTTTGCCTGTCCCCTGGAGAGCTAGCAGATAGGACTCCCCTGATGCACCGATGTTGGATCTATGAGTATCCCAAAATTCATCATCATCATCATCATCCTTGAGGGAGTAATGAAGAACGTCTTCAGCTTCATCATCGTCATCTTCTTCTTCTTCACCTTCACCACCTTCCTTAGAGATTGGTTGCTCTTGTTCTGCGAGGTGGTGGTGGTGGTGGCTGACTGGATTGAGGATCAGTCCCAATGAGCTGATCAGCGAGCTCTTGGGTAAATTTCTCCCCCTCTTTGTTATTCATAGGGAGAGTGTGCACCAGAAGACTGTGCACATTTGATTTGATGGAGGAGAGATCAGCGGCTTGAGAGACCTGAGTGGTAGAGATCTGACCTAGCTGGCTTCGATTAGCGTCAGCCTTTTCAGAGAGGCTGGTGAGGAGGCGAAGAATCTGTGCTTGATCCTTTTGAATGGCAGTGATTGCCTTCTCCTGTTGATCAACACGATCAAAGAGGCTTTTGATGTTGATGCAACGGTGTTCTGATCGTCTCTCATTGATTGAACATCAATGGACAGATTGCTCACTGCTGTGCACAAAGCAGGAAGCCCAGCACCCTGCTTGTAAATCTTCTCTGAAGCAAACCAGAGATTATCTACCCCTTGTTTCGTCAGAGAGCACTCATTCACCAGATATTCTATCGATGGGAATGAGGGAGGAGGTAGAATAATCTGAGGGCTGCCCTGGGTTATGAGGGGAACTTGGGAAGATCCTTCTCAAACTTTACGCCCTTCAAATCAGCAGCGGACGGAGACTTCGATGGAGTAGCAGGAGTCTTGCTGGTAGTGACCGTAGTTGCTAAAGAGAACTTTGGAGAAGCACCTGTGTGTAACAAAGAAAGATGAGTCAAAAAGAGCTCAGGGTTAGTAGAAAGCTGAGGAAAGGATGAATGTTTACATAGGGGTGCCTTAAGAATATCCGAAGGATTATTCTTAAGGATGTTACATGCAATGGTAGTGTCTTGAGGATCACTGACCTGTGTCTGACAATGCTTGAGAGAAGTATTGTCAAGTCCTGTGCATGTAGCTTTCTAGAGATTAGATTGTCGAAACAGTACTGATGTCTGAATAGCACGTTTCTCAATCTCATCAGGGATGGGGACAACCAGACTTGAATCACTGAATGATGTGAGGACCAAGGAGGAGATAGAAGAGGATAAGAAGGCCGTGAAAGTAGTACCGGATACAGCCTCAGCGTGGTTGACCATAGCAGGTTCAGAGACCGGAATCTCTGAAACAATGGGTAGAGCTGATGAAGCGGCAACAGTCGTAGAAGCTGTTGTCGTAGCTGTGGGGAGGAATGAAGAAGAGGTAGGTAAGTTCCAATAGTCAGAGAGAGTGCTTGTTGGAGAAGCACCGATCTTGACTTTCTTAGATTGGGGTTTGTGAGCGACAGACTTCTTGTGTCCCTCCAAATCACTGGTACGGCTATCGAAATCTTGAGCATCAGCATGTAGGTTCCAGATCCAAGTGGTAGTTTCAGGGCCTTTAGCTATTGTTCTCATCCTGGGGTTGTTTTCTTTCTGAGGAGATGGTGGAGGTATAGGTACCTTGGTTAGTCACTGATGGGATAGGCAGTGACTTAGGTATAGTAGCAACTGCAGCAGTGCGGATTACCTAAAGCATGTACTGAGTGTAAGGAGCGTCTCCTTCCTTTTCATCCATCTCAAGGGACTTCTTCCCAATCTGAGAGAAGTTTTGATTCCCCTCAGTGGGATAACCATTGTATACAGTTGAGAAAATCATGGTAGCGAACCAAGGGAAGGCTATTGCCTTGTCCCTTTTTTGAAACTTCACTCGGTTGTATAGCTCGCTGAAAATGTACTCAGCGAAGTTCAGGTTCTTGCCGGTGCATACGGCGACAGCAACTTCTTGCGAGGGCTTGCTACCCTGATCCTGAGAGCCAAACTTGAAGCTTAGGCACTGAATAACGTGTCCCCAGATATATTGCCATTTCGCTGGCATTCTTCTCTTCTCCACCTTCATTATGGATCTGATTACCTCCTTGGTGTTTTTTGTCAATTGGCCAGTCATAGCCAATGGAGTCCAAAAATCCCTAAATTTCTTCAGTGGTTGGGGCAGTAGCCCAGAGTCCGTTCTTCTCCCTAGATGGAAGATGAAGAGCTTCCCTTACAACACCAGTGTTGATGCCAACGGTGCCAAGAGCAGTGGTGAACTCGATGGCAGGGAGTGTCTTTTCTCTAGGAGTGGTCAGGGTGGTACAGTGAACGGTGTGCCAAAATTGTTGAAGATGTGCAGTGATGCCGACAGGGACATGGAGGAAAGCGTACTTCAGCGGGCAGTTCTGGATGAAGGTGGCACCATCCTTTAAGTAGGCACGTTCAGCAGGGATGCCAGTGATGCCATAGAAGATACAAGCTTTGTAGAATGCTTGTTCAGGTGGGAAGCTGACTTCAGGTGCAGCAACAAAGGTTGTGATAGGGAGGACTTCAGATTCCATTCTTGTGACTGGTGCAGTGCTTGAGGTTGCCATTTTTGTTTCATAAATTGGAATACCAAAGAGAAAAATCATGGTTTAATACAAAAGATGTATAAACCAGAGTAAGGTTTTGGTATAATGGATACCAGATGTAAGAACAATAAAATAAGTGTTTTGATGAACAAGATCAAAATACTTGTGATTTAAAAAAAAGATTTTGGTAGTTCAAAGGGATCAAAAACCGTTTTTAGAAGTTATTTAGAAAAGAAAATGTGGATTAAAAGTACTAAAATGGTCTTCTGTTCTAAGGAGAAGAACTTAGAACAGGTTTTGAGTTAAAAAAAAATATTTGTGTAGATTTAATCCAGATTTAAGAAACTTTAAAATTTGTTTCTTTGAGAAACAAACACCATTTTAGTTGTTTTTAGGTAGAAGTAGAGGGTTAAATCAAACCTTAAACGTGAGTTCGAAGAAAAACGCACAAGTGCGTGTTCTTGGTGTTCTGGAAGAGAGCTTGAAGATTCGAAAAGGGTATTTTGCTTTTTGAATATTTTGAGCGCGTAAAGAATTGAATAACAAAGAAGATTGCTTAAATAGCATGAGGAGAGAGAAAGGGATAGCTAAACGACGGTTTTAGGGTTTTAGCTTTTTGAAAAGTAATGATGACCTAGCGCACGTTCCAAGACAGAGAAAGAAAGGAAACGTCGTGGTCCATCGTGTGTCAGATAAAGGTCTGACGTGTCCTTTTCTTATTAAAAACATAAGATTTTCATTTATTATTAAATGTCAATCATTATCCTATAAAATGTCTTCATCATTAGATAATAAAGGATCATTAGTGATGGATTTTTAGTTTTAAGAGCCATTTTCTGAATAAAGAGACATTCAGAGAGTGTAGATATGTAAGAGTTCATACCTGAGCGAGATAAAACAAGTATCTTTAAATCAGAGTTCAGAGAATGGAAATTTTAAAGGCTTACTTTGTGTGTCACTGAATATTTTACTCAGCGTTTAACATACCAAGTTCACTGATGAGTAGATTGAATCTAGTCTCATCAAGAGGCTTGGTGAAAAGGTCAGCGAGCTGATATTCAGTTGGTACAAAATGAAGTTCAG
This sequence comes from Silybum marianum, assembly GCA_036898165.1. Classification (NCBI taxonomy): domain Eukaryota; kingdom Viridiplantae; phylum Streptophyta; class Magnoliopsida; order Asterales; family Asteraceae; genus Silybum; species Silybum marianum. The sequence goes on along the minus strand of CM072530.1, from coordinate 36,558,061 downwards.
CTTTACCACATCACATGATCTCTGATAAAGTGATATCGAATCTCAATGTGCTTGGTTTTGGAATGGAGTACAGGATTATTTGCAATAGCAATAGCACTGGTGCTATCACAGTAGATGGGGATTTTAGAAAGTTTTAGGACATAGTCTCTTAGTTGATTTCTCATCCAAAAGACTTGAGCACAACAGCTACCAACGGCTACATATTCATATTCAGCGGTAGATGTGGACACAAAGTTCTGCTTTTTGCTCGTCCAGCTTATTAACTTACCACCTAATAGCTGACACCCACTAGTGGTGCTCTTTCTATCAATCTTACAACCTGCAAAATCACTAACAGAGTATCCAATTAAAATCCAACCCTGAGCCTTTGGGATACCAATGACCCAGATTAGGAGTTCCCTTCAAATATCTGAAGATCCGCTTTATAGCGATAAGGTGATATTCTTTTGGTTCAGCTTGATATCGAGCACAAAGACCGGTAGAATACATGATATGAGTCTACTCAATGTAAGATGTAGCAGAGATCCGATCATCCCTCGATAGGCAGTGATATTGACAGGTTTCCCATTTGGGTCCTTATTCAAAGTTAGAGGAGGTGCCATAGGGGTCTTCATCGCTGAGCATTGATTCATATCAAATTTGTTCAGCATGTCCTTAACATATTTACTTTGACAAATAAAGATTCCTTTGTCAGATTGCTTAATCTGCAAACCTAGAAAATATGTTAGTTCACCCATCATACTCATTTTATATTCTTTCTTCATTCTTTTTGCAAAACGAGGGCATAGTTTTACTCTTGTGAAGCCAAATATTATATCATCAACATATATTTGAGCAAGAATTGTATGACCTTATATTTCCTTAAAAATAGAGTTTGATCAATTTTTCCACGAACAAATTTTTCTTTAAGAATGTATTTTGAAAGAGTATCATACAAAGCTCTGGGAGCTTGTTTTAACCCGTAAAGAGCCTTTAGGAGTTTGAAAACATAACCAGGATGGTTTGGGTCAGCGAAACCAGAAGGTTGTTCAATATAAACCTCCTCACTGAGTTTACCATTTAAAAAAGCATTCTTTACATCCATTTGAAAAACTTTGAAGTCTTTATGGGCAGCATAAGCTAAGAAAAGTCTTATGGCTTCTAATCTAGCAACAGGAGCGAAGGTCTCATCATAGTCAATACCTTCTTCCTGTCTGTATCCCTGAGCAACAAGTCTAATCATTTTGCGGATAACAGTACCATTTTCATCTAGCTTATTTCGAAAGACCCATTTGGTTCCTATCACGGTTTTACCAGATGGACGAGGAACAAGATTCCAAACTTTGTTTCTACGAAACTCAGTTAGTTCTTCTTACATGGCAAAGACCCAGCTAGGATCAGAGATAGCTTGATCTATCTTCTTAGGTTCAGAGAGAGAGATAAAATTAACATAGAGGCAGATGTTACCTGTACCTCTACGAGTCTTGATACCTGCATCTGGATCACCAATAATTTGATTTATTGGATGATTTGCAGTCCATCGCTAAGCTGGTGGTTGAGGAGACTAATCAACAATAGATTCAGCGACTTGTTCTTGTTCAGGGATAACGTTGATTGTTTCAGTGACAGATACTTCATTAATTAGTATCAACTCTGGAGATAATTCAGATATTTGATCAGCAGAAGATGAAGCTTGGTTATTCACTAAAGAATTTCCGAATGAGGTATCAGAGGGAGGAATCTGATTGAGAGTAGTAATGTTGTCCCCGGATGATGATGGATCATTGCTTGAGGTAGGAAAATCAGGGATTCCATCATCATTATTTTCAGCATTAGGTAGATTGCTGAAATAAGTTTCAGGTTCCCCATAATGAGATCTCATCCATTCATTCAATTCCTCATCTTCTTCAGGGATAGGAGTAGAATTTGTTGGACGAGATTCATCAAAATTGACGTGCATGGATCCTTCAACATGTTGTCTTCTTTTGTTGAAGATCTGAAAGACTTAGATACTGAAGAGTATCCAAGAAATATCTCATCATCAGCCTTTGGATCAAATTTACCCAAATGATCTCTATCATTCAGAATGTAGCATCTACATCCAAAGATGTGTAGATATTTCAGAGAGGCTCGTCTTCCATGAAATAATTCATAGGAAGTTTTCTTGAATCGCTTCACTATCAGGGATCGATTCTGAGTAAAGCACGTTGTATTGACTGCTTCAGCCCATAATTGAGTAGGTAGATGTTATTCGTTGAGCATTGAGCGAGTTGCTTCAATGATCGTTCAATTTCTTCTTTCAGCGACACCGTTTTGCTGAGGAGTTCTCACTGATGAGAAGTTGTGAGTGATTCCTTTTTCTTCAAAGAAATTAATCAGGGTATTTTTTTGAATTCAGTACCATGATCACTTCTCATGGAGCGAACAATAAGATTGTTCAAGACTTCCATTCTTTTGATAAAAGTAATGATTACATTAGGTGTATCACTTTTGGATCGAAGAAAAAATACCCATGTATATCTGGAATATTCATCAACTATCACAAGAGTATACTTCTTTCCAGATAGAGATTGGACATTGACAGGTCCAAATAGATCCATATGGAGAAGCTGAGGAGGTGAGGTCACTGAGGAAACTTGTTTTGATCTGAAAGAGGCTTTTGTACGCTGAACAAAGAGATTCTTTTGTAAAGGTATGGTTAGGGAGATCCCTGACAAGTTCTTTTTGAGGTAACTCATTGATCATATTAAAGTTTAGATGAGAGAGTCTTTTGTGCCATAACCAGTTTATATCTGAGGAGGCTCTGGAGATGAAGCACATGTTCTCAGAGTGAGAACTATTCATGTTAATGACATACACATTTTCAACTCTTTTGCATGTTAAGGCAAGTTTTTCATTAGAGTCAGTGACAGCACATCTATTCTTTAGGAATAGAACTTTGAAATCTTTGTCACACAGCTGACTAACGCTCAATAAATTCTGCTTTAGTCCTTCAACGTAAACGACTCGACTGAATGAAGTTGCTCCATTGGTTAGAATTCCATAACCTTTAGTGTATCCTTTGCCATTTCCACCAAAGGTCACTGAGGGACCAGCTTCTTCCTTGTATTCAGAGAGCAGAGATTTTCTGCCAGTCATGTGCCTTGAGCATCCGCTATCAAGATACCAGATACCTTTGGCACTCTGCATACAACAAAAAGATTAATTTTTTATAGGTACCCATATTACTATGGGTCCTACTGTGGTCAGTGGAAGGAGTGGCGGATGAGCTACTTGCTGAAGAATTCTCTTTAGTGGATATCTTCACCATGGAAGTTTTGCCAACCTTGGTGGATTTCACTCTTGTTGATTTATCAGCTTGAGCTACTTTCTTTCCATGAGCTAATTTTTCAGTTTTGGTAGCATTAGGACATTTGCTAAAAATGTGGGTAGTTTCACCACCATGATAGCATTTCCTATATTTGTAAACGGGTTTAGAATTGAAAGAGTTCAGAGAGCAGGAAGAAACATTTCAGGAGCAGAACCAAGAATTCCTTTGTCTAAAGTCCTTGGGGGTATAACAATGTTTCCAGGGACAGGTGTAAGGTCGATCTTAATTCTGGGTGTTGATCTCTGAATAGATCCAGGGATTTTCTTCCCAGTTTTAGGATGACTCATTGAATGAACAGAGGATTTTTTTTTCTGTTTCTGAAAGTTTTTGATTTTAGGAACATGGTCAAGAAACTTGTTATTGATCATTTTCTTAGAATCATTTGATTTATAGACAGGCAACTCCTCATTTAAATGAGGTTTCTAAGAAGAAGGATCAGGGATTGAGGAGACAAACATTCCGAATTTTAACATGGAACGATCATTCTCTAATTCTTCTTTGTCATGGTTATATCCTAACCTACTTTTGACCTTTATAGGGATTTGGGCATTGATGATCTCGCTGACTTTATCTGAAGCCTTGCACCATCCTTCAATTGTAGCTTTTTCAGCCTTGAGATCAGCGATGGCCTTTTCCCTTTCAGTGATAGCTTGTTGTCTTTCAATGCTTATTGTTTGATTTACAAAGACTTGGTCTTTTAGAGTTTCTTCAATCTTTGTAAGTTCTTTGATTTTTAAATGACAATTTTTCAATTGTTCAGATAGATTAATATTGATTTGTTCAGCTTTGATCTTTCCATTTAGAGCATTGTAAAAATCAACAGCATAGCATCGAGAGCTGATAGGTTATCACTTTCAGGTATAGAGGAGTTTATAGGAATGTTTACCTGAGTTGAAGGAGACTCTGAGGATGATGTTTCAGAGACTTCTTCAGCTTCCTCAATTCTGGCCATTAGACAAAGGAAGGCAAGATCTTCTTCACGGAGTCTGATTCATCAGAGGTATTGGCCCAATCGTCTTCTTAATCCCAGTCAACTTCTTCAGCAATTAGACCTTTGCCTTTTTTATGGTTCTTTTTCAGATCTCTGTATTTATTTTTCAACTTAAAATATTTTTCCTTTTTATCAGAGTTCTGAGAGGTGGTGGGTGCAGCTACTTTCTTAGATCTACACTCACTTGCAAAGTGGCCTTTTCGCTGACAGTTATAGTGTATAGCAGATACTTTTTCAGCGGGCAAAGTCTTTAACTTATCAGAATCGGTGATAGCAGGAGTTTTTCGAAAGTTGCTCTTTCTAGCAAATCTTCTAAAACTGTTAGTTAGAAGAGCTAGAGAGTTATCAAACTCAGAGATGTCAGCGTCAGTGAGTTCTTCTGAATCAGTTAATAGAGGTGATAGAAGAAGAAACTTGTTTTGAAGGATTTACCTCTGAAGTCACTAGTGCCAAAGAAGTACTTTTGGCACCCTTGATATCATTTATGAGGTTTTTCCTTAAAACCTGAGATTGCTCTTCATTTAGGAGCATTCCATATAAAGCACTAAGAGAGAGAGTTTCAAGATTCTTTGACAGTTTTAGACATGTAGTGTACACTCCCCATTGTTCAGGTAGTGCCTCCATGAATTTTGTCAGTATTTCAGCATTAGAATATTCTCTATTGACGGTTTTCATATCAATCATAAGACAGTTAAACTTTTGGTGAATTTGAGAAAGAGTTTCACCTTTTAAGTGCATAAAACTTTCATATTGTCTTACCAGATTAATATATCTAGTGATTTGAACTTCATCAATTCCTTCGTATTGAATACATAAAGTATCCCACATGGCTTTAGATGTTCTCATCATCATTACAGAATGATATACTTCATCTGGTAAAGACATTGCAATTATGGATCTAGTTTTAGAATCTATAGCTACTTCCTTTTTCTCTTCTCCAGTCCATCGATCTGGAGTTTTGACAATCCTCCTTTCAGCGATGGCTGGAGTGGTAGTGGTGGCAGGAACACTAGCGACCAAGGCTGTAGGAATGAATGGTCCATTCACTATATAGTAAGGGATCTTAGGATCTGACCCTTCTAGGAATAGAGTCATTCTTTCCTTCCATAATGGAAAGTTATCACCGCTAAACTTAGCAGGTTTAGCTAAAGATCCAATGTCAATGTAGTTTGTATTAGTATTAGTCATTTTTAAAAAACTTAGAAGACAAGTATTTTAAAGATAAGCAAGAAACACCGCTCTGATACCACTTGTTGGTCCCAAAGGAGCCTACAAGAGTTCAAGGATATAGAAACAGTTTGTATAAGGGGGGTTGAATACAAACACACAGATTTTTCAGTTTTTAAATTAGTTTATATTGAATAAACAAATTTATAGTTACAAGCGTAATTAGAACAAGTAAATAAACATATTCTATTGTAACTTAAAAAATCACACAGTTTGATGCACAAGGAAGTAAGAAAGAAAAGAGGCAGAGGTTTGAGAAAATAGAAACTGGCATGCATAAAGATGAAGAAGAGATCTTCATCTTATTTATACCCGTTTGCATTTAATGCAAGACAAAAGGTATATGTCACGTGTCAAGCTTTCATAGGAAGCTTGTCCTTTGTTCAAAAGCAACAATGCTTTTGGCCGCGTGTGGACAATACCAAATCAGATATGATGGGGACATAAGAGACAACCTGTACGTCCTCTTCTGACATAGTATAAGGTTTGACTTTTGTGCATCGAGGATAAGATCAACATTGATCTTGTTTTAGACTTCACTTGATCGCTGAACTTGAAACTTCAAGAACTTTCAGAGTACCGTTGAGGTTTTGCAAGACATCACACCTTTAATTAGATAATCTTTTGTTGTCACTAAACCGCTTCAGATCATTAGCTGATTATCTATGTCTTCAGCTTGGTCTTCGACTTTCGCTGAATATTCTCTTTATGTGAATGTTGTTCTTCAGATCTTCAGAGATAAGATTAAGTTTCCTGAGTTTCAGCGATCGCTGAGTGCAATCAGCGTGTGCTATCGTTGAATTTGAACTTAACCTTTATAAATGGAATTTTCACTAAGTATACAGAGGAATCATATTCAAATCACTGAGAAAAGTTATGATCAACATAAATACATCAACCAAGACATATTGATAATTTTCCAAATACCATTCCTTTGAACAAATGTTATTCTTCCATATTTGAACATTTCTCAAAATAGGTCAAAGTAGTTTGAGTTCTAAAATTAATGATTTCCTTAAAGTAAGCCAATACCAAGCATGTAGAACCATTTGTCTTGCTCCTTTTACAACGAAAATCAAAACCCCAAATAACTCATTTTGACCTAGCTCATCAAAATCAACCAAATACATAAATGCTTGAAATATAAGTTTTGAGAAAGTAAGATGTAACATTTTTAGACATGTATAAGGTTTATGAAAAGATTAGATTAAACTCACAAGCTAGAGTGTGAGGATACCTTAGAAAATCCCCATAATCTTGATGGAGACGATAACTAGAGTAGGAGATGGAGAACACCAACTCTTGAAGTCCAAACATTGAATCTCTAGGCTAGAGGTGAAATTAATGCTCTTGAAGTAGGAAAGTCTGGAGTAAATGCTCAAAAGTCGTTTTTTAGGGTTTGCTAGAGAGAAAATCGTTGAAGTAGAAAGGTGGATGTGAGTAATAAATGAGATCTGATCTAGAAATCCGGTTTTTATACATCAGGCATGAAGTGCGAGGTTGCCAAGTGGTAGGGTCGCACCTCCAAGGTCGCACCCTCCAAAAACCGACTTTCGGTACACAAATTTCGACCTTGGGGTGCGATGCTAGTATGGCAAGGTCGCAGTGCCAGGGTGGCACCCTTCCAGCCCCTCACTTACAGTACACAAAGTGCTAGGGTGGCAGCGCCAGGGTCGCAGTGCCAAGGTCGCACCCTAGGGTCGCCGTTTTCATTTGATAGCCCCATTGAAAGTTAACACTTAACATATTGAAATACCAAACTTGTACTCAAATCAAAAGGGTTGAGAGGGGTGAAATTTCGGGTGTTACACGATGGTTGTCGATTGTGCTTATGAGATCAAAAGAAGATATTATCGAACACTTTGACGTCCAGGATCGCCTCCTGTAACAACAGACGAAAATTCTCCGGATGACAAGAAACCGGAGGAGTCAGGAGACGAAAGGTAAGGGATTAATAAACATGTGGAATAGATCCCATCTTTCGCCGGCGAATAACTGTGGAACACAAATCTAGATGTTGATTAGCCATGGAGAGAGACAGAAGGGATTAATTCAACCATGGAGTAAAAGTCAAAGAAGGTAAACTGCAACAAAAGCCCTGATACGCTATTTCATTTTTTAAATTAGACGTGAGATTAGACACAAGTTCACTAATATTACAAAAAATGTCATAATGTTTAATAATCTTTAATTAAAACTCTTCAATGATTGAGATTAATCCACGGTTGTCAATCTTTATACGATTATCATTTGATTACCTATATATATATATAGGGTTGGGTTCTCGTGAGACCAGCCTGTTTCTGTGAGACCCGTGAGATCACCTTTTTACTCTTAAAACATTACAGCAAAAACACTGTGAAGATAAAAAAAAGTTGAACCTTCACAGTAAAAACACTGTGAAGGTTACATTCACAGCAAATATACTATGAAGGTTACCTTCATAGCAAAAACACTGTGAAGGTTCATATTTTTTTTACCTTCACATTTTTTTTGCGGTGAAGTTTCAAAGTGTAAAAATGTGGTCTCACAGGTCTCACGGAAACAGGCTGGTCTCACGTGATCCCAAGTGTGTGTGTGTATATATATATATATATATACTAGTAGTATACCCACGCGATGCAGCGCGGGTGAATCACTATTTTTAAACCAATAACTCAACCCTCAATCATGTTTCTTTTTAAACCAATAACGGCAAAAGGCGGAGGAGAGCGAGACGGTGAAGAGAGCACCAATTAACACCCCTAATTGTATTTGTATGCCACCAACTATCCAGTTACATCAAAAAAAGGAATATTAAAGCCTTGATACAACTTCAATTTATGCATGTACTATAACCTTAATGTTTTCACAACAAAAAACCCACATATGTTCCCAAATGTTTTCACAATCACAAAAACCATAATCCTAATCAAACTGAACACGTATTTTAACCCAGCATACGTCTAATGTTGTGTGCTTCCGGCATACTTGGATGTAACACAATCTCGGTTAAATCCGTTGAACTCAAAAAATTCACTGAAAACATTAGAAAATACATTATTAGTAATATTTAATATTTAAAATTATATAATATAATATAAAAAATTAAATATCATATAACATACTTGTAGGGTGTACTTTATGGATAAGTTTAACTCGAGATGCATAAAGTTTGGATTTATTTGTTACTGCTCGAGCCAACCTCACAATCTTTATTTGTTGAATATTCACCCTCATCTTTATTGTGACCTCCTACTCAAAATACAAAAGTTAGAACAATTTGTAAATTCGTTAATTTGGTAATAGTTTTAATATAAATGCAAACTTACGTATCATCTTGTAATACTATATAACATGAACCAAATCGAAATTTAGGTTGATCTCCCGAATGGCTAGCTCGTCCTACCGATATGATTTTCCTAACAACATCTAAAACAAAAATATTGAAACATAAGTTATAAATATCAATTTATATCATCAGATTATGGTCTCTTAATAAATATAAAAGTAATTACATAATTAAATGTACCTATTATCGTCTTTCTTGGAGTCCTATCTTGAGCAAGTGTTTTAATGGAAGTAACCGATAGATATAATGCAAACTGACTTTCAATATCGTTTGTTAAGGGGATTAGCTTTGTGTTTTTACTGATATAAATTTCCATTTCCCCACGAACAAAACTATATTTCTCATACCTTGGGTATTCATAGTTAGTACCTCCAACTTGGAAATGCTCCAACGAAAAAACACCCCCCAACAAATTTCTTTGTTTATATAAGTGCAACAAAATTCTTGGAACAATTGCAACCATTTTCCCTCTAATAAATAGTATCTTAAAATATTAAATTTTTAACACCAAATGTAAAAATATGAATAACCTTCACTTACGTTTTGGTCAAGTAATATAATATATAGCCTTTTCTCTTGTATGTCCTACCATACATACTCTACCCATACACATGAAAAGTTTCACCAAAAATGGCTATCTTGAAGAGATGAAAGCATTTGAGCATAATAATGTGACTCCATTTTTTAAAATCACAAATAGAGGTATACAATTTATAAGTCATGGTCAAATAGAGGAACACAAATAGAGGAAGTGGCTTAATAAGACATAATGAGTAGCTTAATAACACATAATACAATAGCTTAATCAGTGGCTGAATCAGTTGCTGAATAAGTGGCGTAATCAGTTGCTTAATAGACTGTGTATATATACTGTGGACAGATTGTGCAAAAAATAGTAGCCAAAACAGGTGCAGGACAGAGATGTGCAGGTTCTAAACAGGTACTTGGAAAGATTGAAATCTCACATTCAAAGGATACTAAAAAATATATACATATATAAAAGAGACTCAATAAAAGAGAGGATGCTCAAATATATATATATATATACACACACATATATAAAAGAGACTCAATAAAAGAGAGGATACAAAAAAATGTATACATATATAAAAGAGACTCTTTGATCTAGAATATAGCAAGATTGACATTGTTGTTCCTAAAACACAAATAATAGAGGCATTTGGGACTGTTTGTAGCAGCTTATTGGGCTTAATCTGTTATCATTAAGCTGCTACAAACAGTCCCTAAGCTCATTAAGCTAAATAAGCTGCTACAAACAGTCCCTAAGCTCATTAAGCTAAATAAGCTGCTACAAACAGTCCCTAAGCTCATTAAGCTCAATGATAGCAGATTAAGTCAGCTTATTGAGCTTAATGAGCTTAGAGACTGTTTGCAACAGCTTATTAAGCTTAATAAACTTAGGAATTGTTTGTAGCAGCTTATTGAGCTTAATCTGCTATCATTAAGCTGCTACAAACAGTCCCTAAGCTCATTAAGCATAGGATCGTGTGAGAAGTGGACACTTGACCACCTTTAATCTCAAACTCACCCATGAATCGCACTTCATATGGGTATTGATCTAGTGCATCTCGATACATCTCATCCTAATGTACATCTAATGGTGGATATCTCTTTTTACGTTGCTCACCTTAACTCTCCTATTTACCGGAACATAACCATATATATTCATGTGTGTATAAAAATATTGTTCTTCCTTTTTAATTTGTTGAAGAAGATAAAAGAAAGCGCAAAAAAGCTAAAACCTCATTGATTTAACGTAACTAACGAAATCATTAGTCAAAACAAAACAAATTGAATATGACAAAAACTAAATTAATAATAAATATATCATAGGGACCTAGGAAAAAAAAATATCAGAATACAAGGACCAATTTCACAATTCACTCCGATATAAATTAATAATCATTTCTATATACAAGATATCTCACAATTGAGCTGTTGAGTTGTCGTGGTTGTTATTGAATGGTCCAGGATTTATATCTTATTGCAGAAAAAATATCACTTGTTTAACTTTTTTAAAGATAATTCATTCTTTTCTTCTTAAAATGCTCTCATTTATGGAAAAAAAATCTGCTGTTATATACTTTCCTACACTAAACATATCCATCAATCAAAAGTTAAGATATCATCATTTATTTAACAATCATCTAAATATTATTTTAATTATTAACAGAGGTTGTACATTCGTTAACCTCACCTTCATTTAAGCTTATCTCCTCCATTTAACCCAATTACTTATCATTATTATTTTTTACATATTTTATTAAATTTTCTCAACCCAATTATTTATCATTATTATTTTTTTACACATTTTATTAAATTCTTTCATATTTATAGGCTTATATTTGTAGTGAATCCTTTATTTATTCTTTAAATTAATTTTTTTTTTTACTTGTTATTAATTTTCTTCCATCAGTTTTTGATATGTTATTTAGTGACATTTATAATCTTTATTGATTATTTTTATATGGTTTTTAGATTTTCTATTTATATTACTAGTATTCTCTTTATCAACAATAAATCAACAAAGATTTTCTTTATTAATATATGTTTTTGTAATTATTAACGATGATCGACTATCTTTATATAAAACAGAATGATTCGGTCTAGAATATTTGAATGAGATTATTACAAACGTAAAAAAGAAAAATGAACAAATTATCATAAAGGAACCATCAATCGGTTTATTATGAAACAAATGTAACAATATATAGGTAAAGATGCCGTAGTTCAATAAAGTAAAATCGAGCAAATCTTAGTTATGAAATTATGATATATTATTTTTTTCATTTAATTTTTGTAAATTACTTTGAAAATTAATTCTTGAAATAAACGATTCTTAAAAGGGTGATTGAGTGATTCTATAGAGACACGCCTCTATTTACTACATAAACACCCCTCTATAGTCATTATTACATAATAATTTGTTATTTTGTCTAGTAATTATTATGACTTGATCATTTTGTTTTTTCACAAGTAACAATTATTTTAATATTAATACTTATATTTTTTTGAAATAAATATTATGTTCTTATTAATCTATTTTTTTCTTTTTATTTTTTAATTAATCTTATATTATTGTTTTTACTATTTAAAGTATTATTATTATTTTTAGTAAACAAATTTTGTTACTTAGATTTCAAATGTTTTAAATAATGAAAATAAATAAACTACAATCAATTCAAATTTTCTTTAAAAATGTTCAGATTGATATAAAATAAATATTTAAATTTAACAATAAATATTTAATATTATTGTACCTTTAATTTTTATTTTGTATATATTGTTTATTTAAATTTTTTAATTTTTTTCGTTAATTTGATATAATAATAATAATAGGTATGGTGTCAATAACTATAATAATACAAATATCAAGTCAGAAACTATAAAAAAATATATTATAAACATATTAAAATCATAAAAGCAAATACCATAAAAAAGATAATAAACAATAAAAACAATATATTGATATTATTTTTTAGTTATTAAAACAAAAATAAAATAAAACTAATAAAAAATTAAATTATAAATCTGCCAAGTTAAATAAAATTAATATCAAACAGAATAAAAAAATTGTCTTAATTTTAGTAATATTATGATAATAAAACTTAGAAAATAAAAAATCCAAATTATTATTATGGTTAAGTTGATGATTATGACTAAATTAGGTAGTCCAATTACAATTCTTAAAACTAGTTAGATTTTAGTCAAAGCAATAAATAACCCAAATTTATAAGGAAGGTGTCTTTATAGTAGCACCTCTCTCAAAACTATACCTTTTTTGGTTTGTTTTTTTTTAACCATACACACCCTTGAAAACATGTTTGAAATTATGCTTTTGGAACTTGAAATAGAACAAAAAATAAATGCTGACATGACATGCATGCATTTATTTGGACGTGTCATTGGAACATACATATCACATGGTTTATAAACTCAGAACCCACCCAAACGACGTCGTCGTCTAAGTCTATATATATGATCCCACTCCACACCCTTATTATCTCACATATCAATTAACAATGGCTTCCATTTCCAAACTCAACCTTCTGCTCTTCAATCTCCTCTTCTTCGCCGCAGTCGTCAGCTCCGTAAGCTCCTTCTTATCTTCTAGCTTTCCCTTCATTCAAACGTCCACATAATATATATATATATAGGAAGGTTCAAATGAGAACTCATTTTTGGTTGTAAACGTGAGGACGAATCTCAGCCACTTATACGGTCAATAAAGGCGGTTTTGATCTGGTTCCCCTCCTTTAATAATCTCCACCCTCCCATGAATCGCGTCAATCATCCGTGATCGCGTCCACCATAACCGAAGATGTGTGGCTGAGATTCGTCCTCACGTTCACAGCCAAAATTGAGTTCACATTTGAACCTAACCCTATATATATATACATACATATATATATATATATATATAACCTTAATCATTTGAGAAAAACATATATCGTTATAACTGTGAAACTATTATCGTAAGGGATTGTTTCACATTTTTTTATGTAAGTCTTGAATTTAATATATTGATTAACATATATTTGTTTCACAATGTATATATATATATTTCATATGTATTCGGATTACAATGTAACACTTTTTAGTTGCATGTTTTGTTTCACAAACATACCCTAGAAAACAAATGACTTTTATCCAAAAAAATCATCCAGGAAATTTCCATCGGTGTTTACCGATGGATTACCCAGAAAATATCAATGGTTCGATAGAGTCCAATGTGTTTTGAGAAATACCAATGGATCACCAAGAGAATTCCTGGTAAATTTGTCACTGATTTGAATTACCTGTCAACAATTTACACACTAACTTTTGTGACGGGTTTATGACGAATCACCTTTTAGCGACAATTTTTATAGGGAAAGTTAGTAGTCAAAAGTCTTTCATTTACTAGTGACATAAAAAATGTTCACATTGTGAAAGAAATGTATCTTAGGGTCGTTTATGTACGGGTGTTTGGGATTGCTTATGTGAAACAACTTATTGCTTTACTACCAAAGTATTTATCAACTTTTGAGAAGTTAAAAACTTTTAACTTCTTAAAAAACTTCTTATCATCGATTTGGTATTGGTATAAGCTGTTTTCCCAAACGCTCAAAGTGATTATTACCCATGTCACATCGGAATAAGTCAATAACTTGTTTTATAAGTAATCCCAAATACCCCATAAATGCTTACTCGATAAATTTTAACGGGTCAGTTTACCTTATCGGATGAACATGACAATGATTGACAATCTTACCCGGTAAAAGTGATGACAAGGATCAAGATTCTTACCCAGTAAGTAAGAGTAACGACTCTTACCCAGTAAGCAAGCATGGACGAACCCAATGTAGAGTATATACGGTGATTCGTGCCACCATATTATTTATCCGTCGTAGTGTACTATGGTCGTGAAAATTGTTACCGTATTAATTTGTTGTGTGTCACGTTATATATTTTGAAACTATAACGAGAACATAAGTTTTCCTTGGTTGAATTGGTTTGCAAGCTTTTTCTTCCATCCCGAGTGATAATCCTATTAGTGTCATTTCTTAGTTTTTAACTTTTAATTTCAGATCTATTATGTTCCTGAAAAAATTGCAATAAAAAAACTTGTACTCATGATCTCAAATGAAAAACAATGAACTAACACCAACAATGATTTTGTGAAAAAGATCCCTATATTAGTTTTTTATAGTCAAATAGTGCCACCTTTTGGAAAAAAAAAATTGGACCCATCACTTCCGCTAATCATTTGTTGGATAAGTTGTTGTATACGATGTTGTTTTGATAAACTAAAATCTTACCCGGTAAATTGAGTTAAAGTATTGACACTTATAGGTAAGCGTTTATCGGATAAGTGTTGAATAAACAACCCCTTAATCAATGCACTAAATCCAAACAGTACATGAAAAAATCATGTGAAATAGCAATTGATGTATCGGTTCTTAAAGTTATCACAATTTTTTAAGTTCTCAAATGAAGACTAAGCTGAGGGGGGAAATAATGTACACAAAACCATTAAAAAGGGAAGACTCGAATAATCTATCAAATCATTAAATTGGGATGATCTAAGGAATTAATATGTTTAAAAATGATTATAATTACCCTTTTAAAATAAAATATCCTTTCTCTAATTTTTTTTAATTGAAAATGACCAAATATAGTCAAAATTGAAGCAAAATAAATTACATCAAAAAATCATCATTTTATTATATTTAACTTCACATCCGTATTAATATGATTTAATATTATGTGGGACCCACATCATATGTGGTTCACAATGTGTTCCTTTAAAGAGGGGTGGTTCTCGTATGATCCCTCCCATATATATGTATATATATATATATGGAGAGATTTATTTGAGAAATGGTAAATATTTAAGAAGTTAAAAAGTGATCATGACCTTTCATCTGTTCAATATTTGTTGTTTTAACTGTGAAGCGTCAGATAACTTTTCACATGGTAAGCGGAAAATAGAAAGATAGTTTCATAAATTTTACAAATAGTCGACAAACAAGTTCATATATGAACCCTTGTGATTCTTTACTCCTCAAATTTTACCACTTCTCAAAATAACCTAGGGCTATATATATATATATATAGAGGAAGGTTCAAATGAGAACTTTGCATTTTTAAAGGAACAAAGGGACTCTTGTGGATCACATATGATGTGGGTCCCACATAATATTAAATCATTTATGATTTAATATGAATTAATATTAAATCATAAATGATTTAATATTATGTGGGACCCGCATAATATGTGGTCCACAATTTGTTCCTTTGTTCTTTTAAGATGGGGTGATTCTCATTTGATCCCTCCCCTATATATATATATATGTATGTATGTATATGTATAGAGGCGGGTTCATACGAGAATGTTATCTTTTTACGAGAATGCGAGAAGCTTTTTTCATGTACAAAATCACATGTGATTTTACACTAATGGTAGCGGGTGACTTTTGGGGCCACTTAAGTTGCATGGAAAGTCGTCCGCATCATTTATGATTATGTACAAAATCACATATGATTTTGTACGTGAATCATATGCGATTTTGTACATGAAAAATTTCATGTAAAAAATGATTGGCTGAGGATTGTTCTCGCATTCTCGTAAATTGTTACTGTACTCGCATGAACCTCTTTCTATATGTAAATGTGTATATATATATATATATATATAAGTATAAGTGGAGGTTCAAACGAGTACAACTCCATTTTAAGAGAACGCGAGAACACCCTTATCAGTTATCATCTACATGTGGTAATATACGTGAGGGGACCTGGTGGTGTGTGGACGATGTGTCTTGCGACTTAGGTCACGCCAAAGATCGTTTGCATCTATGATTTAGTATCACATGTGATGGTCTTGATGGATTATAATATCACATTAATAACATCCTTATCACATGTGATAATAAATGCGAGGGGGCTTAATGGTTTAAGGACAACTTGGCCCGCAACTTAGATCGTGCCAAAAGTGGTTAGGGTCTTTGATATAGTATCATATGTAACGGAATAATAGTATCACATGTGATTTTTCATAGTAAAAATTGTGTTCTCGTAAAATTAAGGTGTTCTCGTTTGAACCCTTCTCTATAAGTGTATACATGTAATATATATAAGTGTATATATAGGTATATAGAGAGAGAGATGTGTTTTTTTATTTAGAAACCAGTCAAAAGATAGAAATTAGTGGATTATAAAAAATAGTTTTTTTCATTAAATGTTTTGATTTAAGATATTATTTCATATATGTTTGTATTCATATGAAAAAAAAATTACATGTTGAAAAAAACATTGTGTTCAAACCTGTGAAAACCGATATAAAAATATTTTTTACGTGATTTTTTTTTATCAAAGCCTGTAATTTAAGATATTGTTTCACATCTATTTGTGTTTACCTAATGAAAAATTACGTGTAAAAACAAATTGATTTACATAGTGAAATGAAAAATACGTGTAAAAAATATTTATATGGTGAAACAAATACATGTAAAACTTTCATATTATGAAATAAATATATGTAAAATAAGAGCATCTTCAACAGATTTGCTAAAATAAAAAAAATGAGTTTTTGTTCTCTAAACCTCTACAACGGATTTGCTATTTTGTTCTCTATAATAGAAAAACTTAATCTTTTTCCAATTTTAAAGAATTCTATAAAATTGATAGTCGGAGAGAGAAATTGTTATTTTATTTCATCTCATCAATAAGATTAATTTTTTATCATTTTATGTTAATTTTATATTAATATTAAAACCCAAAAAAAAAATGAAAAATAGAAAATCGAAAAACAGTTCATCAACCTTTAGATAAATCCATCCAATCGATGTGATTAAAGAGACGGTTACTACTCTATTTCTATTTTCAAAAATCACCCGCCCCTATTTAATTTAACCGAAAAGGACAAAATATGATTAAAATTC
The DNA here is from genome assembly GCA_036898165.1 of Silybum marianum. NCBI lineage: Eukaryota > Viridiplantae > Streptophyta > Magnoliopsida > Asterales > Asteraceae > Silybum > Silybum marianum. Next base: position 36,540,716 of record CM072530.1, on the reverse strand, counting down.
GAACAAAGTAAATTACACCAAAACACAAATATTTTTTTCTCTTTAACTTAATATCCATACTAATATGTTTCTTTTTCCATTTTCTCATGGTTTTTGGATTTTTCATTTCCTTAACATTTACCAAAAAGCCTGACTATATATATATATATATATATATCATTTAATTAACCTAATATTCTTCATATATATATATAATGCATATTTGCAGGTTGACCCAGAAGATTGTGTGTACACCATGTACGTCAGAACCGGATCAATGCTTGGTGCCGGTACCGATTCCAAGATATCCTTAACACTTTCCGACGACGCCGGCCAAGCCTTAAAGATCAACGATTTAAAGGCTTGGGGTGGCTTAATGGGTAACTTGTACAACTACTTCGAGAAGGGCAATATCGACATTTTCAGCGGCAAAGCTCCTTGTATGGCCGGAAATGTGTGTAAGATGAACATAAGTTCTGATAACAGTGGCTTATTATTAACCAAAGATTGGTACTGTAAATACGTTGAGGTGACCACCACAGGTGCACAAACCCCTTGTTTTCAACAAACCTTCACGATTGAACAATGGCTTTCTACAATTAGGGAACCAAAACAGCTTTATGCCACCAAGGACTACTGTGGATTCTCGTCTACCGGTGTTTCTGGTGATGGTCGTCTTATAATCGTTGATCCTGAGAATGAGTCTGTTTCTTCATGAAGTGGGTCGTATTCCGTACGTAGGTTTTAATTAATAACCGCTTGTATTGCATTGCATTGCATGGCGGGTGAATAAATTTGCATTTTATTTTGTTTGGATTGTTGTTTGTTAATTATAATCTGTTTAAATGAATGGTTTAATTCAGAGGTCAAATCTATGTACATCTTGTTTTGTGGATCTTGTTTTTGGGAAAGATATATTTGATCTGTTTGCAGTGGTGGCGGATCCATAATTTTTAACTAGTGGAGTTATTATTAAGGTAGACTAAAGGCGTGTTAAGTCATCCGACTTGTTTTTAGCCTAATCACAACGTTTCGTGGGATTTTTAAAGTTTTTTAGTTGATTTCAAATGATTTTCTTATTATTTTTGTCGATTTCTCTTTTTTCGGGTTTTTTTTATCGCCGGTAAGATAGGGTCTTTTGGAAAATTTTACTGGGGGAACTAATAGTAAGTTTTGTATTTTTGATTTTTTTTAAACTTAGGTAAAAAAAATTTACCTTTTGACTAGGGTCCCTTCCCTCACTTTTTATACACTAGGCTTGCCACTGTCTGTCTGGTTTGGTTTTAATCAGGTTCGGGACGGACCAAGAACGTGCCACCGTTTCGTTCCTCCGTCGTAGTGTGAAAAATTTTAGGTTGGTGAAAGGTGTAACTATATCAATTTGTTGTGTCCCACCATATATATTTTGAAACTATACGATAAGGACATGAGCCTTTTTTTGGTAGAGTTGGTTTACAAAGTTTTTCTTTCATCCCAGACTCGAGTTTGAATCTGTTAGTGTCATTTTCTTAGTTTTAGTTTTTTATTTCAGATTTATTATGTTTTTGAAAAAAAAATTGCAATAAAAGACTTAAACACAAAATATCACGTATGAAAAACAATAAATTAACCAACAAATTAATTGTGATGTTTAAAAAAAATATCACGATATTTATTTTTTAAAGTTAAATGATTTCATCATTTGAAAACAATTGTTTAGCTTAATTATCGGTTAATTGAAGTAATGGACTAAGACCATATAGTAATGACGATTTATTTTTTTTAAATCGATTTAAATATATTATTATATTTAATAATACTTTAAATTAGATTTTTCAACATAATGAAACTACCTTCAATATGACGATTTAATTGATTAATCAATTTGCTTCTCAAAAAATCAAGATTCATTAAAATTTTAATAAAAAATGTTTTCTACCTATTTTTTTTATTGAAGTAAAGCTTATATGATCTTTTTGATGTCATATATAGAAAGAAGTCAAAGAACTAAAAATCTAGGCCTAAATTAATGTTGGTGTTTTACGAGTAATTGAATCATATGATCATTATTCTTCTAATATTTTTTTTGGACTTTAACTAAGGCTATGTTTGGTAAACTAGCTGATAAGCTAGCTTATGACTGATAAGCTAGCGTATGACTTATAAGGTGGCTGATGACTTATAAGCTAGCTGGTAGCTGATAAGCTAGCTGATGAATAAGTTATGTTTGGCAAAAACTAGCTTATAAGCATGTGAAATGACCAAAAAGAGCATGTTGAAAATAAATAAATAATATTAGTTAGGGGTATAATTGGAAAAAGTGTCAAAAAGCTCCTCATAAGCTACTCCAAGTAGCTTATCGATAAGCTAGCTTATAAGCTGACTTATAAGCTAGCTTATGTGCATCCAAACGATTATTCAGAAAATAAGCTAGCTTATAAGTCAGTTTATAAGCTAGCTTATTTTTGCCAAACAATGCCTAAATATTATCATGCTCGCAACCCAGGTCTGCCATAATTACAGATCTATTAATCGGCAAAATTTTCAAGTTTTATTTGGCCTAAGTCCGTAATCGATGATGGACCTAGTTTATAAAGGTGGGGAAGGGACCCCAGTCAAAAGGTCAATTTTTTTTATCTTGATTAAAAAAATCAAAAATTCAAAACTTACCATTAATTCCCCCCGATAAAAATTTCCAACGGACCCCATCTTACCGGTCATGGCCAAAAACATAAAGAGATCTAGTGAAATCAATCAAAAAACCGAAAAAATCTTTTGAAATCTTTTGAAATTGATAAAAACACTTAGAAAATCTCTCGAATCAACTAAAAAACTTTAAAAACCTCTTGAAAGAGTGAAATTAGGCTAAAAACACGTCGGGTGACTTTACGCGCCTAGACGCTACCTTAATGGTGATCCCACTAGTCAAAAAAATTCGATCCGCCGCTGTCCGTAATGACAGGTCCATAATATTTGCGGACATGCTACATGTCATTACTAGGAAGAACTCCTGCACTTACATATTTTACACATTTAGTTCCTGTTGCAGACCTGAAATTATTGCGGACCTGGTCCAAATTTCTTGTATTTTTTTGTCATTTAGCTAGGTCCACAATAATGACATTTAAGTAAATTCCGAAAAATTGATTATGGGAACAACTTGAATGAGCAAAATGGTCGTTTTTTAAGTCGTATCCATCGTGCCAACTAGGCTGACTTACAACACCACCTCATCGATTCTAATGAAGTTACAAACGAAAAATAAAAGGGAAGAAAATAAGGGTGCGTTTGGTTGCAGAAAACTGTTTTTATTTTCTAAGAAAACGTTTTTAGAAAATGGAATTGAATTTTCATTCTCAGTTTTCTATGAAAATTTTAGAAAACGTGTTTGGTTGTACATTTTCTATCACTTTTCATTTTCCATTTTTATGGGAAAGATACGTTGAAAGCTTGGTGCTCCGGTGCTCCGGCGAGATAAACGTCCGGCAGTTTCCGGCTTGGCGCTCCGGTGCGTGAATCAAAACCTGTGATGGGAAAGAAGTCGAACGTTAAAGTGACAAGGAAGATACGATAGAGTTTGTCTGAGTTTTAGAAATGTATGGGCTTTAAGCGTGAGCCAAAATGTCGTTGGAAAAGTTTTTAGAAAACAAAAATATAGAAAACTATTAAAACTAGTTTTCTAATTTATATAGGATTTTATAAAATGAAATATTTTGTCTTCTTGGAAAGTTTTTGAAAACTGGATGAACCAAACGGATTTTCTAAATTTTTTTTTTAAGGAATTTTTTTATAAGAAACTGGAAATTTTCATGAACCAAACCCTAAGTTGTTTTAATTTTAATTTTTTTTCATGTTTATTAATCATAGAAATCCAAAGTCCAAACTATCGAAAAACCATTATATAAAATGAAATAATAAAAAATATAGTTAAATAGTGAATTTTAAATCAATAGATTTTATTAAAAAAGAATGGTCTAGCTGCATCGATTAATAAATGAAACACCATTTCTTCCAGAACAATAATAATACCACTCGAGTATACCAATAAATAGGATAAGGATTAAGGCCTATACCAATCATCTTTATTTTATGGTATCTATACCAGATGGGCCCTTTGGAGTTAACACCAACTAAAATCTAAGTAAAGGCATGTATTATCGACCGATTTTTTCATGAGTAAAAATATTTCAGTAAGCATCTTTAAGAGTTATGTTATAATAGAGATTTTGGTAGTTTTAGATATTTTTTTTGTTTCAATAGTTATACTATATGGTATGTTAAAATAGAGAAAACAAGAAAGAGAAGATGAAAATCTCTAAATTTGAAGAAATCTATAAAACCAACCACTTAAAAAACATTAAAGTAATATAATTTTTTTAGAAAGACAGCATGTATTGTCACGAAAAAACCGAAGGGTACGAAAACATGGGGGACATAAATAATATAATTTATGAGAGATAAATAATATTTTATTAAGATATTGATTATTTTAATAATACAATGAATGTCAAGATCTCTAAAATAGAATAGCTATTAAAGTTGGAAGCAATTTTTTTTAAAAATATTGACTTTTGATATTCTATTTAAAAAAAATATGGCATTGCTCTTGAAGATGTTCTGATACCTTCTTCTGCTTGATTACAAACGGAATTTTTCATTAATGAAACCTTTTTGTATTGTAGCGTAAAGTTTGTAAATATATTTTTATAATTTTGCTTACTATTAGTATCAATTCCAAGACTTCATTTAGCTTCAAACTATATATAAATACATAATTAACTACAAAAAATATCGTGTTTTAAGTTTTTTTTTTTAATTTGAACTAAAAGGATCGACAATTTAGTTTAGACGAAGACGGATCTAGAAATTTTGGTCATGGAGGTCGAAAATTAAGTAACATGATTTTTTTTTTCTTTTTAATTCGGATGGTTTTCAAGAAAGATCGTCAAATCAACTTCCATATGCATGTAAGGAGGAAAGTTTGATTGGAAATATTACTGAGAATTATTACCATCAATACTAGCTTCAATTGTTGGTGTTTTTCTTTCTAAAAACATTCTATTTTTCTAATAAATTAAGTAAACAATTAACAATGAGTCATCAATTAACAACTAACAATTAACAATTAAAAACTAAATAAATGATAAAAGAAAATAACAATTAAGCACCAACTAGTTAAATCTAGTCGTAACAGTTAACAACAATTAACAATTTTATGGGTGAAACAAATTTTTTGGGGGATCAAAATAAGATGCATTCAAAAAACAAAGTAAATATTATATCATAAAAACATTTTTTCTTCAAAATTAACAGGGGTCATTTGACCCCCCAACACAAAGCATAGATCCGCCCGTGAGTTTATAGACGGCAAAATAAAATCCATCAAAGCTAATTTTGTCAGTTAACATCAATAGCACATGAAAACCATGAAACATATATATATATATATATTATATATATATACACACACACAATCGGTAACCTATTGCCAAAGCAAGATATCCTATGAAAGAGCATATCGCTATAGGCCATAGCGATGTGTATTGTTCATCCGACGTTCTACAATATTGTCTAACACTTCATGATATTCACAATATCGCTTGTTCAACTTTCAATATCATTTAACACTTTCAAGATGTGTGTTATATCGGCAACAAGTATATCGTGATTAAGAATAACTGAAACCAAGAATATCTCTAAGGCTGAACTGATATTCACTGTTTATCCACAAAAAATGCAATATCTTGACCCTTATTGTGATATACTCTATTCATTGTGCCTGCAAAAATCGAACACAATAAAATTATCAGTATTAATCTATCCTTCTGAGATTGTGAACACTCCCCCTTGATATATAATCAGATAAAATTTCTTAGTTAAGCATATCACTCCCCCTTGAATATTGAGATAATAAAATCCATTGCTCCCCCTGAAAGCATCAACAAACCATTAACAAGTAGATGAAATGACCAAAAATGAAATGAAAGACAAACAGAGAAAGAAAAATAAAGCTAAACTAAACTTTGATTTAGATAGAATTTGAACATACATGAATTATTCATAAAGAAAGGTCAATTATGATGAAAAGTAAAATATATTAGAGGCTGATAAAAACCTGTGACTGAACTATTAAAGTTTTCAACATATTGAATAATCTTTAAGTAAAATTCAAGTTTTCAAATTAAGCATATCTAACTTGGAAACCAAGAAATTAAAACGCTTTTCGTCTAAAGCCTTGGTAAATAAGTCAACTAATTGAAATTATCTACTAACAAAATACTGTTCAATTGTACCTCTTTCAACGTGATCTTTGATAAAATAATACCTTATGTCAATATGTTTGGTATTGGTATGTTTAACAGGATTGCAAGATGTGGCAACTGCACTCTTCAAATCACAATAAATTGGGATTTTGTTGAACAAGAAACCATACTCTTTGAATTGTGTGCGGATCCAGATAACTTGTGTAACACCCCTAAATTTAAAGAAAATAGCAGAAAACTTAAACTGGCAAAAACCTTTAAGATACGAGATAGTTTATAAACAAATTACATAATATCATTTTAGAAGATAACAAAGTTCACATCAGAGATTCTAATCAAACTAACTAAATCCATAAGCGGATCTAGGAATAGTCGGGTGTTACTAATATCATCCAATCCACTATCTTCAAAACCAATGACGCTTCTACGTCATCCTAACAAAATCTCTCAAGCTCCATTACAACCTTGGAACCTATTAAGACCTGATATACATGTCGATAAGAAAAGTGTTAGGCTTACGCCTAGTGAGTTAAAGCAGTTTATCTCATAAATAAAAGTAATGGAACCCGAAGAATTTTCCTTTTTCCAAACCTACTTTCATATAATAGCATTTATAAACGGAGGAAGGTATTTCCCAAAATCGTTGCTTTTCAAAAAATAAAGTTTGGTCATGAAATACCTCTTTGAAGACTAGCAACCATGCCACCTTATTCTTCAATAATAATAAATAAGGTTTAACTTAAGAATCATGTAAAGTGCGATAATTACCATGTACCCCGAAATCACCGAAAGCAAGGATAGACTCAATACCTAAACAACACATTTCGGTGATGGGGGAGACCCGATTCCGTCTATGGTGGCGTAACACAAAGTAAACCGGGATTCGAAGTTAAAGAGTAGTTCCCTAAGATCACGGTCCCGGTGTATGACCCCTCAACGAGTACCCACCGTAATATCTAAAGTCCCGAAGCCCGACCCATACGGATTCATCTCCGAAACACCCCGATCCCAGACCTACTTAAATACTATAGACTCACGCTATGAACCGATGATAATGGGACCCAACTGTAATGTGTTCATTCCTAAAATACCTGTATGAACTACAAGAGGCACCAACCTCTAAACATGGGTCCCGACAACATACTCCAACGGGTTACATCACCGTAATACCCAAGCTCGCAGAGGCATTCCCACTTGGGTCCATCTCTGTAATACCACGGTCGTAGAGGCGTTCCCATATGGGTCTATCTCTGTAATACCGACTACTAAAAGCCCAAACGGCTTGTGGCCTCAAGCGAGGGACTCGAAAGTCTTTGAACAACCAAACTGACTCATATGCCTATGGATCCGAATGCAATGCAGACTAACTTTACTCGACTCCAAAAGAAAGGCGATGCTCTCAAGATAAACGATTACCAATAAATGTAGCATGAATGGTTGACACATTTAAGACTACACATCGAGTCATTAAACCTGAACAATATCCCAAAAATCATTTGGTTATATCTTTAATCAAAAGGCTTGTAAAAATCTTTGACTACTTCAAATAAGGACTATTTCAAAGCCCATGCGTCAATACGATATACTTCCCAAAGTATCTAAAAGCAAGGGTATGGTTTATCAAATGTGTACACTTTTGTAATCTAAAGATTAGTAAATATTTACCCAAAGTTTATAAATTGAGTAAGATCCCCAAATACGTTCGATCTCAACTAACTTGATAAATACTTGGATTTATGTACAATACCAAAAAAATCATTCCTTCTTGTTTCAAACTACACTTTCTCAAATTTAGAATAATGAACGGACTCCATTTCTCCTAATACTCAAAATAAATCTTTTTAGCAAAAATATTCCGTTTTGTGTCTCAAAACACCCAATAAAACTTTATAAAGCTTTTACATGGATTTTTATAGTCTCAAATACTCAAAATACCATTTTCAGAATTTATCAAGCAAGAACCAAGTTTGATAGAAAAAGTTCAAACCCCAAAATAATTATTTTGACATGTATATAGTTTTACAAATGCAACTAGAACCCACCTTAATAGATCTATGCTAAATCTAGGTTTTTACCCACTTTGAGCCTCCTTTGAAGAAGATTATAGATCCACAAAGATCCAACACTAGAAACCTTGTCTAGTCCTTTAATAAACCTAAAATACTCCCTAAATTAGATCTAAACAATATTAGGTTATAGATCTTAAATCAACCAAAATACCTAAAAGAGTCAAAACCCTAAAATAATGATAATACTTCAAGATATAAGATTTAGAAAACTAATAATGAAGGTTTTGACAAGAAATATGAACAAAATGGTTGAAACAACTTACAAAACTTACTTGGAGAAAAATCCCAAAGATGGCCAACAATGGAGGGAAGGAGAGTGGAGAAGATGAAGTTGGTGGTTTGACCTTAAGCTTGAAGATATCTGATATATCTTGGTGAAGAAACCTACAAATATTTATGGAGAGGAATTGGGGTAGATGAGGAGGAGTTAATGAGAAATGAGGCTGAAAAACGTAACTTAAAAGGCTCCTGGACCATACGCGCAATTGTGACAATGTCACAATCGCCCAAAATGTACCGAGAGTCTCAATTTTCATCAGCTAGGGGCACTTGTGCGATTGTGCCCTACGATTGTGCCACGACACTATAGCCTGGCACAATCGTCCAGAGGGTACCGAGAGTATTTCCGTTTCCGGTCTTGGTTCCTTTCCTCCAATCCATTGCAACCCAACTTATTTCTTTTGGAACACTCAAGATAGTTAACTACATCAAGATTAAGATGCGAAATTCTAAACTTTGCGTAAAAATATTCCGGGTGTTACAATCCTCTCAACCTTAGAAAGATTTCGTCCTCGAAATCTAACGCCAAACTAAACACGATATAATGTCGACACCTAAATTTATACGAAGCTCGAATCCTACGGTTTCGACTACCTCCCAACCTTAGGTGGTTCATACCACTTCACAGTTGGCTTAAATCCAATTAGTGGATCCAAAGGCTGCTATAAAACTAACTTTCGACTATCTAAACCTCTTTCGTAACCCGATTTTCACTTAAGATTTCTTTGGGACGCTTTCACCAATGTCCCCTTCATCAATTCCATGCGGATCTATTGCTCTCTTTCATGTCTAATTACTTATCCGCAAGCCCATATCAGTTTTATGTAAACCCAAATCCATAAATTACACTATCATGAATCACGTCAAACTAAAAATACTTGCCAAAATGCTTTAGCCTTACCCAGTCTAAGGTGTCCATCCCTAGTAAAACTCTAAATCATCACGTCTATTTCAACTAATCCCTTAAATTTCCTATCTAAGGTTTATACTTTCCCTCCATCATATCCTTCACAACTCAATCTTGATCTTCGACATGCACACGAACAACTACCCAAAAGAACACTTTCCACAAAACTTCTTATTATCAGGTATTCTTAAGGTTAACTTTACCATCTATAACTTTCCTCGACAAACCAAACACTATAAAATCTACAAGTAAACTTAAGATGTGCCTCAACACACAACTTTCTCATTAAATTATAAAGGTCTATACTTAGAATCTTTCAAAACCTAAATTAATTACAAGATGCTAAGGTAACTATAACTTCTACAAGAATGCTTATTCTCTACGAGCTCAAAATGCCAATATAACCATAAGGTCTAACAACAGTTTCTCTATTGATAAGATCCAATGTTTACCAAAAGACTATCCAACATGATCAAATACTTATAACTTAATCAACTCAAGAAGTAACATACAAGATTCTAATAACTTACCTGACTCACATCCACAAGTTCCCTTGATACAAAGTCGACTAAAATCAAAGACTCTTCTTGGTCCTTGGGCAGTTCTTCTTGATGTGACCCGGGTCTCCGCATTTGTAGCATGATATTCCTTTAACGGTGCAGTCACGAATCGAGTGACCCCGCTTCCCACATATAAAACACTCTAGGGGCCTAGAGATGCATGCTCCATGGTGTTTACTTCGGCAAGTGGAACACCATTTAGTTACTCCACTAAACCCGGTCATTTGCTCTTTGAGGTCACTTGCAGCTTCTTCGAAGGACCCAAAATTTCCTTCCAATCTTCTCTTCTCTCCAATGATGGATATCTCCTTTTCTTTACGAGCATAGATGTTCTCCATGAGTTATGCTTCTTCAATCGCTTCCCGAAGAGTGGAGGCCTTGGCGATACGGAACATTGCCATCATATTTTCCGGTAAGCCTCTCAAATAGGCCTTGTGTTGGAACCCAAATCCCTTTAAACTCAGATAATCAATAGATTTAATAATCAATATATGAGTGGAAGCAATATAAATCAATTATTATAACTAGAACAATAATTTAATCAGTAAGAACAATATGAAGATCGAATGAGAATTTGTATTGAACAATCTGAAGAATGATTACAATACATGGAATGAAAAGCCCTATTTTTCTCTTTCTTTTTTGTTTCTCTGCTTCTTTTGCCTGACCCTCTGGATTCAGAGATGAAGGCCAGAGGTCCACCAACACTTGTCTTCTTCTGTATAACCTCTTTTTCATGTGCTTGAAGAGTTCCATACACATCATGTAGTGACCACATTTCCAGATCTTGATTAGCTTTAAGAGACATAGACAAATTTGACCATTCTGGATTCAAGCGTTTGAGAAATAAAACATTATTGTTTTCCTTTGATCTGATGATATCACATTTCTTGCACAGATTTATTAGAGTGTTAAATATGTGATAAGTCTGGTCCAGAGTTTCCTTTGGGAGTGCTTGAAAACTGTTGTACTCATCAAAGCTTGGGCTCTTCTGTTCTTCTTCATTTTGGCACCTCCTTCCAACTAATAAGCAAGTTGATCTCATAGTTTCTTGGCTGTCTCACAGGAGTCAAGAGAATGAAAAATCTCATTGGGGATTGCCATGATTAGTAGACTTTTGCCTTTTTGGCAAGTTTTACTTTGGCCTTTTCATCATCAGTCCAATTTTCCCTTTCCTTGGAACTTGTCGAGCAGGGATTTCATCAGTTGTAGCTGTAGGATGTACTCTTGGAATAATGGTCATTGGTACGAAAGGACCATTTAGAACCGTAGAGTGTTGATTTGCATCTAGCCCCTCGTAAAAGTTTATCATACGAATTTTCCATTGAGGATATTCGTCACGAATTAGAGTAGGAGGTTTTGTTAAGGATCCAGAAGCGTATATGGCATTTAGATTTTGATTCGCCATTTCTGTAGAAAACAGGGATTTAAGATTTGCAAGAAAATACTTTTGAAATTTAGAACAATCAAACTTCAAATGAGTCGAAACAAAATGATTAACTTACTGATTTCAAAATTAAACCATGATTAACACTGATTTTGAGAAATTTATATGATATTGACAAAATCTCGAAAAACAGGGTAGAATGAAGAGCAATAGTTTAAAACTGAAATTAACTGCTAGTTGAGTGGGGATTTCTCCAAACTGGACGAGATCGAATAATCAATAGATTGATTATCCAGCTCTGATACCAATTGTTGGAACCCATATCCCTTTAAACTCAGATAATCAATAGATTCAATAAACAATACATATCAATGATTATAACTAGAACAATAATTAAATCAGTAATAACAATATGAAGATCAATCGAGAATATGTATTTAATAACCTGAAGGACGATTACAAATACGTTGAATGAAAAACCCTTTCTCTCAGATCGTCGATTCATTTACAGTGATAACTAACTCTATATATACTAGTACATAAAGAAAAGTCAATGAGCTAGCCTATCACTGAGTAATACGTCACTTGTATGACTAACATAATTTGTTACGTACAGAAAGTGTGACTGCCACATCATCAAGAGCGCGTGTGGAATGGCAGTTGAGATCCAGAGGGTCTTCAGGTCTTTGGGCGCTTCTGTGATGAGAGAGATCAGAAGATGAACTTCTGGTTTGTCTTCTGAGGTTTAGGACTTAGCGGATTCTGGTTCATACTTTTATAAACTAAGATCTAACACAAACGGTAAACCTGTTAATGTCACTGCATATAGAGGAATGATAGGATCCTTACTTTATCTAACTGCTAGTAGGCCTGATATCATGTATGCCACCTGTTTATGTGCTAGATATCAATCTGAACCCAAAGAATCCCATCTCATCGCTATAAAGCGAATCTTCAGATATCTGAAAGGGACTCCTAATCTTGGTCTCTGGTATCCCAGAGACTCAGAGTTTGATCTAATGGGTTATTCAGATAGTGATTTTGCAGGATGCAAAATTGATAGGAAAAGCATCATTGGTGGATGTCAGCTCATTGGTGTAAAGTTGATCAGTTGGACAAGTAAAAAGCAAAATTCAGTGTCCACATCAACTGCTGAAGCTGAATATGTCGCAGTAGGGAGTTGCTGTACCCAAATTCTTTGAATGAGAAATCAGCTCGCTGATTATGATATTGAGCTATCAAAAATTCCTATATATTGTGACAGCACTAGTGCTATCGCAATTGCAAAAAACCCTATACTTCACTCTAAGACCAAACACATCGAGATCAGATATCATTTTATCAGAGATCACATTATGAATGGTGAACTTCATTTTATCCTCACTGATTTTCAGCTCGCTGATCTTTTTACAAAACCTCTTGAAGAATCAAAATTTAACATGTTAATCGGCGAACTAGGAATGTTAAACATGGAAGAATAAATTCTTCAGTGATTTACACTTTCAGTGATTATAAAAATGAATTTCAAATTCTTCAGTCATTCGCTGAACTCTAAAAGGATATCACTCAGGTATGACTTCAAATCTCTTATACTCTCTGAATGTCTTTCTATTCTGAGAATGAATTCTAAAAAGAAAATCCATCACTGAGAATACTTTTGTTCTTAATGATAGGAGAAATTTAAGGATAATGATTAACATTATTTTAATGATAATCGTTTTATTTTTCGAAAAGAACACGTCAGAACTTTTTCTGACACACGACGACCTCAACGTCTCCTATCCAATCAAACCCTAGGAACATGTCGTAGGTCATTATTACCTTTTTCTCAAAAAGCTAAAACCGTTGATTCATCCTTTCTACTCCATATCGTCTCCTCCTATATAAAGATAAATCTACTTCATTTCTCTCTTTACGCGCTCAAAACTTTCAAAAGCCAGAACCCTTTCGAATCTTCAAAGCCTTCTCAAGAACACCAAGAACACGCACTTGTGCATTTTTTCTACAGTCCTAACTTTCAAGATTTGATTTAACCCTTTCTTCTCTAAAAACAACAAGAATGTTGTTTTCTTCATTCTTAAATCTTTCATAACATCTTGTTATAAAGATTCCTTCATTAAATCTGGATTAAAATAAAAAGTTCTTAAACCTGTTCTATGTTTTTTTTAGAACAGAAGAACTGTTGGAAAGTTTAATCCATATTTCTTTTCAAAAACCCTCTAATACTTGTTTTTGGTATATTTGCTTTACCAAAATCACAACATTTGGTTTATCTTTTTAAAATTCTTTTTAAAACTCAGCCAAATAACAAATATTTTGATTTTGTTCATCAAAACATTTGTTTTCTTATTATCTTCTATTTTGGTAACCTTTGTACCAAAAATACTCCGGTTTATACATTTTGTTGTATTAAGCCATGATTTTTTCTATTTGGTGTTCCCATTTCTGAAACATAAATGGAAAATCCAAGCAACATGTCTCAATCTGAAACCGAGGTCATCCATGTAACCACTTTCGTTGCTGCACCAGAGGCCAGCTTTCCTCCTGAACAAGCAATGGTGAAGCCGAGCAACTATGTTGCTATCACTGACATCCCTGCTGGACGTGCTTATCTAAGGGATGGTGCCAGCTTCATTAAAAAGTGCCCGCTGAAGTATGCCTTCATCCATGTCCCCGTTGGGATAACTGCTCACCTTCAGCAATACTGGCATATAGTTCGCTGCACTACTCTCACCAACAAGAAAGGAAGAAATCTCCCTGCAATCGAGTTCACTACTGCCCTAGGCACCATCACTATCACCTCTGGAGTGATAAGGAATGCTCTCCGTCTTCCCACTAAGGAGGACAATGAAAAGTGGGATGCTGCTCCTACTACTGAGGAAATTCAAGATTTCCTTAATTCCACTAGCTATGCTTGGCCAGTTGACAAAGAGACGAAGCAGGTCGTCAAGTCCATCACTAAGGTAGAAAAGAAGTGCATGCCAGCGAGATGGCAATACATTTGGACGCACGTCATTCAGTGCTTGAGCTCCAAATTTGGCTCACAGGATCAGGCTAACAAGCCCTCCCAAGAAATGGCGGTTGCTCTCTGCACCGGTAGGAAGCTGAATTTCGCTGAATACATATTCAGCGAACTGTACGACCGAGTGAAATACTCAAAGAGGGAAAAAACTATTGTTTTCCCAGGTTCGCTGCAATGCTTTTCGCAGCCATCTATGAGGGATACCCCACTAAGGAAAACCAAAATTTCTCTCAGATTGGGAAAAAGGCCCTCGAGGTGGATGAAAAGGATGGAGATGCTCCCTACACTCCATACATGCTGCAGGTGATCCACGGTGCTGTTGCTGCTGCTAAATTAACCATCTCTACCTCTCAGGTAGACACCATGCCTACGTCACTGCCAATCCCCTCAGTGACCAACCAAGGCATCTCTCCTATCGCTGCCAAGCGAAAACAACCAACCGATGGACACAAAAAGTCCATCGCCCAAAAGCAAGTGTCCAAGAAATTTAGGAAGAGTGCCTCTCAATCAACTGTTATAATCAGCCACGCTGAGGCTGTATCAGCTATCACATGCACTGCCCTCTTATCTTCTTCTATCTCATCTTCTTTGGTCCTCACATCAATCCGTGATTCAGGTATGATTGTCCCCGTCCCTGATGAGATTGAGCAACATGCTATTCAGACATCAGTTTTGTTTCGACAATCTGATCTATGGAAAGCAACGTGCACAGGACCTGAAAATGCTTCTCTTAAGCATTCTCAGAAACAGGTCAGTGATCCTCATGACACTACCGTCACATGCACCATTCCTGAGAGTAATCCTTCAGATACTCTCAAGGAACACATGTGTACCTACCCACTTCTTTCTGCTAACCCTGAGCTGTTTTTGGCTCATCTTTCTTTGTTATCTACAGGTGTCGCTGCACGTCACTTCACCTCAGCAACTGCTGTCACAACCTCCATTCCGATCAGCATGCCTAGATCGTCGAAGGCGCCTTCAACTGCTGATCTACGAGACGTGAAGAAGGAAAAAGGCCTTTTCACATTTCCTTCTATCCGTGTGGACACACCCCAAATTTCTCTGGCTCCTCCCTCCTACCCAGCGATTGATTTTCTAGTGAAAGAGTGTGCGACCACAAGGCAACGAGTAGACACACTGTCGTACGCCTTAGAGAGGATCTACAAGCAAGTTGTTGGGGTCCCTGCCATGAGGGTGGCTATCAACAATTTCTCCACTGATCTTTATACAGTGAGAGACGACCAATGCTTAATTGAGAGAGAGGTTAAAGCTCTCTCCAAACAAGCTGAGAGTCAGGCCAAGGCCATTGCTGAAATTCAGCAAAATCAAGCAAAGATTCTGCTCCTTCTTAAAGGCATGTCAGAGAAAGCTCCTTCATTCTTTGAAGCAGACAGGTCTCAGTTGGGCCTGATAGCCAAAACTCAGACTTCTCAGGCATCAACCCTCTCCTCTCTCGACTCCAATGTGCACACTCTCTTGGTGCACACTCTACCTATCAATAACAAAGAGGGGGAGAAGTCTGCGCAAGAGCTAGATGAACAGCTCATGAACCAACTTCCTCCACACCCTCAGCAACCTCATCAACAACCACCCATCCCTGAAGATGTAGCAGGTGATGAAGATGATGAAGAAGAGGAAGAAGATGAAGACAACAATGAACATGAAGACATCCCTTATTATTCCCTCAAGGATAATGATCATGATGATGATTATGATAATGATGACGATGATGCCTTCTGGACTAAAAATAGACCAGAAACAACACCATCAGGGGGAGTTGTTTTCGGAAGCCCTTTGGGGAACAGGGAAAATCCCAAAAAGGATCAACCTAGACCCTCAGAGAAGAATAAAGAAGTTGTAGAACTTGATTCTACTCTTGTAAACTCAGAGGGGGAGCTCATTATTGAGGTATGCCTTCCTCTCGTCACTTATATCCCTCCTTCTAAAGCTCAATCTCCTCCCCAAACTTCTCTTGCTGATGAACCTCTCTCCTCTTCACCTTTTAGTGATCCCTGTTCCCCAAAAGGTTCTTCATTCCTGAAGCTTCTTCTGAAGATCAGTTCATGTACATATCCGATACTGACTCTGAAGAAGAAGAAGGCCTTGTTCAAAGGCGTGTACATAAAGAAATAATAAGGGAGCCTGAAGAAGAAAGAAGAATAAACTTCATCAGAGCCATGGAAGCAACCAGAGTTCAGATTCCCCCTCATACATTTGAGCTAGAAGCCACAGTTCCAATCAGGGTGTTTAATGAATTCTCCTTTCTTTCAAAAGAAGAAAGAGCAGATGCCCTTGAAGCTCAGAGACGAAGGGATGAAGAGATGAAGAAAACTGAAAAAGACTTAAGGATTGCACGTCAAATGATCAAAGAGGAAAATCTAAGAGAAGAAGCGGCCAAGAGGCAAAATGAAGAAAGTTTAAAGATCGCTGAAACTCTAGCACAGAAGGAACTCATAAGGGACAACCTGAAAGTGAATCCGATCATAGCTCAAGAAAGAATTCTACATGCTCTAAATAAAGAAACTCAAGAACAATGGAACGATGAACTTAGATGGTGTACTGAAAGGTTCAAACACCGTATGTCTGATTCAACCATCACTCGTGCCACTATTGAAGGATATACTTCCAAAAAGAAGGGTCTGAAGGTATTGGTACGAATGTACAGACATTCAAGGAGTAAACGTGAAGAAGCCAAGTTTCTAAAGTTTTATGGATACTCTGAATAGCTAGAAATCAGAGATGCCATTCAGCAATCAAAATCCAAATTCAGAGATGTTGTAGAATGAATTCTTGATCAGCTATTGCAAAGGATGTCGCAACACGTCCAAGTTCCTCCTCTCCCTGATAATACAAAGCAAAAAAAATTCAAGATCAGATGCTGAAGGAGGCCCCTCATCAAGAAGCGACCATGACACGAAATTCAGCTATGAAAGCGTTCTTGGTCATCTTGAAATCCCTGACATCTCAATGCTCAACACTTCTCTTCCTGAAGCCAGAAGATTCACTGAGAATGAAATCATCACAATCCCTGAAGCTGGAATAGTCTTTCTTGACAACCAAGGGTTATTAAGGTCTCTCAGAAACAAAGAGATCAGGAAAGCTCCATCAAAACTCATCAAGATCATGTATTGCAGTTTATGGTCTACTAATGACCCCGTTCTACTATAGAAGAAGATCTATGAGAATGAGCTACGAAGAAGAAAAGAGAAACTCTCTGACTAGTCATTAGTTTCTTTTCCTTTGTAATATTCTTCAGCGTATTGTACTTTACCATGTTATTGTAATTTCATTCTGTATGTAATTCTTCAGATTAATCATTAATGAAATTCAATGAAGTACTCTACTCCATCTGTGTACTGAAAAGATCCCTGAAAATAGTAAATGGGATAATGAATATAAGAGTTCTATCTTCATTAAAACAACCTCACTCACTGATATTGCATTATGTAATTAAATCAGTGAATGAACTTTATAGCTTTTAAACTTGTAAAATTGTGATTTCATATCCTTATAAATGAAACTCAATTCAGAAAGTAGAGTAGCTGAAAAAGATCTCACAGATTAGTACTTAGAATTCTTTACATTAAAATTCTCTAAGTCATTACTAATCAGTTCAAGCAATTTTCCTATGTTGCTTAATCATAATCAAATAGGGGAAGATTGTTGATCCAAAACCGCTTTCAATGATTTGAATATGATTCCTCTCTATACTTAATGAAAATTCCGCATATATATAAGTTACAGTTCAGGTTCAGCGATAGCATACGCTAATTGCACTCAGCGATCGATGAACATCAGGAACTCTAAATTTATGTCTAAAAATTTGAAGAACAACAGTCACACCACAAGTCCATTCAGCGACAGTCAAATACCAAGCTGAAGATAGAGATGAATAACTAGTGATCTGAAGCGGCTCAGTGATAGCAAAGCTCATCTAATCAGAAGTGTGAAATCTTGTAAAGCCTCAGCAATACCTCAGTGACTTCTTCCTTGTAGTCTCCAGGTCAACGATCAAATGAAGCTTTCAACAAAGGTTATTGTTGATCTTATCCTCGATGCACGAAAGTCAAAACCTCAACACCTTGTCAGAAAAGGACGTACGGATTTTCTTCTATGTCTCCATCAAATCTGATTTGGTACTGTTCATAAGTGGTTAAAAGCATGGCTATCCTATTAATCAGAGGACAAACATCTTCCACATGTTTGACACATGGCATGTACCTTTTGTTTTGCATTAAATGCAAACGAGTATAAATAGATGGGAAACCCCTTTCCATCTTCATGCATGATATTCTCTCTCAAAAACTCTACTGCTTTATCTTTCTTTCCTTGTGCATCAACTTAGTGATTTCTTTAGTTACAATAGAATAGGTTTTATACTTGTTCTTATTCTGCTTGTAACTGTAAATTTGTTTATTTATATAAACTAATTTAAAAACCAAAATCTACTTGTGTTTGTATTCAACCCCCTACTACAAACTTTTCTATATTTTTGAACTCTTGTAGACCCCTTTGGGACCAACAAAAACTCTTCCATTTAGGTTGAAGATGATTTAGAAACTTCACATTATTCTCGATTGCGGACTTGGTAATGTTTCACCATCTCATTAAAAAGTAGTGCAAATCTTTCATACGTCTGTTCCAAAGTCTCACCCTCTTTGGCTTTAAATTCTTCATAACTCATAATATAGTTTGTCATCTTCAATTGATTACCAACCTCTGACCCAATCATTATCTTCACAATTTGATCCCACATAGACTTACCAATTTTTTTATAATTATGAATACCGGTATATATCTCATTAGGAATTCCTTGTAACAAATACGATTTTGACAATAAATCTCCTCTGACTTTATCTTTTTCCTCATCAGTATTCTTTGGCTTGTCTTTCACAATAGATCCAACCTGTCTATTTAGTTCAAGTTGAGCTGGAGTATTAGCCATAATAACCGTCGGACCATCAGTCAAAGATGCCATTATTTCATCAACAAGTTTTTGTCTAGAAACGAAGTCCAAAAATCTTTTGTCTGGAAACGAAGTCCATAATTTTGTCTCTCCATTGCATGTACTCTCCTCTGAATATAATAGGAGGTTTAGTGTTGGATCCAATCGCCATTGCTTCTCTAGAAGTCATGATTACATAGATGATCTTCTTCATCAAAAATACAGTTCAAAATCCTATAACACTTTGAAAACAAATATGTTAGAAAAATGCCGAATTAATGACAGATATCGCCAATAGAAAGATGCACAACAATATCGTTGACTACTTGATATCGCTTGACCACTCCATATCGCTTGACAACAATATATCGCTTGACAACTGAGCACTTTATATCGCTTGCCAATTCTTTTATCCCTAAGCACGATATCGCTAAAGGTCGGCACGATATCGCTAAAGGCGGGCACAATATCGCTTAAGGTACGATATCGCTAAGCTCACAATATCGCTCAAATACAATATCAAACACAATATCGCCGCAAGCACAATATCGTTGAAAGTTGGGCGATAATCGAAGATATCGATGACAACCTAGCGATATCTGAATATCAGAAGTACTTTTTACAATGAATATCGCTTCCTTGAGGAACGATACACACCCATCACACGATATCGCTAACACTTCTCAGTATACAAATTACAAACAACTCAAATTAAGAAATAATGTACAACATAAAGGAAGCAACGATATAAAACACAAATACAAGCGATATCTGTTGGGTCACCGATGATTTGGTGATGAACCACCTTCCTTTATATGATTGATTTTTTATAGGTTCTTTTGAAGGTCTGAAATATGCTTCAAGTATTGAAAAGTCAAAGACTATTCAATCAAGGGTTGTACATCAAAAAGTGGAATTTTGGATGTACCAACTAACTTCAATATTCAGATCATATTGCCAAAGTCAAGATTGAGTCACCAACATAGTGGGTCACCGATGGTACACATTTAAGTCATCAAAGTATTGAGTCATCAATACAAGATGAGGTCATCAAGATAGTACCCATCCACCGACACTATGTATCTTGGTCATGAAATTGCAGGTATATTTTCTAAGGCTGTGATTTCAAGTCACAACTACAAGGGTGTACACTCTCAACACTTAGTGAGATTTGAAGTTCACTAAGTAATGTGTACACTTATCAATTCCAGCCTTACAAGGTATCCACCGATGTGATACATAGGTTCATGTATCACTTAGCACTTTTCAAGAGATTTATAAGTTCTTGACTCACAACAAATGCAAGACACGTGAGCAGCAAGAACTTGGGCATCAAGCCTTAAATAAAGACATTCTCTTTTATTCTTATAAAAGGAATATTTGTCTTTTAGCTAAAAGGTTTGATGGGACTTCACAGAGCATGAAGAAAAGAAGATAAAGTTATCTGACATTACATGCTACAAAGAATGGTTCATCCATTATTCTAGTACAAAGGGAGTGGTCTCTTCCTTTGTCCAGCAGATACACTTCCAGCTAATGAAACCTTGACAGCTGTCCACATGCATCCCATGCATGGGGACTATAAAAGGAGACGAAGTCCTTCCCAGAAATCTCACGCTTTCAACAAATCCCTTGTGTGTTGATTTGTTTGATTCGGAAAAGCTGTGTGCTCTAATAGTTTTATTTTAACTTCCTTAGTGTATAAGTTAATTACTGTTATCTGTGTGTTTAAGTTTGTTAGAATAGTGTGTCTATTCTTTTCCGCAACAAACTTCTGTGTGTAAATTTTTAATATTTATATTAAAAAATTTAAAAGAGTAAAAGTTCTGTGTGTTTGTATTCAACCCCCCCTTCTACAAACCCTCACTAGCATAGCCATCTCTATTCAGGGACTAACAAGTGGTATAAGAGCAGTTGGCTTAATCTAATAAACCAGATCTGTGATGGCTGCTATTTCTTCTAATGATGGTACCTTGCAAACCTCTTCTAGTAGCACATACGACTTAGGCTCCTAGGCCAAACCTGCAAGGTTCAACCCAAGTAACTTTGGGTTATGGAAAAATCGTATGCTACTCTTCTTAGAAGGGATTGATTGCAGGTATCCCATCATTCTAAGTGAGGGACCTATAATTCCTAAAGTTTGGGCTCGCTACGGTCCACAAAAAGATACTGAGGGAAAAGATATAGATTCTGATGAAGATAGGAGTGACAAAACAGGCAGATATATCATCAAAGCTTTAAATAAATATAATGAAGATGATAAACGCCTGGTTGCTCTTGATACTAAAGTTAAATCAGCTCTAGCCTTATCTCTTCCTGATGAAGTATATCATTCTCTTCTAAATCTTTCTACTGCAAAAGAGATGCGGGATACTCTAAGTGTCTCATATGAAGGCACTAAAGAAGTGAAGAAATCTAACAAGATTTGTCTTGTTAGAAAGTATGAACTTTTCTCTCATGAAAAAGGAGAATCCCTCTCTGTCTACTTTAATCGCTTTAACTGTCTTCTCAATGATCTTAAAGTTCTTGGAAGAGTTTATGATAATGAAGAAGTTCTCTGCAAGTTTATGGATTGCCTCCCAGACTTCTGGGAAACCATATGTACTTGCATTAAGCAAACCAAGGATCTTGAAGTGATGCCTTTAACTTCTCTCTATGGGACTCTTCTTCATTATGAACAAACCAAGAACCAAAGAAAAACTTTCATAAAAGATATTAAGTCTTCTTCTATTTCTCTAATAAGTAATTCTAAATCTTCTTCTTGTGTACCTAGAATTACTTATCCTTCTTCTTCTGAATCTGAAAGTAACATTAAGGAAGAATCATCTCATTTATCAGATGCTTACTACAGTGCAGCTGATGATGATGAAGGTGAGGAATCTGCCATTGACATACTTTATGATAGTATGGCAATGATTGCGGGCAACCTTAATAACAAAAGATTTTCTTCTAACCGTTCTAGATTCCAAAGAAAACCTTTCTCTCAAAAACCCTCTTCTGACAAATCTAATGAAGAATGCTTCAGTTGTGGGAAGAAGGGTCATTTTTCTTCTGAATGCAGATCTAAATCTTTTTCTAAACTTAAGTCCTCTTCTCCTTCTTCTGGCCATGACTTCTCCAAATCAGCTTCTAGGAAGTCTGAAGAGAGAAATAGCCATCTTTCCAAGGAAAGTCCTGAATCCTCTAAAGAAGTCTCTGGGTACAAGAAGTACAAAGCAAAGTACAGAAGAGAAAAGGAAAAGAACCAAAACAAAGGAAAAACCTTGGTTGCTGAAACACATTGCTGGGAAGATGAGCAAACCTCTGAGAGTAACAGTGAGTATGTCACAAAGTGTCTTATGGCCAAAATTGATGAATTAGAAGACATGGAAAAGACACTTTGCACTGCTCTCGTATCTACTGAGGAATCAACTTCAGGAACAAAGCCTCAGGTACATCTCTTTACCTTTCTTTCTGATGATCAAAAAGCTGATGCTTTTGATTCTTTAACTGTCGACTTCTATGACTTAAAGGATCAAAAGAAAAAGGCTGACATGCACATAAAATGTTTAAATGATCAACTTTTATCTTGTTTCTCTAAACTCAAAATTTTTGATAAAATGAAAACTGATCTAAAAAAAAAACCTAACGTATTTAAACGACAGTCTATCTGAAGAAAAATAAAAAATCTCTAACACTCTTGAAAAGGAACAAGAGGTTCTCTCTAAATGGACCAAATCTTCTAAAGATCTTGAAAAGATTCTTCAAGATCAAATCTCTAGCAAGGACAAGTCTGGACTTGGATATGGAAAAGATGATTTTCAATCTTCTGACCCTATTCCTCCATCATCTGAATGCCAAGGCTTTCCTGCTGGTTTCTTTTCAGATGATGATGCTGATCTCTTTGGTTACTCATTTGAGGATTCTACCTCTGTTCATTCTATAGATCTTCTGGACATGCTAAAAGTAGAATCCAATACCAAAAAGTTTGGAGTTTTTGTAAAAGCAAAAGAAGTTTCTCCTAAACCTTTAAGAATCCCAAGCTCTTCTTCTTTTTCTCCTAAACCCATTCAAAAACTTTTAAACTCTCTGAATCTTCATGAGTCAAGGGACCCTCATAAGTCACCAACTACTCCTGTATGTCATGCCTCAAAAAGATTTTCTCAAAAGAAAAAGTTTTTATCCAAAAGAAAATCTCAAGTGATTACTGATTTCATCCCTCGCTCTCTCAACTTAAAGAAATCACCAAATCCTGATAAAGGTATTCTTGGACCAAGACCAGGTGTTGGTCACCCCTCTACTTCTCCTTCTTCAACTGATGCTCAAAGTTTTGACAACATGGACTTTAATAGGGCCTTTTCTTTAAAGAAATGCTATAACTATGGCAATACCCTCCATCCAGCAAAACATTGCCCTAAGGATTCTGATATTTGTAAGAATAAAATGCCTTCTAATCCAAAAGGACCCACTTCAAAATGGGTACCAAAAGTCTAAATTTGTTTATGAGTGCAGGTACCAAACAAAGATCACATATGGTACATGGACAGCGGATGTTCAAGGCACATGACCGGAAACAAATCTCTCTCTCTAATTTCTTAAAAGAAAAAGGACCTACTGTTTCCTTTGGAGGAAATGGGAAAGGTTTCACCAGAGGCTATGGTACCATATCAAATGGAACCATCAACTTTTCTAAAGAAGCTCATGTTGAAGGGCTAATGTACAACTTACTGAGCATCAGCCAAATATGTGACTTGGGATATAAGGTCACCTTTCAACTATGTGTTTGTTTGGTCCTTGATATGCAGAATAAAGTTGTACTAGCATGTACCCGAATGAATGACGTCTACATCATCAACATGAAAGAAAATGCTATTGGAGAAGCTGTGTGTCTCCTTTCTCAAAGATTAGCCAAACAAAGTTGGCTATGGCATAAAAGGTTTTCTCATCTAAACTTCAAAACCTTGAATAAACTTTCCAACAAAGAGCTGGTTGTTGGAATGCCAAAAATAGTTTTTGAGAAAGAAAAGCTGTGTGGAGCATGTGAAAAAGGAAAACTCACTAGAACTTCCTTTAAAACAAAACAATGCTCATCTATCTCTCAACCTCTTCAAATGCTTCACATGGATCTGTGTGGTCCAGTAAGCATACCTAGTCTGGGTGGTAAAAAGTATATGCCAGTAATCGTCGATGAATTCTCTAGATATACTTGGGTGTTCTTTCTAAAACACAAGAGTGATGCTGCTGAAGAAATCATCAGGTTTACAAGAAAGATTGAAAATATGAATGGTAAACTGGTGAAGTCCTTCAGAAGTGACAATGGCACAAAATTCAAGAATGCTGCTCTGGAAGATTTATTTGACCTAAAAGGAATCTCTCAGAACTTCTCTGCTGTTCGTACTCCTCAACAAAATGGTGTTGTTGAAAGAAAGAACCGGACGCTGTGTGAAGCTGCAAGATCAATGCTGAGTGAATCCAAGTTGCCAACCTATTTTTGGGCAGAAGCAGTTAACACTGCATGCTTTACTCAAAATAGGTCTATCATAATCAAAAGGCATGACAAGACTCCTTATGAAGTTTTCCATGGTAGGAAACCTGCAGTTGACTTCTTCCATGTATTTGGCTGTGCTTGTCACATGCTAAATGACAGGGAACAACTTGGAAAATTTGATCCGAAGTCTGATGATGGAATTTTCATGGGCTATTCTCTCTCCTCAAGAGCCTTCAGAATCTACAATCTAAGAAGGCAATGCATCGATGAATCCATGCATGTGAAGTTTGATGAGTTTGAAACATCTTCATTATCTTGTAATGAAGAAGAACTAAACCTATGGATAAACTCATGTGTTGGTGAAATTCCATCTTCCTCTCAACCCAATCCTCCAGATAACAACCCTTCTCAACCTCCCATAAACACCACCTTATCTTCAGAACGCTCTCCTTCTTCTCCACCTCCTGAAACTAACTGTATAGAAGACCTTACCCACCAAAACTCCATATCTCCCATTAACCTACCTTCACCATCTCAAATTCCTACCTCATCCTCTTCTCTACCTCCTCCACTAAAGTGGACCATGGATCATCCAATAGATCAAATCATAGGTGATCCACAAGTTGGTGTAAAAACAAGAAGAGGCATAAGCAATCTGTGCTTATATGTCAACTTTGTTTCTATTATTGAGCCTAAGCTGATAAATGAAGCCCTAGCTGATCCTAGCTGGGTAATTGCCATGCAAGAAGAACTCTCACAATTTGAAAGAAACAAAGTCTGGAAGTTAGTTCCTCGTCCATCCAACAAAACTATTATTGGAACAAAGTAGGTGTTTCGAAACAAGATGGATGAAGAAGGAACTGTCATAAGGAACAAAGCAAGGCTGGTTGCTCAAGGATATCGGCAAAAGGAAGGAATTGACTATGATGAAACTTTTGCTCCTGTTGCCAGATTGGAAGTTATCCGATTATTTCTTGCCCATGCTGCTTACAAGAATTTTCGGGTATTCCAAATGGATGTCAAAAGTGCCTTTCTAAATGGTCAGCTGGCTGAAGAAGTGTATGTGAAGCAACCACCTGGGTTTGAAGATTCAGTCCATCCATATCATGTGTATCGGCTAGATAAAGCTCTGTATGGACTGAAGCAAGCTCCTCGTGCCTGAAATCACAAGGCTCAAAAATAGACAGAAAAAGTACAACTGGAAGCTGTCAATTACTTGGTGGAAATCTTGTGAACTGGTCAAGTAAGAAACAACATTCGGTGTCTACGTCTACAGCTGAAGCAGAATATGTGGCTGCTAGAAGTTGTTGTGCACATATATTGTGGATGAAAAATCAGTTGTGTGATTATAATCAGATTTTCTCAAAGATCCCAATACTGTGTGACAACTCAAGTGCAATAGTCATTGCCAACAGTTCGGTGCTTCATTCAAGATCTAAGCTCATTGATATCAGGTATCACTTTATAAGAGATCATGTCTCTAAAGGTGATGTGGAACTTCACTTCATTCCCACTGAGTATCAATTAGCTGATCTGTTTACAAAGCCCCTTGATAAAGCAAGATTCAAGTTTCTCATCGGTGAATTAGGTATGATAAATATAGACTAATATATATATTATATATTTATGTATATTATATACATTTATGTATATTATATATATTATATATATATATGTGAATATATATATATAGTCGGTGAGGTAATCACCGATGTGGTTTCTATCTCTCTCTATATAAACTACTTATCATCCAAAACCCTAAATCTTCTCTCTCCTTCTATATAAACCATACACTACCCATCCACCGACGGTAACCATCCACCGACGGTCACAACTCACCGACGGTAACCATCCATTGACGCCTTCACCCACCGACGGTCACAACTCACCGACGTCTTATCCACCCATCCACCGACGTTGCCACTCACCAACACCATCATCCACCTTCCGACGGTCACTAGCCACCGACGTTACCGTCCTAGCCACCGACATTGTACCACTCACCGACATCACCTCATAAACCCAAGGAACACTTAGCCACTCCTAGCTCCTCCATGCCCTCTCAAAAGGACATGGCTGTACAAAGAGATATCCCCACTATACCTTCATCAATTTTTTCCTTAGTTGATGAAGATGACTTGGAGTCTCCCATCCAAGGTGTCTCTTCACCATTCCTTGAGCTCTCACAGCTCCTTTTCCACATTCCACATGAGAGTGCATCACACCCAGGTTTGGTGGATTATTCCTCTAGTGATGATGAAGATGATCAACCACCAAAGCCTCAACCATATGCTCCCATGTCTTCTCAACAGGGAGATGATCTTATCAAAACTTTCACCAGTTTCACTCGTGATACTATCCGCCGGGTGGAAGTTCTGGAAGATCATGCAACTAAGGAAATGGAAAGAATGGCTTTCTTTCTACTACTCTTAGATCTAGCATTGAAGAGTTGTCGGTGAGTCACCCAACTCTCATGACATGCTTAGATCTCCTGCACTTGGATGTCTTTGGTCTTCAGCAAGGGATTCTCTCAAGCCAAGATTCTGTGCTTTCTTCTATCAGAGAACTTCGAAGTGCCTCTTCTCAGCAAGCCACCGATATTGCTTCTATCCTTGTTAATCAGAAAGCAATTTTGGAATCTCTTGCAACTCTTCATACAAAGGTTGACAACATACCGACCTCTTCTCCAACAGTTGAACTTGATGTTCGTGATTCCTTCTTTCAGGATAAGGTTAGATTTGTTCTTCAAAGGGTTGAACGGAAGGTTGATGCTGTGGGTTCTGATGTTGACAGGATCAAGATCTTTCTCTCTTCAGTGGGTTTCAAGAGTTCAACCACTGAGGGAGAGAAAAACAAGAAAGCTGCTGCTTCTCCATCTCCAGCCACCTATGTGACTCCATCCACCTATGTGACTTCAGCCATCTATGTGACTCCATCCACCGATGTGACTCCATCCAACGATGTGACTCCATCCACCTATGTGACTCCAGCCACCTATGTGACTCCATCCACCGATGTGACTCCATCCACCGATGTTCTAGCTGCTCTTCCATCCACCGATGTTCTAGCTGCTCTTCCATCCACCGATGTTCTAGCTGCTCCTCCATCCACCGATGCTGCAGCAACAGCCATCGATGCCGCAGCTACAGCCACCGATGCTGCAGCCACCGATCCAGCAGCTACACTGATGCTGTAGCCACCGATGTTGTAGCCACCGATGCTGCAGCCACAGCCACCGATGATGTAACCGAACCCCAGGTCACCGAGATAACTGAAGCAACAATTGAGGGGGAGGGAGTCAGTGCTCGAACCCTTGAGTTTGACCGAAGAATCTGAAGAAGAAAAGATGAAAAAGGCTAAAGCTGAAAGGGAAGAAGCAGTAAAAGCTCAACTTGAGTTTGACCAAAGAAATGTGCTCAAAATAGCTCAAGAAGAGGCTACTAAATTCACAGGCGCTGATACTCAGGGGGAGAAGTCTAGTGTCCGACTGGATGAAGATGTCAACATTGATGATAGCTCTGAGGTGGAGAAACAAAAAGACAAAGGCAAGAAAAAGTCTATGTGAAACAACCTCATGGTTAGAAGATCCCACTCATTCTGACTATGTCTATCGGCTAGACAAAGCTTTGTATGGACTGGCAGCTCCTCGTGTCTGGTTCCAAGATAGATCCAAAGAGCACCATTGGAAGTTGTCAGCTTCTTCGTGGAAAATAATTTGTTGAGTTTCATTTCATACCTACTGACTTTCAACTTACCCATCTCTGCACAAAGTCATTGGATGTAGTCAATCAACTTTCTCATCGGAAAACTAGGTATGTCATCCCTTCAATCCCTAAATTAAAAAAAAAATCATTATATATTTGTATATATAATAATAAATTCGGATGGTGATTTCTTCGATCTCCACTCTCCGAATAAAAGTATATTTTTTTCAAAATATATATATATTTCTTTATATAAAAAAAAATTAAAATTTAAAAAAAAAAATTTAAAAAAAAAAAAAAAAAAAAATTGCTGACGTCACCCACCGACGCTGACGTCAGCAGATGTGATGCTGACGTCATGCTTTCCAATTTTCTTAAAAAAAAAAATTAAATTTAAAATTTTTTTTCCTTAATTTTCAGCAGTTTAAAAAAAAATTATTTCAAAAATTTTCTCCTACTTTCCGAAACTTTCAATGTTTCTTTCTTGAAACTTCAATCACAAAAATTTTGGTACTCTCCGAAATTTTCGGTAACCCCCAAAATTCATACTCTGAATTTTGACTCCCCGATTTTAGACAACTAACATCCCTCCAAAATTTCATATCTTGAAATTTTATTTATCTCCTTCTCTCAGATTTTGGACAGCTAAAATCCCTAAAATATTCTATTTCTTGAAATTTCTCCTCAGATATACTATTCCCTATATATCTTTGTCAAAATATCTCTCCGAATTTCTTGCTGTTAAAATTCTCTCTAATTTCTGTCATGATAAAATTCCCTCCAATAATCTTGTCAAACTACTCTTCGAATTCTGTCTGTCAAAATACCCACCTATCTTTGACTGTCAAAACAGCCCCTGATTGTTGACTGTCAAAATATCCAGCTATTGACTTTCAAAATTCTTCAATCCTTTCTCTTTCAAAAAATCTCCAAAGTCTCCAATGTTTCTCTCTCTAATTTCGGATACTTAATATCCTTCACTCTTTATTCTCTCTGATCTCATGAGCATAAAATTCCACAAATTTTGCTCACAAACTTCTCTCTCCGACATATGGACATGGTTAAGAAGAAAAAGAAATCTAAGGTTTATAAATCTTCTACCATTTTCACCTCCGCGCCTGCTTCTATGGCTACGATACCGAAAAATCCTTCGGTATCTACCCAAGCCAATATCCTTTTTAAGAAGCGGAGGAGTTCCAAAAGCCCCCCCCCCCCCAAGTTCTCCTCGAAGAGACTTAGGGAACCTCAAGGGTCAAATACTCACAAGCCACTTACTGATTCCCAAAAATTGGTGAGTGTTGAAATTCTCCCTACTGGACCCAGGGAATCCTTTAAAAACTCACCTAGCTCCTTCATGCCCTCTTAAAAGGACCTGATTGTATTTTTGGGGACCCTCACTAAACCCTCCTCAACATTCTCTTTGGTTGATAAGGATGACTTGGAATCTTCCCAATCCAAGGACTATTTTTGTCACTTCATAGTCTTGCACCCAAGATCTATGATCTTGATGACCTTGCACATCTCTATGAAGATTCGGCGAAACTGGTCGAATTGGAGGGACTCCCAATTTTCTTGTTCACCAATATCTGGTTCTGGCAGAAATGTTTCCACCTAGTGAACTCTCCGATATATGGGTTTGAGAAATAAAAATAAAAATAATTTTTTATTTTTATTTTTGATAGCTTATTTATCCCTCTGGTGGACTCCCTAAATTTGTTCCACCTTCTCACCTCATTTACTCATCTTCTCCCCTCAGCCGCTGAGGGGGAGAAAATTCACAGTTCCTGATAAGGTTAAATCAACAGCAACTGAGAGGAGAAATGAAATCTTCTCAAGAAATCAACTAAGGCTAAAGTATTGTAAGCTGAGAAGGAGAAAAAGAAATCCTCCTCATGCAGCTGAGAGGAGAAAAGAAATCTTCTCAAGAAATCAACTAAGGCTAAAGTATTATAAGCTGAGGAGGAAAATGAGAAATCAACAAAGAAGAAGAAATTTTCTCAAAAAGAGATTTCAGTTGAAAGGGAAGAAATCTTCTAAGTGATAAGATATCAGCTGAGGGGGAGAATCTAAGTGATTCTAAGAAGAATGAGTCGAAAGCAATTGTTGAGGGGGAGAGAATCAAAGACAGACAAAATGTTAACCCCGATGCAGACTGAATTCTTCTCTCTCCCATTCCACAAGGAAACATTCATGATATCTCAAATTTTTGATCTATCAAATCCAATCTTGCTAGTTCAATTAGCAACAACCATCATCACTGCTCCAGAATATGCAAAGATGAAGGAATTCTCTACAATTTAATCTTCAATGAACTCAAGAGTAGAGATGCTGCAACAATTCCCTTCAAGTACCCGGATGCTTGGTATATATGTAAATTTATTTATTTTTTTTACATATGTTGGACATAATTTTTTTTCATACATACTGTACATACTCAGTCAAAAAAAAAAACAAAAAAAAAATCTGACTCAAAAGAACCCAAAAGAAAAATAGAAAGGGTCAAAAGTATTTCTTTCTAACTTACAGGTATCATCATCAAATAGGGGGAGATTGTTGGGTCACCAATGATTTGGTGATGAACCACCTTCCTTTATATGATTGATTTTTTATAGGTTCTTTTGAAGGTCTGAAATATGCTTCAAGTATTGAAAAGTCAAAGACTATTCAATCAAGGGTTGTACATCAAAAAGTGGAATTTTGGATGTACCAACTAACTTCAATATTCAGATCATATTGCCAAAGTCAAGATTGGGTCACCGATGGTACACATTTAAGTCATCAAAATATTGAGTCATCAATACAAGATGAGGTCATCAAGATAGTACCCATCCACCGACACTATGTATCTTGGTCACCGAAATTGTAGGTATATTTTCTAAGGCTGTGATTTCAAGTCACAACTACAAGGGTGTACACTCTCAACACTTAGTGAGATTTGAAGTTCACTAAGTAATGTGTACACTTATCAATTCCAGCCTTACAAGGTATCCACCGATGTGATATATAGGTTCATGTATCACTTAGCAATTTTCAAGGGATAAGTTCTTGACTCACAACAAATGCAAGACACGTGAGCAGCAAGAACTTGGGCATCAAGACTTAAATAAAGACATTCTCTTTTATTCTTAGAAAAGGAATATTTGTCTTTTAGCTAAAAGGTTTGATGGGACTTCACAGAGCATGAAGAAAAGAAGATAAAGTTATCTGACATTACGTGCTACAAAGAATGGTTCATCCATTATTCTAGTACAAAGGGAGTGGTCTCTTCCTTTGTCCAGCAGATACACTTCCAGCTAATGAAACCTTGACAGCTGTCCACATGCATCCCATGCATGGGCATTATAAAAGGAGATGAAGTCATTCCCAGAAATCTCACGCTTTCAACAAATCCCCTGTGTGTTGATTTGTTTGATTCGGCAAAGCTGTGTGCTCTAATAGTTTTATTTTAACTTCCTTAGTGTATAAGTTAATTACTGTTATCTGTGTGTTTAAGTTTGTTAGAATAGTGTGTCTATTCTTTTCTGCAACAAACTTCTGTGTGTAAATTTCTAATATTTATATTAAAAATTTTAAAAGAGTAAAAATTTTGTGTGTTTGTATTCAACCCCCCCTCTACAAACCCTCACTAGCACAACCATCTCTATTCAGGGACTAACAATATCGCTAAAGACTTAACGATATACATGAAGTAATATCCCAAACGATATACACCCGTTGCGATATCATCAACCAATCTTCCACAAGCGATATACAAATATATTGCCTCTATGAACATCTTCAACACGCAATATGTATAGATTTGACAGATTCTTGATGAAATTCGAATGAAAAAATAAAATTCTTCAAATTTGCTAAATAAACTTGCATACATTGGTTCGAAAAAGATAACTGAACACTTTTAATACTCATCATTTCACTAAAATAACACTCAAAGTGATCAATTTGATCAAAATCAAATCAAAACCACAATCCATTGTTCGAACCAAAAAGATACTCAAAGTCTTCAAAATGGATCACTAATCCATGGAATTGGGTTATAAAACTTGTTTAGAATCTCTAAATCCAAAAACGACCAACTCTAAATCAATTTTGAAATTTTGATGAAGAACAATGAAGAAAAAACTTTCGAACAAAAATGGTGAAAAATATGATCAAAATCACTCAAATCCTCCTAATTCTATCGAATTTATTTTCAAAAAGTGTTAGAAATTGTTTTATGTAGCTCTGATACCAATTATAATTCCCAAATGATCAATATGTAATCAATTGAAAATCTTGAAAACTCAACAATGGCATAATATCATATATCTATAAGATAGAAAAAGTCAACAAGTCAAATATCATATATCTAACAATGAGCTATTACAAGGAAATGACAAGGAACAAAAACTATTTATACTAAGAACACATTAAGCTTGAATACAAAGGTGAGAATGTGGACAGAGACGAACCAATTAGAATCAATTTATGCTCTCAATCTGCAGTGTTTTGAGAATAATCGATCAGATCTATGAGTTTTTGAACTTTTTTGGTCGATTGTTCTTGGACAAAATTGGCAAATTCTCTATGCTCTACTGGTTTTAATCCAATTCGAGCTCAAGGATTTCATCATTTATGTTTCTAAACATAATATGATCATCAATTTGGAGTTTCATTGAGCAGATCTGTATTTTTGAGAATTTATGACCGAACAGTCCGGGTGTGAGAGACATCCGGATTTGAGGACCGAAAATCGAAGGAAAATCTAGGTACAAGACAAATTCTAGCTTATTTGGGTTCTGCCTCATCCAATTTCTAGCTCATCCGGGTTCTGCCTCATCCGAGGACAATGAATCGTCCGAATTTTTGGCTTAGTCTGGAATCTTGGTGTCCGGATTTCGGGAACTGACGATACGGGATTTTGGCACATCCGGGTTTTGAATCTCATGCATATGGATATTGACTAATCGGGTTTTGAGTTAATTAGACTTCACGCTCATACGGGAATTAAGGATTCATTCGGAGTTCAACTAGTTTGAACTCATCTAGATTTTCGCACATTCGAGTCTTCATTCATCCGGGTTTGGTGCATCCGGATATTAGACTCATTCGAGATTTGATGCATCCGGGGTAAAAGGGTGTGATATGTTTTGGAAAAAACTTCTCTGGGCGCTGCCTCCAAACCCCACAAAAGTTTACCCTTTGACCCCACCTAGACCTGGCAAACGTATCGTGTCGTGTCGGGTTCAAAGTTAAACGGGTTGAGAGTGCCTAACCCTAACCCGACCAGTTTAATTTTCGTGTAGTGTCGTGTCAACCCGTTTAATTTTCGTGTCGTTTTCGTGTCAACCCGTTTACTTAAACTGGTTGAAATATATTACCTAAATCTGTTTCATTCATGTCGAGTACGTGTCTAGTTAGCATGTTGTGCCAGTTTTTGTCAGGTCTACATGGAATGTACAATCACTTTTTATTATTATTTAATATACTTTGTTAAAAAAACTATAAATTGTGAGTTGTTGACGTTATTTGCCTAAGGGCCAAAGAGGCCTAATATAAATGGGTTATTCGGGTCATTTTCGAGTTGAAAATTTTGACCCTAACCTTAACCGATTAATTTTCGTGTCGTGTTGTGTCAACCCGTTTACTTATATGGGTTGAAATGTATTACCCAAACCCATTTAATTCGTGTCGAGTTCGTGCCGGGTTAACGTGTCGTGCCAGTTTTTACCAGGTCTAAGTTTCAGGAGGGGGACACTGTTCTGAGCTTCTCGTGTTAAGCGTGTGCGACATCACTCTAATCCTTTGTTTGCCACTATATGTTCGAGAAATCATTGGTTCATTATTTCTATACCTAAAACAACCTCGTGTTACATCAGTGTGTTCATAGCCCTGCGGTATTATTCCTTGAATATTTTTTTATCGCGTATTAATCACTACTTTGAAGTTTTCTTCTAAAGGCTAGACCGTTGAGTGCTTGCAGTCTTCGTTCTGACTTGATCAATTAGAATATAGAGTGCTTGCAATCATTGTTCTAGAAGTTACTCAAGATGCTAGACCTTTGAGTGTCTTCAATCATCTTTCTATTCTGATCAAGCAGAAAAATGAGTGGTTACAATCAGTGTTATGGAGATTTGATTGTGATTTAGAGTTTTAAGTGCGGATAATCATTCTTATGATTGTAAAGATTGGATCTGGATTTGGTTATTCAATCTTTAAGAAGTTATCAAGAAATAGGCTTATCTTCCTAGTTTGAACAGTTATTGATCAAGAAGCTATGCTTTTCATGCTACTTATCTTCCAAATGGTGTTCGACCTGGTTATCCAAGTTGTTTGACGAAGTATTTCAAAACCCTATCCTTTGAAGATTATCTGAACAAGTTCTTGTGCTGAATGTCTACTCGACTCGTGGTTCACAGACAGGTTCTTTGTTATTAGACTGTTTTAGCACAGTATTGATATGCAACTTGCACTTTATCTATCCGCATTAGGATGAATCAATATGCTCATAGGATAGCTGATATTCTGAGGCTACAATTGTGTTGTGTTTCTACAGATTAAGGTTGTTTTTGGTACAATAAGTGGCCTTTATGGCACATTGGGTCTGATTTTAAAGTTGAAAATGATGAATAAGAGCTTAATACAAGGAGGAGCTTGGAAGACCGACGACACTAAAGTTTTCTAAATGAAAGCAAGTAAGAGATTATCTAAAGATGCTTCTTGAAAATGCAGATGCTTCATTTATAAAACTTTAAAGGGAAATTGTTTGATTAGCCCCAATTAGATAGAAAGTTTTATAAAGTTAGCGTATTTAGTTTTAGCCCAATTTTTTTAATAGGTAGTAATTTTACGAAGTATTATTTTGTGGGCTTGGGTTTGGGCTTTGTTGTGTTCATTGTATTGGACCATATATAAAGGGTCTTGGGGTAGTGAGGAAATGTCATGAGAATCGACTTAAGTTTTTAGTGTGTGTGTGGTTTCAAGATGTTCTTGGTGTAAGATGCATTTTACACCTTAATAAAATGAATGTTGGCTTGATTGATCATTTCCTTGCCTGAATTTGTTGGTGTATATTTCTAACAAGTTTGTTAGCAAATTTTTTTAACACATCATCATGTTTTGCATACCATCCATTCACTAAATATGTTTTTGGCTCTAGCAAATGTTGAACACAATTTCATACAA
Source organism: Silybum marianum (assembly GCA_036898165.1). Classification (NCBI taxonomy): domain Eukaryota; kingdom Viridiplantae; phylum Streptophyta; class Magnoliopsida; order Asterales; family Asteraceae; genus Silybum; species Silybum marianum. The sequence continues at coordinate 36,504,991 of CM072530.1, read as the reverse complement.
TCCATATAGTTTATTATTCATGCTTTGAAAACATCAACTTAAACTTGTCGATCATTTCCATATTCCACCATCTTTGTTCACCATTTGGCATGCACTTTGATAAACCCAAGATTTCAATATGTTCACTGAATCCCTCAAGTTTGGGGATGAAAGGTGACATATTTGCATATTTACCTCAAGCATAAACACTTCACACAATACTTTATCATACCGTGTGTATGAAGCAATACATATATGCAAATAAACACATACACAAATTCAAGAGCGTAGCTCCATAGTTATTTGCATATAAAATATCAAGAACACACACGGACTAAAAGAGTCCTAGCAATACCTCAATATGCGAAGGTGGCGGAAAAATTGTGCCATTGAGTGAAAAATACGATAAGAGGTAAAAGGCTAGGCATGATGTTGAAGGAAAAGCCACATACACCCAAGTCAAAAATCCCAAATTGCATTGATGATTTTATCGGAACAAGGAAATACTAGGTTAACGTTTGGGTTGATGTGTTCCGAAAATGAAGAAAAACTAGATGGCTTGTATGAGGTTGTGCATAAAGTTGGGTTGAACAAAGACATTTTTTAAAAGAATGCATGGCATACACAAGATGATATTGTTGGTTTCAAGCTAATTTTTTTTAGTTTTCGCTCCTTTTTTTTAATTCCTCTTTTTCGGTTTTCACTACCCCAAAATTTTCTTTTAGGTGTTAATTTTAATCTTTTCATTTTTAGTCGTTTTATTATTTTTGGTTGCTTAGAGACAAGCAACATATTAAGTTTGGGGTGTGGTAAGGTCACTTCTTTAACCTTATTTTCACATCAATTCATAACGTTTAGTTCATTTTGCCGTATCTTATCGAGTCATTTATTCTTTATTTTGTTGTATTACTAGATTTTTAGAGTTCGGTTTGAAGAATTGATTTTCCATGGATTGGTACCTATTATCAATAATAATCCCCAAGCTTATGTTTGATATTTCATGTTCTCAAGATGATGATAGTTGTTCGCAGGGATAGATTTACTTCATGCAAATGGGGGACAAATGACCCCCATAAGATTTTTATAACAAAAAAAATTTCATTAACTATTTTATATTTTGGATAAAACTCACTCATTTTGACATCCATCTAGATATGTGTTTGACACTCAATTTCAAATTTCCAGCCCAATAAAAAATAATGAAAGCCACTCACGATCTCATTTAAGATTCAAACCTATTCCCATTAATCCATTTCCAATTAATGACCCATCAATATGCCTAATTGTAAAATATGTGTCTAATTGTTAAACATTTTATTAATTCATCAAAAAAATGAAAAGATGATGGAAAGATTTAAAAAAAAACTCCCAAAATTCTTGTAATATTCTTTGATGCCTCTCGCAGTTGATTAGAATTTTTTTTAACTATTCGAACGGAAAAGAATTGCAGGATATCATCCTTATTAAATAGATGAAATAAGACCAAATTGTTTGATTAGAAACCCTTTTTATTTGATTGTTATTGTAATTTATATTGACTATGTTACTTAGTTTCCAGACACCCATTACTAAAATTCTTGGATTCGCCACTGGCTGTTCGATTCAAACATATTACCTTACGAAGGACAGATGGAGCAAAAATGCGGTTTTGGACCGACTTTCGGACAACATCATGGACCGAATCTAAATTGTTGTTGTGGGCCATTTATTAGTTAATCTTTGTTGGGCTTTTGCAAACATTTTTGGCTTAAGATATAACTTGGTTGGCTAAATTTTTGTGACTTCTGGCCTTAAGCCCATGACAAGTCTAGTATATATGTATGTTGTGTGATTTAGAAAAACATACCAAGCAGAATTATCAATCCATACTTTGCTAGCTAGTGGATGACTTTTCTAAGTCTCCAAGATTGACTTAGTTGAAGTCTTTTGTTGGCATGCTCTCCAAGCTAATTCCGGTTTCATCTCTTAAGATCATAAGTTTGTAGCTTGCTTTGGTAACTTTTTAATGAGTATCTTGGTTACTTATTGTGAATCTAGTGTTATTTCTTTATCTCTTATTTTACGATAATGCAACTTACATTCTCGTCTTTTAATATCATGCAATTTTCTTTTCGTAAATTTACTACCTTTATTTACATTATCGTACAATTTACTTTTAATCATCTATAATTAATATATTGCACTTTAATCGATTTTCATAGATTTTATTGCTTACGGTTTATTTTATGCAATTTACTAGCTTTATTTATTTTAACGTTCGTAAAACTTTTATAAAAAGAAATCAAGCTATGTCAGGCTGACAACCTGAGTTTGGGGTGTAAGGAAAAGTTAGGATTTAAATAAGTAAAACGACAAAAAGGTGTTTCAGATGTAACAGTATAATCTCAAGTTATCTAAATCATATTTTCAACATTTCATTAAAGATTATTTTTAATTAATTGACATAAAAATGTGTTAACTTTTCATAAGTTACTTAAATATTAATTATAATATAATATCTTTTTGTCAGGTTATTGGTTTTTATCTTAACAGATCTTTACACCCTTTGCTTCTTTTTGTAACTGATTTTCTCCTTAAGGTGATAATAAAACCACCCACTTTTAAATAAATCAAAATCCTCGATTCTCCATATGAAATCAGTTTTCAAAGATCGGGTTTTTCTAAAGACTTTAGCCATCTTGGGAACGATATTTGGTACTTGTATCATTATTACTTTTTACGATACCACAGTAGATTAAGGTGTATACTTGCGTCGAGGTCTATTTTAGTGTTGATTTTAAAGGTTGCATAAATATGACAACAATTGTCCTCTCGCTTTGACCATTGGTTTGTGGATGATACGCAGTGCTCAAATTCAGTCGAGTCCCCATTTCTTGTTGAAAGCAAGCCCAAAATGTCGAAGTGAATCTTGCATCCTTATCCGAGAGAATCGATAATGGCACCTGATGCCTCGAGACTACCTCATTGACATACAGTTGTTCCAATCCTTCTAGGGAATATTTTTCGCTGACCGACAAAAAGTGGGCAGACTTCGTGAGTTGGTCAACAATCACCCATATTGTTTCATGCCCTATCACCGTTTTAGGCAATTTAGTAACAAAATCTATCATGATCTTGTCCCATTTCCATAAGGGGATCTCCATTTGCTGTAACGTACCCGACGGCTTTTGATGTGTCGTCTTCATTTGTAGGCATGTCAAACATTTCTCTACGTATTTTGCTACCGCCTTCTTTATGCCAGGCCACCAATAGCTATCCTTTAAGCTTTTATTCATTTTGTCACTGATCGGGTGCATAGTGTATTTGGCTTTGTGTGTTTCACCTAACTCTATATCCCTTAAATATCCTTTACAAGGAATTCACACCCTATTCTCAAATCTATTTGACCCAACGGTCAATAGCTTAACTAGTCTGACCATCCTCTCCCTTTTGATGTTCTCCTCAAGTAAGGCCTCCTTCTAAGCATCTTGTACCTTGTCGATCAAATCTACCTAGACATTCATCCACATGGCATGAACCTTAATTGGTTTGACTCTCTTTTCTACTTAGGGCGTCGGCGACCACGTTTGCCTAACCCTGGTGATAGTGGATCTCTCAATCATAGCTTTTTAACAGTTTCAACCATCTTCTCCACCCTATGTTTAACTCCTTATGATCGAGGAGATACTTTAAAATCTTATTCTCTATGAAAATAAAGCATTTCGTACTATACTGGTAGTGCCTCTAAATTTTCAGTCCAAAAACCACTGCAGGTAACTCCATATCGTGTGCCAGATACTTCTTTTCATGCTCCTTTACTTGGCGAGATGCATAGGCAATAACCCGACATCTTTGCATTAATACATAACCTAACCCCATTTTTTGAAGCATCACTGTACACTACAAAGTTCTCCGTTCCCTCTACTAAGGACAATATTGTTGCACTGCTCAACCTTTTCTTAAGCTTTTGGAACGCTTCTTCTTGTCTTTACCCCCAATCAAACTTGACTGCCTGTCTAATCAAGGTTGCAAGTGGCATCCCTGTCTTAGAGAAATCTTGGATGAGGTCAGGTCCACCTAGAAAACTTTGAATCTCGGTGACTCCCAATCGATAACTGCCTTAATCCTGGTCAGGTCCACCTTGATCCCGTCGGCGTTAACCACATGATCAGGAAATTGCACCTCTCGTAGCCAGAATACACATTTTGAGAATTTCGCGTATATAACTTCTCCCTTGCTAACAACTCGATAATCGTTCTCAGATGTTGCTCATGCTCCTCCTTGCTTTTTGAATAGATAAGAATATCGTCAATGAATACTATGAAAAACTTATGTAAGTAGGGTCCGCAAACCTTGTTCATCGGATCCGTGAATGTAGTCGGAGCATTCGTTAATCCAAAAGGCATTACTAGGAACTCGTGGTACCCATAATGAGTCTTGAAAGTTGTGTTTGGTATATCCTCCTCTCAGACTTTCAGCTAGTGATATCCCGATCTCAATTCGATCTTCGAGAAATGCTTGGCTATTTGAAGATGATCAAACAAGTCATTGGTTCTCGGTAACTAGTACCTATTATTGATTGTGATCATATTTAGTTCCCGGCAGTAGATACACATCCTCATCATATTGTATTTCCTCTTTACAAACAATATTGATGTTCCCCAGGTGACAAACTCGGTCGTATGAACCCCTTATCCAACAAATCTTGAAGTTGTTTCTTCAAATCTTGCATAGGTGCCAACCGATATGGTGTTTTTTCAATGGGTGATGCGCCTGGCACGAAGTATGTTAGACCTCATTTTCATGAAAGTATGAACCAGAATTATACAAGTGCAAAAGATCAAAAGTTAATCTTCCGATCTCACTCATCACAGAGACGCCCAGAGTTTGGAAGAACAGCTGGACTACAACAGAGGTTTTATACGCGCTCTTGATGACGTGGCCTGCACATGTTTCGTGTATCTAATCTTGTAACTGAATTTGTTACAAGCTTTGGTTACGTGTCAGTTTGTAATAGGCTAGAATGTTGACTTCTATTCATTGTACTAGTATAAATAGATCCTTTTATGAATGTAATAGTTGTCGATCTGAGATACATTTTTGGAGAGCAAATAGAGCATTTCATTCATCGTATTGTAATCATATTCCAGGTTATTAATACGAATTACCATTTGTTCTTTAATGTCGTTCTTACTGTTCTTACTGTTAACTGCTTTAATTCGTAGATCTAATTTGCTTCCGCTCATATTTTCACATTCGATCTATTGATTAATTGTTAGAAAGGGATCTGGGTTCCAACAATTGGTATCAGAGCCATCTAATCAATCTATTGATTATTAGATCTATTCCATTTGGAGAAATCCCTCTTCTATTTGCGGTTATTTTTAGTTTTAAGCTATTGTTCGTAATTCTACCCTGTTTTACGAGAATTTGTTAATTTCATAACAATTTTATCCAAATTGGTGGTAATTTGGGTTTAAATCTGAAAATCAGTAAGAATATCGTCCTGTTTCAATTCATTCGAAATTTATTTGTTCTAGATTTCAAAAATCCTCCTGTTATTCTCTCAACTCCCTGTTTTCTGAAAAAATGGCAAATTCAAATTTGAATGCTGTTTACACCTCCGAATCCCTGACCAAACCTCCTACTCTAATTCGTGATGAATATCCGCAATGGAAGATTCGTTTGATCAATTTTTATGAAGGATTGGATGTAGAACTTTACCCAATTGTTCAAAATGGTCTGTTTGTTCCGATGACAACGATTCCAAGGGTTCCTGCTACTGTTGTTACCGATGAAATCCCTGCAAGACATGTTCCAAAGTCGAGGGATAGTTGGTCTGATGAAGAGAAGGCAAAAGTGGAATTGGCCAAAAAGGCAAAGTGATAACGCCATTTGTGGCACTATTATAATACCACTTTCCATGTAGTTTAGCCCGTTTTTCAAGCAAACGATGCGTATTTCTAACGGTTTATTGCAAGTTTGTTCAGGAATCGTCCCATCAAGAGAAATAGAATAAATCTGAGATTTTTGGCTTAAATTCAATTGTTTATATTATATCTCGGTTGGAGAATTAAACAAGGAGTCCAACGATGCCTTTCGGAGTCAATTCGGAGTAAAAATGAGCAAAACATAGTCTAAGGCTAGTTTCCAAGTGAGTTAGGCTAGAAGCTAGTTCCACAAATCTCATGCCACTTATAACTAGCATCCACAACTAGCCTTGGGTACTGTTTGCTTCGCGTGGGTTAGCCACGCCAGTTAGAATTGCAACTAGCATCCACAACTAGCCTTGGGTACTGTTTGCTTCACGTGGGTTAGCCACGCCAGTTAGAATTGCAACTAGCATCCACAACTAGCCTTGGGTACTGTTTGTTTCGCGTGGGTTAGCCACGCCAGTTAGAATTGCAACTGGCATCCAAAGTGGCGTCAGACTCTGTTTACTCATGGATAAAGAGCCGCGTGGGTTAGCCACGCCGCTAGGAATCAGAATCGGCGCCAGACTCTGATTTCGATTTTTAAGCCTTTTTCAGCTAGGGTTCCAGACCATTCAACATCCTATCTTCTAGAGCACGACTTTGGGCGATTTTGGGCGACTTTCAAGGCGATTTTCGGAGCAATTGAAGCGGAGAAACATCAAGGGATTGAAGATCTAAAGCTAATTTCATCACCATCTCGTGGAGATTCATCAACATAAAGGGGGTTTTTACTTTGATTTAGATTTTGATTGAGAAACCATGTCTAGACTTACTAATTCTTTTCTTTTAGTTGTGTTTTCTACCACCCCCAACATGAACTAATCTTTAGATGTTGGGGGTTGGATTACTTTTGGTTTGAAGCATATGAACACGCAAAGTTGTGATTTTTATTAGGTTTCTTTTTAATCAATGAAGTATATGAATTTGTGTTTAATACCTTTGTGAGACTGATCAACTTACAATTGATTTCTTTATCATAAATTAGTTCGAGAGAATAATTTATGATTAGCTTTATGATTTGTATACCTAAGGTGAGAACTTGGATAGAGATATACCAATTAAATCTTAGTACTTTTTACAATCTTATTCTATAAATTTCTGGGTTTATGTATGGAGATCGAGAGATAAAATACATACTTTTTGGAGATAAATCTGTTATAACTTGAGAGGGAGTAACAGTGAATTTTGTGATTGTGTATTCATAACATTAAGAAATTACCTGATAATTATTGAAACTGAAGTGTTATGTGTGGAAAACCATTAGAACCCCAACTCCCAACTACTTTTCTCCTATAAAGTTTCCAACTTTTTTGTTCTTTAAATTGTTAAGATTTCTTTAGTTTACTTAGTAGATTAATCATTCAACCAACTCAAATTCTGATCGTCCAGTTAATATTTACTATAGTCATTGTGTTACTTAGTCCCTAGTTCCCTTGGTTCGATCCCGTACTTCAAGTACACTATTACTTGATTCGACCCGTACACTGCGGTTAGATTTGGGGGGGTGTAAACCCGCCTATCACAAAGAGTCTCTTAATCATGGCAATTCCAAATGAGATTTTCCAATCTTTGGATTCCTATGATACTGCTAAAGAGCTATGGGACCAGCTGGAAAACATTCTAGAAGGTGGCGCTAAAATGAAGAAAAACAGAAGAGCTCAAGCTCTGAATGAATACAATAGCTTCCAGGCTATTCCTGAAGAATCTCTGGAGCAGACCTTTCATCGATTTAATACTCTGATAAATCGATGCAAAAGGTGTGATATCGTTAGATCTAAGGAAGACAACAATGTCTTATTTTTCAAACGATTGAATCCAGAATGGTCAAATATCTCAATGTCTCCTCAAGATAATCAGGATCTCGAACAATGGTCTCTGCATGATGTTTTTGGTACACTTCAATCTCATGAGAAAGAGGTCATTCAGAAGAAAACAACAATAGGTGGACCTCTAGCTCTAATTTCTGAATCAAGAGGATCGGTCAGAAGGAGTAAAGAAATCGAGAAAAGAGGAAAGAGTAAAGCTCTCATGACAAAAGCAATCCCAGAAGATGACTCTGACTCTGATGATGAAATCAAAGCTTTTGTTGAATCACTAGCACTTATTACCAAACAATTCACAAAAAAGTTTGGTAATAGATCTTTTCAAGGAAGCAAAAGATTTAATCGTTCAACTCCAAATTATACTCCTAGACAAGAGATCCAGAGGGCTGAGAAGACAGAGGCAGAGAAGAAAGAGGATGAACTGAAGAAAAAGAAGGATGTGTGCTATAGATGTGGCAAACCAGAGCACGATTCAAAGGATTGCAGGGGAGCTCTGGACAAAGACAAAACGTACTACAAGAATAAATACAAGTAAAATGTCGCTGAAACAGCTCACTTTGCAGAAAAGGAAAACTGGCTAGGAGATGAGTCTAGTGGTGATGAAGCCATGTTCTGCGGAATGGCCAAAACCAATGAATCAGAAGATCAGCCTTCTGAATCACCGGTTAGTACTATCTCTGAATCATCTGAACTCGAAAACACCATTCTGATTTTGTCAAATAATTTTGAAGAACTTAAGCAAAAGCTTACAGTTGAAAAGAAATTGCGAAAATATTGAACAAACTCTTTCTGTAACTCATAGGGAAAGAGATTTACAAAAGAGAGATGGATCTTTTAACAAAAGAAAAACTGGAGCTAAGTTCTGAAAATGAGAAGATTTCTAAAGTTTTAAAAATTACTGAAGTTAAGCTCAAGGAAGAGAAATTGAACTTCACTAAACATCTGGAAGGCAAAGATAAGGAGATCAAAGCAAAAGAAAGTGACAGATTGAATTCTGTAGCACTTAAAAACTATTTTCAAAAGGAGAGACAATTTTTACATATTGAACTACAAAACAAAAAGCTACAGATCAAAACATATCTGGATGCTCAGAAAGTTCATGACAAAATAAATACACAAGTAGGGAGATCTGGACCTGGTTTCGAGGATCTGGATCCCTACACATGTGAAAAGAGGTCTACTCTGAAATCTGTTTTCTGTCTAGGATAAGAACAGAAGCCTGCGTTTCCAATTTTATATGAATAATGTATTTTTTAAAAATCAAAACAGGAAAATGGTCATCATCAACGTAAACTCAAGTTTAAAAACATCGAATATTCATCTGGAAAAACAAACATTGATCTGAATAAAATTCAGAAGAAAAGTGACATTTTCACATGTGGCTCAAATGTTCATATAACTTTAAATCCAGAAGCCAATGCTTTTATTCCTACACAAGCAGAAGAAGAGATAAGGCTTGGGTTTGAAAATGATATTCTCTCAACTTTGGATGAATGCTTTAAACTTGAACATGAAAATGTTCAGCAAAATTCTTTAGAAAACCATCCAGAGATATTTCCTTATTTTTTTGTTGACTTAAATCTTTCAGAGACATAAGACGACTTGAAAATAACTACATATCCCTGGGAGAATGATGACTAAAGTGATGATTTCTTTGATAACTCAGAGAAATATTTTTCATATTTAGAAAATCAATTACCTTCTGTTTACAAAAAGGTTCCAGAGGTAGTTAAGAATGAAAACGCACCCTTCTTATATACAAAAGAACCTCTGGAGATCAGAGCCTCTGGTCTGAATGTTGAAAAACATTCAAGTGGAATACCAATACTCTCTGTTCCTCCAATAAGACAGAGAAAACCGGTTCCCATTCATCCAGACTTCATTGGGATGTGTCTTAAGGCCAAATCTTGTCTTGAACTTGAGAAAGAAGAGAGTCTTAAAAAGAAATTGAATGTTCAGCAAAAATCTCTGTGAAGTCCTCCAAAGTTTACTGCTGCTCAAAAAGGCAAATGGAAATCTAATCTTTCTGCTTCTGTTTCAGTAATTCCGAAAGCTCCTGAGAAGGTTTATCAGAGAAATCCTCAACAGAAGAACACTTATGATTCTAAGCATAAGTCTAGCCTAGCTAAGAAGTTCAGTAGAACTACTGATACGAGTATAGACAGAAACAAGAAGAATTGTAATTCTCATTATTCTAATGAAAATTCAATGCAATCCTTTATGTCTCAGAATTCTGAATGTTTTCTTTATTCTTAAAACTCAAGCAATTTTTCTCAAGTCCCTCTGATTGTTCATATGATAACTTTTCACACTTTAGGACTAAACCAAAGAAAAACAAAAATACAGAAAATAAAAAGAACAAACCTTTAAAACCTGCTAAATCAAATCATGTGCAAAATAAAAAGAGTGAAAAGTCTAAAACTAACGTTAAAGGACCTATTATGAGATGGGTACCTAAAACACTCTGATTGTGCTTGCAGAAGCAGGGTGTGCACATCTGGTATCTTGACTCTGGATGCTCGAGGCACATGACTGGATCGAAAAACTTACTCTCCCAATTCAAAGACAAATGTGGTGGAGCTGTAACATTTGGAGACAATGATAAGGGTCAAATAAAAGGCTACGGTACTTTACAAGAAGATAATATTACCTTATCAAAAGTAGCTCATGTTTCTGGTTTGAAACATAACCTGCTGAGTGTAAGTCAACTTTGTGATTCTAAAATACTTGTCGTATTTGATGAAAATCATTGTTAATTATTTTCTAAGGCAGGTGAAGAACTCTGGAGAGCGGACATAAAAGGTAATCTATATATGATGAACTTCACATCAAAGGACGATAAAGAAACCCTCTTTCTTATCTCCAAAAAGAGTGAAGTTGCGTGGTTATGGCATCACAAAATGTCTCACTTAAATTTTGATAAACCTTGAAATGTTTGTCAAACACAATTTGGTAACTGGTCTTCCAGAAGTCCACTTTCAAAAGGATCACCTCTGCCCTGCATGTGAAATGGGAAAAATAAAACGAGCATCTCATAAAACAAAAAGTGATCATTCTTGTACTAGTCAGCTGAGAGTTCTGCTCTGATGGAGGTGCATATTCATATTCTCCACTCGGGAAATGGGCAAGCAAATCAACTAAGGCTTGCCTTTGCAATTGTTACATGTCCACCTCTGTGGTCCCATTGCAATTCAAAGTTTATCTGGTAAAAAGTATATTCTGGTACTTATTGATGAATTTTCCAGGTATACATGGCTCGCAGTTGTAAGACAAAAATCAGAGGTGCCTATTGTTTTACAAAACATGATGACCAGAATCCAAGTTCTTCTACACCAGAAGATTCAGCAGCTAAGAAGTGATAACGGTACTGAGTTAAAGAATGCCAAGCTTGAAGCATACCTTGTTGAAAATGGAATTACACAAAACTTCTCAGCTGTACACACTCCTCAACAAAATGGTGTAGTAGAACGACGCAATAGAACCTTGGTGGAAGCAGCCAGAACGATGCTTGCAGCTTCTGGACTCCCTATCCATTTTTGGGCAGAAGCTGTAGCCACTGTTTGTTTCACTCAGAACCGTTCAATTATTGTCAAGAGGCATCTCAAAACCTCTTATGAGCTTATAAATAAAAGAAAACCCTATGTTAAATTCTTTCATATTTTTGGTTGCAGGTGTTTTATTTTAAATGACAGAGAAAAACTTGGCAAGTTTGATAAAGAATCCGATGAAGCTCAATTTAGGATATTCATTAAATTCAAGAACTTTTAGAGTCTTTAATTTACGTACTAAGACTGTTATGGAAAGCATTAACATCGATTTTGATTATCAAACTCAACTGACTTCTGAGTATTCTACTTCTGAACTCAAACTTAACACTGTTACCTCTGATTATCTTTCAGGTTCCAGAGAATCCGAAATCGATGCCATTTTTCAAGATTTTATGGGCGAAGAAATATTTTCAGAGCAAATACAAAAGAATCCATCCTTAAGTATTCCTGAAGTTCTTCAAGCTTATGGAATTACTCTTTCTAGTCCTGAAAATTCTGATGAGAGTCCACCAGCATCTTCTGTTCTTCCCATTCCATCAAGCGACTGTCCAGAAGCCACTTCAATTCCAGATGAAAATTCTTCGATACCTTCATCTGAGGGGGAGACTTTAGATGCTGCTCACGATTCATAATCAATTCCAGATGAGGTTATTCAATCTTTTGAAACTGAAGTTCAAGTCCAACAAGTACCTCAAACTAGGATGACGAGATGGACTAAATCACACACTCCAAATCTTATTATTGGCAGTCCATCTGAAGGTGTTAAAACAAGATCTGCTACTGCAAATAAAGCCTTTTATGTTAATTTCCTTAGCATGATCGAACCAAATCACGTTCATGAAGCTTTGCAAGAACCCAACTGGGTGGAAGCTATGCAAGAAGAATTACTTCAGTTTGAACGCAATAAAGTTTGGAACTTAATACCCTTTCCAAAGGACAAACTCGCAATTGGTACTAAGTGGGTCTTCAGAAACAAGAAAGACGAAGACGGCATAGTGATCAAAAATAAAGCTCGACTAGTGGCCTTCTCTGCATACAAAAACCTTAAGGTGTATCAAATGGATGTTAAATGTGCATTTCTGAATGACTATTTCAAAGAAGAAGTGTACGTTGAACAACCTGCTGGTTTTAAAGATGCTAAACATCCAGAGTATGTCTATCCTTTCGACAAAGCTTTATATGGTTTGAAGCAAGCACCAAGAGCCTGGTACGAACGCTTATCTACGTTTCTGATCAGTAAAGGTTACGAAAAAGGTAAAATTGATACGACTCTGTTCATCAAAAGAGGCAAAGGTATGTTAATTGTTGTCCAAATCTATGTGGATGACATAATCTTTGGTTCTACTCATCAATCAGAAGTTGATTTGTTTTCGAAATTGATGGAACAAGAATTTGAAATGAGTATGATGGGAGAACTAACATTCTTTCTAGGACTCCAAGTCAAACAAAATGCCTCTGGCATTTTTATAAATCAAGCTAAGTATGTTTCTGACATGCTTAAGAAATTTCATCTTCAAAATTCCTCACCTATGAAAACTCCTATCTCTACTAGCACGAAACTTGGCCCTGATCCTTCTGGGAAATAAGTGGATGTTACGGGCTATAGAGATATGATAGGATCTCTTCTGTATCTGACAGCTGGTAGGCCAGATATTATGTTTGCCACTTCCCTCTGTGCTCGTTATCAAGCCAACCCAAAAGAATCTCATTTGGCTGCTGTTAAACGAATTTTTAGATACCTTAAGGGAACTCCTTCACTGGGTCTCTGGTATCCTAAAAATTCTGGATTTGATCTAATGGCATATACAGATTCTGATCATGTAGGACGTAAGTTGGACAGAAGAAGTACCTCTGGTAGCTGTCAACTTCTGGGGAACAGGCTTATAAGCTGGACATCCAAGAAACAGAACTGTGCTTCAACATCTACAGCTGAAGCTGAATATGTTGTTGCTGCCAGTTGTTGTTCCCAAGTCATTTGGATGAAGACTCAGCTCAGAGACTACGGTTTAGTCTACGATAAGATCCCCATCCTATGTGACTCAGAAAGTGCCATTGCCATCACTGAAAATCCAGTTCAACACTTCAAAACCAAACACATCGATATCAGGTATCATTTTATCAAAGATCATGTAGAGAAGGGCACAATAGAAATGTATTTTGTCTCTACTGATTATCAACTTGCTGATATTTTCACAAAAGCTCTAGACGATAAGCGCTTTAATTTCTTAGTCAGCAAGTTGGGCATGTTAAATATGTAATTCCTTTTAAAACTATGATCTTCATAGGATTAAAACATAATTACTTATTTATGTTCACAAATTTTGGTTTGTTTTATTCTTATTTTTTTCTGATTGAATAAATCAGAACTGTCCAGAAGCTTCTGGTCACTTCTGATGGTTTCATCTAGAGGCACTTAAAAGCCTCTGGACACCTCTGTGCTTCAAAAGAATATATCTTACATTTCTGCACCAAGTAATGACAGCAAAGGAGCATTACTTGAAAAAGCAAGGGGGAGCAAGATGCAACTTTTGAGGGGGAGCACATCGATCAATTCGAGGGGGAGCAAATCAAGTCTAACAGAAGTTAGCTGTCTTCTGAACCTCTTTTCACTTAAAATTTTTGTTGAATCTGTTTCTTCTGAATAAATCTTGCCGTCAAGGTTACTAAGAATTTTCAGATTCAACTAAAACTTTTTCTGGAAGGATGTTCTTTTGACATTTTTGGTCACAAAATGTTTTCTCTGACTAGATATTTTCTGACTTCGTTTTTCCTCTGGAATTTTCATTTTAATAAGTTCATTTTATTTAACTCTTGCCTTCAAGGTTAATTAAAATTTTCTTATTTTATTAAAGTTTCTTAAGAAACACATGTCTTTAAAATATTAAACTTTCATTTGGTTCAAAAACTGATTTATTCAAGCAAATGTCTGATTTTAAAATTCAATTAAAAAGCTTTATTAATCTCAAAAATTATTTTATTCAACAGATTACCTGTTGATTAATTAATAATTTTTCTTATTAATTTCTTTTTAATTTTCTTTATGGGCTTAATCAACGGTTTAAAGGTAATTAAACCCTTTCAGTGACTCATCCATACCCGTGCTAGTCATCACACACGCAATCAAATTGTCCACGTGTCAATGATCTAGTTATTGCATGACTGCACACCTGTGCTTACATCAGCATAAACGAACCGTTTTTTCCCATGCCCAAATTAAACCCTTTCCATTCCAAATTACACTCACGTACTCTTTCTCTCTCATATATAAACCTCCCAACTACAGTGCATCGTCTTCTTCCTCACGCTATTACTCGCAATTGCAAACCTGCTCTCTCATCGACTTCCAAACACCCTAATTTCATCAATGGTGACCCAATCTGCTAATCTCAATGTCCAAAATGAAGATGGAAGGTTAATCGACTCAAAGGCTGACAGTGCTCCAGTCATCAAACTGCCACTGAAGGCTAACAATGTTCAGGTACTTCTCGATCCAAACACATATCTGGCCGATTACAGGGTCATGATAGAGTTCCTCCAACACCATTCTCTAAACCGAACCCTAACTTTAACCAATCCCAATGTCCCTGAAATTTATGTCCAAGAAGTTTGGCAATCCATGTTTATACAAGATTAAGAAACTCTTATTGGAATCCTTAGCCACCCCACCGAATCTGACACTGCTGTGGAAATAACCATTATCAAGAATAAAATCGCAAGGTATTTTCATTTGCCCCAACCCATTATCGATGATAGTGAACAAAAAATACCCAATCCTGCTCTTGAACAAAACCCTACCCCTGAAGCCTTACTTGCCTTCATCAACTTCTTGGGTTATAATGAACGTCTTACAAAGTTATCTGAGTTCAAAAGAAAGCAGTTACCCCCAATGTGGAACGTACTGGTTTCCATCCTGAACAAGAGCCTAACTTGGAAAATCGGCTCCTAAGACCAGGCAAGCAAGAGCATCCTTACCATCGTGTATGGTATGTACTTCAATCGACCACTGGATTATGCGAGTTTGATTTTCCAAGGAATGAAAACTGTTGTGCATACGAAGGTTACTCACCACAGCCAAGGAAGAGCCCTCCCAGCCCTAATGTTTCCACGATTTTTATCCCTATTCACTTTTCCAGCCATAGGGGCTCTGAAGGCTCCTCTGCTTCAACCATTTTGCAAGATTGCATCTATGAGCTCACATAAGCCGATCATCGACGACAATGGATATCCATCACCAAGGGCACTCTCCAGGTACATGCGTAATCTCATACCTACAACCTTTCCTAATCTCATATCCTATAGAAGCTCTCTGGTATCCTCAGAACCAAGAATACCTACCCCAGAGCACTTAGAGCCTAGTTAAGCAGTGAGGGGTCAAGTGAGCGTGAGGTTGAAAAGAATGTGAGTGGACATCCTAGTGCTTCTACCCATCCTAACCTCTTACTACAAGAGGGTACTGAAGATGTCCATAGAGACACATTTGAGCGAATCTCACCTTCTTCCCAAAGGGCACCCACATTTACTGAGATAGATGGCAACACATCTACTCTCATTGACCAAGGACTACCCAGTCCAATCCACCCAGAAGCCAACCGATCAGAGGATACTCTTCTTTCCTCTGGATCTAGCACTACCGGGGATTCCACCTCTTCTTCATCATCCTCTCAAAAGGGTGATGATGAAAATATAACCGTTCCATTGCCCTAGAACTCGCCACTACCCACACCACTCATTGATGTCTCCGTGACCAACGAGGTCCTAGGGCAAGCAGAGGGTACGTCCATACCCTTTGATAGTATAGATGCTGACGAAGTCCCATCAGAGGGGTTACAGCCACAGGATGCACCACTTACCGGGGTCTTTACCCTTTATAAAGGTAAGCACATTGTGTTCAACTCCCCATCCTCTGATGATAGGGAACAAGTTGAACCAATCAGAACAACCGAAGAGATGTCTGTCAATGACAGACCTCGAACATAGGTTGGAAGTCCCTCCACACTCAACGTCAATACAGGTGTGAATGAGGGCCTCTCTGAACGCGAGAGACAAGGGGCTCCATGTGTTGGAGATGCACCAGTTACACCTTCTGATTTCGTCACCAATGCAGCGTTTATGGCATTTGGTGATAAAATTCAGAGATCTATGGACGATGTAAAATTATCCCTTGACTCTCAGCAAACCATACTCAACAATATTCATATAGAACAATTAGCTCAGTCTGAAACTCTGGAGGCCATCAAGAAGCTCATCACTGATAATGCAGATTCTCAGAGGAACTCTGCTTCTGACCACTTTCATGCTCTGGACGCTGGCATTAAGGCCAATTCAGAGGCAATTTTCCATCTTCCTGAAGCGCTTCCATTTCCAGAGGTCACCATTTCTGTTGCTGAATACGATTCTTTCGTAGCTGATATTCAGAAGATCATTAAGGCCGTTATTCCTACTGACATGGCTATTTTCCAAAAAGCATGATTGAAAGGATCAATGCATTGACTTCGAGATATGTCTCTAAGACAAATACTAGCACTTCAAACATGGATCAGAAGATCACTTCTTTAGAAACCTCTGTCTCGAATTTATCCACCATGGTAAGTTCTATCTCTGCTGCTTTTGATTATAAGAAGAAAGCTAAGGAGGCAAGGGCATGTAAGAAAGCAGAGCACAAGCGCAAAAAATCTGAGGATCAGGATCCTGATTCTCAGAAGGGGAAGAATCTGGAAAATCTTAAGAAGGCCAAAACTGAAACTGTTCAGAAGATGGATCAAGACAGAGGTAAAGCTCCTGTCCCTTCACCCTCTGCTCCTCCTCCTTCTAAACAAACTCCTGTAACTCCAACGCCACTTGCCACACACACTGGTCCTCTTCCTAAAGATCCAGAGGTGGCCAAGTTTTTGCTTGAGATTATTGGTAAAACAAAGAGACAATCTCAACCTTCAAGTGCAAGTCCTTCTGCCCCTGCCCCTCGACAATCAAATATCGATGCTGAAAAAGCCAGAGTTGAAGAAGATAGAGCCAGAACTGAGGCTGAACTCAGAGCCAAAGCTGAAGCTGACAAAGCTAAAGCTGAAGCTGATGAAGCCAAGGCCGAAGCTGAAAGTGCCAAGGCACAAGGAGAAATAGACAAAACATAAGCTAAAAAGGCTAAAGCTGAAGCTGATAAAGCTAAGGCCGAAGCTGAAAGAGCACGGGAAAATTTTGAGAAAGCCAAACGAGAGGAGTCATTAAAATGCAAAGCTGCATATGAAGAAAGACAACATAAGTTGGGAAAACTTGAGTTACCAACTCTGGAATTGAAAAACAGGCACATGTATGCTCCTGCTGATCAGAAGATTTTCTTGATGCTGCCTAATTTTGCAAATGACTATCATGTAAGTGATGCTGCCAAGGATAAATTTATGAGTAATAGGCATGCAAGAAAGGATGCTTACTCGATTGTACCAATCAAAAAGATCTCTGCTATCAAGCACACTCAATTTAAACAATCAGAGATCTGGTACACAATATATGAGGTAGTCAGAGAAGACAAAGAGACTTACTATTTTTGTGACAATGATCTATTATCCATTAACCCTTCTGATCTTCTGATCCTGGAGAAATTCATGAACATTCAAATGAACAAGAAAAGGGATAGTCAAGATAAGATTGCTTACTTTAGGATCATTGAGTGCATGAAATCTTTTATTAGATACAGAAGACAAGTAGACTTTCAGATTGGGTTGAACTACAATGTTGACAACTTATATATCTTTGCTCCAAATGAAGACTTGGAAGGCCTCAATTCTCTGAGAATTGGAAAAGTGCTGACTCAGCCAGAAGAAGGGGTTGTGTTCAAGAGGCCACACAGAAGAAGCTTCTTCAAAATAAAAGAGGCATACAAATATTCATCAGAGGTAGTATATATTGTCAAATGTTATGCCTCTATTGAAGTTGATGATCATGACCAAGAAGCAATAGAGAAGATAGTGAAGAGACTTGACAGCGTCTTAAAGATCAGAGAAATTACAAATCAAATTTCCAAGATTATCTCACAGGTTTCCCCTTCTGACACAAACGAAACTAAAGCCAAACAAAGTCATCTTTTAACATTCTGGAATTCATACTTAGGGGGAGATTGTTAGACCTCATTTTCAGGAAAGTATGAACCAGAATTATACAAGTGCAGAAGATCAGAAGTTCATCTTCTGATCTCACTCATCACAGAGATGCCCAGAGTTTGGAAGAATAGCTGGACTACAACAGAGGTTTCATACGCGCTCCTGATGACGTGGAATGCACATGTTTCATGTATCTAACCTTGTAACTAAATTTGTTACAAGCTTTGCTTATGTGTCAGTTTGTAATAGGCTAGAATGTTGACTTCTATTCATTGTACTAGTATAAATAGATCCTTTTATGAATGTAATAGTTGTCGATCTGAGATACATTTTTGGAGAGCAAATAGAGCATTTCATTCACCGTATTGTAATCATCTTCCAGGTTATTAATATAAATTACCATTTGTTCTTTAATGTCGTTCTTACTATTCTTACTGGTATCTGCTTTAATTCGTAGATCTAATTTGCTTCCGCTTATATTTTCACATTCGATCTATAGATTAATTGTTAGAAAGGCATCTGGGTTCCAACAAAGTCAATACGGAATTCCACCTGACATTCGGATGGTTTCCCTGGAAAGTCCTTCGGGAACACCTCCGGGTATTCCCTTACTATAGGTACATCCAATATCATCTCCTTTTCTACTTTTACGTCTATGGCATAGGGTAGGTAATCTATGCATTCCTTTCGAAGATACTTTCTTGATTTCAAGGTCGTGATCATTTTAGTGTTGTTTTTCCTTTGATCCGACATAGACATGAACCGTCTCTCCCTCTAGGGTCTAGATCTTGATCATCTTCTTATTGCATACGATTTGGGCTTGGTTGTAAGATAAACAATCCATGCCTAGGATCACATCAAACCCCCTAAACACTTTCGCAAAACCTTAACAGGCAACTCCTTATAGTCTATACAGATCGTGCAACCATCAATTATCTCCTCTACGTTAATCTGAACCTCGTTAGTTGTTTCTACAATGTAGATTTTCTCTAGTCTACAAGAATTCTTAATCAATTAGTGGCGGAAAGCAGTGGCAAAAAACAATGAACATAAAACTACCATTTGCACCTGAGTCAAATAATACATGAGCATAGACATTGTCGAGTGGAAACATATCTGATGTCATATTGTATGCTCAGCCACGTCCTTTGGAAACCTCCTTCCTTTTATTAGAACTCATCCCCATTCCTTCACCAGACAATTTCACACTGTTTGGTTCCCCTTTTAGAACCTTAGGGCACTAGAACTGCATATTTTCATGCCCCGATACACTCATAACAGGTCTTTTTTTGGGCATTCTCGCGTAGTATGCCCTAGCTTTCCACACTTGTAGCAGTATAAGCTCCCAAATTTTAAAACGGATCTATCTTCCTTTGCTCCGTCACCACACTTGGTAATTTGCAAACTTGGCATTTTCCATGAAATCATTGACGTATTCTTAGACTGAAGATAATCCTTGTTCTAACCTCAGGAACTCCGACTCTAAGTTTTTCACCTCTGACTAGTTGTAGTACTTCTCCATCATCAAATCTTTCATTTGTTCCCAAGACATGGAGTTATATCCTTATCTCCTCTAACTTCACACCTGGTTTCCCCCTAATGATGGGTAGTATCAATGAGGGGTTAGTGGCCGCATATGTCACTTTGTGATCCTTAGAGCCCTTGCAGATCCTGAAACAACTATGCATTTTCTTATCCAATTCATTAGGGCCACTACGCCCTCGATACCCTTAAACTCCTTCGGGCGTATGTTATTGAAGTCCTTATAATTACATCCATTCTCCTTTTTAGATGGAACCACTATCTTGCTATTCTCGTTGTCAGCCGCCTCAGTATCCTCCTGGTTACTTGCTTTAATATCGTTCTAGTCACATGTCTCTGTATTTCTCCTTTCAGTCCTCTTCAGCTTGCTTCTTCAGCCTGGCCTATAACATCATTTCTATCATACCAAGCAGGTATTCTGAAGAACTTGTGTCGTCCTATCGACCATCATCTCCTCGGTAATAAGGTCTCCACTTCCCCTTCCTCATGCACTCCCACGTCCTCGACCTGCAGCGGTATTAAAATGTACGGACGAGGAGGCACTCAAACTAGCGATGTGACCATCACCTCGGCCTCGGTCTTGAGCTCACCCGCTAGTGGCAACATTTTGGTGCCACCTACTCCCACGGGTTCGGTCCTACCGGGTCCTCTAGACACCATACCCGATGTCATAAAACACTTCATTTTTCTGATCATACTATTTCATAATGCCTTAATGACAATATTCCAATCTTCCAATGGACTCCAGATACTCTGATACAAGATAAGGCACCAAACTCATATACACATTGAGAAAAATTCATTTATATATTCTATCATGTACGTCTATACACCACAACATAATGATATAACCAAATATGTCCAAAACACCTCCATTAACCTAACCACCATATTACCATATCATATGAGGTCAGTTATAACTCTTTGACCTAAAATTTTAAAATAAGGAAATATATCATAATGCACAACCATATATACACTTCTCTCTTAATAACATGCTAAAAACTCCTTATTGGCTCGATAGGTGATAAAATCCACCTAGGAGTTCCACACACAAATATACAGGTGTAAAATCCCCAAGAGGTATCGTGAGGTCCATGAAAATACCTCTCTCCTTTACTACCAATGTTCCTCTAACATACAATAGTACTACATGACCACTTCTCGGAAGAAATGCTAATGGTCTCTAGCTTTCACCCTCCATTCTCGCTAGTCATGTGTAAATATTATTCACAATACTAGCATTTTATAGCCTTATAAGGTACTTGTCTTTCAACCTTACATTTTAACACCTTCAAACCCATTCAATATTAACTCATCACCTTCTTTAAGCACCTCTCCAATTAATCATGAAGTACATATCAGTACAAGCTCCAAACTTATAAGCAAAAGCAAAATAATGTAAGTCATAACCAAATCATATACTCTTACTCCTTTCCCGATCTTAACTCATATTTCACCGCTCAGTTTAATTTTAGGCTATAATAATAACCTTATTCTTTTAAACTACAGCTCTGATACCAACTTGTAACACCCTCATTTCCACGTATGAGTAATGTCACATCATACATCCCAAATATTACCTTATGTCGTCAATCTTGACAATAAGGTACAATCGGTACCACAAACACAACGGAAGTCTTAACTTAAACAATACAAGACTCCAACATTAACCCGCCTATACTATGCTATGTTACATAAACTCCAAATACATAACATAAATAAGTTTAGCGACTAGCAAAATACATAGAAGGAAAATAGCAAAAAGAGTCCTATCTATGTATTGTCCTTTACTTTGCCCAAACCTAAACCACTGGCGCCTGAGATGTATATTAATAGTTAGTGTTGATCATAACTCCTCTCAAGGATTTGAATATGATTCCTTTTTACACTTATTGAAATTCCTTTTTTAAGTTTAAGTTCAAATTCAGCGATTAGCATACGCTTCCATCAGCGATCACTGAAGATCAAGGACCTTAAGCTTATATCTGAAGATCTGAAGATCAGCGATCACACCAAATGACCATTCAGCAAAAGTCGAAGACCAAGCTGGAGAAAGAGATAATCAGCTACGTGACTGAAGTGGTTCAGCGATAGCAAAGATTATCCATCCAAGTGTGAAGTCTTGTGAAGCCTCAGCGATACTGAAAGTTCATCCTTGAAGATTCAGTCTTAGCGATCAAGTGAAGCTTCTCATACAAGATTAACGTTGACCTTATCCTCGATGCACAAAAGACAAACCCTATACTGTGTCAGAGAAGGACGTACGAATTGTCTCTTATGTCCCCATCATATCTGATATGGTACTGTTCAAATGCGGCCAAAAACATGGTTGTATTCAGAGCAAAGGACAAGTCTCCTATGGATGCTTGCCATGTAGCATATACCTTTTGTCTTGCATTAAATGCAAACGAGTATAAATAAGATGAAGATATCTTCTTCATTTGGGTGCATGCTGCTTTCTTTCTTCAACCTTCTATATTCCATCTTACTTCTTTCTTGTGCGTCAATCTTAGTGATTTCTTAGTTACAATAGAATAGGTTAAAACTTGTTCTAATTCCGCTTGTAACTGTAAATTTGTTTATGCAATATAAACTCATTTAAAATCAAAATTCTATGTGTTTGTATTCAACCCCCCCCCCCCCTTCTACAAACTGTTTCTATATCCGAGAACTCTTGTAGACTCCTTAGGGACCAACAAGTGGTATCAGAGCAGTCTGTTTTGTATCTTTAAAATATTTTCTTTCTAAACTATTTTAAAAATATCAAATCCTAATACAAACTATAATGACAATAGATCTTTAGCTAAACCTCCAAGATTTAGCCATGATAATTTCCCATTGTAGAAGGAAATAATGTCTCTGTTTCTAGAAGGATCAGACCTAAAGATCCCTTACTATATAGAAAACGGACCATTTGTTCCTACAACTATAGTAGCTGGTGTTCCTGCCACCACTACTACTCCAGCCATCCCTGAAAGGAGTATCATTAAAACTCCTAATCGATGGACTGAAGAAGATAAGAAAGAAGTTGCTATTGACTCAAAAGCCATATCCATAATAGCAATGTCCCTCCCTGATGAAGTCCATCACTTAGTAATGAAAATGAGGACTTCTAAAGCCATGTGGGATACTTTATGTATTCAATATGAAGGAACCTCTGAAGTACAAATTACTAGAAGCATTAATCTAGTAAGACAGTATGAAAGCTTAATGCATCATAAAGGTGAAACTCTTTCCCAACTTCACGAACGTTTTAACTACTTGTTGATTGATCTAAAAACAGTCAACGGACACTATTCAAATGCTGAAATTCTGACAAAGTTTATGGAGGCACTACCCGAACAATGGGCAGTGTATACTACATGTCTGAAATTGTCAAAGAATCTTGAAACTTTGTCTTTAAGTTCTCTATATGAGATGCTCTTAAATGAAGAGCAATCCCAAGTTTTAAGGAAAAACCTCATCAATGAACTCAAGGGTGCCAAAAGTACTTCTTTGGCACTCGTGTCTTCAGAGGTAAATCCTTTAAAAAATACTTCCTCTGCCAATATTACTTCTATCACTGAATTAGGTCAAACTGATTCAGAAGATCAACTCACTGATGCTGACATCTCTGAGTTCGATAACTCTCTGGCTCTGTTAACTAATAACTTTAAAAGATTCACCAGAAAGAGCAACTTTTGAAGAACACTGACTCTTGCTGACTCTGATAAATTAAAGACTATGCCCGCTGTGAAAGCCTCAGCCATATAATACAATTGTCAGCGAAAGGGTCACTTCGCTAGTGAATGTAGATCCAAGAAAGTTGCAGCCCCCACTATCTCGCAGACCTCTGATAAGAAAGAGAAGTATTTGAAATTAAAAAAACAAATACAAAGATCTGAAGAAAAACCAGCCAAAAGGCAAAGGTCTTGTCGCTGAAGAAGTTGATTGGGATGATGAAGGTAACTGGGCCAAAACCTCTGATGAGTCAGGAACAGATGAAGAAGATCTTGCCTTCTAATGTCTTATGGCAAGAATAGAAGACGCTGAAGAAGTATTTGAAACTTCTTCCTCTTAGTCTCCTTCTACTCAGGTATCCATCCCTTCTATCTCCTTAATATCTGAAAATGATAACTTATCTGCGCTCGATGCTATGACTGTTGATTTTTACAATGCTCTAAATGGAAAAATCAAAGCTGAGAAAATTAACAATGATTTATCTGAACAATTAAAAAAAATTCATCTAAAAATCAAAGAACTTTCAAAGATTGAGGAAACCTTAAAGGACCAAGTCTTTGTAAATCAAACAATTAGCATTAAGAAATAGCAAGCTATCACTGAAAGAGAGAAGGCCATCGCTGATCTTAAATCTGAGAAGGCTACCATCGAAGGATGGTGCAAAGCCTCTGATAAGGTAAATGAGATCATCAATGCCCAGATCCCTATGAAAGTAAGAAGTGGGTTAGGCTTTATCCTTGACAAGGAAGAATCAGAGAAAGATCGTTCCATGCTCAAATTTGGAATGTTTGTCTCCTCTATCCCTAATCCTTCCTCTTTTTCTCAGAGACCTCACTCTAATAAGAAGACTCCTGTGTTAAAATCTTTCGATTCTAAGAAAGTGGTCAAAAACAAGGTTCTTGACCAGGTTCCTAGAAAGAAAAACGTTCAGAAGAAGAACAAGAAATCTTCTACTTCCTCAGAGAGCAATCCTAAACCTGGGAGAAAAATCTCTGAATTTTTTCAGAGGTCAACCCTCAGAATTAAGATCGACCTCACTCCTGTCCCTGAATAGGTAGTCATACCTCCAAGAACAATGGATAAAGGAATTCTTGGTCCTATCCCTGACAAAGTCCCTTCTATCTCTATGAAATCTTTGAATTCCAAACCATATAAATATAGGAAGTGCTATCACTGTGGTGAAACTACCCACATTGCAAGTAAGTGTCCTAATGCTACTAAAGTTGATAAACTAGCTCATGGAAAGTAGCTCAAGCTGATAAATCAGCCAGAGTGAAATCCACCAAGGTTGCAAAACCAACAAAGTTGAAGATATTCACTCATGAAAGTTCTTCAGCAAGTAGCTTTTCCGCCACTCCTCTCACTAACAAAGCAGGACCTATAGTAATATGGGTACCTTCAAACAATTAATCTCTTTGTTGTATGCAGAGTTCTAAAGGTATCTGGTATCTCGATAGCCGATGCTCAAGGCACATGACTGGCAGAAAATCTCTGCTCTCTGACTACAAAGAAAAAGGTGGTCCATCAGTGACCTTTGATGGAAATGACAAAGGATACACTAAAGGATATGGAATCTTGTCCAACGGAGACACCTCGTTTAGTCGAGTTGCCTACGTTGAAGGACTAAAGCACAATCTCTTAAGCGTTAGTCAGCTATGTGACAAAGATTTCAAAGTTCTATTCCTAAGGAATAGATGTGCTGTCACTAACTGCAATGATAAGCTTCCCTTAACAGGCAAAAGAGTTGAAAATGTATACGTAATCAATATGAATAGTTCTCACTCTGAGAACATGTGCTTTATCTCAAAAGCATCCTCTGATGTTAATTGGTTATGGCATAAAAGACTCTCTCATCTCAACTTTAAGACAATTAATGAACTGTCTCAAAAGGAACTTGTTAGAGACCTCCCAAATCATAGCTTTGCAAAGGAATCTCTTTGCTCAGCGTGTGAAAAGGGAAAGCAGACAAAAGCATCTTTCAGATCTAAACAAGTTTCTTCAGTAACCTCACCTCTTCAGCTACTCCATATGGATCTCTTTGGACTTGTCAATGTCCAATCTATATCTGGAAAGAAATAAACTCTTGTGATTGTTGATGAATATTCCAGATACACATGGGTATTCTTTCTTTGATCCAAAAGTGACACCCCTGATATGATAATCTCTTTTATCAAAAGAATAGAAGTTCTGAACAATTTGACTGTTCGTTCCATGAGAAGTGATCATGGTACTGAATTCAAGAACAGTACTCTGATAAATTTCTTTGACGAAAAAGAAATTTCTCACAACTTCTCTTCAGTAAGAACTCCTCGGCAAAAACGGTGTTGCTGAAAGAAGAAACCGAACTATCATTGAAGCAGCCCGCTCAATGCTCAGCGAATCACGTCTTCCAACTCAATTCTGGGCAGCGGTCAATACAGCATGCTTTACTCAAAATCGATCTCTGATTGTGAAACGATTCAAGAAAACCCCTTATGAATTATTTCATGGAAGAAGACTAACTCTGAAGTATCTTCACATCTTTGGATGCAAATGCTACATTCTGAATGACAGAGATCATTTGGGAAAGTTCGATCCAAAAGCTGATGAAGGAATATTTCTTGGATACTCCTCTGTATCTAAGTCTTTCAGAATCTTCAACAAACGAAAACAACACGTTGAAGAATCCATGCACGTCAATTTTGATGAATCTCGTACTACCCTTACTTCTCCTATCCCTGAAGAAGGTGAAGAATTAAATTCATGGATGAAGTCTCACTATGGGGAACCTGAAACTTATTTCAACAATCAGTCTCTATGCTTCTCTTGGAAATCCCTCAGTGAATAATCAAGCTTCATCCTCTGCAAGTCAATCCCCTGAGTCTCCTCAATTGATTTTAAACGATGAAGTACCTATTACTGAAACAACAAGTATTATCCCTGAAGTAGAAGAACAAGTCGCTAAATCTGCGGTTGATCTCTCTCCTCAACCACCAGCTCAAATTATTGGTGATCCAAATGCAGGTATCAAAACACGTAGAGGTACAGGTAAATATGTCTCTATGTTAACTTCATCTCTCTCTCTGAACCTAAAAAGATAGATCAAGCTATCTCTGATCCTAGCTGGATTTCAGCGATGCAAGAAGAACTAACTTAGTTTCGTAGAAACAAAGTTTGGAATCTTGTTCCTAGACCCTCTGGTAAAACATTGATTGGAACCAAATGGGTGTTTAGAAATAAGCTAGATGAAAACGGGACTGTTATTCGCAATAAGGCTAGACTTGTCGCTAAAGGATACAGACAGGAAGAAGGTATTGACTACGATGAAACCTTTGCACCTGTAGCTCGTTTAGAAGCTATAAGACTTTTCTTAGCTTATGCTGCCCATAAAGACTTCAAAGTTTTTCAAATGGATGTTAAAAGTGCTTTTCTAAATGGGAAACTCAGCGAGGAAGTTTATGTTGAACAACCCCCTGGTTTCTCAGACCCTAACCATCCTGGTTATGTTTTCAAACTTGAAAAAGCTCTTTACGGGTTAAAACAGGCTCCTAGAGCTTGGTATGGTACTCTTTCTAAATTTCTTCTTAAAGAAAAATTCATTCGTGGAAAAATTGACCAAACTCTCTTCTTAAGAAAATATAAAGGTCATACTATACTCGCTCAAATATATGTCGATGACATCATCTTTGGTTCCACAAGACCCAAATTATGCACTCGTTTCGCTGCAAGAATGCAAAAACAATATAAAATGAGTATGATGGGTGAACTAACGTATTTTCTAGGTTTGCAGATAAAACAATCTGACAAAGGAATCTTTATTTGTCAAAGCAAATACGTTAAAGATATGCTGAACAAGTTTGATATGAATCAATGCTCAGCGATGAAGACTCCTATGGCACCTCCTCTGACTCTGAATAAGGACCCTAATGGGAAACCTATAAATGTCACCGCCTATCGAGGGATGATTGGGTCTCTGCTATATCTTACAGCGAGTAGACCTGATATCATGTATTCTACATGTCTCTATGCTCGGTATCAAGCTTAACCGAAGGAATCTCATCTCTTCGCTTTAAAGCGAATCTTCAGATACCTGAAAGGAACTCCTAATCTGGGTCTTTGGTATCCCAAAGGCTCAAGATTCGATCTAATTGGTTATTCTGATAGTGATTTTGCAGGTTGCAAGATAGATAGAAAGAGAACCACTGGTGGGTATCAGCTACTAGGTGGTAAATTGATTAGTTGGACAAGTAAAAAGCAAAATTCTGTGTCCACCTCCACCGCTGAAGTTGAATACGTAGCCACTGGAAGTTGTTGTGCTCAAATCCTTAGGATGAGAAATCAACTCAGAGACTATGATCTCATGCTCTCCAAGATCCCTATTTATTGTGATAGCACTAGTGCTATTGCAATTGCCAATAATCCTGTACTTCACTCTAAAACCAAGCACATTGAGATTCGATATCACTTTATCAGAGATCATGTGATGAATGGTGAAATTGAGCTTCATTTTGTACCCACTGAATATCAGCTCGCTGATCTTTTCACCAAGCCTCTTGATGAAACTAGATTCAATCTACTCATCAGCGAACTTGGTATGTTGAACGATGAATAATCTTTACTCAGCTAACAACAAATAGTGATACAAATAAAGTCTTCTATTACCATTCGCTGAACTCTGATTCAGCAATATCTATACTTTCTCACTCAGGTATTATCGTCTAAACCTTATAGATCCCTGATTTTTCCTTAATCAGGGAATGAATCTGAAAAGATAAAACTCATCACTAATAATCCTTTATTATTTTTGATGAAGATTTTTAAAAGATAATGATTAATCTTTTCTAATGTATAATTATCATTATATTTTTTTTTAAATAAGAAAAGGACACGTCAGACCTTTTCTGACACAAGACGGACCACGATGTTTCCTTTCCAACTTCTTTCTAGGGACGTGCGTCAGGTCATCATTTCTTTTTCAAAAAGCTAAAACCGTCGTTTAGCTATCCTTTTCTCTCTTCTCGTGTTATTTAAGCAAATCATTGCCTCATTTCCTTCTTTATGCGCTCATAACTTCCAAAAGGCAAGGATTCTCTCTTGATTCTCAAAGCTTTCTCAAGAACACCAAGAACACGAACTTGTGCATTTTTCTTCTCGAACTTCACTAAGGTTTGATCTAACCTTACACATTAATCTGGAAACATCTTGTTTCACTTCTCCTTACTTTTCTTATATTCAGAACAAAAATCTAGGGTAAATAAAATAAAAATCTGGATTAAACTTCAAAACCTATCAAAACCCTGTTCTAGTTTTTCCTTAAGAACAGAAGACATTTTCTTTGTTTAATCCATCTTTTATATTCTATACCTAAATTTTTTTATATACCAAACTTTTTAAAAAACATTTGGTATTTTATTTGTTTTTCTACCACAAGTATTTTGATCTTGTTCATCGAAACACTTGTTTCTTTTCTCCTTAAATTTGGTATTCTTTATACCAAACACTGGTTTATACATTTTGTATTAAACCATGATTTTTCTATTTGGTGTTCCCATCTATGCAACAGAAATGGCCTCATGAAGCAAAGTTGCTGAATCTACCCACGTTGCTGATACTCTGATGGCTGCTGCGGTTTGCCATTTTCCACTGGAACAAGCAACATTCAAGCCCTGCAACTATCTTGCCCTGGTGGACATCCCTGTTGAACGTCCACAATTCGCTGAGGGTGCAACATTCATCAAGGCTTGCCTGCTGATGTTTGCCTTTGTTCACAACCCTATTGGCATCTCCTCTCACCTACAAGCCATATGGTACACGGCTCACTGTACCACCTGCACCACTGATAAGGGAAAAGAACTCCCTACAATTGGTTTTTCCATCCCCACTCTCGACCACTTCGCCTTCACCTCTGGATTCTTGAGGCAGGCTCTTCGCCTCCCTGCTCGTGGCAGGAATGAGAAGTGGGCCGCTGAACCCTCAAAGCAGCAGATCGACTCCTTCCTGGACTCCATTGGCTACGCATGGGAAAACACCTCTCTGAAGACTGTAGGCTCTAAGCTGGAGAAGAAACACTTTCCTGCTCGCTGGCAATACATCTTCACTCAGGTCATTCAGTGTCTGGGATCCAAGACTGGCTCGCATGATCAAGCCAGCAAGCACTTTCAAGATATGGGCTTTGCTCTCTGCACAGGCTACAAGTTGAACTTTGCTGATTATATCTTCAGTGATATGTACAACAGGGTGAAAGCTGCAAATAGGCACTCTGTCATCCCCTACCCAAGATTCTTCGCAACTGTCATGGAGCACATTCTAAGACACTGGCTAGTGATCCTCATGACACTACCTCTGCACAAGTGGTCCCTGAGAGTAATCATCATGATGCTCTCAAGGGTTATAATATGCCTTCTCATCCGTCATCTAACCCAGAGCTCTTTTTGGCTGCTCTATCTCTGTTGTCACCAGATACCGCTCCTCTCTTCACTACAGCGACAACCACAACTACCACCAAGGCTACTACTACTCCTCTCAGCAAGGATAAAGGGAAATCCCCTCAGCAACCACGGACATTTGCCAAGCTCATGGAGGTCAAACAAGAGAAGACTGCTTCCAAACTCCCTCCCTGCCCTGCTGAGCTTCCCCCCATTGTTCTTCCTAGTCCTACATTCCCTGCCATTGACTTTCTAGTCAAGGAATGTGCTCTCACCAGGACTAAGGTAGAGCATCTACAGAAGTCTGCTGAATTCATCTTCAGAACCGTAGTTGGGACTCCAGGGATCAAGACTTCTGTCAGCAACATCCTCACTGACATCGAGTCCCTGAAGGAAGACAATCGGACACATGATCAGTCCATTGCCCGTCTAGAGAAGAAGGTGGATGATCAGAATCTGGTGGTTGAGTCTATTCAGAAGACTCAATCCGACATGATGCAGATGCTGACAAAGCTCTCTGAGTCTGGCTCTTCTTTCTCCACTGCTGATCGGACATCTCTGGACTCGGTCCTTTAGCACCAAGAACGCCATGAAACCAAGCTGAAGGACATTCAGGCGAATGTACGCATGCTGAAGGTGCATTGCTTCCTGCTGACAACATCGAGGGGGAGAGATGTGCCAAAGAGTTCGCTGACGACATCATTGCGGAACATAATGACACCTTCCCTGCTGATAAAATTTCTCCCTACATCAAGCATGCAGAACCTTCCCTCACTAAAGGTTTAGCGGAAGAAGAAGAAGAAGAAGAAGATGATGATGATGATGATGATGATGATGATGATGATTATGATGATGATGATGAAGATGATGACATCCCTCACTATGGGGGAGCTAATGATGATGACGATGATGATGATATTGGAAGTGCTTTGGAGCACTTCAAAATGTCAAGGCCAGAAGTCTCTCATCAGGAGCCTTTGGGGGACGGACAACCTCCCTCTCAGGGACAGTCCGTTCCCTCAGGCAAAGGAAATGACATGGCAGAACTTGATGCCACTATCCCTATATCTGAGGGGGAGACCACTGTCGTGGTATCTCTTCCTCTCATTCTCTTTCCTGCTCCAATCTCTGAACCACCCACATATCCCTCTTTTTCACCACCAAACTTTAGCTCTAACAAATCTCCTTCTCCCTCTCCTTCTCTCAGTGAGCCCAATCCCCCAAAGGACTCCACTTTTTGGAAGGAACCTTCATCTGAAGAGCAGTTTGTGTGCATATCTGACTCTGACTCTGAAGATGAAGAAGGCCTTATTCCTAGACGCCGTGCTCAGAGACCCCTAATAAGCGAGCCTGAAGAGGAAGACAGGCGAATAAACTTCTTAAACGAACTCGAAGCCAAAAGAATAAAGTTGCCCTCTGCTGAAATAGAATGTCCAACTCCTATCAGCATGGTGGATGACTTCTATTTTTTATCAAAGGAGGAGAGAGCACAAGCACTTGAAGCTCAAAGAATGAGGGATGAAAAGATGAAGCAAACAGAGAGTGATCTAGAGCTTGCAAGAAGAATACTCAGGAAGGATGCTGCTAAGACAAGGCGAATAAGGCGTTGATCGACAAAAGCCAAAGAGTCGCTGAAGCTCTGGCACAAAATGAACTTAATGAAGAAAATATCAAAGTGAATCCCATCCTCGCTCAGGAGAAGATCCTAAATGCTCTAACCAATGAAGAACCAAGCCACAAAGAAAAAGAACTGTGCTGGTGCACTGAAAGATTCAATTATCGGAGGTCTAATTCAAAAATCATTCGAGCAATGATCGAAGGACGTCCTTCCAAAAGGTATGGACTGAAGGTATTTGTTCGAATGTACAGACATGCAAATGCTGAAAAAAAAGAAGCCAAGTTCTTAAAGTTCTATGGATACTCTGAATGGCTAGAAATTAGAGATGCCATTCAGGGGTCCAAATCAAAGTTTAAAGATGTGGTGGAAAGAGCGTTGGATCAGCTTCTTTAGAGGATGTCACAACATGTGCAAGTTCCGCCTCTCCCTGAGCCTACAAGAAAGAGAAGATCTAATGTTGAAGGATGTTCATCTTCCAAAAGTGATCATGAAACCAAATTCAACTATGAAAGAATTCTCGGTCACCTGAACCTGGTATGGTTTTCTTGGATAATGATGGTTTCCTAGGGCTCTTCAGAAACAGCGAAGTAAGCAAACCTCCATCAACCTTCATCAAGATCATGCATCACTACTGTTGGTCAGATGATCCGCTGATGAATAGACAGAAGAGGCTCTATGAAAATGAAATACGAAGAAGACATGAAAATCTCTGATTAATATATAGTTATCTTTCCTTTGTATTAATCTTCAATGTATTGTACTTCTCTCTATTTACAAATTTGTAATTTCATTGTTCATGTAATATCTTCAGATTATTAATAAGATTTCAAATGAAGTACTCTACTCCAACTATGTACTGAAAAGATCCCTGAAAACAGTAAATGGGACAATGAACATAAGAGTTCTAACTTCTTTACATACCTCATTACTTAGTGATATTTCTCTCTGAAATTTAAATCAGTGAATGTACTTAAGGCGTCTACTTGTAAAAATTGTGTTTTCATATCCTTATAAATGAAACTCATTGGCTATAATAGATTAGCTTAAAAAGATCTCACAAATTAGTACTTAGAAATCTTTCTTAATTATTTCTTAAGTCCTTACTAATCCCTTCAAGTAATTTTCTCATATTACTTAATCGTAATCAAATAGGGGGAGATTGTTGATCATAACTCCTCTCAGCGATTTGAATATGATTCCTTTTTACACTTAGTGAAATTCCTTGTTTAAGTTTAAGTTCAAATTCAGTGATAAGCATACGCTGATTGCCATCAGCGATCGCTAAAGATCAAGTAACCTTAAGCTTATATCTGAAGATCAGCGATCACACCAAATGACCATTCAGCAAAAGTCGAAGACCCCTAGCTGAAGAAAGAGATAATCAGCTACGTGACCTGAAGCGGTTCAGCGATAGCAAAGATTATCTATCCAAGTGTGAAGTCTTGTGAAGCCTCAGCAATACTGAAAGTTCATCCTTGAAGATTCAGTCTTAGCGATCAAGTGAAGCTTCTCATACAAGATTAACGTTGACCTTATCCTCGATGCACAAAAGACAAACCCTATACTGTGTTAGAGAAGGACGTACGAATTGTCTCTTATGTCCCCATCATATCTGATATGGTACTGTTCAAATGCGGCCAAAAACATGGTTGTATTCTGAGCAAAGGACAAGTCTCCTATGGATGTTTGCCACGTAGCATATACCTTTTGTCTTGCATTAAATACAAACGAGTATAAATAAGATGAAGATATCTTCTTCATCTGGGTGTATGTTGCTTTCTTTCTTCAACCTTCTATATTCCATCTTACTTCTTTCTTGTGCATCAATCTTAGTGATCTCTTAGTTACAATAGAATAGGTTAAAACTTGTTCTAATTCCGCTTGTAATTGTAAATTTGTTTATGCAATATAAACTCATTTAAAAACCAAAAATATATGTGTTTGTATTCAACCCCCCCCCCCCCTTCTACAAAGTGTTTCTATATCTGAGAACTCTTGTAGACTCCTTAGGGACCAACAGTTAGCTAAAAAGCTAAGTCATTTTATGGTTTGCGTGC
This sequence comes from Silybum marianum, assembly GCA_036898165.1. Lineage (NCBI taxonomy): Eukaryota > Viridiplantae > Streptophyta > Magnoliopsida > Asterales > Asteraceae > Silybum > Silybum marianum. The sequence continues at coordinate 36,471,252 of CM072530.1, read as the reverse complement.
ACATAAATACATACTTTGTATCATGCATAAACAATTAACACCAATATATATTATGCATGTCACCAAAAAAACAAGTAAAACCAATAAAGTCTCTTGAACTGTCTCACCGAGTAGGTCCATCTATCACTGGCATTCCCTAGGTTGCGCGGCTTACACCCATCCGACACCCATTTTGGGGTTGTGCCACCCCTGAGTGTGACATATCGATCCCGACCCCTTACCCAATCATTGACACCATAATGGGTCACATAATAATCGACTCCTTGATGGCATAATATCACTAGCGTTCCCTAGGTTGCACAACTCACACCCGTTTGGCACCCATTTTGGGGTCGTGCCACATAAAAACCGACTCCAAAATAACATGCTAAATGTATTTATAAACCAATAAATAAATAGCATAAATCTCCTCATAACAAACATATGTCATCATACATCACATACGTTACTCCAAATAATTATCATGTCAAAATAATTTTATTGCGTATGTATACATTCCAGAAAGTCTCATGAAGACTCATCTGGTTGTACATGTGTCCAAGTCCCCGCTTAGTGATTTACATGATTTGAAATAAAATATTCTACCAACAGCATAATTTGTCAAAAGTCGGTCAACCCCCGAGCACTCAGCTCACAAACGTCATAAAACGTCCATTTAATCCCTCCTCAATATATAAGCTCCATTTCTTATGACGCATTAATCGTCTATATTAAACCATATAAATAATTAGATGGTTTATCTCCAAGACTCCAACCATCCCTTTGGAATATATAATTAATAGATATTAATCTCTAATTAACCAATATATTATATTAAGTAAAACCTAATTTAATATACTAATTAAATTGCAAATTAATTTAAATTAATTAATTTCCTAATAATTCAATTTCGACATCCTTGACGAATTAATAAATTCTGCCAATGATTTATTTAAGTCATCCTATAAATTAATAATTAATTAATATAGTAAATAAATAATAAAATTAATTTTAATTAACTAAATTCCTAAATAAAATAATTAATTAATCATTCCCTATTAATTATAACTCCAATATTAAGGTACAAAATTTAATAAATAAATAGACCCAAGTCTTAGACCAAAAAAATTAATTGTGATGTGGGCCAACACCCGGCCCAAGTAATTAAATGAAACAGCCCCAAAGCAATTAAATGACATGGCCCAACACCCGGCCCAAGTCACTGGGTCAATCCATCAGCTCATATATACCGACCGCATGCCGTTTTCCTGACCCGTCTGACACGTGGTCGACCCTTTTTGGGCTCGTTTATTCGCCTTTTTACGTGATTCTTTTTGCGTTAATTCATCACAACAAAATTCCTCATCCCATGGCTCAAAAATATCAAAAAAGATGCATCGTAGAGCCTAAAAACTGCGATTAAACGTCTCGGTTTTCACCGAAATTCACCATATCGTTTTTCCGGTCAAAAAGACGGACTTTGGGTCATTTTTACGACTCAAACCTTTCAATAAACACATACCACATATATTACACCAAAAACAAACTTTTACTTGCAAAAACGAACGGGAGAAGTAACCTTTAATCGTCGCGACAACACCGAAATGTCACCCTGTTCACCGCCCGTTTTCTCCCATTCTCTCGACGGTTTCAGGTCACACCAAACCAACTTTAATCAAAATTCAGAGACGTTCAACGTGGTGTAACTTTTGTGTTTAATCTCTCCCAAATGAAGCATAGGTGACTTTCACAAAATCTTGGTCGTAAAAAGGGTGAAACCAGCCTCTGCACTTCGCCATGTATCATAAGTTTAGGGATTCGACAAAACAAGTCCCTAAACTTTACACACTCCGCCCTTTTTTCTCCATCTTTCACTTTTTACCTTTCAGTGAGATTTGAATTATTTTCTCTCATTTACCTTTAATCTCTAATTATTTTATTTGCTTCTTCTTTTTAGTACTAACTTCTTTGGTTCATAATTCACTCACAAAACTATTTTAACGATTTCGCATCAGTAGTTGGCTTTTTAAAGATTGGACTTTTGAAGAACTTTTACAGTTCCTCCATGTGAATTGATATTCAGTCTTTTACTATTGTTATTTGTTTGAAAAGAGGACAATGAATCAAGATGTATGCTCGCATTGAGATCTAGGTCGTTAGGGAACCGGAAGAGAAACGATGGTGGGCCGGTAACCTGAAATAATGCTTTCTCAAGTGAGCCATGTAGGAGAGCATATTAAGAAAACATATTCGGTTGCGATTGATTTGAGGTTCTTCGTTTTCCAAAAGTTGTGTTCAATTTGATGAGGTGAAATAACATATATGTGAAAATTGTGTTTGATTTCATGTGGTCAAATAACATATATATGAACATTATGCTTGGATTTCTTGAGGTGAAATAGCATATTTATGAAAACCATGTTTTATTTCATGAGGTGAAATAGTGTGTGTTCATCTAGTGAATCTTTGGGTGTTTAATCTGGTGAATCTGTGTGTGTATCATCTGGTGAATCTCTGTGTGTTTCATTTGGTGAATCTTTGTTACTACAATGAAGATTATGCCCTTGTTCTAACTAAAAACATGTTTAAATTAAAACCATAGGATCAAAACCAAATTAGGACTTAGATCAGTCCTTACAATTCTCAATTTTTTATGGTTCTCATTTGATTACCATCGTACTTCAGATATATATATATATATATATATATATATGTGTGTGTGTGTGTGTGTGTGTGTGTGTGTAAGTAGGGTGCTAATCAAATAAGAACCATAAAAAGGTTACAAACTCGTGAAAACAGATATAAAAATAAAAAAATTCATGTTTCACTAGATGAATCCAAAAAAAATTGACATGTAATTATGTGTCGTTTTCTGTTGTCATGATATTGTTCTTTGTCGATTTCTTGTTGTCATGCTGTTGTTCTCCCACCAAACCCAACCAGATGCCATTGCTCCAATGTTTCTATAACTGAATGCCCCTCGGTAAGAACCTTAGTTGTTGTGAACTACACATGTTGATGTTCCAGAGACAAACCCCAATCCCCTTGTGGGATACTCATGATGCTTCCGTGGGAGATGCCGAAGATGAAGGTTACAGATCTAACACATCACTTGAAATAGTCACATGTGTAAAATGAGAGTTCATACAGTTCAAGAAGGGGAACCCATCAGTCATGTTGATTGAGATGGAGATGGTTGTGTAAAATATATATAGAGAGAGAGGCGGGTTCATGCGAGGACGGTAACAATTTACGAGAATGCGAGGATAATCCTCGGCCAATCATTTTGTACATGAAATTTTTTCATATACAAAATCATATGTGATTTTATACTAGCATCAAAAATGACACGCACGACTTTTGCTGCGGGAAAAGTCTTGGCTAATCATATATGATTTTGTATGTGAATCATATGTGATTTTGTACATGAAAAATTTCATATACAAAATGATTGGCTGAGGATTATTCTCGCATTCTCGTAAATTGTTACCGTCCTCGCATGAACCTCTTTATATATATATATATATATAGGGGAGGGATCATACAAGAACACTCCTCATTTAAAGGGACAAAAGAACACATTTAGGACCACATATGCTATAGGTCTCACACAATATAAAATCATATTTGATTCAATGGGGCCCACCATTGAATCAGATATGATTTTATATTTTGTGGGACTCACATCATATGTGGTTCTAAGAGTGTTCATTTGTTCCTGTAAAAATACAAAGTTCTCATTTGAACCTCTTCATTATATATATATATATATATATATATAAACAGAAAGGAAGGTTCAAATAAGAACTTTGTAAATTTAAAGGGACACTTGTGGATCACATATGATGTGGGTCCCACATAATATTAAATCATTTATGATTTAATATTATGTGGGACCCACATCATATGTGGTCCATAATTTGTTCCTTTAAGGAGGGGTGATTCTCATTTGATCCCTCCCCTATATATATATATATATATAGAGAGAGAGAGGGGAGGGATCATACGAGAACCACCCATTTTTAAAAGAACAAAGGAACAATTTGTGGACCACATATGATGTGGGTCCCACATAATATTAATCATTTGTGATTTAATATTAAATCATATTAAATCAGAAATGATTTAATATTATGTGAGACCCACATCATATGTGGTCCACAAGTGTCCCTTTGTTCCTTTAGAAATCAAAAGTTCTCATTTGAACCTTCCTCTATATATATATATACACACACACACACACACATAGGGTGATGATCAAATAAAAATAAAAAAAAAGATTGAAAACTATGAGAACCGATCTAAGCCTTAAATCTTATGATTTTAATTTAAAGCTATTTCTAATTAAAAAAGGGCATAATCATCATTTTGGTAACAAGATTAACTAAAAATTTTAGTGATGGCGGGGGCGTATAGGATGGAGATGAAGGTTGGAGCAAGTGGTTGAAATTACATGTTTGTCCTTAACTTTTTTCAAATTAGACATAAGATTGTATGTGTATTTTGCTAATATTACAAAAATGTCATCTTTTTAATAACCACTGATTAAAAACCTTTGAATGTTTGAGATTAGTTTTTAAGTCCTTAAATTTTTTTTGGTTTTTATTTGATTAATACCTTATATACATATGTACATAATATATAATATATGTTTCATTTTTTGATAAAATATTAAAAAAAAAAGTAAAAAGACCAAAATACTCGTTAGTTATCTGAGATCTTTTAACGGGTTTAACATCAAGGACCCGATTCAAAACAAAAGGAATACCACATAACCAAATGTAGTAAGTTTTTAAAATTAGGGATCAAATTTTTAATTATTTGCAAACCTTAGAGCATTTCCAAGAGCTTCTCCAAAATGGAGAAAAAAGGGAATATGGGGACAAAAATTTTGCTCCAAAAGCTTCCCCAAAACTTTCTCCAAAATGGAGAAATTAGGAGAGATGGTGGGTTTTTCTCCAAATATGGAGTTAACACCAAAAATGATTACAAAATAAATTGACCAATAGAAAATTTTGGAAAATAAATAATTAATAAGAGAAATAATATTTTAATAGATGATTCAATATTTTAATATTATTTTAGAGAAATTATAAGGAATTTGTTGGAGATGAATACAATTTTTTTTAAAAATTTTATTATTTGTTTTTCTATTTTAAAGAAATTATAGGGAAATTGTTGAAGATGGTCTCAGGGACCAAACATTTTAATCTACTCCATAAATAGTTTAAGTTTATTGGAGGTGAGGCGTCATTATCATCCATTTTGGGGTATCTATTTCTTCCAAAAATAGAGATGGTAACGTGGACCAATCCTATCTATGTCGACATCATGTTTAAATCTTATCTTCGTCCCTATCTAGGAATGCGAACACTATGCGGAAAAAACAATATGAATAAAATAAAATATTATAATTTTAAATAAAAAATTATAATTACACACACATTTATTATGACAATTCATGTTTTATTCTATTAAATCTCTCAAATCGATAATTTATGTTTCCAACAAGACAAATAATTTCAGTACTACTTTTCATTAATATATTACCTCACATAAAAGATTAAGGAGACATTTATTTTTTTAAAGGTATTGAAGTCTGAAGTCTGATTTTAGTTCTGAAATGATTACGAAACGTCTAAATGAATTAGACATAAGTGGTGATTAAGAGCTTAAAATGAAAAAACAAACAACGCCTAATTTAAAAACCGGTAAGTATTTTAAGAAGTAAATAGGTGATTAAGTATGATCAATATTTGTGGTTTTGACCATGAAGCATCGGATAATTTTTTGTATGGGTATGTGAAAGATAGAGGGTAATTTCGTAACTTTTACAAATAGACAACAAATGTGTTTCTATATGAATCTGTGTGATTCACATATAAACTATATGTTCATATGTGAACCCATTAATTAGTTCACATATGAATCACACGGGTTTATGTGAATCAGTTAATTAGTTCATATATTAATCAGTTAATTAGTTTATATGTGAATCAATTAATTGTTAGACAAAGGGTTACAGAATATCAATAAAACACTTGGATAATTCTAGAATCGTGAATTAATCACTTCCCAAAATCTGTGATTTTGACCCTTTTGCCTGGGGTTTCATGAAATCAGATTTGGGATTATCCAAGAACTTATGAATCGATATTACAGGCTTAATTTCGATTTAGAAATAGAAGAGGATTACCTTGCGTCTGTGTTTTTTGTTGCAAAGACATAGCATAGAAGAAGAATTCGGTTTTGTTTTTCTGTATCTATTCAACTTCTCATACGCTCCCTTCTTATCTGAAAGAAGGCAGTTATGATAAGGGTTTTGGGTTATCAAATAAGGATAATTCCTTATCTGATAAAAGTGACGAATTATACAGGAAAAAAAATTTGTATTAAAGTCCACCAAGGCCTCTGCCCCTTGGAACCCCGTTTCCGAGGGCGGTTCCTCCGGACCTCCGTATTCCTAAGTCCAAATTTATCAATCTGAGTGTGCACCCCGCAAACCTCCAGTCTCAGAAAGTAAATTGAACTCAACCTGTCTTTATATTAATTCTAACTACACTAAAATATGTTGATAACCAGGGGCGGAACATGACTGTTATAACCCGAGGGGCCGAAATACAACATTACAAAAATTCAGAGATCTAAATGATCATAGGCACGTAGCTTGTTTTTTGTTCGGTTTTATATGATATAATATTATTTTTTTTAAAATTGGTTAGTGTAAGATTAAGGGGTTGTTTACCAAATTCTTACATAGTAAGCATTTGCCTGGTAAGAGCGATGGTAAGGACCAAAAGTCTTACCCGGTAAGTAAATGTGACGATTTTTATCTGGTAAGAACTTACTGGGTAACTTGTTGCATATGATGATGTTTTGATGGAGTAAAAATATTATCCGGCAAAATAAGTGATTGTTAACTTACTAGTAAGCATTTACTAGATAAGTGTTTGGATAAATGACCCATAAAACTCAGAACCTTTAAACTATTAACCGCAAATAGTAATATAGATTTTTTGTTATATTTTTGTACTATTATGAACTAATAAAATAACTTTTATACTAGTAATATAATACTATATACCAACTTAAATATTATTTATTTATACCATTTAAAAACTATTTTATATATAAATAATTGATATTAACAATTTAAATGTAGTGGTAGAAAAATGACAAAATGAAATGTGTAAAGGAATGATGGAAAATGACAAAATGAGAAGGTGCAAGGTTAAAAAATGACAAAATGAAAAACTACAAGGATAAAAAATGACAAAATAGAAAAGAAAAAAAGAAAGTGCAGAGTAAAAGAATCAAACTCATGACCTCAAGCAAGAGACCACTAAGAAATAACTAACCGAGTTGGCCATCGCATATGTTTTAGTATCTCATGTCGGGTATTTAACTAAAAAGGCGGGGAGGCCATGGCCCCCAAAGGCCCCTATGGGGTTCCGCCTCTGTTGATAACACTAAAATCATCAATATTAATTAAATTCATATGTGAATCACAAGGGTTCATGTGTTAATCAGTTAAAATAGTTTATATGTGAATTACACGGGTTCACATATGACCATATAGTTCATACATGAATCACACAGGTTCACCTATGAACCCGTTGCCTATTTGAAAAAGTTACGAAACTACTCTCTCTATTTTTTTCATAGCCGCAAATTTTGACCAGTTAAAGTCACAATTCTTGATCACTCAAATTTAATCTTAACTATATGAAGGCTAGGATCATTTTTTTTGTTTCTTAAATATTTATCATTTCTCAAAATAACCTATGGTTGTATATATATATATATATATATATATATATATAGAGAGAGAGAGAGAGAGAGAAAGAGAGAGTTCAAATGTGAACTCAAATTTGGTTGCGAACATAGTAACAAAGGAGAGGGCGACACGTGTCACATTCAGTCTGAATAACGAAAAACATTCGATATGAATAACGAAAGTGAAATTCATACATTATTCAGTATGTATGACATGTATTCATTGTGAATAACACAACATTCAAAGTGAATATCACAATATTAAGTCTGAATACTGTTCTTCGTTATCCAGATTGAATGTGACACGTGTCGCCCTCTTCTTTGTCCTCATGTTCGCAACCAAATTTGCTTGTGAACGTGAGGACAAAGAAAAGAGCCCATTTAGTCTGAATATATTCAGACTTAATGTTGTGTTATTCCCTCTAAATGCGTGTTATTTATATTGAATAATCAATAATGTATGAACTTCACATTCGTTAGTCATATCGAATGCCCTTCATTACTCAGACTGAATGGACACATGTCGCGCTCTCCTTTGTCCTCATGTTCGCAACCAAATTTGAGTCTGCATTTGAACTTTCCTCTCTCTCTCTCTCTCTCTCTCTATATATATATATATATATATATATATATATATATATATATATATATATATATGGGCATAGGATCATGTGAGAAGAAGAGTTAAGGTGAGAAGCGTAAAAAGAGATCTGGACCTTTGATCACTTTTAATCTCATACCCACTAAGGAACTACACTTTATAAGGGAGTTGATCTGGTATATCTTGGTGCATCTCATCCTAATGTGCATCCAAGGGTGGAGATCTCTTCTTACGCTTCTCACCTTAACTCTCCTTCTCACCGGAACCCACCTTATATATATAGGGTCACATTCAGGGAAAACCTTAAAAAAACTGAAGAACACTATTGGTTTCAAAGGAGTCTACAAGAGTGTATAAGTATAGAAATAGTTTTTAGAAGTGGGGGGGGGGATTGAATACAAACACAACTTTTAGATTTTTAAATAAGTTTATATCAATAAACAATTTACAGTTGTAAGCGGAATAAGAACAAGTAATTAAATATATTCTATTACAACTTTAGAAATCACTAAGTATTTGATGCACAAGGAAGGAGGGAAATAAGATCAGAGGTTCAAGGGGAGATATGCATGCATGAAGATGAAGATGGAGGTCTTCATCTATTTATACCCATTGCATTTAATGCAACTCAGAAGGTACATGTCACGTGTTAAATTTCTATAGGAGACGTGTCATTTATTCATAAAGCAACCATGCTTTTGGTCGAATATGAACAGTAGCCTAAACATAGTTGGTAAGCACGTAGGAGGCAGTCCGTACGTCCTTTCTGACAAGGCATGGGTGTTTGATATTTGTGCATCGAGGATAAGATCAACTTTGATCTTGTTGAGTAGGCCCCACCTTGATCACTGATACTGAGAGTTTAAGGATGAATACTTTAGGTATCACTAACGCATACGTAAGATCTCACACTTTTGTTAGATGAACGTTGCTATCACTGAACCGCTTCAGATCACGAGCTAGTCATCTCTTTCTTCAGTTAGGTCTTCGACTATCGCTGAGTGGTCTTTTGGTGTGAGTGTTGTTCTTCAGATCTTCAAAGTCCAGACAATGTTCCTGACTTTCAGCGGTCACTGAATGCAATCAGTGTGTACTATCGTTGAATCTGAACATTAACATAGACTAGGATTTTTACTAAGTATAAAGAGGAATCATATTCAAATCACTGAAAGGAGTTTGGATCAACAATCTCCGCCTATTTTATTATGATTAAGCAACATAGGAAAATTGCTTGAAGAGATTAGTAAGGCCAAGGAGAATTTGAAGTAAAGTTTCTAAGTACTAATCTGTGAGATCTTTTTCAGCTAATTCATTATCTGAAATTGAGTTTCATTTATAAGGATATGAAATCACAATTTTAACAAGTGCATAAACTATAAAGTACATTCACTGATGAATATAGAATTTAAAATCAGTGAGGAATACGGTGCTTAAAACTTATTAGAACTCATATGTTCATTGTCTCTTTTACTCTTTTCAGGGATCTTTTCAGTACATAGATGGAGTAAAATACTTAATTGAATTTCGTTACAAATCAATCTGAAGAATTACATTTGAGAATGAAATTACAATATTTGAGTAAAGTACTATACACTGAAGAAAACTACAAAGGGAAAACAAAACTAGGAACTAAGGTTTAGGTTCCTGAGAGTTTTCAGCGAACTCTCTTCTTCTTCGTAGCTCTTTCTCAATTATTTTCCTCTGAAGATAGAGTGGATCATTTTCCACCCAGCAGTTATAGTAAATAATTTTGAGGAGTTTAATAGGAGTGAGATGAATCTCCTTGTTTTTGAGAAACGTTGTATTACCATCATTATCCAAGAAAACCATCCCTGGTTCAGGACTACCAAGTATTTCATTTTCTTCATATTTTTTCTAAGTTGGCAGGGAGGCGTTGAGCATGGAGAGATCAGGGAGGACAAGATGGGCGAAAAGACTTTCAAAATAAAATTTTGCCTCATGTTCATTTCTGAATGATGGACCTTTATCAAGTTCGGACTTCGATCTTTTCTTTTTGGACTTTGAGGGAAGAGGAGGAACCGATACGTATTGAGATATCCTTTGCAAGAGCTGATCCAGATGCCTTTTACAACTGTCTTGTACTGAGACTTTGATTGCTGAATACCATCTCTGATTTCCAGCCATTCAGAGAAACAATAGAACTTTAGGAACCGAGTATCTTCCTTTTGTTTGTTGTGATCTCTGATCAAAATTACATTTATCTTCGAACTGGATTTTGATCTTCGTCCTTGGATAGTAACATCTGTAATTGTTTCAGGGAACACACGTAATTTTACCTTCTTTTTGCACCACTCGAGTTCTTCATTTTTCAGTTCTTTGGCTTTCTGATGATCTCCATTTGCAGCTTGTAGAATCCTCTATTGAGTTCTGAGAGGATTTACCTTTAATTTTGCTTCGGCTAGCTCCTGTTTTGCTTAAGCTTCAGCGACTTTAAGACTTTGTTGAGACTCTCTTATTTGATCCCTTCTGAGTCGCTTAACTTTTATTGTTTCTTCTTTTCCAGGGCTTCAGCGACCCTGAAGCTTTCTTGTTCTTTTCTTTCATTTTCATCTCTTTGTCGCTGAGCTTGCAACGCTTGTTCTCTTTCTTAAGGGTGAGAAAAGAGAATTCATCATAGGTATTTTTTGGAATGGGAGCTTCAGGACCAGAGGTACAAAGAGGGATTTTTACTATGGTCTTTTCTAGTTCCTTTATTAAACCAGCCCTTCTTTCTTCTTCTTCTTCAGGTTCATATATGGGCTTTCTATTTACACGCCTCTAAACTAGGACTTCTTCCTCTTCAGACTCTGATTCAAATATGTACAAGAACAGATCTGTCGTGGAAGGTTTATTCAGGATGGAAGTCACCATTGGGGGACAGACTTCACTGAGAGAAGGAGAAGATGGTTCAGAGTTAGATATTTCATCAATACTTCTAATGAACGAAGTATTGGTATGGATAGAAATGGGTAGCAGTATAAGAGGTAGTGGTTCAGAGAGAGGATGATAGGTTTTGATAGGAAGACTAACCTCGGTGATATTGAGCTTCCCCTCTTTATTTAGGGAAGTGAGATCTTCATAATCCATCACTTGCGTGTTCTTCCCTGAGGGATCAGACTGCTCCTGACTAGGAGGAGGTCTGCCCCTAAGGGTGTCTTGAAAACAATCCTTGATTGTGTTATCCCTGGACGAGCTGATCTGAAGAAGGTAGACGAATCATCATCATCATCTTCGTCTCTGAGAACGAATGAAGTGCCTTCGTCTTTTTCTTCTTCATCGTCCTCATCCTCTTCATCATCATCATCTCCATCTTTAGAGAAGACATTGTTCGTTGAGTGGGCGGAGACTTTGGAAAAACACCGGCTTCAGCGATGAATTCCTCTTCTAGCTCTTTGGTGAACATCTCCCCCTTTTTGTTTCCTGCAGGGAGGACGTGTACCAACATGGTACACACATTGCTGCTAAGTTTTGAAAGAGACTCAGCTTGTGCCTTCTGAGTCTTGGCGATTTGACTCAGGTTCTCTCGGTCAGCCTCAGAGAGAGAGGAGGTGGAAGCAGTGGTAGCTTGCAGTAATAGCAGAATCTCTGCGAGTGTGGCTCCTTGCTTTTCAAGAGATTGCCCTTGCTTTTTAATCTCTTATCCCTGATTGTCCACCTTTGTGCCCAACCGAGTAATGGAGTCAGTGGTCAGAGCAACGGCTTTGCTCAGGGAGGAGACTTTTGTCTTCAAGGCAGAGGCCTTAGATTGAAGGCCCAAGACAACATTCTTCAAACTTGGTACCCCAGATACCTTGTTGAAGATGTATTCCGTAGAGATCTGCAGGTTAGCGGCCTTGTGCTTTATTTGGGCAGTTTCATTCACCAGATGATCCAGAGCAGGTATCTAGACGGAGACAGAGGGTGGAGGCAAAGAGATCTTAGGAATCTCTTGATTCAGCGAGGGAAAAGACTTTCCTTGAGCTTTCTCCTTCTTAATCTTCACGATCTGTTCCACGGTCTTGAAGGGAGGTGTATCAGAGACACCTGGTTGTTCAGTAGCAGTAGTAGTAACGGAGGTAGTGGCAGCGGCAGAGGTGCCAGTGATACATGTAGGTAACAAAGATAAGCAAGCCAAAAAGAGCTTGGGGTTAGATGAAGGAAGTTGGGAGGAAGTGCTTGTTTGAAAGGGTTCCTTAAGAGTATCTGAAGGATTACTCTCAAGGTTGGTACTTGCTACAGTTGTGCCCTGAGGATCACACACCTGTCTCTGAGAATTTATGTTAGAAACATTCGCAGGTCCTGTGCACGTAGCTTTCCAATCTTCAGATTGTCGAAACAAAAGTGATAATTGAATAGCACGCTTCTCAACCTCTTCAGATATGGGGACAACCATATCTGAGTCATGGATTGATGTATGGACCAAAGAAGAATAGATAGAAGTAGAAGAGAAGGCAGTGAGTGTGTTACTTGTACCAGCTTCAGCGTAGTTGGTGCCTAAATTTTCAGGGAACAGAGTCTCTGAAAATGGGGGTAGTGCTGATGAAGCGGCAACGGTCTCTGAATCCATTGTCGTGGCATGGGTGAGAGGAGGCATTTAGAGTATGCCGAAATCAGGAAGAGTTGTCTGTTGAGAGACAGTCTTCTTGGGCTTCTTTGTTAGTGGTTTGTGGACGATGGACTTTTTGTGTTCATTGATCAATATTCAATAAAAATAATAACCATAATTCCATATCATTTTTAAGTATTAAATAAGCATGATACAAAAGCTATCAATTATGATTTTTATATGTTGCAGTTGTTTATTAGCATTTGCACTATATGATCAATCGTATACGATCCTACTAAACGGTTACTAAAAGCAAATATGATTTGATTTATTCATAAATACCAATGCGATTTCTGTTGCTATTTAGTAAATATGTTTTCATTGATGATTATTCAATAATCATAATACCCATAATTCGTCAAAATCTTTAAGTCGTAAATAATTATGATAATTTATAAAATATGATTATCATATATTGTTATTGTCTATTAGCTTTTGCAATATATGATAAATCGTATACGATCCAACTCAACGTAGAATATAATCAATTATGATAATCTGTTTTCACAAATTCCAATGCCGTAGATGTTTCTGTATGTTAAATACTTTATCATTGATGATATTCCAATAGTATACTAACTAAATTACATTATCATATATGGTCATTCAACAATCATGCTACTTTATCAATTATAATTATTAAATATTGTTGTTGTCTATTAAAAACCAACAACAAAAGTTATATCGATCAACAGTTACTTATAACAAATTACAATTATAAACAACCAAAATGAACCCAACACATAACATTATAATCCATAACAGCATACCACAAATGCATAACACCAAGTACCATAAACCTAATAACATAATAATCCGAATACCAAAAATCATAGATAATGTTTCAACATAAGTACCGTAAAACCTAATCATATACCATACTTACTAAATACTCTATGATTAATAGAGCAAAAACTGCAAAAACCATGACAACTAGCACCACATGACCTAATAGAGTTAAATATTCAAAAACCATGCATATTTGAATACATAAAAGTCTTTTAAACACCAAATCATCAAACCATATCAGCCTTTTTCTTTTTAGTTGTATCTTTTACCATCAACTTTGTCACCTTCATATCAACCGTCTGGAACCTAGTTGCTTGATAGATGATGACCTTACTCCTCCAGACATTATGAGTGGTAAGCAAGATTTTTGAAACATACTTCTTCCGAAATTTTGTGATTTGGACAGCTTGAGCACAAGATTATTTCAGAAAACCTGAATCATACCTGCTTGCTCGAAACCTATTTGGTGTTCCATCAATCTCTACTAAAAAACAATGTATGAGTTAACAATTATAATTATTCATCAATCACATTCTAATGTGTATATTAGCCTTTATAATATCATAAAGTGTTTACAATTAAAACAATAATTCACATTAATGATATTACCACACCATTTATAATACCAAAAGAATATATTGGATAAGAAAAATATTTTACGGTACACATCACATACCATCGGTTAATATTGTACTCAATCATATATGCCAATATATATTAATCATATACGAAAGTATACATCACATTACAAATCCCATATTTAATCATATATGAAAATCTACATTACGACTTCAATTATTGAATGTATATAGTTATTGCACCCAATCATATAAGCGTGAATAGATTAGTATAATCGTGTTTGTTGACAACATAAAATGATATTCGATCTAAACAGTCACGAATTAGCATATATTTCTAATTTTATACAAAAAATTATCAATACTAAAACTAAGAAAGTATCATCACAGATTATACATGCATCACTATTTACATATACATCAGTTACCAATCATAGTAGCCTTTGTTTTCAGAAATTACCATTAACGAGCTCTGTTTTATTGAAAGTTTCGTCATACTATTTCATTAAAAATTTAACAAAAACTTGTGCATTTCTACATACCATTTTCAATAACATTTACGATTTGGTTCCTCACCCAAATAAACCTTTGCAGATTCCATTTCAAGAACAAAAGACCAAAACTTAGTAACACATGCATATTCAAATATGTATTTAGGAAATACAAAATACAACATACCTACACTTATACTCTTTACTGGAGTTGCTCTGACCAAACGTCAATCATCCAATGATTTCTTTTCGACCTGAATCATTTCATTTGCATATTTTCTTGATCGACACTTCGAATTGGTTTTCTTTGATATGTGGTTACTTCGCCGAACACCTAATGGTAAGATACGATCAAGTACAAACATATTAGCATTTTTTTTCATCTTCAATGGATTATTCAACTTCAATGTTATACAATCAAAATGATGAAAAGCACAAACAAACCTTGAGAATCCATGGAATTCGTCTTGAATTGAAATGTAACTTCCTCAATGGAAATCGTCAAAAAGCGAAAAAAAAACTATGAAACACGCTTCTATTCTCCAGTATATATAAACCCTTATCACAAGAATGTCTATAATTTTGATGATCACTTCAAAAACTTTAAAGATATTAGTCATATCGATAGCAACTAGAGTGAAAGGAGTGAAAATAGGTAATGATCTAGGTAGCTGTTAATAGGGATAATCATCCCTTATATATCGCGCGCCCAAATCAATCAGATTTTGATTTTTGTATAATTTATTCCCATTTTACTCCTAACTCAATAAAAACGGACGGAATCTTCCTTTTTTTAAATAAAAAATAAAATAAATACCATTTTTAATCTCAACCATTGATCACATTAACTTAATGGCTGAGATCATTCTCTTTATTTCTTTAAACTGATAGTGTTCTTGTATGATCCTCCCTTTATATATATATATATATGTGTGTGTGTGTGTGTGTGTGTTGGTATAGGTAAGGGACGGGTTCAAATGAGAACTCAAATTTGGTTGTGAACGTGAGGACAAATAAGAGTGCGACACGTGTCTCATTCAAAGAAATATTTAGACTGAATATAGTATTTATTCGGTCTGAATATACAAAGAAATATTCAGACTAATGCTTATTCAGTCTGAATATTTCTTTATATATTACGTCTGAATAATTTATATTCAGACACGTATAATGCTTTTATTTGTCCTTACGTTCACAACTAAATTTTAGTTCTCATTTGAACTTTCTTCTCTTAAAAATATTGATTATATATAGGTATATGTCTCGTGGCAACCATGGGATTATAGGTCACCATCATGATTATTTAAATGGACGGTTTCTAAAATTTAGACCCTCTCTCTCCAATCAAGATGAATTATTTAACTCAAATGTATATTTCTTTTAAATAATTAAATTTATATTTTAGCAAATATAAATTAGAGTAAATTTCACTTTTGGTCCTTATGCTTTAGTGATTTCTTTAAAGTGAGGTCTGAAATTTAATAAGTTAAAATTTCGTCCCCCAGATTTAGATTTTGTTTTGAAAATAGGATCTGATCACTAACTTCGTTAAAAATGTCCGTTAAAACTAGACGTAAAATCGTCAAACCATGTTTTCCCTCTATTTTTACAATTCTTTTATGTCTTTTTTTTGTTTTTAAAAACCCATCAAACTTTAGGGATTTGTTATGCGATCAACCATAAAAAACTACATAACTCTGATCAGCTTCTCAGGCAACCAAAAACACAAAGAGCCACCCCAACTGCAACTGTGGATCTTCGTCCCCATCTTACCCTTCGGTTATGTGCTCAGTGCTCACTATGGATCATCGCCTCCATCTGCATTGCTCGTGAGCCACCCTAAACTCCAAAATGGTCTACATCTCCCTCGTCTCTTTAACCGAGACCCACCTCCCCCTCATGTTTCTCTTTTCCCACATCTGTTAAAATCTAACTTCTTTTTTATGGTTTACCCTAGAAATTCCTAAATATAACTTCTTTTTTAATAGTTCTTGAAACTTCCTTTTGATGAATTTACAGGTAACGAATGTAGTTTCGATTCTTGTTTTGGCTTTCTTAAGTGCCAAAAATGTTAATGGCAGGAAAAAAAACCATCATCACCCTCATGACAACAATATCAAAGGTTGTTTTGAATACAAACTACTAATCATCTCGATCTATTGATCCAACACCCTTTCATCGATTGTTTTGTCTAAATTCGAGATTGACCCATTTGAACAAACTGATTTTGAGCAACCATATCCCGATTTTGTTGTTCCAGATCAAAACTTTTTCACCAAAAATCAAAAAAGTATAAATAAAAACACCTACCCCTAAATGGATTGATTAAAGAAATATTCCAAATAAGGACCGACAAACCTGGTAAAAAAAAGAAAGAAATATGGTATGAAAACGTCCGATGGTTTTTAGTAGCAGGTCTAGACTTCACACGGCGGAAAATCACCGGAGATATAACTTTTTTGGTGATACACCCTCCCCACTCTTAATATCTCTTTCTATCTCTCTCTCTCTCTCTCTCACTCACACACACACATAATACACACAAATAAGGGTCTTGCAGCCAAGGGCATATCCCAAACGACACCAACGAGGAGGCATGTGAGGTTGTGAACAGAGTTGAGGTTTCTATAGGTGAGGGAGATGATATCCCCGTGTAAATCAGTAAATATATATATATATATAGGGGTGATTTCCGTTACAAACCACTTCAATTCTTACAAACCGCATGAAACCAATATTTTTTTTAATTTTTTTTTCATGAAAGTGTTTAATATGATGAAATTGTTTCATATAATTTTTTTTTCATGAATTTGTTTTTGTTTCTTCATGAAAAATGAAATTGTTTCATGAAACTCTCAATTTGATGAAACTTGTTTCACGTATTCTTGATTCACCAACCTTCATGTATTCTTGATGAAATTTTTTCATATATTATTGACTAATCAACCCTAATAATTAAGAAAAAGTGAAAAAAAAAATTAAAAAAATACTGGTTCCATGCAGTTTGTACGAATTAAAGTGGTTTGTAATTGAAATCTCCTATATATATATATATATATTTATATAGAGGAAGTTTAAATGCGAACTCAAATTTGGTTGTGAACGTGAGGACAAATGAGAGCGCGACACGTGTCTGAATATAGATTATTCAGACTTAATATACAAAGAAATATTCAGACTGAATATATACTATATTCAGTCTGAATATTTCTTTGAATG
This sequence comes from Silybum marianum, assembly GCA_036898165.1. Taxonomy (NCBI): domain Eukaryota; kingdom Viridiplantae; phylum Streptophyta; class Magnoliopsida; order Asterales; family Asteraceae; genus Silybum; species Silybum marianum. Next base: position 36,453,234 of record CM072530.1, on the reverse strand, counting down.
GGGCACGTGTCGGACTCTCATTTGTCCTCACGTTCACAACTAAATTTGAGTTCTCATTTGAACCCGTCCCTATTTATATATATATATATATATGTGTGTGTGTGTGTGTGTGTGTGTGTGTGTTAGAGTTAGTTACGTAATAGGTCCTTAATGTTTGATGTTTTTTTTGTAAAAACATAAAAAAGTAAACAAAAAAGAATTACATGAAGAGATGGAAAACATGGTTAAACGATTATAACCGTACCTCTAACGGATATTTTTAACGATGTTAGTGACCAGGTCTTATTTTTAAAGCAACATTCTAACCTGGAGGAAGAAATCTTGACTTATTGAAGTTCAGGTCCCACTTTCAAAGAAATCATTAAACCTTAGGGACCAAAAGTGAAGTTTACTCTATAAATTAACAACCTAGTTATAAAATGATCTAACAATTTTTTTTAGAGAAATCTAATTTTGGTTCACGTGGTATAGTGAAATCTTTGAAAGTGAGACCTAAATTTTGATAAGTCTGGAGATCCTCTTTATGGTTTCTATTTTGCTCTGAAAGTAATCTTCCATCACTAACTCTGTTAATTTTTTCTATTAGTCTTCGAGTATTTTTGTCCATTTAGGCTAGTTCCTTAATTTTCTTTAAAAAATTAAACATATAATATTATATATATATATAGGGGTGGGTTCAAATGTGAACCTATCTTTGATTGTGAACATGAGGATGCATCTCAGCCATCCATTTAAAATCAGATCAAAAAATCAATGCACAAAACGCACGGTGGCATTTTTGTAAATAAGTGGAAAACTCGAGTTATGGCTTAAACAATAATTAGCGCGTAGGGGCAGCATCGTAAATATAACAGTTCGTCAATTTCTTCATCTTCGTCGTCCCCAAACAACGATTTCGCCATCAATCTCTTCATTGTCGTCATCACCAATAACAATTTCGACATAAATCAGTTCATCGTCGTCGTCACCAAGCAACTTATTTCCTACAGAATTGTAGCTTATATTCAGTCTGAATATAAGCTAAAATTATGTGTTTGAATAATTGTAGTTTATATTCAGTCTGAATATAAGCATAAAATGTTATGCTTATATTCAGACTGAATTTAAGCTACAATTATGTGTTTGTATAATTGTAGCTTATATTCAGACTGAATATAAGCTAAAATTATGTGTTTGTATAATTGTCGCTTATATCCAGTCTGAATATTAGCATAACATTTTAGTATCACAATGTCATGTTTATATTCAGTCCGAATATAAACTACAATTATGGGTTATTATAATTGTAGCTTATATTCAGTCTGCATATAAGCTAAAATTATGGGTTTGTATGATTGTAGCTTATATTCAGTCTGAATATAAGCTAAAATTATGTGTTTGTATGATTACAGCTTATATTCAGTCTGAATATAAGCATAAAATGTTATGCTTATATTCAGACTGAATATAAGCTGCAATTATGAGTTTGTATAATTGTGGGGTCAAGGTCGGTCAGTGAGACGATGGGGGATAAGCTTCATCGTCGAGACAGTCTGAATATAAGCTAAAATTATGTGTTTGTATAATTGTAGCTTATATTCAGTCTAAATATAACCATAACATTTTAGTATCACAATGTCATGTTTATATTCAGTCTGAATATAAGCTACAATTATGAGTTTGTATAATTGTATCTTATATTCAGTCTGAATATAAACATAACATTGTGATATCACAATGTCATGTTTATATTCAGTCTGAATATAAGCTAAAATTATGTGTTTGTATAATTGTAGCTTATATTCAGTCTGAATATAAGCATAAAATGTTATGTTTATATTCAGACTGAATATAAGCTGCAATTATGAGTTTGTATAATTGTAGTTTATATTCAGTCTGAATATAAGCTAAAATTATGTGTTTGTATAATTGTAGCTTATATTCAGTCTGAATATAAGCATAACATTTTAGTATCACAATGTCATGTTTATATTCAGTCTGAATATAAGCATAACATTGTGATATCACAATGTCAGGTTTATATTCAGTCTGAATATAAGCTACAATTATTGGTTTGGATAATTGTAGTTTATATTCAGTCTGAATATAAGTATAAAATGTTATGCTTATATTCAGACTGAATATAAGCTACAATTATGTGTTTGTATAATTGTAGCTTATATTCAGACTGAATATAAGCATAACATTGTAGTATCACAATGTCATGTTTATATTCAGTCTGAATATAAGCTACAATTACGGGTTTGTATAATTGTAGCTTATATTCAGTCTGAATATAAGATAAAATTATGGGTTTGTATAATTGTAGCTTATATTCAGTCTGAATATAACCTAAAATTATGTGTTTGTATAATTGTAGCTTATATTCAGTCTGAATATAAGCTAAAATTATGTGTTTGTATAATTGTAGCTTATATCCTGTCTGAATATTAGCATAACATTTTAGTATCACAATGTCATGTTTATATTCAGTCTGAATATAAGTTACAATTATGAGTTTGTATAATTGTAGCTTATATTCAGTCTGAATATAAGCTAAAATTATGTGTTTGTATAATTGTAGCTTATATTCAGTCTGAATATAAGCATAACATTTTAGTATCACAATGTCATGTTTATATTCAGTCTGAATATAAGCATAACATTGTGATATCACAATGTCATGTTTATATTCAGTCTGAATATAAGCTACAATTATTGGTTTGGATAATTGTAGTTTATATTCAGTCTGAATATAAGTATAAAATGTTATGCTTATATTCAGACTGAATATAAGCTACAATTATGTGTTTGTATGTGTTTGTATAATTGTAGCTTATATTCAGACTGAATATAATCATAACATTGTAGTATCACAATGTCATGTTTATATTCAGTATGAATATAAGCTACAATTACGGGTTTGTATAATTGTAGCTTATATTCAGTCTGAATATAAGATAAAATTATGGGTTTGTATAATTGTAGCTTATATTCAGTCTGAATATAACCTAAAATTATGTGTTTGTATAATTGTAGCTTATATTCAGTCTGAATATAAGCTAAAATTATGTGTTTGTATAATTGTAGATTATATCCAGTCTGAATATTAGCATAACATTTTAGTATCACAATGTAATGTTTATATTCAGTCTGAATATAAGTTACAATTATGAGTTTGTATAATTGTAGCTTATATTCAGTCTGAATATAAGCTAAAATTATGTGTTTCTATAAACGTAGCTTATATTCAATCTGAATATAAGCATAACATTGTTCCTGATGAAGAAGCAGGCTCCATTGAAAAAACAGAATTAACAATTTAGTTTCAGAAATCGAAAATCCGATTACTAAAGTTCTTCACAGCAATGAATACGATTAATAGAGAAGAATTCAATTTCCAGAGAGAGTTCGATTTACAGAGAAAATTTCGATTAACAAAGGATGAGAGAATTAAGCGGGAGTGATAAACTTGCCTAATTTACCCCTCAAGCCACATTTAAAGAACGACTTCAATTTGGCTCAGATCAAGGGCTGAGATCTGTCCTTAGGTTCACAACCAAAGATAAGTTCACATTTGAACTTTCCTCTCTCTCTCTCTCTCTCTCTATATATATATATATATATATATAAATTAACAGGATTGGACAAAAATACCCGTTACACTAACAGAAAAAATTAACATAATTAGTGATTGAGGATCACTTTTAGAGCAAAATAAAAACAAAGGAAACGATTTTTAAAGTTATCAAAGTTTAGATCCTACTTTCACACAGATTATAATAACCCACGGGACCAAAATTTAAAGTTTACTCAAATTTTTATAATACAATTAATTGTAACGAGAAAACCAACACTAAATCACAAAATATAATTAAAAAAACCCATAATTTAAAAGGACTATGAAACAAAGATAACAATTCTTAAACAATTAAAATGTATATATTTTGCTAAAAGTATTTTATATAAAACAAAAATGTGAAAATTCAAAAAATCCATGGAACATTTTAATTTTAAGTGATTAAATTTATAAACAATAAATTGTGTGAATCATTGAATTATTTTTATTTTGAATGATTAAATCTCTAAATGATTTTTAATAAATAAAGGGGAGTTTTAGTGGTATCCTTTAGTATGGTTGTTCATGAAATTTTTTATACTATTGTAGTCTTGGTAATGTAAAAAATTAGTTTTGATGTAGATGTTTGTCAGGAGAAATTCACTTGTAGGGGCGTCATTAGGAACATTTAGGGTCCGTTTGGTTTGTGAGATTTTGAGGGATTTGGAGGGATTTGAATTTCAAATCCAATCCATTCCGGTGTTTGGTTTATCGGATTGTCGAGATTTAAAATCCTAAGATTCAATTGAAATCCTACAAAAATAAGATTTTGAAATCCTTGGCAGATGCTCGGGATTTCACGGGATTTCGTATGATTTGTATGAAATAATGTTTCAAAAATGTTAAAAAACATTTGTTTTGTAATAATTGATTAATAAAAATGTAATTTAATTAGTTTTATAACCTTTTATATTTTTATATAATTTATAAATAATGAAAATCCAATTTCATTCCAAATCCTACAAACCAAACACACCTATGATTTTCAAATTCATTCCAATCCAAATCCCTCCAAATCCAAATTCTTTCATGAAATCCAAATCCTTCAAAAACAATCCCGCAAACCAAACGGATCCTTAGGGGTGCCATTAGCCTCCTCCTAAATAAACTGTCGAACTTTTAAAAAATCGTTTCCTACATTATTTAACAAAAAAGCTACTATAAACGACTAGGAAGGTTTAAAAAACCTAAATTAGTTGTAGCATTTCCAAAAACCTTGTGTCATTCAAATCCTCACATCTAATGACGTCGCCCTCCCTCGTTGTCCCAACGTCTATCATTATGGTTAGACTATGTAAGTAGTTATCTCCCCCATATAGGATCCAAAACTTTATGGCATTTATGGGCCATAAATGTTACAAAGTTTTGGACATCGTATAGGATGGAGTAACTACTTACATATAAGAGTACTTTGTTTTGATCTGTTTTTTATCTTTCAATTCTTCTTTTTCACAACAATTTAGTAGCGCATATATAGACGAATTAAAAAAAGAGAATTAAAAAACCGAAAAAAGAAAGATCATTGGGAGAGGCCAACGACGGCAATGAACGGTGATAAAGAGCGGACAACAAGGGTTTAAATGACGTTGGATTTGAGAATTGTTAAACTAATGTATGTTTATTTTACTTTTTTACTTAAAAACCTCTTTAGCCAGCTACAAATAGTTTTTTTTTAGTTAGAAAAATGTAGGTAATCAAGTTCTAGATGTTCTAATTGGGAAAACTGTATCAAAATGAAACTCACTTTGTCCTCATTTCTATTTTCAGGAACTAGCTTCTAAAATCATCATTTAAGAGTCTGGAGAAAAGTTTATGTTTATTTTAAGGGTCTTGTTGACAAGTTGAATAGGTAACCAGTCACCTTAATTTGATACTTGAAACTGATTATTTTTTTGGAAAAATCTTCAATTTAATACTTGAAACTTTTTTAATGGAAAAAGATTTTTGGAAAAAAAACAGATTTTACTGCATTAATTTTTATAATCAATTTTGAAAAATGATCTTAAAATTAATTCTCTAAAATATAAATCATATAAAAGTTGGTTTCATAATGTTGCATTTTTTCCTCAAAAGGTAATACATAAAAAATTAAATTATTTTATTATTGTTTCTAATAAAAACAATTAAATCTTTTTCATACGATTAGTTTTTTTTAACTTTTGCTAAATTGTATGATATGAAACATTATTAGTTAGCAAAATATTTCGTTAACATGTCAAAAAGTGAATAAAACCTTAAATAAATATAAACTTTGCTTTATATTTTTGAATAATAATTTTAAAAGTTGTTTCCCTCGGAATAAAAAAAAAGAACAACCTTGATCCTATTTTGATTCATTTTTTCGTGTTTAATTTATAAAATAAAAAATAAAAAATTACCTGCTTTGACTTTTCCCAAATAAAAACACAACCAAAAATAATAATAATAATAATGATAATAATAATAATAATAATAATAATACAAGTTGCCATTTCATTTGATTTAAAAAGATTTTATAATTTATATCACGTGGTTTGTAATACCGACCCCCACACCACTATGTCGTCGTCTAAATCTATATATCCTCCCAAACCCCCATTATTACACACAGATCCGCCATGGCAGCAAAGCTCAACCTTCTGCTAATCAACCTCCTCTTCATCGCCGCCGTCGTCAGATCCGTAAGCTTCTATTCATCTCTCCTCTCCTCTCCTCTCCGTTCCATTCATTCAAACACAATTTAACCTAATTAATATCAATTCTTCAATTCAACGCAGGATGATCCAGATTGCATATACTCCGTTTACATCAGAACTGGATCCATACTAAAAGCCGGAACAGATTCCAACATCACAATAACACTATACGACGAAGCCGGCTATGGCATTCGGATCAACAATCTAGAAGCTTGGGGTGGACTAATGGGACCTGGATACAACTACTTCGAGAGAGGAAACCTAGATTTATTCAGCGGCAGAGGTCCTTGTTTGACCGGAAAGCCATGCGAGATGAACATCACCTCCGATGGCACCGGATCTCACCACGGTTGGTATTGTAACTACGTGGAGGTGACGACCACCGGAGCACACATCCCCTGCGCACAAGAGACGTTTACGGTTGAACAATGGCTTGCAACTGACACGTCACCATACGAGCTCACCACCGTCAGAGACTACTGTGGATCGAAGTCTAATGGCGGTGTTACTAGTGCATCTGGTCACCGGCGACATGTAATCCGTGAGTCTACTTCTTCATTAATTTCTATCATGTGAGATGGAATAGGGTTTGTGGTGTGTTTTTTGTGGTAATAAATGCTTGAATCAGTGTTGGAAAAAAGTGATTGAAGATGAATTTGATTTGGATTTTGTACTATTGTAGTGAGAAAACCACAACGTTTGAGGGTCTGATTTTGTAGTTGTTGAGCTCTGAATTCGATCAGAAACTCTTTTTGGCATCATCAATTCATTCAACCATTGTTTGTTTTATATCTGCTTCAATTCTTCATATTCTCTCATTCTTTTTGCTTATATAAATCCTCCAATTTGATCAAATTGTGCATTTGAAATGATGTATGTAAATATGAAATTGGTGGGATTCATTGTAGCTTGGAATAATAACATGAATGCTTTTAACAATTATGATACCTCCATTCTACTTTCTAGATTTAGAAAGTAAAAAAAAGAAGCCATTGTAGGGTTAAAGATACAGCCAATAATTGTTTTGTGTAGCAAAAGTTATCAAGTTTTGATTCAAAAAATAATTCAGCAAAAGTAATTATACGGACGTCCATGGACTCATTGCATAGTGCACAACACATCCTTTATCCCTTTGATGAGTTTCTAAATCTAGAATGAGGTATTTTAAGAGAAATTGTTAGAAAATTATTTTTTAGTTATTTTTCTTTTGACTTTTTATCCAAATGTCATTAGATTTGCAATACCTTATTGTGGACCCGACAAAGTTTTTGAGTTTTTTTTGTCATAGGTCCGTGTAATGCCAGGTCCGCAGTGATTGCGGATCCACCACGTGCCTTTAGAAAGAACCTCTAAACATATAAAATTTACACATTTAGGTAGCGTTTGGTACGCAGACCGGATGGGATGGGACTGGACTGGACGGAACATGACAAAATTGAATTAATAGTCTGTCCTACGTTTGGTACAACTAGAACAAGACTGGACTAAAACAGTAAAATGACTAGATCACCCCTGACGTTGTTTAATGTTTTTTATATAATAGTTATACAAAACTAAAAAAATACATTCATTTATATTTATATTTTGGTTTTTTTATCCCTTCCTTTCATTTAAAAAATAAATAAAAAATGTAGTATTTATAATTCTAAATAAATAATAATTTACATTTGAAAGTAATTATTAAATTAAAATTAAAATGAATTAATACTTATAATAATGTAGTATTTATAATTCTAAATAAACAATAAGGACTTGTTTGTTTTTCTCCAAAATAAGCTCTTAATGGCCTCTTATATCTGATTCGTTAAGAGATAGGGTCATTCAGATTGTTTGTTTTTTTTCAATTTTCCAGAGGCACTTATGTCTTATTGTCCTCTTATCCGATAAGAGGTAAACTAACCTCTTATTTGCCTCTTATTGTTCTCCAAACTTTCGGCAACAATGTTTCTCAATCAATTAACCTTAATCGATCATTTCTCTCAATTGATCCTCATCAAATAGATCCTTAGCTCTCTCAATTCATGTATTTTAATAGGATTTAAATGTGCTAAATACCATTTTGACACATTTTCATTTAAATGAATGCTAATTATATAATTTATACGTAAATTTCGTAATATGATGAACAAATATGTGAAATCGTATAAATTCAACAATATAATCTTTTAATGGTTAAAATAGACTATTTAAACAAATTCAGACATTTATCAGTGTACAAAAACAAACAATATTATTGATTCAAATTTCAGACTTCAGCACCACCTCTTATTAATCAGAAATGAAATAAGACTTGAGACTTCAACACCTCTTAAAAAACAAAAGCCACCTTAGTCTCTATTGTGGCCCTGACATTATTACGGACCTAGTCTAATTTTCTTGCATTTTTTGGTCATTTAGCTAGGTCCGTAATATTAGGGATCTGGGTATTACGCATCTAGTGACATTTGGGTAAAGTGACTAAAGTCCGAATAAAAATAGCATGAGACCAATTTTATTGACAAGAATGATCATTTAAGTTTTTTTAACATAGCTATAAAACAATCTGGCGTTTTTGTGTAAAGTGAAGGTGGCCTTTATATTTGGCTCTGTTTGTGTGGTTAGAAGAGTTTGTGTGTTTCGTGGGGATGAACCCGTATTTTAGTGTTTTTCTTTAAATGTGGGTTCAAAGATGGAATTAATTAAAGTAAATTGTGTTTTTCTTCCTTGTAATATGTAATTTATAATTTCTTGTTTTTTTCATATAATTTACAATTTATTCATGTTTTCGACTTTATAATTCCTTTGTACTTAAAAGTTGAAGTAAAGGAACAAAAATAACAATAAGTTATAAATTATAGAAGTAAAGGAACAAAAATAACAATAAGTTATAAATTATAGGGATGATAACTGTAATTTAAAAACCATGAAAACCAAAATTATAATTTTTAATAAATCAAAAAAACGTAATTTACGGGATTAAATTGAATTCCAAAGAGGATATTGAGATTAGTACATGGACACGTACAATACAACCACAATTTCAGATCTCTTGAGATTTCTAAAACGTGACACAATCATTCAAAAAACTATATTTTAATCGAATAGCAACAAAAACTATAATCAAATACTTTTTTAATAACTTAATACCAAATATTTATCAGTTAAATAATTATAATAAAATATTTAATTTCTAATTTTTTTAATTCAATAAAAGAAGAAAAAACATAACATTTAATAAATGTTATGGGAGGCCAGTCCCATATCCACAATTGCAGATTTCTGATAACGAAGGGCCAGTCCCATATCCAAAAGATTTCCATCACCTAAAAATAAATATCTATATTTTTATTTTCATAATAAACATTCATTTAGAAAAATGTCTACTTTTTTACTTCCATTCTTAATTTTAAAGACTGTATTTTATAGGGGTGACAATTTTATACCAAATCAAACCAACCAACATGCGTACCAACCGTATCAATTAAATTGGTACTGACTTAATTGGTGCTAATTACAATTGGCTGGTAGTACCGTACCAAGTATGCAAACTTGGTACACGGTATTAGAGATCGCGTACCACGGTAGTACCATGATACCGACTTAAATAATTATTTAATACTTCTTGTATTTTTTATGCATTGACTATCAAATATTGTAACTTTACCTATTATGTTTGAACATTTGAATGTTTGAAAGTCTTATTCTTTGTAATTAAATCCCCTTATACAAAAATTGTTATTTGAAAACTTAAAATCTCATTCAAAATTTTGAACAAGATTCAAGTTTTTATATATGTAACTTGAAGTTGGTATAAAACCGATACCAACATGTATCAACCGAAAAAAGTTGATACCAAGTACAGTTGGTTGATACATGGTATTAGAATTTACGTACCAATTATAATTAGTTGAGAAGAAAAAAACTTGGTACCCCACCCCTAATATTTTATACAATTATTTTGGGATAGTTTATTAACCAAGGGACAGAAGGGAAAAGGTCCAGCTGCACATGAATAGACGAAACACCATTTCTTATATCAACCAATAATAAGTAATAACAATGATAATGATACCACTTTATTATACCAAAAAAGGATAAAAAGGCCTACTACATGCAGAGATGGTTCCCATCCTTTAAAACAACAAACAAAACTGAAATCATGAAATAAGAATTTAGTGAATGGAATCCATTCACAAAAAAACCAACTCTAAAATACATTTTGACCCCCCCTAGTTTATTACTTTTCATTTATACCCTAAATGATGAATTGTATGTTTTATTTTCTCCCAATCCAATGATGAAGCAAAGCAGAAAATCCTCTTATGATCTGTCCTTTTTCATTTTTGTGCATTTTCAAGTATAAATAAGAAAAAGAAGTTTCCTTTTTTGAATTTAGATAAGAAAAAGGAAGTTTCCTTTTTTAAATTTAGATAAAATCAGGCTGGCCGGTAGACGTCAAGCAACGATGCCACATTCGGCTGTTTGGGTCAACGGTTCTCGGATAAGAAATGACTTCAGGAATAGGAAGGTAGACATAGTGAGTGTTGCATATACCTACTGTGATCCCACTGTATCCAGCAAATGCCCCATGGACCTGTTACCACAAAACCATCTAAATCAAAAACCAAACCAACCCAGTATTATCCAAGGTTCAAATAGGTGTGAGACCTAAGGCGTAACATAAGGCGGCAAATTTGTATGTTATATATACAATCATATATAAAGATATATGTTTTCTATATACTATCTAATCAGATAATGATATTAAAAATGTACATTCATATTAGAAGAAAAAAAATCATATAGATTATTACTATAAAAATAGTTTTTTTGATTAGATATTTAAAATAGAACTTAGAAAGGTAATTTTACAACTTCATTTTAATCGTGAGTCCATAATGTTTATAAATTTGTGAAATTGTGAGTGATGTGATTAGATAAATCTATAAAAGTGAATATTTTAAAGTTAAAACTGTAAAAATACAAAAGATAAAAAATAAAAAATATTTCTTTTGAAAAAAAATCATGCCATACAAAAAAGCATGCGCCTCAAGACGTCATGGTGTATAGAAACGTTATGGGTTGTTTCGTAACGACGGAGACGCGTCTTACGTCATATCGTGCCTTTTTCAACACTGGTATTCGAAAGTAGGGTCCCTCTACCCCTCCAAAGAGTTATTTCATTATATAAAACAATATGAAGGTGCTTATTTGCAAGTCTTGATTGAGGAAACTAACAAGGAGTCATCCAGTAACTATCATATTTCAGTTAATAATCTACGCTCTGTTTCTTAACTAGCCTCCGAGGAATAGCTAAGCTGTAATTTTTGGTCAATTTGTCATTCAGCCGGAACTTAGGGGGCCCGGTGAAATATTCCTCTTCTGAGAGCAGGATATTGTGTTTTGCACACAATATATAATTATAATTATATATATATATATACAAGCACAGAAAACTTACAGCATTTTGACCCAGCACAGTGCAGAGTATTCCATCTGATGCATTTGCTCGGCAGGCACGAATCATGTATGTAGGATCAATGTATTTTACATCAGCTGGATCACCAATCTCCTTGAAATATTTTTTTATCTGAAAGAGTATCATTTTAAATAGATTATACACAACTGGAACTTCTGAAATATATAGCTCATGAACTGGATCATTGAATCAATTAGGGGCTGTTTGGCAGTTGCTCAATGGTTTGGTGCAGAATGATTAAGTGGTCAAGACGATTAAGAGGCTTTTATGATATAATGCAAAATAAAATATAATTGTTTGGTAATTGTTCAAAAAGAAAATTAGGGCTCTGAATGGTTAAGGGAGGTCCGGGATACAAAATGATTCAGAGGATTTTGGAACCATTAAGAGGCAGACTTATTTTTTGCCAAACAGATTCACCTCTTAGTGATTCAGAGGCTGCCTCTTAATGGAACTGTTAACAGATTACTTTAGTAATCTGTAAATAATCTTGACTTGAAAATAGAATCATACAAGAAATCCAGATATCATTTACAGCGTACATGATTGATTATATGTTGGGAGTCATTAAAAATCACCACTAATTGCCGGTTTGTCATAATTAAATAATATATCTTTGTAATACAAATATATAATCATTCGGAAGCACAAACAGAAATGGGATAAAACTAACCTCCTGTTGTATATGAACACCAATATCCCCAAGTACAATGTTCCCAGATGCATCCTTAGCATTTGTTTTCTCGACAAAGCTCTGCATTCAATAACACAATAGAAAGAAAGAAAACAACAGAAAATGAATAAATATGACATTAAACAAACATGTCTTAATGATTAAGCTAAAAGACTGATCTATCTATGGTTTGTTTTTAACAAGAAACACATGATTTATGAACATAAAAAGCCTAACCTGACCAGCTCCCTCTGCTACACAGATTACCGCTGATCCCTTTGTCTCAAGTAGATACTTCAGATGTTTTAGAACACCGTGAGGTCCATGCAACTCAAAGGGTACCTTTAGTTTCAAGTGAAAAATTGTGTAAATGACTTAATAATCACAAGGAACATTTTCAAAGATTTCTGGCCAATAATACCTCAGGAATCAAACATATATCAATCTGCCCACTAGCAAGAGCTGCTTGCATAGCTATAAAACCACTACTACGCCCCATCAATTTTACAATTCCAACACCACGATAAGCACTATGTGCCTGCAAAAAAAGGAAGCATTCTTACAGTTCGTAAGCACGAAAATAGGCACACAACAAAGGATATATGGTAGATGCTAAATGTTCACATCTTTTTACGACCACTGAATAGGTGGAAAATAATGTTGATAACTATATTTCAATAGGGGCGGGTTCAAATGAGAGCTCAAATTTGGTTGTGAACATAAGGACAAAGGAGAGAGCGACACGTGTCATATTCAGGCTGAATAATGAAAGAAAATATTCAGACTGAATAATGAAAAAAAATATTCAGACTGAATAATGAAGGAAAATATTTAGACTGAATAATGAAGGAAAATTATTCAGACTGAATGTAGTGTTATTCAGTCTGAATGTAGTGTTATTCAGTTTGAATAACACAATATTCAGTATGAATATTTTCCTTTGAATAACACTACATTCAGTCTGAATATTTTCCTTCATCATTCAGTCTGCATATGACAGTGTCGCGCTCTCCTTTGTCCTCATGTTCGCAACCAAATTTGAGTTTGCATTTGAACTTTCCTCTATTTCAATAAATAATAAAAATGTACCTCAATATATGCAGAATTTATCGCTCTTTGTGCTTCCTCGACAGCAGTATCAAAACCAAATGTCTTATCCATCAGCAGAATATCATTATCTATAGTTTTAGGAACACCAACTACTGCCACCTTCAACCCTCGTTTTCGCAACTAACCACAAGAAACGATTCAAATTTGATGAAATTGTTGGTGTTTATGAAATGATAATTGCATAATAGTGGAGCAATCTCACAGGAAAAAAGATGAACCAGATAGATAAACAAGAAAGACATGCTGAATCATAATCATCTCCAAGAGCTATGTTATATTTTTTCTAAAATAGAGTAAGAAAGGTCAAAATCTCTAAAACAAAATAACTTCCAACTCCAAAAGCTATTCTATTTTAGAGATTGTATTATTTATTATATTATTAAAATAATCAATATATTAATAAAATATTATTTCTCTCTTCTAAACATTTTATTTCTATGCATCTTATTGGTGGAATGATTAAAATATTATTTCTGTTTCTTAAAAAGTGGGTTTTTGAGATTTCTCCAAATTTGGAGATTTTTATCTTCTTTCTCCTCTTTTTTCTATTTTAGCATACAAGATAGCATAGCTCTTGCAGCAAAAAAATTGATAAAATCTCGTTTTTCTCTATTTTAGCATAGCTCTTGCCTCTTGGAAATGCTCTTAAAACTGCAAAGTTAAAATTGTAAAATTTGCCTTCAATCTCACTGTCTTCTATAAGAAACCAATATTAACATAATATTGCATGTGTTCTATAAGAAACCAAATAGAAATATGGACCAACTTAACAACCTCATTGTGTATTGCATTGGCACCTGCATGTGTTCCATTTCCACCCAGCACAAAGAGCATGTTGATTCCTCTTTCCTGCCACCATTCAAAGAGACCTCCATCACATCTTTGGGTAAATAGCAGTAGGGGGCGGGTTCAAATGAAAACTCAAATTTGGTTGTGAACATGAGGACAAAGGAGAGCGCGACACGTGTCAGACTGACTAATGAAGGGAAATATTCAGTCTGAATAACACTATATTCAGTCTGAATATTTCCCTTCATTATTCAGTCTGAATATGACACGTGCCGCGCTCTCCTTTGTTCTCATGTTCACAACCAAATTTGAGTTCTCATTTGAACTTTCCTCAATAGCTAGTAATAACCAAAGAGCAAATATTAGATGATCGATACCGAAATAGAGGACAAACAACTGCGCTAAGTTACCTGCATGCTGTCCACAATTTCACTGACATTCGGTCCTCCACGAGAAACTCCTAACAAGCTTCCACCAGAAAGATGGACATTCTGAACCACCTTCCTGGATAACTAATGATCACGGATAAGGTTAGTTTACTTACTGTCTAGAAGGCATAATGGAAGAAGTAAAAGTGCAAGTATGAAGGTTCCACATGAAGAATCATAAAGATGACCATTTAGTTCACATATAAAAAAACCTTATTTATATATTATTATTTGGCGAGAATGGACAACAAAATTACTCCCTCCGTCCTCAAATAAATTTGCACGATGAAAAAGGCATACAGTTTGAGAAATGTGTAATTGGTAGATTTTTTAATTAACTAAATGAGAATTTTACCCTTGATATTAGAGGGAGTAAGTAATTTATCCATCTCATGATTAAGGGTAAAATTGGAAAACGTGCACTTACTTTTGAAGTGGAGACTTGTTTCGGGACTAACTAAAATAGAAATGTGGACACTTATTTTGGGATGGAGGGAGTAACACAATATTAAATAAGGAAACCTAACTATTCTCACAAGCAGGAGACGGCAGAACTACAAATCAATTTGCATAATCACTATGGAGATCCTTATACATGATAATATATATATATATAGAGAAAGGTTCAAATGAGAACTTTATATATATATATATATATGCTTGATTAGCAGAACAAAATCAGGTCAGTGAAATGCTCATGATCAAGGATATGAAAGTGAAAAATCATGAAACATTTACCAGCTTTAAAAACAAATTAAAACAATTAGCACAATTCCAAACCAATAAACGAGCAAGAAGATAAAGAATATATAAGAATATTTGTGATAACTCAGCAGACAAGACTCCAAACCATGATGGATGATCATTGGTTCAAACTCTATCAAATCCTGATGTTAAAACATATATAAGAATATTTGTGATAACTCTCCGCATTGAACTAATTAGCCATATAATCATTACTTAATGAAGAAATTCATATCGGCCATAACTCTAATGATTTTCAATATTACCATAACTCTTATAATTTTCTTAGTTGGAAATTTTTTGGGAGAATGCTCGTTTTCTTGCGTTATTTGTCTTCTACGAGAGCTGGTTCAAGCTAATTCTAACAGTGCATCAGCTGTGAACAATTTCTCAATTGTTCTGTTCCAGGTTTCTTTAGTTCCATAAGATCTAATTCATTGATGCATATAAACACTAAAAGATATGTCCTGGCTGTATCCAAATTCATAACGCCTATATCTTATAAATATTGATATGTGAGAAGTACTAAAGTTATAAAAAGAAACTCACTGGTATTTCAGCTAATTCTTTGCCAAATCCACGATATCCAAAAGGAATCCCCACAATCTTTTTCACACCATAAATCTCAAGGGTGATGACAATCTGTAGCCACTCCAAATGATAAGATAGAAGTTAGTAGCTTAAACCGATTAAAGTAAAATAAATATCTTCTGCATGCATGCATGTAACTGGAAAAGTGGAGTAACGTCTCTTCCCAGAAATACAAATGAGAAGAAAGATAATAACTGAATCATTTAAAAGCAAGCCGTGTCATTTTAGTTTTTTCTTTGTCATTACAGAATAACCAACAGAATTAGTATCTAAAGTTCTAGAAATATTTGATAACATTTTTGGAAGAAAATTTGGCCTAATGGGTGGAACCCCAAAAAGTATTATAAAAATGCATCAAGTGAACCAGAGGTTGTCAGTGACCTTTTCATCCTTAATCACCTAAGCAGGGATTTAAGTGGTGGATTTAAATAGACTCATTATTAATCGGTTCATTTTACTTTTAACTGGGCTGACAATATCTAACCTCTAATTCATTAAACCACTCGATACCGTAAAAACAGATTAATCTCCACATAGCCCGACGAATCCAACGTAGTTTTTTGCTATTTTGATGCTTATTCCATAAATGTTTATCAATTGAAAAGGTTTACTTGATCATTGAGATACTAAAAAAATTAAAATACGGATTTTACGGTAAATAACACTCATGCCACAGTTTTTTGCTATTTTAACGCTTAGGCAGCCAATCAGCAGTGCTAAACACGGATTTTTAGAACATCACCAGCAATAAAGTGGCATGAGTGTTATTTACTTGATAATTGAGATACTTAAAAAATTAAAAAAAAAAATAGATAGTATTAGTCACATCAAGAAACTACCTGTCGTATGACATCATTAAGCCCAGGACAGAGTCCACCACAAGTTATAATTGCAGCCTTCACGTCTTCTGGTTTGAAGTATATTTTCTCACGAGGACCAGCACGATGAATCCTAGAAAGAATTCATCATGGTTACAGATTATTTGGTTACAATTTCTAAATAGCAGAACATATAAGCAAAAAAATAAAAAAGAACAAGAGTTTTTCAACCAAATAAGAATTACAACTTTTTAGGGATGGAAAGAGTATAAAGCTTTCCAATCAAAATACAGCTGCTATTAGGACTACTGAATGCCCGCTTTATGTTTAAACAATTAATGTTCTAGAGCATCAGCTCTTTATGTTTAATAAGCAGAAGTTCCTTGTAATTACTAGATTCATCGCAGTTGTAGTGTGTGCATTCTGATCCAAAAGTGATTTAATTTCATTGCATATTAGAAACAGATTTGCACTTGTGCATAGCTTTACATTAGTGACTGTTCATTAGAACTAAAGATAGAAAGTGGCAGACCTTAGAACTGTTCAATAAGGATCCTGAAATATACTTTTAAATCTATATGGACTGTTTAATAACATAAGATCCTGATGTCTAAAGCTTATGAACCTATAAAATGCTTCATTTATTTATTAACAAAATAAATAACCGTCCTATAAATTGATGTCACACTTTAAGATTTGATTAAATATTAAAGAAAGAGCTTTTCTTCCTCTTCTCACCCTTAGTAGAAAGGGTCTTCTTTTCCAGTCTCACTTATCAAGAAGGGTTTCACTTGTGATCATCACTATTCGTACATACGAATAGATAAAATGTACCTCTTTCTATGTATTATATTTATTATTTAATGCCACACGTGTATATCATGGTATAATTTTAGAACCCCAATTCATTAATCAATTGAATAGACAGAAGTTTCTCAAAGAAATTGACACGTGAAGTATAAATCATTTGTACTTTCCCTTTTGTAACAAAATGTTGATTCTGAATATATTTGTACATAAAGTATAAGAAACCAAATGGTGAGACCCTTGTTAATTCTTCAGAAGGCAAGTTTGCAGTGAGCCCTATGTAAATCAAATGGTGAGAACCTTTATTTTAAAGCCATACAGAAGGCTCGGTATACAATTACAAACAACGTGAACATTTCCTTCCTCTATGCAAAATAGCTAAAGGCGCACTTAGGCACAAAGGGGTCATGGGGCTTAGGCATGAGGCGCGGGCATTAGGAATGTGAGGCTTATCTTATAATATATATATATGTATATATATACGCATTTTTAATCGACAGCAGTGGATTACAAATTTGGAACAGATAGGTCATTTGTATTTCAATGCAAAGGAATTTTCATAAATGGAACTTTTCCTTGTTTCACTTGTAAACATTAAAAAAAGGTTTTTCATAGTGCTTACCATTGCTCCACCCATGTACAATCAGGATCGATGCACTCAGCCCCTGCAGATGTTGGGGAGGAATATCGAATAACCTATAATGTGGCAGAGAATTTTATCAGTTCATGGTAGTTACTCGTTCTTGGAGCAATTACTTTTTCCAGGATTTGATATAATGCCCAGGTGATGTATCCCAATGCAAATTGAACCAAATCAAATGTTGAATACCATTACTTGGACTTTTTGACTTTCTTTACTACAAGTTACGTTTCATTAGAAACTTAAATTGACACCATACCAACAAAATAAGCTTTAAAGAGATAGTTAGAAACAATTTGGGGAATGTAGCACCCCTATTTACAACATTGTTTAAGCAGAACGCTAGAATATGTTCACTCTTAATAGAAACTATAAGGATCATTCAAAAAAGCACACAAATAGAAATAACAAATAACAAATAAATCACGTAACGCACAAGAGCAGATGTAAGTGCACTAGAAATGAAACCAAGATTCATCAGAGAAATACTAGAAAATTGAGCTTCTTTACTGATGAAGTTACCAATATCACAATAAGAGGCGATTATACTAAAAAATTGAGCTGCTCTACTGATGAAGTTACTATAAAACGGATGATACAAATATGATCATTTGTCTGATAAAACAAATACATATGCTACAAAGTTATTTTTTAATAACTACCTACCTTCGGGAGTAAACCTAACTTGATATGGAACTGCAAAGGAAATTTGATGCCATACATCCTCATCAAGTACTTTGGCTTTGATTAGTGAATGGACAAGGTTATTGTGCAACACATTTGTTATTGACCAGTAATCGCCAGAAGTCATACTGTTGGAAATAATATCTACTACTAGGTACTTATCCAAATCATTAGGACAAGTAGATAAAATAGTTCAGAACTAGATGTGTTTTGAAGCAGTGTAAGTTTTTCTTCCATTCAATATGACCAATTAAGTCAGCTGTTCCTCATGGCACTAGTGTGTATATCAGGGTGAAGTTAGTAAACCTTAATCATATAGACACCAAAAAAAATTGGAAGAAATATACAAAATCTTAATATCCAAGACGTTATTAGGAAATTTGATAAATTTATTCAAATAGCAATATTTCAAATACAAGAATACAGGGACCATAATTGATGTGCAGAAGTTCAACGTACATCAATGATGCATCCTATTTGAAGAAGTTAAATGTATCAATAGCAACAATAATAAATTACAAAGGGAGCTAACGTGCATGATCGTTACAAACAAACCAAACCAAACCAATCCAAACGAACTTTCCTTTTATAAATCTAATACCATCAATCATGCAAAATACAGCATCTTAAAAAGGAATTCCGTGCTAACAATACAGCACTCATGACGAACCAAATTATCTAATGTAACATAATTTGTCTAAGTACACAATACAACACCAAGATTTTCAAAGACCAAGATGCTAGTATTCACATTTTTGGCATACATGAAGTGCATGCAATATTACATATGTCTAACGGGTGTGGAGAGCTACTTATAAGTCTTATAACCCATGAACATGATTAATAACCAACAATCAATTTGGCAAAATTCTGGATGATCACCTAAACAGTTGTAAAAAACAAAGTTGATGCTCTTGCAAATGGAAATCGTCACAAGGAGAGTTGTAACTCATATACCTTAAGTAGCACCCTATCGTTATTATTGATGTATCCATGCCACTCCTCATCCGAAGGATACCCTTGTGCAAATTCTTCGCTCACTGGAGTCCTGTAGCCCAAAATATAACAATTGAATGGAGAAAAATAGTAGGTTAAGAAATTGCAATAAAATCAATCATGCATATGAGTGTTTGTAAATTCCCTGTTATATGATGTCACGAAATTATACATATGATTTCATACAAGATTCTTAATAGACAAAAATATGTCCGTAAAAAAACTACTCCCTTGGTCACTCCATTCTGCAAATGAAGTTGATTTTGAAAACTCAAGACTCATGCTTTTCCTAATTCCAAATTATGCATGTCTTATTAGCATTTTTCTCCAAACTTTTCTAGCATAATATACCTCATTTGTTGTTCTTTGCATCTATAAATTTTACAATAACCAACAAAATTCTTTATCAAATTTGATCTTAAAACGTAACTCAAATGCGACCATGAACTTCTCTCAGCATGTAGGCAGTACATAATAAATCAAAATAGGAATCAACAACTAACTTCATTGATGCATGACTGATCTGTTGAAGTAGGTAGGACAGTGATTAAAGAATTCCTTCACCACCAGTAAAAATGCAAACTTATAACTTCGAATTTCAATAACAACAAAGTAAAATAAGATGAATACAAAGTAGAATTAAGTTTTGGATACCTCATTCTGAGACAGAAAGTGGAAGGGTAAGAAACGGCGTCAGGGAAAATATCACGCATGTGAGGAATGTTGAATCGCTTCTCGAAGTCATCTTCGAACTTCGATTTCCATTCTGGATCGCTAAAATCAATAGCCGACATTGGATTCTTTCCGGCAAATGCTACACAACGACGACTTCTGTTGCAAAGGCGGATCATGTTAGGTCTATCTCCGGGACAGCCAAAACCTGAGCCAATCAGTCCATGGAAGGAAGTGCGATCGACAGTTTTGGCCGGAAGAATAAGGTCGGAGGAGGTGATCGCCGGCGACAGCGATCCCATTGTTGAACAGTTGTCCGCCGGAGAGAGAGAGAGAGAGAGTAAGGGATCGGAAGGAAAATGACTTTTGGGCGAAGTAGTCAGAGTGGCACTTCCTCAGTTTCAACGGACTTCTAAAAGCCGCTTTTTTTTTGTTTTTTCATACAAATTATTATATGAGAATATATAATATATATATATATATATTAATATGCATAATGTTGTTTCCTTTGATTTCTTGTGCTCTAAAATTTGATATTTTAGAGGGATCTTCATCCAAATTCTCAAAGTGTATAAATTATTTATATCGTATTATACCGTAAAGTGTGATTTGGAATTTTATGGTATGGTTTACGGTTTGTATTTTTAGTTTTTTTTTATCAAATCGAAGTTATTGAACTATGTGGTGCGGTTTACGGTTATCAAACTGCACAATGTTTCATATATTTGTTTAACTTTATATATAATACACATATATACGAATTAATTTATTTATGTAATATTTTTGGACTTTGTGATTTGGAATTTGAGCTTGATCCAATATGACAATAGTAATAAATTAGTTCGACATGACATAGCTTATATCTCCAATTTAGTTTGAAGTTTATTTTTTTATTTCTTAGACTATTTTTAATTTTGCAATATGTATTTTGGGAATCGGATGTATTAGAACTCTTTACTTTTTTTACTACATTTACTCTTTATAATGTATTTATAAAATTATAATTATTAGATTGTAGGCATAAACCACACAGCATCGCACGTGCAATTTGGTGCGGTTTGAATTTATGCAGTGCGGTTTATGGTTGGGGAAAATGCTCAAACCGCACATACGGTTTGCGTTTTGATTCTAACCCCACCGCAAACACCCGTAATATTTTTGATATCGATGTTTAAAATCATATGAGGTATCATGTGATATTGAGGTCAAAATTTATGACTGTGGAGAAAAGAAAAGAAAAGGAACGAAAGTAAAAAGAAGTGAGGAAAAGAAAGGAAATAAAAAGAATTTTATTATTTGTGTTCTTAAAAACAAGGAAAAAAGAGATAAAAAGTAATTTTCCGTGTTATTTAACGGATGAGAAAGGAAAGGATATATGTTATTTTTACCAATATACCTTTTAAAAATACGTCATTTACAATGAAAGATCGAGTAATTTTTTAATTGTGATAAATTTCTGAAAGGGTTTTAATTCATTTCCTTTTCTTCTACATTTGAGAGAAAACTTATCATTATTTTTCTTTCCTTTCCTTGATCTCCTAAACAAGGTTCCAAAAACACGGTATTTCTTTACTATCATTTCCTTCATAAACAAAAGTTTCGAGAATACATTTTTCAGTCTCACAAGCTCACGGTGTTTTTTAAGGCTTGCGACTAATTTATATATCATCTATATATACATACATTGGGATGTAATCAAATGAGAACTCCATATATTGTAATAATCATGAGAACTTTTATCTTAAGGTATTGTTTCACATGATTTTTCTCATTTAAGGCTAACATTTAATGTATGGAAGAACATATTTTGTTTCACAATGTGATTGCTTCATAAGAATTTGGTTCATAATGTGAAACTTTTTACGTGTAACTTTTGTTTCACAAACAAATTAAATATTGTGAAACAATTATGTGTTCATCAATATTTTAAATCATGGTCTTAGATGAAAAAATAGTATATGAATAGCATATGATGCACTAGTTCTCAAAGTTATCATAGTTTTATGGGTTCTCAAAAGGGCGCAGGATCATGTGAGAAGAAGAGTTAACGTGAGAAACGTAAGAAGGGATCTGGACCTTTGATCACCTTTAATCTCAAACCCACTCATCGGTCCTCACCGAAGTTACAATGAAGAAGGCATCGTCCCTGTGTGAATGTCCCTGTGTTTTAGAGTGTAATATTCATATACATAGAGATATATGGACAGGGGCGGGTTCAAATGAGAACTCAAATTTGGTTGTGATCGTGAGAACAAATAAGAGTGTGACACGTGTCATTAGGGGGTGGCAATCGTGTCGTGTTCGGGTTGGCGGGTCACGGGTTGGCGGGTCAGGGAGGCTCAACCCGAACACGACCTATTGTTGATCATAACTCCTCTCAGTGATTTGAATATGATTCCTTTACTATACTTAGTGAAATTCCTTAGATAAGCTTCTGTTCAAATTCAGCGATAGCATACGCTGATTGCTATCAGCGATCGCTGAAGATCAAGGATCAACAAGCTTATCTCTGAAGACCTGAAGATCAGCTATCACACCAGAAGACCATTCAGCGACAGTCGAAGACCAAAGCTGAAGAAAGAGATAATCAGCTAAGTGACCTGAAGCGGTTCAGCGATAGCAGCGATTATCTACTCAAAGTGTGAAGTCTTGTGAAGCCTCAGCAACACTGAATTCCATCCTTGAACATTCAGTGTCAGCGATCAAATGAAGCTTCCTCTGCAAGATCAAAGTTTGATCTTATCCTCGATGCACAAAAGTCAAACCTAGAACCATGTCAGAAAAGGACATACGACTTGTCTGTTATGTCCCCATCATATCTGATACGGTACTGTTCATATTCGGCCAAAAGCATGGTTGTCTTATTTACAAGGACAAGCTTCCTATCCAAGCTTGACACGTGGCATGTACCTTTTTCTTTGCATTAAATGCAAGCGGGTATAAATAGATGAAGATATCTTCTTCATCTTCATGCATGCTTCCTTCTAGCCTATACCTTCTGTATTCTTTCTTTCATCTTCTTGTGCATCAAACTGTGTGTTTCTTTAGTTACAATAGAATAGGTTTTCAACTTGTTCTAATTCCGCTTGTAACTGTAAATTTGTTTATTTTCTATAAACTCATTTAAAAACTAAAATCTGTGTGTTTGTATTCAACCCTCCCCCCTTCTACAAACTGTTTACTTAATATTTAACTCTTGTAGACCCTTATTGGGACCAACAAGTGGTATCAGAGCAGTGTTGTTATCTTTCTCTTTAAAATATTCTTCTTTAGATCATATTTTAAAATGACAAACCCTAATACAAACTACAACGATAACGGATCTTTAGCTAAACCTCCAAGGTTCAGCCATGATAATTTCCCTTTATGGAAAGAAAGAATGTCACTTTTTCTAGAGGGATCTGATCCTAAGATCCCATACTATGTAGAAAACGGACCTTTCGTTCCTACAGCCATAGTAGCAGCTGTACCTGCCACTGCTACTACCCTAGCCGTAGCAGATCGATGGACTGAGGAAGACAAGAAAGAAGTTGCTATTGATGCGAAAGCACGATCTATAATAGCAATGTCTTTGCCTGATGAAGTATATCATTCTGTAATGAAAATGAGAACTTCAAAAGCCATGTGGGATACTCTATGTATCCAATATGAAGGAACTTCTGAGGTTAAAGTAACTAGATGCATAAACCTTGTAAGAAAATACGAGAGCTTTATGTATCAAAAGGGTGAATCTCTCTCTCAAATTCACCAGAGATTTAACTGTCTGGCGATTGATCTTAAATCACCGATAGGGTATATTCAAACGCCGAAATTTCGACAAAATTCATGGAGGCATTGCCCGATCAATGGGCGATGTACACTACATGTATAAAACATCAAAGAATCTTGAAACTTTGTCATTAAGTGCATTATATGGTATGCTCTTAAATGAGGAACAATCCCAGCTTCTAAGGAAAAACCTTCTTAACGAACTCAAAGGTGCTAAAAGTACTTCTTTAGCACTTGTGACTTCTGAAGGAACTTCTTCTAAAAATGGTTCTTCTTCTACTATCACCTCCATCACTGAATTAGGTCAAACTGATTCAGAAGATCAACTCACTGATGCTGACATCTCTGAGTTTGATAACTCTCTAGCTCTTTTAACCAACAACTTTAAAAGATTTGCTAGAAAGAGCAATTTTCGAAAATCTTCTAACCTCTCTGACTCTGAAAAACAGAAAACGTTGCCCGCTGAAAAAGCCTCAGCGATCTGTTTCAATTGTCAGAGAAAGGGCCATTTTGCAAGTGAATGCGGGTCGAAGAAAGTTCTTTGCTCCCACTACCTCCCATACCTCGATAAACGGAGAAGTATTTGAAAATGAAAAACAAATACAGAGATATGAAGAAAAACCAGCAAAAAGGCAAAGGCCTTGTCGCTGAAGAAGTTGACTGGGATGCTGAAGATGACTGGGCCAAGACCTCTGAAGAGTCTGGTTCAGATGAAGAAGATCTTGCCTTTCTCTGTCTAATGGCAAGAATAGAGGATGCTGAAGAAGTCTCTGAAACTTCTTCCTCTGAGTCTCCGTCTACTCAGGTAAACATTCCCTTTGACTCCTTACTCTCTGAAAAAGATAACTTGTCGGCTCTCGATGCAATGACTGTTGATTTTTACAACGCTTTGAATGGAAAGATAAAAGCTGAGAAAATTAACACTGACTCATCTGAACAATTAAAAAATTGCCACATAAGAATCAAGGAACTTTCCAAACTTGAGGATTCTCTCAAAGACCAAGTTTTTGCAAATCAAACAATAAGCATTGAGAAACAACAAGCTATCGCTGATAGGGAAAAGGCTATCGCTGATAGCAAGTCTGAAAAGGCAACCATCGAAGGATGGTGTAAGGCTTCTGATAAAGTCAATGAGATCATCAATGCCCAAATACCTATGAAAGTGAGAAGTGGGTTAGGCTATAACCCTGAAAAGGAAGAATCAGAGAATGATCGTTCCATGCTCAAGTTTGGAATGTTTGTCTCTTCTATCCCTGATCCTTCTTCTTCAACTTCTTCTTCCTCTTTCTCTAAAGAGAAGCTTCCTGTGGATTATTCTAAGAAGGTGATCAAAAACAAGTTTCTTGACCATGTTCCTAAGAATAAGAAAACTCTAGATAAGAACAAGAAGTCCTCTGAGAAGATTTCTAAATCTGGAAAGAAGGTCCCTGATTATTCTAAGAGACCAACTCCCAAGATTAAAATCGATCTCACTCCTACCCCTGACAAGGTTATAATACCTCCAAGGACCATGGATATAGGAATTCTTGGACCTATCCCTGAGAAACTTCCTGCTCCCTCTCTTATCTCCAAACCTTTTAAGTATAGGAAATGCTTTCACTGTGGTGAAACAACCCACATTGCAAGCAAGTGTCCTAATGCTACTAGAGCTGATAAACTAGCTCATGGAAAGAAAGTAGCTCAAGCTGATAAATCAGCGAGAGTGAAATTCACCAAAGTTGCTAAACCAACTAAGGTGAAGATATCCACTGAAGAGAGTTCTTCAGTTAGTAGTACATCCGCCAATCCTGTATCTAACCAAGCAGGACCCATAGTAATATGGGTACCTTTAAACAATTAATCTTTTGTTATATGCAGAGTGCCAAAGGTATCTGGTATCTTGATAGCGGATGCTCGAGGCATATGACTGGCAGAAAATCTCTGCTCTCTGACTACATAGAAGAAGTTGGTCCATCAGTGACCTTTGGTGGAAATGGCAAATGATACACTAAAGGTTATGGAATTCTGTCCAACGGAGCCACATCTTTTTCTCGTGTTGCTTACGTTGAGGGACTAAAGCACAATCTCTTGAGCGTTAGTCAGTTGTGTGACAAAGACTTCAAAGTTCTATTCCTAAAGAATAGATGTGCTGTCACTGACGGAAATGATAAGCTTGCCCTCTCTGGCAAAAGAGTTGAAAACGTATATGTCATAAATATGAATAGTTCTCACTCTGAGAACGTGTGCTTCATCTCTAAAGCATCCACATACATAAATTGGTTATGCCATAAAAGACTCTCTCATCTCAACTTTAAGACGATATATGAATTGTCTCAAAAAGACTTAGTCAGAGACCTCTCTAATCACACATTTACAAAGGAATCTCTTTGTTCAGCGTGTGAGAAGGGAAAGCTGACAAAAGCCTCCTTCAGGTCAAAGCAAGTTTCTTTAGTGACCACTCCTCTTCAGCTACTCCACATGGATCTCTTTGGACCTGTCAATGTCCAATCAATCTCTGGAAAGAAATACACTTTAGTGATTGTTGATGAATACTCCAGATACACATGGGTGTTCTGTTAGGAAATTTATGTCACGAAAAATACTTGCAAATGATTTCTAAGGTCCCAAAACGAATCGAAATCCAAGGACACAAATAACCCGACAACAAATGCGGATAACAATGATCTAGATGTTGCACGATGACTCTAACGAAATAAACAACCCCAATATAGATAATAACAATAAATATTATTATCTACGTAAATGATAAGTTCACCAAATAAAAATAGCAACACGAGAATTTACGTGGTTCCACTATCGGTGTGATAGTGTACATCCACCAAAGAGAGAGAGGGAGCTCGATATATTACCAACCGGGAGAGATTACAACGTGTTTACAAAGATCCTTGGATCAACGAATCAGCCACCCAAACTTTACTCTAAACAAAGTTTCCTAAGCTGGAAACTTAAACTAATAACAATATATCTATATTGTTTTCAAAGAGAAAAGCTAGACCAATATAAGAGAGGTCTTCAACAAAGGGTGTGTATTTTTCATTTGCATGCCTTCCAATTTATAGGAACAAATGAGCTTGCTCCCCAAGTTAGGCATCAAATAGATGATGGCACATGCATACATCCTTATGTATACATCATGCACATATATGCAAGTTGGCAAGAGAATCTCATTTGCTTTCCATGCAAGTAATAGATATTCTTCCAAAGTTAATTTGTGGTTTAAATTAACTTTCAATCTCATGCTTCATTGACTTGTACCCTTAGCTTGATGAGTTGTACAGCATCCATAAAAACTTACAAAAAATTAAGTTTTTCAACACTCCACCATGATGTGCAAATCACCCGACGAAGCCAAGTCATGAACCAATCCAACATCCATGAACAAATAGCTGATAGAGAATGACACGAGGTAACAAAATGCATTTTGACCGTGACGAGCTTCGGCTCGGCCATCACCCGTCAAAGCCAAAAGCAAAAAATCCTCAAGTGAGCAATCTCAATAAAACGAACGAATTAAGCAACCCAAAACACGTGTCAAGTAATAACTCCCCAAAGATGTCGTTTTTGTCACCTGTGGTAATATTCTCTCTCTCTCTCTGCCAAAGTGCCCAACGGCACTAACACAAACGAAGCTGGATCAAGTTTGAGCAATGCTCAAACTTAGTTGGCGGTAGCGACTTAGTGAACATATCAGCAGCATTGTCATCTGTCAGGACTTTCTTCAAATAGACGACCTTCGCTTCATGTAATCTAACAAGATATGCATCACGCACATTTATGTGCTTTGTCCGAGAACTGAAAGCCAAATTAGTTGCCAAATGAATGGCACTCTGATTATCACAGAAAATGCGTACGGAAGGTTGCTCGAAGCCCAAGCCATCTCATTAGTTCTTTCAAATGGACTGCTTCTTTTGCAGACTCGACCGCCGCAACAAGTTCGGCTTCTGTGGTTGACAATGCCACAATAGACTGTAACCGTGATCTCCAACTAACGGCTGTTCCACCCAAGATAAATACATAACCGGATGTGGACCTCCAACCGACTCGATCACCTGCATAGTCAGAATCACAAAATCCAACAATTTCACAGTCATTGTGTAACCAAATATAAGACCATGTGTCTCGGTTCCCTTCAAATATCGGAATGCCGTTTTAACGGCTACCCAATGTGATTGACCCGGATTCGCGAGAAACCGACTCACCACTCCGACACAATGTGCGAGATCAGGACGAGTGCACACCATGGCGTACATAAGACTCCCGACCGCACTAGCATATGGAACTTTTGACCTTTCGGCCTTTCCCTTGTCATCTTTCGGACAATCTTCGCTTGTAATCTTGATGTGCTTCGGTAGCGGAGTGCTAGACGTTTTGGCACCATCAAGATTAAACCGCTTCAGAATTTTCTGAATATATGCTCGTTGTGTTAACCTGAGTGTTCGGGACTTTCTGTCCCGTACGATTTCCATGCCCAAAATCTTCTGCGCCGCGCCAAGATCTTTCATTTCGAATTCCGACTTTAATTTATCTTTGAGTCGTTCGATCTCTGACCGGTCCTTGCAGGCAATAAGCATGTCATCTACATAAAGAAGTAAGTAAGTGAAAACGCCACTGCTTTGTCTATGATAGACACAAGCATCTTTTTCACTGCGCTCAAAACCAAGGGTTAGCATAAACAAATCAAACTTCTTATACCATTGACGAGGCGATTGTTTCAGTCCGTAAAGGGACTTCGTAAGCTTACAAACATACTCTGGTTTGCTTTCGGAAACAAAACCATCGGGTTGCTTCATATAGATGGTTTCCTCCAAGTCTCCGTGTAGGAAGGCGGTCTTCACATCTAACTGTTCTAGCTCCAAATCGTGCATAGCCACGATTTCCAAAAGAACACGAATAGATGTATGTCGAACAACGGGAGCAAAAATATCGTCATACTCGATACCTTTCCGTTGTGAAAAACCTTTAGCAACGAGACAAGCCTTGTAACGATCATCGTCCTTGACCTTGTACACCCAGTTGCACCCGATTGCCCGGCTACCTTTCGGTAGTGGACAAAGTTCCCAAGTCTTGTTCTTTGAGAGAGCTTCCATCTCTTCTTGCATGGCGGATAGCCATTTGGAACTGTGGGTTGAAGCCAATGCTTCCTTCAAATCAAGAGGCTCTTCTTCTCCTACATGTAATGCAAACTCCAACTGATCTGTAAAACTCATGTTAGCAAAATCCCAATCACCATACCTGTTAGGGGGACGAATAGTTCTCTGACTACGTCTGGTAGGCGCCACTTGTGGGATTTTCTCGTCATCTTGATCTCCACCATCATTTGCAATGTCTTCATCAGTAGAAGACAAAGGATCACTAGAAGGAGTCACTAGTGGGATGACTTCTTCTAGAACTTCATCAGGTGATCCAAGGATAATTTTACGAGCAGATGAGCTCATAACAATAGGACTTTCTACTGTCTCCACATCATCGGCACTAGGAGCAACAGTAGAGATGACTTCCGGTTCTTGAGAAGATTGAGAGTCCAAAGAGGACTTCAACATAGGAGATTCATCAAATGTCACATGTCGAGAATGAATCACTTTACGAGTCAAGGGATTCCGCATTCGGCATCCCTTGATGCCATCTGTATAGCCGAGCAAAGATCCTTTGGTGGCTCTAGGATCTAACTTGTCCTGGCCTGAAATATGCACATAAACAGGACAACCAAATACACGTATGTATTTTATACAGATATTATTTTTACCTCTCCACAACTCTTCCGGTATCTTTCCTCCAATGGCCGAACAAGGTAACCTGTTCACAATATGCACCGCGGTGTGCAAAGCTTCGGCCCAAAAAGTCTTAGAAAGTCCCGATGCCAAAAGCATACATCGGACTTTCTCCAACAGTGTCCTATTCATTCGCTCCGCGACCCCATTAGATTCGGGATCTCCAGGTGTAGTGAAGTGACGGTGGATGCCTTTACTCGAGCAAAATGTCTTGAGGTTACCGCTAGTAAACTCTCCACCATTATCGGATCTAAGCACCTTTAATTTCTTTCCGGTCTCGACTTCTACGTGTGCTAACAAAGTCTTGAAATTTTCAAAGACATCCGATTTGTGCTTCAAAACAAACACCCAAACTTTACGTGAGAAATCATCAATAAAGGATACAAAATGTCTCCCTCCACTTAGGGAATGTGTGCTCGATGGTCCCCAAACATCCGTATGAACATAATCCAAGATTCCTTTGGTGTTTTGTTTTCCAACACCAAAAGAAACACGTGTTTGTTTCCCCTTGACGCATCCGGCACAAAAATCAAGGCTTGTCGGCGTGTTGACGCTAATGAGCTTCCGCTTTCGTAAAACGTTCAAGTTCTTCTCCGAAGTGTGACCCAACCGTAGATGCCATAAACGAGTAGCATCCACAGTTTTTGTACTTTCCGCCACACATGATTTTAAAGAAATTGTTTCGCCAACGAAATGAAATAAATTGTTTGCCGCTTGCTTGCCTTTCATAACAACAAAGTTCCCTTGAGATATACGCATGCTCTCATCTTCAATACGAATCTTGCAACAATTTTTGGACAAAAGTCCAAGCGAGATCAAGGAACGAGACATGCCCGGAACGTATTTGACATTGTACAATGTTCGGACAATGCCATCAAACATCTTGATACGAACCGTACCAATACCTTGAGTAGAACATGATATATCATTTCCCATATATATGCTATTACCTTCAAATTTTTCAAAGGTAGAGAAATGATCACGAAACGGTGTCATGTGACAAGAGGCTCGGTATCCAATACCCAACGTTTATCACCATTCGGTGACGTAGCCGTTGCCGAGAAGCCTACATCATGTTCGGTTGCAACTGCAGAAGATTCGCCCTTTGACTTGTCCTTATTTTTCAAGTTCGGACAGTCTTTCACCCAATGGCCCGGTTTGTGGCAATAATTGCAATCACCACGAATCTTTGATTTCCCTCTAGGGCCCGGTCTGCGAGATTGAGAGCGCCTACGATTTCTTCCTCTCGAGGATTGCTGATCATCACGACCTCTATCAGCAAATAGGCCGTGGCTAAGATTGTTCTCTCTTGGGTTGTTACCGATCCTCATTTGGATCCTTTGATCTTCAGATATTATACCTGTCTTCACATCAGATAAAGAAATAGATTCCTTTCCATATATAAAACTGTTAGTGAATTGTGAGTATTTTTCGAGAAGTGAATACAACAGAATCATAGCAAGAGCTTCTTCATCTTTGGCAAGAAGCGCATCTGTAGACTTCAACTTCATTATGATATCTTCAAACTCGGTCATGTGAGCTTTAATAGAAGTGCCTTCCTTCATTTTGAAGAAAAGACATGACCGCATCAATAACAACCTGTTCGTCAGAGTTTTCTTGAGATAAAGATTCTCAAGTTTACTCCAGATACCGGCGGCAGTCTTTTCTGAAACGATTTCAGAAATGACGTTCTCTCCCATAGCCATCTGCAAAGTAGTAAATTCCCATACTTCCATTTCTCTAGCTTTAAGGTCAGACATATTAGGGTCTAACTCGTCTTTGACAAATACTACCGGATGAACTCCATTTTTTCTAAGTGCAGCAGATGTTGTGAACTGCCATTTACCAAAATCACCATCACCGTTCCAAGTTTGTATACGAATCCCAGCCCCAGATAAATTAAAGGTACCCTCTTGGTACGATCTATGGGTTTGGTTTGAGGAACCGGCACCAAATGGGCTTTCGGCTTCAGACATAGAGACAAATATGTGTGCAAACTAGTTTATGTATATTTTCTACACAAACTACAAATCTAGATCCGAAGCTCTGATACCAATTGTTAGGAAATTTATGTCACGAAAAATACTTGCAAATGATTTCTAAGGTCCCAAAACGAATCGAAATCCAAGGACACAAATAACCCGACAACAAATGCGGATAACAATGATCTAGATGTTGCACGATGACTCTAACGAAATAAACAACCCCAATATAGATAATAACAATAAATATTATTATCTACGTAAATGACAAGTTCACCAAATAAAAATAGCAACACGAGAATTTACGTGGTTCCACTATCGGTGTGATAGTGTACATCCACCAAAGAGAGAGAGAGAGCTCGATATATTACCAACCGGGAGAGATTACAACGTGTTTACAAAGATCCTTGGATCAACGAATCAGCCACCCAAACTTTACTCTAAACAAAGTTTCCTAAGCTGGAAATTTAAACTAATAACAATATATCTATATTGTTTTCAAAGAGAAAAGCTAGACCAATATAAGAGAGGTCTTCAACAAAGGGTGTGTATTTTTCATTTGCATGCCTTCCAATTTATAGGAACAAATGAGCTTGCTCCCCAAGTTAGGCATCAAATGGATGATGGCACATGCATACATCCTTATGTATACATCATGCACATATATGCAAGTTGGCAAGAGAATCTCATTTGCTTTCCATGCAAGTAATAGATATTCTTCAAAAGTTAATTTGTGGTTTAAATTAACTTTCAATCTCATGCTTCATTGACTTGTACCCTTAGCTTGATGAGTTGTACAACATCCATAAAAACTTACAAAAAATTAAGTTTTTCAACATGTTCTTCCTTCGATCCAAAAGTGATACCCCTGAAATGATAATATCTTTTATCAAAAGAATGGAAGTACTGAACAACTTAGTTGTTCGCTCCATAAGAAGTGATCATGGTACTGAATTCAAAAATAGTACCTTGGTTAGTTTCTTTGAAGAAGGAGGCATCTCTTACAACTTCTCTTCAGTAAGAACTCCTCAGCAAAACGGTGTTGCTGAAAGAAGAAATCGAACTATAATCGAAGCAGCTCGCTCAATGCTCAGCGAATCGCGTCTTCCAACTCAATTCTGGGCTGAAGCTGTCAATACAGCGTGCTTTACTCAGAATTGATCCCTGATTGTTAAGCGATTCAAGAAGACTTCCTATGAATTATTTCATGGGAGAAGACCCACTCTGAAATATCTTCACATTTTTGGATGTACGTGTTACATTCTGAATGACAGAGATCATTTGGGTAAATTTGATCCCAAAGCTGATGATGGTATATTTCTTGGATACTCCTCTGTATCCAAGTCTTTCAGAGTATTCAACAAAAGAAGACAACACGTTGAAGAATCTATGCATGTCAACTTTGATGAATCTCGTCCCATTCATCCTTCTCATAATCTTGATGATGATGAAGAATTGAATGCTTGGATGGAATCTCATTATGGGGAACCTAAAACATACTTCAGCAATCAAACTCCAGCTGATGCATGTGATGATGAAATCCCTGTAAACTCAACAAGTAACAATCATCCATCTTCAGGGATAAATGTTACTCCTTTAAATCAGATTCCTGTTGTTGATTCATCTCTTGGAAATTCCTCTGTGAATAACCAACCCTCTTCTGAAAATCAATCCCCTGAATTGATTCTAAATGAAGTACCTGTTGCTGAAACAAGTCCTATTCCAGAATCTGAAGAACAGGTCGCTGAATCTGCTGTGGATCTCTCTCCTCAACCACCAGCTCAGCGATGGACTGCAAACCATCCAATAAATCAGATTATTGGTGATCCCACTGCAGGTATCAAAACACGTAGAGGCATAGGTAATATCTGTCTTTATGTTAACTTCATTTCTCTCTCTGAACCTAAGAAGATAGATCAAGCTATCTCTGACCCTAGCTGGGTTTCAGCTATGCAAGAAGAACTGACTGAATTTCGTAGAAATAAAGTTTGGAATCTTGTTCCTAGACCCTCTGATAAAACCATCATAGGAACCAAATGGGTTTTCAGAAATAAGCTAGATGAAAACGGGACTATAATTCGCAATAAGGCTAGACTTGTTGCTCAAGGTTATAGACAGGAAGAAGGAATTGATTATGATGAAACCTTTGCCCCTGTAGCTCGTTTAGAAGCCATAAGACTCTTTTTAGCTTATGTTGCCCATAAAGACTTCAAAGTTTTTCAAATGGATGTTAAAAGTGCTTTTCTAAATGGAAAACTCAGCGAGGAAGTTTATGTTGAACAACCCCCTGGTTTCTCAGACCCTAACCACCCTGGTTATGTTTTTAAACTTGAAAAAGATCTTTACGGGTTAAAACAAGCTCCTAGAGCTTGGTATGATACCCTCTCTAAATTTCTTCTTAAAGAAAAATTTGTTCGTGGAAAAATTGACCAAACTCTATTTTTAAGAAAATATAAAGGTCATACTATTCTCGCTCAGATATATGTTGATGACATTATCTTTGGTTCCACAAGACCCAAACTATGCACTCGTTTCGCTGCAAGAATACAAAAACAATATAAAATGAGTATGATGGGTGAACTAACATATTTTCTAGGTTTGCAGATTAAGCAATCTGACAAAGGAATTTTTATTTGTCAAAGCAAATATGTTAAAGACATGCTGAATAAATTTGACATGAATCAATGCTCAGCGATGAAGACTCCTATGGCGCCTCCTCTGACATTAAACAAGGATCCCAATGGGAAACCAGTCAATGTCACTGCCTATCGAGGAATGATTGGGTCTCTGCTGTATCTTACGGCGGAGTAGACCAGACATCATGTACGCTACCTGTCTCTGTGCTCGGTATCGAGCTGAACCGAAGGAATTCCATCTAATCGCTGTAAAGCGAATCTTCAGATACCTGAAAGGAACTCCAAATCTTGGTCTCTGGTATCCCAAAGGCTTCAAACTTTCCATTCTCTGAACTCTGATTCAGCGATATCTAGGCCATCTCCTCAGGTATTATCTTCTAATCTCTTAACACTCTTTGTTATCCTTTCTCATCAAAGAATGTCTCTCTTATATTTAAAACTCCTCACTGACAATCCTTTATTATTAGTGATGAAGATTTTTCTAAAATTATTAATGATAAACCTTCCTTATGGATAACCATCATTATAATCTTTTAAAAATAAAAGAAAAGGACACGTCAGACCTTTTTGTGACACACGACGGACCACGACGTTTCCATTCCATCTCCTTTCTTGGAACGTGCGCTAGGTCATCATTTTTTTTCAAAAAGCTAAAACCGTCGTTTAGCAATCTTTTCCTTCTCTCTTCTCATGCTATTTAAGCATTCTTTTTGCCTTACTTTGTTCCTTCCGCTTTCATAACTTCCCTAAAGGCAAAGAAAACCTTCGATTCTTCAAGCTTTCTCCAAGAACACCAAGAACACGCACTTGTGCATTTTTTCTCCTTCACATGTTTAAGGTTTGATCTAAACCTTATATCAAGAACTGGAAACAATTAGTTTCACCTTTCTTATCTTTTTCATTCTCAAAATCAATAAAATCTTGCTTTTAAAGTGAAAAGCTTTTTCTCTTTCAAAACCTTGTTCTTAGAACAATTTTTTTTTTAAGTTTCATCATTTTTTTAATTTACCTTTAAATTTTTTATTATTATTGCCAACAAGCATTTTGATATTGTTCATCAAAATACTTGTTTTTTGCTCTTACATTTGGTACTTTTTATACCAAAACTTTGGTTTATACATTCATGTATTAAAACCATGATTTATCTCTTCGGTGTTGCCATTTTTCCTACAGAAATGGCCTCTGCTTCCAACGTCGCTGAACCTGTTGCTGCTAACCAGTTGGTCGCCGCACCAACCTGTCAATTTGAGCTGGAAAAGTCAACCTTCAAGCCATGCAATTACATTGCATTGATGGACATTCCCTCTGAAAGCCCTCAGTTCAAGGACGCTGCAACATTCCTCAAGGCGTGCCCTCTGATGTATGCCTTCGTCCACAACCCAGTGGGCATTGCCTCTCACCTTCAGGCTCTCTGGTACACCGCGCAATGTACCACTCTGAAAACAAACAAAGGCACTGTCCTTCCTTCTATTTCCTTCACAATCCCCGAACTTGGCTTCTTCGCGTTCTCAGCGGGGTTTGTACGCAAGGCGCTAAGACTCCCTCAGCGCAAAAAGAATGAGCAATGGGGTGCTGAACCAACAAAGCAGCAGATAGATGCTTTCTTGGAATCCATTGGCTACAAATGGGAGAACCCCTTAGTGAAGACGGTGGGTTCAAAGCTGGAAAAGAAGCGACTCCCTGCTCGTTGGCAGTATATTTTCACCCAGGTCATTCAGTGCTTAGGGTCCAAGGTTGGCTCCCACGATCAGGCGAGCAAACATTTTCAAGACCTTGCCTTTTCTCTCTGCACGGGTCATCCTATGAACTACGCTGACTACATCTTCAGCGATATGTGCAGCCGCCTCAACGCCTCCACCAGACATCCTGTTATCCCTTACCCCCGTTTCTTCTCCACCATCCTTGAAGAGGCTTTCGGGGAGAGCTACCCGAAAGTCGGAGACTTTGCCTTCTCAATGGTAGGGAAGAAGACCCTGGACCTGCAAGAACGTCCAGGTGATGCTCCTCTTGCTCCCTATATGCTACAACTTATAGGAGCACCTCTTTTAGTGACCACCCCGCTGCCCATCCCCTCAGTGAGTACCCAAGGCACTACTGCTGCTAAGAGGAAAACCCCCACTGATGGTCATAAGAAGACCATCGCCCTAAAGAAGCCTAAGAAGGTGGTCTCTCAACAGACCATCCTCTCTGATTTTGGTGTACTACAATCACCACCCTCATCCACAGCCACTCCAACGGTTTCTTCTGCCGTTGAAGCTTCATCAGCACTACCAGCACCATCAGGGACTAAGGTCTCTGAAGGTGTTATAGCCAGCTCTGCTGAAGCTGGATCAGGTATTACTTTCACTGCCTTCTCTACCTCTTCCATCTCTACTTCTTTGGTCCTCACATCAGCAAGTGACTCAGTGATAGTTGTCCCTATCTCTGTTAATGCTGAAATGCACGCAGTCCAAACCTCAAAATTGTTTAGGCAATCTGAGTTTTGGAAAGCCAATTTAAAAGGACCTCAGAGTATCTCTTTCAGATACTCTAAGACACTGGTCAGTGATCCTCAGGACACTATCTCTGCAAAAGTAGTCCCTGAGAGTAATCCTCATGATATTCTCAAGGAAAATAATGCCATTTTTCATCCATCATCTGATCCGGATTCATTTCTCGCCTCTTTGTCAATGTCATCAGCTGTTGCCACTACTGCTGTCTACTCGGCGATAGCGACCACCACTACCACCACTTCGAAGACGGCGATGAAGTCTCCTCAGTGCCCTCCCAGTGCCAAAAAGCTCAGGGATGTCAAGATGGAGAACCTTGTCCCCAAGCTTCCTCCCAGGGTCACTGAGTTGCCTTCTGTGTCCCTGCCTGCTCCCACATTTCCTGCCATTGATCATTTGGTCAATGAGTGTGCTCTCACCAGAGCCAGGCTGGACACACTGCAAACTTCTGCGGAGTTGATCTTCCGACAGGTCGCTGGCACTCCAGGGATGAAGACAAACGTCAGCAACTTGGTGTCTGATGTTCAGACTCTAAAGGACGACCACAAGGACCTTCACCAATCCCTCATCAACATTGAGCAAAAGGTTGATGCTCAGGCCGCTGTCCTTGAGTCTATTCAAAAGGCTCAGTCTGAAATGATGCAAGCTCTCTCAAGGCTCAGTGAGACTGGTCCCTCATTTGCTGCTGTTGATCAGACCATGCTTGAGGCCGTGCACACGAATGTTCGCACTCTGATGGTCCACGTTCTGCCCCATGATAACACTAAGGGGGAGAAGGTGGCCAAAGAGTTCGCTGACGAACTTATCGGCGAGCACAATGGACGGTTTCCAGATGAAAGGATCTTTCCTTACATTCAAAGACCAGAACCTTCTGCAAGGTTTGTTGATGATGATGAAGAAGAGGATGATGATGATGAAGAAGAAGAAGAAGAGAAACACATCCCTCACTTTGGAGATGAGGATGATGATGATGATGACTTGGGATTTGCAATGGAGCATTTCATATTATCCAGACCAAGCACATCTCAGCTAGAGCCCTTGGGGGACGGAGCTGGACCTTCAACCAGAGTGGTTGATCTTGAGGCCACCATCCCTATATCAGAGGGGGAGACCGCTGATAAGTATCACTTCAGCTTATCCCTTATATTAATCCTCTCTCTGAATCCCCATATATAACCCTTCCTCCTTCAAACCCTCTCTCTGATAACTCTCCTTTCTCTCCTTCCCTCAGTGATCCCTGTCCCCCAAAGGACTCATCCACAAGGAGGGAACTTTCTTCTAAAGAGCAGTTTATGTACATAGCGAGCCTGAAGAGGAAGATTATAAGCGAGCCTGAAGAGGAAGAAAGGCAAATAAAATTCCTAAGGGAATTCGAATCCAAAAGAATAAGGGTACCCCATGAAGACCCAATAAACGCTGTACCAATCAGGATGGTAGATGAATTCTACTTTTTATCCAAAGAAGAGAGAGAACAAGCTTTGGAAGCTCAGAGGATCAGAGATGAAGAAATAAAGCAAATTGAGATGATCTTGCTTTAGCAAGGAAGATTCTCAGGGAAGACTCAGCAAGAGACAAAGCAGCAAAAGAACAATTAGAAAAGAGTGAACGGCTCGCTGCAGCTCTGGCTCAGAAAGAACTTGTACAAGAAAACCTGAATGTAGATCCCATTCTCGCTCAACAGAAGATTCTCACTGCACTAACCACTGAATCCACAACTCAGAAAGACAAAGAACTGGATTGGTGCACAGAGATGCTGAACTTTCGAAGATCTGATTCCAAAATCATTCACGCAACTATCCAAGGGCGACACTCCAACAGAGGTGGTCCAAAGGTATAAGAATGACAAGGCCAACTAGAACAGAGAGAGAAGAAGCAAAATTCTTAAGGTTATATGGATACACTGAATGGCTCGAAATCAGAGATGCCATTCAGGGTTCCAAATCCAAGTTCAAGAATGTGGTAGAAGATGAGCTGAATCAGTTGTTGCAGAGAATGTCACAACATGTACAAGTTCCCTCTCTCCCTAAATCATCTAAGAAAAGAAGATCAACCTCAGAAGAAGGCCCAAGCTCAAGAAATGAACATAGTGTCAAATTTGATCTTGAAAGCATCATCAGTCATATGACGCTCCCTGATATATCTATGCTGGATACCTCTCTTCCTACGGATCGATTATATGAAGAAAGTGAAGTCATCTCGCTCCCTGAATCTGGCATGATTTTCTTGGATAATGAAAGACAGCTTCGTCTCTTCAGAAACAAGGAACTTCATAAGGCCCCTACTCGTTTCATAAAAATCTTATACTGTTACTGCTGGTCTAATGACCCTTTGGTAATTAGACAGAAGATGCTTTTTGAACATGAGTTACAAAGAAGAAATGTGAGCCTCTCTGATTGGTAGTAGCTTTTTATTCCTTTGTAATATTTTCTTCAGTGTAAATGTACTTTCACTTTAATGATTGTAATTTCATTTCTATGTAATATCCTCAGATTATAGTTAATGAAATACATTTGAGTACTTTACTCCATCTCGTACTGAAAAGATCCCTGAAAAAAAGTAAAAAGGGACAATGAACATAAGAGTTCTATCTTCTTAACTTTTCTTAGCTCACTGAACCTTCACTCTGAAAGTTCAATCAGTGAATGTACTTTAAGCTCTTCTACTTGTAAAACTTGTGATTTCATATCCTTATATATGAAACTCAATTCAGATAATAGATTAGCTGAAAAAGATCTTACAGATTAGTACGCAGAAAATTTATTTTAAATTTTATTAGTCCCTGCTAATCTTTTAAAAGCAATTTTCCTATGTTGCTTAATCATAATCAAATAGGGGGAGATTGTTGATCATAACTCCTCTCAGTGATTTGAATATGATTCCTTTACTATACTTAGTGAAATTTCTTAGATAAGCTTCTGTTCAAATTCAGTGATAGCATACGCTGATTGCTATCAGCAATCGCTGAAGATCAAGGATCAACAAGCTTATCTCTGAAGACCTGAAGATCAGCTATCACACCAGAAGACCATTCAGCGACAGTCGAAGACCAAAGCTGAAGAAAGAGATAATCAGCTAAGTGACGAAGCGGTTCGGCGATAGCGACGATTATCTACTCAAAGTGTGAAGTCTTGTGAAGCCTCAGCAACACTGAAGTTCATCCTTGAACATTCAGTGTCAGCGATCAAATGAAGCTTCCTCTGCAAGATTAAAGTTTGATCTTATCCTCGATGCACAAAAGTCAAACCTAGAACCATGTCAGAAAAGGACATACGACTTGTCACTTATGTCCCCATCATATCTGAACGGTACTGTTCATATTCGGCCAAAAGCATGGTTGTCTTATTTACAAGTACAAGCTTCCTATCCAAGCTTGACACGTGGCATGTACCTTTTGCTTTGCATTAAATGCAAGCGGGTATAAATAGATGAAGATATCTTCTTCATCTTCATGCATGCTTCCTTCTAGCCTATACCTTCTGTATTCTTTCGTTCATCTTCTCTGTGCATCAAACTGTGTGTTTCTTTAGTTACAATAGAATAGGTTTTCAACTTGTTCTAATTCCGCTTGTAACTGTAAATTTGTTTATTTTCTATAAACTCATTTAAAAACTAAAATCTGTGTGTTTGTATTCAACCCCCCCCCCTTCTACAAACTGTTTATTTAATATTTAACTCTTGTAGACCCTTATTGGGACCAACACCTATTTAGCTTATCGTGTCGAGATACACAACACTAACCCGGAGACGGTCGTGTTGGCGGGTTGGCGGGTCAATCAGCGAGTTGGCAGGTTGGCGGCGGGTTGGCGGGTTGGTGGCGGGTTGACGGGTCACAAACGGGTTGATGGCGGGTTGGCGGGTCAAAAACGGATTGGCGGGTCAAAAACGGGTTGGCGGGTGTAATAACCTAAAATTTGTATTAGGCTAATATTGGAATTGGGCCCTAATTAATATTTTTGGACTTCATTGTGTTTGTGTGGGCTAGGGTTTAGTTGGTCATCTAGCCCATTGTATATATAGAATTGAAGAGAAGAAGTTTTATTTGAATCCCTCATTTTCACAATATCACTAAGACGTGTGTGTGATCGTGTAGAGAGCAAAGAAGGAGAAGAGAATAGTTGATATTTTGGAGAAGAAAAAGGGAGAAGAGAAGAAATTCAAGAAGGAGCAAGTGTTCTTCAAGTTGTTGAGGTATGGAACTTGATCTTCTTCATTTTCTTGTATTATTGGGTTATTTGAATGATTAGAAACCTTGGGGTTTATATTTTAGTTGGGGGAAAATGTTAATGAAAGTTCTCAAATCAATGGATATGAGATGAAAATATGATTTTAATGGCTATCTTCATTTATTGTATTGATTCTTTGCATTTGGGTTGATTTCAAGAAAAACCCACCATGGATGACCATGAGCTCTTCATGAGGATTGAATCCATGGATTCAAATATGATGAAATTCGATGATTATATTTTCTATTTATGTTTAGGAAGGTAATGGGTATGTTTTGGGTTTACTCCTCATCATTAATATATGGTTTTGGAGTCATAAGAATCTTTGTTTTGGAGTAAAGTGGAGTTTTGGAGGTTAATTTGTGAATCTGAGATGAAGAAAGCTTGACAGTGGCTTAGGCCAGTTGTAATGCCAGTTATAACCCACGTCGGGCTGACGCTAGTTATAACCCACGTTACAACCCACGTCAGACTCTGTTTGGCTTAAGTGAGTTACAACGCCAGTTATAACCCACGTCGGGCTAACGCCAGTTATAACCCACGTTACAACCCACGTCGGGCTAACGCCAGTTATAACCTACGTTACAACCCACGCCAGGCATTGTCTTACACACATTCTTCCGTTTCGTTTCGCGCATCGAGTCGGAAATTGGACCTTTGGGCTAGGGATTTCTTCTAGGACTATATTAGAAGACTTTTGAGGATACTTGGAGAGGTTAACACTTATATTGCTTTGGTAAATTTAGGTGTTCGGTTTGGAAGAGTTCTACCGTTTGGACTTGGACTAGGTGTGGCATCGTCAGGTGAGTTACCTTGACTTAAACTACAATTCTTGGTAAAAATTGAATTGGGAAACTGATCATGGTATTTAAATTGGAAGCATGCTAAATGATTTATATTTTCTTCGGTTTATATAAATGATAATTGTCGAATTGACCTAGATATCGCGATATTCCTGGATGAATTGGACATGTTCATCGGATAGTGTGTGTACCTTGAGATCTTGAAAATCTCTTGGGAGTTTAATTCGTACATCTTGAACTCGTTTGAGGTATACGACATACCCGTTTGTGGCAAGGTTACGGGCAATAATTATTAAGTCATATGTGGCAATTTTATGACTAACTGGAGTTTTTCTACTATCCTTGTTCATGGTCCTGTATTTAAATTGTTGCTTCCTTTTTCTAACGATTTATCTCTTCGGATTTAAATGTTTTATGTAATTGCCGTTTATTTGGGAATTCACTAAACCTTGTGGTCTAACCCTCGCTTTTCAAAAACTAAAACCATTTTCAGGTAAAAGCTTGGTCGAGAGTTCGTCCAAGGGAAA
The DNA here is from genome assembly GCA_036898165.1 of Silybum marianum. NCBI lineage: Eukaryota > Viridiplantae > Streptophyta > Magnoliopsida > Asterales > Asteraceae > Silybum > Silybum marianum. Next base: position 36,410,355 of record CM072530.1, on the reverse strand, counting down.
GGGTAGGATGTGAGGCGGTCGTTGAGGAGATCGGATGACATAGAGACTTAATTAGTTTATTATAATTCTCACCTGTGGATAGTTTTATTTCTGCTGCTAAATATTGGGATGTATTAGATATTAGACTTCTTTGGTATTTTAATTGTCCATTTATGTTGGATTTTGATTTATGGAAATTGGGTCGTTACAAGTGGTATCAGAGCCCTAGTTTAAGTGAATTAGGCAATCTAGGGGTGCCTAGTCTTAAACTGTGAGTTAGGAAACATGGCTGAGAATTTAGGGACCATAGGATAAAGACCTTGACAGGAACATTTCTAATAAGGTGGTAAGGACTAACATGTAACGTAAATTCAAAATTACATCTGGCCAATGTCATCGTGAATTTACAGGTACATGAAGGTGCTTGTATACCTTGTTATGATCTAGTTGGTTGTCGTTTGGTGGTTCGTGTAATTTCAGAAATGTAGAAATTGGTCTTGTGGATCATGAGGATCGTATCCGTGAGGATTGAAAGAGAAAATCCTTTTGTTGGAGTTGTACCAAGGGAAAGAGTAGAAATTGGGGGCGTTGCTAACCCCCGTGATCGAGGAAGTGGAAGGGTAGTGAATTTTGTGGGACTGTGATGTCAGTTGGGGCCCATAAGTTGAGAGCTTAATGTTGGTAATAGGTTGAGAAGGTAATATATGAATTTTCTGGTATATGAGTGTTTTGATTGCTATTGTTGAGGCAGCCGATGTATGCGGTAATCTGGATAGAGACTAGTCATCTTACAAGGGTTGATCGGGAGTTTTGGTGTGTTATATGAGGATGTATAGAGAATAGTGTTTGGACCTTCAAGATGAAGTTCGTCTGAGAGTGTTGGTGATTCTTCAAGAAAGAATTCTTGAGAGTTGAATGAGAATGATATTGTCTAAGTGTGTATTTTTGAGTATTGGGTAAGTTCCCAATTGTAGGGTTGATCACATCGGTTGAATGTTATAGATTGGGCAAGTGTGTTTTGAAGTGACGGCTTTCGTAGGAAAGCGAGTAATATTAATGAAACCCTTGACTTATAGTCATCGGTGTATGAGACGAGATTGTTAAAAGATAGAGTTGGGTACTCTGAAAGGAAGGCGAGTTGTGAGAAATGAAAGAATCAACGGATGACCTAAAGAAAGTCGAAGTGGCTGAAATTAGGTACTTGATAAATAGTGATGAGTTGGACATGGTCTGGTCCGAGAAATTGAGTATGTGGAGAAAGTTTGTTTGAGGAATTTGCTACGAGTATAGAAGACTCGTTCTTCGACCAATGAATGTAAACGATTGAGAAGTTGTTGCCAGGTTGGGAGGCGGTTGGAGTTAGTTGCCATAAATTCTAAGACGAGTTGCACACATTACGTCGTTATGTTTTAGAGTGGGTTTATGAGTTTGTGTGAACGTATTGAGTTTATCCTTAACGTTCTCAGGATGTCGTAGTATGGCAATGGTTGGAACAAGAACTTGTTGATACTTCGGTGTAGTAAAAGTGTGAGATTGTTAGTAATCCAAATGAAGAAACAAGTTCATTACAAGAATTATAATTATTGTTGGCATCGATTAGTATTGATAGATCTGAGTTATATACTTGGTCACGTGGGAGCAAGCAAGCAGGCGCGCGGGTGTCGGCATGTTTGATGCTATGAACTCGTAGGGCGGTTGGGTTTAACTTCTCCTTTGCGAAGGATGATGAGAGTAAAGGAAAAGTGAGGTTGTCAGAATATGTGGCTTGGTCAACTGAGGTTAATTATTGATCGTGTGATGCTAGTATGAGGATGGTCGGCGCATTATAATAATGCAAGAAGGTAAAGTAAGTATTGATTCATGTGGTAGGAGTTTAAATTCTTGTGTCGGTGCGGTTGATAAGGTGGTTGGCAATGAATATGGATATTCGGAAAGCGTGCTAAAAAGTAATGGTGCATGATTTTTAAATAAATACCACCTGTAAGGAAATAAAAGAGAATTATGGACTAGAGTGTTCATAGAGTGTTAAGGTAGACATGTAGCTGGGTTATGAGGTGAAGAGGTCGTGCCTTATTATCAAGGGTGGATTGTGAATAGTGGTTAATCGTTGTGGTGCGACTAAGTTGTGGGTGTGGAAATTGACTGTAATATGGTTAATTGGTTGTGAATGGATTATAACGTGAGTGATAGTGTGAGCAAGAGGCATTCTTGGTTTTAAGCTAATCTTCAAGTGTGATTGTTATGAAGACTATAGGTCGTTAATTCGGATTGGTGGCTTAATATGAGAATAAAGTAACCACCAAGAGAGGGAGTGGGTGTACGTGGGACTAATGGTCAACGTAAGAGGGTGCTCCTCTTTAATCTAGTTGAACGTGTATTTGATAGTTGGCAATGGACTAGAGTGGAATGCTAGTTGCCTTGGTGTTATGGCGCAAGATGATGGGGAGTGTGTGTTTAGTTAGTGGAGTGGGATTGTGGTCCTTCTACGGGTTGCATGACTCAAGGGATTGACATGTGTGTAGCCGGTGCGTGCAGGCACAAGAGTGCGTGACTAGAGATAGATGGATGTCTGTTAGTCCCCAAGGAGAGATGGCTAACTAAGAGAGGGTTTTGTAGAAGGGGGGTTGAATATAAAACACACAGAATATACTCTTTTTAAATTTTTTAATATAAATATTAAAAATTTACACACAGATAGTTTGATGCGGAAAAGAACAGGCACACTATTCTATCAAACTAAACACACGAGATAACGATAATTAACTTATACACTAAGGAAGTTAAAACAATACTGTTAAAGCACACAGCTTTGCCACAGTCACACAAATAATCACTCTGAAGATTTGTTGAAAGCGTGAGATTTCTGGGAAGGACTTCATCTCCTTTTATAATGCCCATGCATGGGATGCATATGGACAGCTGTCAAGGTTTCATTAGCTGGAAGTTTATCTGCTGGACAAAGGAAGAGACTACTTCCTTTGTACTAGAATAATGGATGAACCATTCCTTGTAGCACGTAATGTCAGATAACTTTATCTTCTTTTCTTCATGCTCTGTGAAGTCCCATCAAACCTTTTAGCTAAAAGACAAATATTCTTTTTATAAGAATAAAAGAGAATGTCTTTATTTAAGGCTTGATGCCCAAGTTCTTGCTGGCTCACGTGTCTTGCAATTGATGTGAGTCAAGAACTTATCTCTTTGAAATTGCTAAGTGATACATCACACTATGTATCACATCGGTGGATACCTTGTAAGGCTGGAATTGATAAGTGTACACTTTACTTGATAAACTTCATATTTCACTAAAGGTTGAAGTGTACACCCTTGAACTTGTGTCTTGATATCACAGCTTTAGAAAATATACCTGCAATTTCGGTGACCAAGATTATAGTGTCGGTGACCATGACATCAAACTTGATGACCTCATCTTGTTTGATGTCCTTAGTACTTTTGATGACTTTTGAGTGTACCATCGGTGACCCACTATATTGGTGACCCAATCTTGACTTGGCAAAATGATCTGAATATTGAAGTTGGTTGATACATCCAAAATTCCACTTTTTGATGTACAACCCTTGATTGAATAGTCTTTGACTCTTCAATACTTGAAGCATATTTCAGACCTTCAAAAGAACCTGTAAAAGTTCATTCATACAAAGAAAGGTGGTTCATCACCAAATCATCGATGACCCAACAATCTCCCCCTATTTGATGATGATACCTGTAAGTTAGAAAATAATTCTTTTTGACCCTTTCTATTTTTCTTTTGGGTTCTTTTGACTCAGATTTCTTTCTTTTTTTTAATTTTTTTTTTAACTGAGTATGTACAGTATAAGTATAAGAAAAAATGTAAGTATAAGTATGTGCAAGAAAAAATAAAAATATTAACAAGAATTTTTAAGGAAGAAGAGTATGAACTTTTATTAATCAACACACAGCTTTGAAAAATAAAGTTCACACTATATGAAGACTATTCAAGGAATTGGTTCTCTTCTTTTTAGCTCATCCAAGATAAGCCTAGTGATCCCATTGGTCTTCAACCGGAGGTACTCCTAGAATAGCAGAGAGGAAGGAGCTGTGAGCCCTTGGGATGTCAGAAGCTCTGAAGAAACCGATGTTTCCAAAGATGTCTTCAAAGAAAACCCCAAGCTCAGGAGTAGTCAGCATGGTTTGCTCCGGGTAAGCAATAGGAGTAGGAATGGAAAGATCTATACCCAAAGCATTTATCTGGATGCCTCTTTCATGAAGCATAACAAAGTGTCCCTTCTTCTTGTTTTTAGGAGCTGTGAAGACCTCTCCTTTAAGACCATGTTGTATGAAGTACATTTGTTGTGCTTCAAGATATGTTACAAGAATATCATTCTCCTTTTGGATGTTGAGCATCTTGATGAAGAGTTTTATGAGAATATTAAGTACCAGCTCCTTGTACTTGCTTTTGCTCTTGGAGATGCATTTACCAACTTCCATCCACTCAATCATCCCAAGAACTTCCAACCATTCAGCTTCATATACCTTTGAGAGAGTGTCAGCTCTCTTAAGGGTGACAAGTAACTTTGGAGAATTTTTGGTTGGAGGTTGAATGGTGGCACTGATAATCTTGGAATCATCCTTCCTGTTCTTCAATCTCCTTTTAAACCACTCCACTTCCTTTGCCTTTTTGGCTTCATCAAGCATCTTTGCAGCTTCAGATTTCTTCTTTATATTTTCAAGCTCATCTTTTTGAGCTTGAATTGCATCGGTGACTTTGGCATGAACAGCTTCATCATGAGCTAGCTTGAGTACATTAGTCTGATCAAATTCAAGCTGAGCCCTGATTGCTTCTTCTTTTTCAGCTTCAGTTAGAATTACCCCAAGAGGGTCGGTCAGTGTGGGGGCAGGCTGAAGTCTGAGAGTATCTGCTTGAGGACTTCTCATCCTTTTCCTTCTCCTTTTCTCTTCCTGTTGATCTTCAAAGGAAGCTGGTTTCTTTCCTTTGGCTTTTTCTTTTCTTTTCTTCTCTTCTTCAGTTTCAAGGGGTTGAGCACTGATACTCTCCCCCTCAACAGCTGCTTTGGGTACCAAAGGAACAGAGACCACCTCTGTGACCACACCACCATCGGTGGCTGTAAGAGCCACGTCGGTGGCTGGGATGGTGGTGGTGATCAGATCGGTGGCTGCAGGGGCAGTGTCGGTGGCTGCTGTTTTATCGGCGGCTGTGGAGGTGGTAGCATTGGTCTTCTTATTTTTCTCCCCCTCAGTGGTTGAACCCTTGAAACCCACTGAAGAGAGAAAAGTCTTGATCTTTTCTATATCAGAAGCCATGGAATTTATTTTTCTTTCAATTCTTTGAAGAACAAATCTGTCTTGTTCCTGAAAGAATGATCCATCCACATCAAGCTCAATAGTTGGAGGAGAAATTGGAATCTTGTCAATTTTGATGAGAATAGTGGCAAGAGACTCCATAATGTTCCCTTGAGTAGAAGAAAGAGAAGCCAGTCTTTCCAAGTCCTTGACTGCTTGGTCTTCCAAAGTTTCCACCCGACGTATAGTGTCACGGGTAAAGCTGGTGAAAGCTTGGAGAAGATCATCTCCTTGTTTGGAAGACATGAGAGCAGAAGGTTGAGGCTGTGGTGGTTGATCAGCATCATCATCACTGGAGGAAGAGTAATCCACCAAACCTGTAGGTTTTCTTGGGGGGATTTAGGAGATGTGGGGGAGACACGTTTAGGAGAGTGTCTATGAGGGGATTCCTAAGTAATGGGTTCTTTCACAACCTTGGTACGTACGGGAGACGTATGTGTCCAAGGTGTAGTGTCAGAAAATAGAAAGTCAGTAAATTGGGATGCTCCATCAAATGCATCTGGTTGTGATGCACTCTCATGTGGAGTAAGGAAATGGAGCTGTGAGAGCTCACGGGGTGGAGAAGAGGCAGCTTGGATGGGAGAGTCCAAGTCTTCTTCATCAACTACAGAGAAAGTTGATGAAGGAATAATAGGGATGTCCCTTTTCACAACCATGTCCTTTTGGGAGGGCATGGAGGAGCTAGGTTGGGTTAACTGGTCCTTGGGTCGGGTAGGAATCTTTTCAACACTTACTAACTTTTGGGAGTTAGTAGGTGGCTTGTGAGGTGAGACCCTTTGGGTACCCTTAGACTTCTTTGAGGAAGTCTTTGGGGGGATTTTGGAGTGTCTCCGCTTTTGGGACTTAGATGCTTGGGTAGAAGCCAAAGGTTCTTTTGGCTTCGTAGCATCGGTGGGTGCGGAGGTAGATGTGCCCGACGCTTTGGATCTCTTACGAGATTTGGGCACATCAGTTACTCTAGGTGCAGAAGGAGTAGAAGACATACCTGAGGTCCTTTGGAGACGCGGCTCATTTTCTCCCCAAGATAGAGTTGCATTCCTTGCAAACTCAACCATAGATGGTCGAAGAGGGTTGTCTGATGCTAAGACAGCCTTTTTCATAATCTGATTTCCCACTTGATGAAGAGGGAGATCGTATATGATGTCATCTCTTTTCTCTAATTTATCTGCCAACTTTGCATGAATAATAAGAGAGAAAAGTCGCTGAAATGGTACCTGAGGACGTCGAATGGTAGAGAAGGAGGAGATCATTTCATTAAAGAAATAGCTTGCAAAGTCTATCCTCCTTTGAAAAATTAAAGCATGTGCCAATTCTGTCACTTGGGAAGGTGACTGATCCGGGCCACCTGTCTTCTTGCTCAGGCACAGAATCAGATAAGCAAAAAGGAAGTTCCATATGTTTCCCATATTCTTGCGCAGTAAAGTACCTGGACCCTTTGACTTTGAGCCCTTCTTCTCTTCCAAATAGTTCAACACATCAACCACCATTTGATGTTCATTACCCAGAGGAAAAGGTTCATAGGAATCATAAACAGGAAGCTTGAGAATGCTTCTAACATCTTCCACATTGAAGATCACATCATGTTCATCATTACTTAGAACAGATGCAAGAATTTGATCCGATGAGGCATCAAATGTGCAAGTTAACCAAAAGTTTCCAAGAAGAAACTTACTCATTTTGGGTTTTGCTGTGATTGCATATTGCAGAGGGCATCTCTGAAGAAACCAGCAAACATCATTGTACTCTGGATAAGCATTATCAGTTCCTATTCTTCCAAAGTAATTGCATGCAGGAAAGGATAGGGATCCAAAAGTCATGGTCTGTTCTTCAGAAATCTTTGAGGGAGAAGCCATTGAAGAGGATGAAGAAAGTTGCAGGTTGCAGGTTATGCTTTTGTATAAGTGAGAAAGAATGGGTGCGAGAAAGGTGGTAAGTAGTGGGAAGGAGGTTATATATGAGAGGGAAATTTCAATTTTCAAAAATAATGATTACTTTTGGTGATTGAAAGGTCAGAATTCTAAGGGTTTTAGGGTTGAATTCGGCGCATGTACTGACATTGATGATGTCATTTGGGATAAGAACAAAGAATCTTGCTTATCAAGAGTGGTAAGTCAAGAGTTATCTTTAAGGGGTTAAGAATGTGAAAGGTTTGTAACGGTTACCTCGGTGACTTGTACAACGTCGGTGGCTTTATGAAAGGGACAAACGTCGATGGCTCAATAGAGAGGTTTACGTCGGTGGATGAGATTTGAGAGAGTGAGTCGACGTCGGTGGCTAGTGAGAGACTCGGTGGCTCGACGTCGGTGGATGGTGGCAAGGGCCGTTGTCGGTGGCTGAGATGTGATCGTCGGAAAGAGAGGCGCTGTCGGAAGATGACGTAACCAAAACGTCGGAAAATGACGCAAGCAAGGCGTCGGCGTCGGTGGAAGGAGGGTCACGGTGGTTTAGACGTTGGTAACGTCGGTGGCTCTAGGTGGTGTGGTGACCGTCGGAGACGTCGGTGGCTAGACGTCGGTGGGTGAGATGCCGACGTCGGCGGCTTTGGCTCGTGATGGTGGTTCCGTCGGTGGTTGACCGTCGGAGGACGGTGGTTTGATGGTGGTTAAATGATGGTAGTGGATCGGTGTCTTATCGGAAAGTGGATCGCGACGGTGGTTGTTACCACCGACGTAGGTGGTTATAGGGATGGTGGATCACGGTGGTTAGGGTTAGGATTTAGAGAGAGGTGAAGAGAGAGAGAACACGTCGGTGACTATGTCACCGACTTTATACATATATATATATATATATATATATATATATTTTCTTTTTCTTTTTATATTATTTTCATATATATATATAAATATAATATAATATATAATTTATAAATATATATAATATATATAAAGTATATATATATATAAAACATATAACATATATAAGTTATAAATATATAAATGTATATAGTATATATATATATATGGAATATATATATATATATATATAAAACATACATTATATATAAATATAAAATATATTAGTCAATGTTTACCATACCTAACTCACCAATGAGGAATTTGAACCTTGCTTCATCAAGGGGCTTTGTGAACAGATCAGCTAATTGATAGTCAGTGGGAATGAAATGAAGTTCCACATCACCTTTAGAGATATGATCTCTTATAAAGTGATACCTGATGCCAATGTGCTTAGATCTTGAATGAAGCACAGGGTTGTTGGCAATGGCTATTGCACTTGAGTTGTCACACATTATTGGGATTTTTGAGAAAATCTGCTTATAATCACACAACAGATTTTTCATCCACAATATCTGTGCACAACAACTTCCAGCAGCCACATATTCTGCTTCAGCAGTAGAAGTGGACACCGAATGTTGTTTCTTACTTGACCAGCTCACAAGCTTTCCACCAAGTAACTGACAACTTCCAGTTGTACTCTTTCTGTCTATTTTTGAACCTGCAAAATCAGAATCAGAGTACCCAATGAGATCGAAACCTGAGTCTTTGGGATACCAAAGACCCAGATTTATGGTACCCTTCAGATACCGAAAAATCCTTTTCACAGCAGCCAGATGTGATTCTTTAGGATTTGCTTGGTATCGGGCACACAGACAAGTAGCAAACATAATGTCAGGTCTACTTGCAGTTAGATAAAGAAGGGATCCTATCATGGCTCTATAATTTGTAATATTAACAGAAATGCCATCAGGATCAGAAAAGAGTCTAAGAGGAGGAGCCATAGGAGTTTTCATGGTAGAGCAAGTATCAAATTGAAACTTTTTCAGAAGATCCTTAATGTATTTACTTTGATTTATGAAAATACCTTCTGGAGACTGTTTTACTTGCAAACCAAGAAAGAAAGTTAACTCCCCATCATGCTCATTTCATACTCTTTTTGCATGAGGGAGCTAAACTCATCACACAAGGATTCATCGGTGGCTCCAAAAATAATATCATCAACATAGATTTGAACAAGAATGATATTACCTTGTGATTTCTTGAAGAAGAGTGTGTTGTCAACCTTGCCTCGTATGTACTTATTTCTAAGTAGATATTCTGAGAGAGTGTCATACCAGGCACGAGGAGCTTGCTTCAGTCTATACAAAGCTTTATCCAGCCTATACACATGATATGGATGGACTGGATCTTCAAACCCAGGAGGTTGCTTCACATACACTTCTTCAGCTAATTCACCATTCAGGAAGGCACTTTTGACATCCATTTGGAATACCCAAAAATTCTTGTAAGCTGCATAGGCAAGAAATATTCGGATAGCTTCCAATCTGGCAACAGGAGCAAAAGTTTCATCATAATCAATTCCTTCCTCTTGCCGATATCCTTGAGCAACCAGCCTTGCTTTGTTCCTTATGACAGTTTCTTCTTCGTCCATCTTGTTTCGAAACACCCATTTTGTTCCGATAATAGTTTTGTTGGATGGACGAGGAACTAACTTCTAGACTTTGTTTCTCTCAAATTGTGAGAGTTCTTCTTGCATGGCAATTACCCAGCTAGGATCAGCTAGGGATTCATTTATCAGCTTAGGCTCAACAATGGAAACAAAGTTGACATATAAGCACAGATTGCTTATGCCTCTTCTGGTTTTTACACCAACTTGTGGATCATCTATGATTTGATCTATTGGATGATCCATGGTCCACTTTAGTGCAGGAGGTAAGGTAGGAGGTAGAGAAGAGGATGAGGTAGGAATTTGAGATGGTGAAGATACGTTTGTGGGAGATATGGTGTTTTGGTGGGTTAGGTCTTCTGTAGAGTTAGTTCCAGGAGGTGGAGAAGAAAGAGAAGGTTCTGAAGGTAAGGTGGTGTTTATGGGAGGCTGAGAAGAGTTGCTATCTGGAGGATTGGGTTGAGAGGAGGATGGAATTTCACCAACACATGCATTTATCCATAGGTTTAATTCTTCTTATTCACAAGATAATGAAGAAGTTTCAAACTCATCAAACTTCACATGCATGGATTTATCTATGCATTGTCTTCTTAGGTTGAAAATTCTGAAGGCTCTTGAGGAGAGAGAGTAGCCCATGAAAATTCCATCATCAGACTTCGGATCAAACTTTCCAAGTTGTTCCCTGTCATTTAGCATGTGACATGCACAGCCAAACACATGGAAGAAGTCAACTGCAGGTTTTCTACCATGGAAAACTTCATAAGGAGTCTTGTCATGCCTTTTGACTATGATAGACCTATTTTGAGTAAAGCATGCAGTGTTAACTGCTTCTGCCCAAAAATAGGTTGGCAACTTGGATTCACTCAGCATAGACCTTGCAGCTTCACATAGTGTTCTATTCTTTCTCTCAACAACACCATTTTGCTGAGGAGTGCGTACGGCAGAGAAGTTCTGAGAAATTCCTTTTAGGTCAAAGAAATCTTCCAAAGCAGCATTCTTGAATTCTGTGCCATTATCACTTTTGAAGGACTTCACCAGTTTACCATTCAAATTTTCAATCTTTCTTGTAAACCTGGTGATTTCTTCAGCAGCATCACTCTTGTGTTTCAGAAAGAACACCCAAGTATATCTAGAGAATTCATCGACGATTACTAGCATATACTTTTTACCACCCAGATCGGGTGTGCTTCGGACCGCACAGATCCATGTGAAGCATTTGAAGAGGTTGAGAGATAGAAGAGCATTGTTTTGTTTTAAAGGAAGTTCTGGTGAGTTTTCCTTTTTCACATGCTCCACACAACTTTTCTTTTTCAAAAACTATTTTTGGCATTCCTACAACCAGCTCCTTGTTGGAGAGTTTGTTCAAGTTTTTAAAGTTTAGATGAGAGAACCTTTTATGCCACAGCCAACTTTGTTTGGCTAGTTCTTGAGAGGAGACACACAGCTTCTCCTATTGCACTTTCCTTCATGTTGATTATGTATATGTCATTCAGTCGGGTTCCTGCTAGTACAATGTTGTTCTGTACATCAAAGACCAAGCACACACATAGCTGGAACATGACCTTATAGCCCAAATCACATATTTGGCTGATGCTTAGAAGATTGTACATTAGCCCTTCAACATGAGCTACTCTGGAGAAAGTGATGGTTCCATTTGAAATGGTACCATATCCTTTGGTGACCCCTTTTCCATTTCCTCCAAAGGAAACAGTGGGTCCCTTTTCTTTTGAGAAGTTAGAGAGAAGAAGTTTGTTTCCAGTCATGTGTCTTGAACACCCACTGTCCATGTAACATATGTGATCTTTATTTGGTACCTGCACCCAGAAACAAATTTAGACTTTTGGTACCTATTTTGAGGTGGGTCCTTTGGGATTAGAAGGCATTTTAGTTTTGCAAGGATCCAAATCTTTTGGGCAATTTTTAGCAAGATGAAGAGTGTTGCCACAATTATAGCACTTCTTTAAAGAAAATGCCTTTTTAAAATCCCTATCATCAAAACTTTGGACAGAGGTTGACGACTGAGAAGAAGAGGGGTGACCGACACCTGGTCTTGGTCCAAGGATACCTTTACCAGGATTTCTTGATTTCTTCAAGTTCACTGACCGAGGAATAAAATCAGTAACTATTTGAGATTTCCTTTTAGATGAAAAAATTGATTTAGAAAAAAATTTCTTTGAGGAGAAAATCTTTTTGGAGAGGGATACTCAGCAACACCAGATGGTTGCTCCTGGGAGTACCTTGACTCATGCAGACTTAAGGAGTTTAAAAGTCTTTGGATAGGTTTGGGAGAAGAAGAAGAGCTTGGATGAGTTGAAACTTTTGAAGACTCAGAAGAGATTTCTTTAGCTTTAACAAAGACTCCAAACTTCTTAGAGCCAGATTCTACTTTGAGCATGTCAAGTAGATCTATAGAGTGAACAGAGGTAGAATCCTCAGACGAGTAACCGAAGATATCATCATCGTCATCGGAAAGGAAACCAGCAGGAAAACCTTGACACTCAGAAGAAGGAAGTGGAAGGTCGAAAGGTTGAGGAACATCTTTTCCATAACCAAGGCCAGACTTATCCTTGCTGGTGATTTGATCTTGAAGGATCCTTTCAAGATTCTTAGAGGATTTAGTCCATTTAGACAGAACCTCTTGTTCCTTTTCAAGAGTGGAAGAGATTTTTGATTTTTCCTCAGAAAGACTGTCGTTTAAGTACCGTAGGTTTTCCAGATCAGCTTTCATTTTATCAAAATCTTTTAGTTTTGAAAAGCAAGAGAGAAGTTGATCATTTAGACATTTTATGTGCATATCAGCCTTTTTCTTTTGAATCTTTAAGTCACAGAAGTCAACAGTTAAAGAATCAAAGGCATCAGCCTTTTGATCATCAGAGAGAAAGGTAAAAGGATGTACCTGAGGCTTTGTTCCTGAAGTGGATCCCTCAGCAGATACAAGGGTAGTGTAGAGTGACTTTTCCATGTCTTCCAGCTCATCGATTTTGGCCATGAGGCATTTAGTGACATACTCACTCTCACTCTCAGAGGTTTGCTCATCCTCCCAGCAATGAGCCTCAGCAACCAAAGTTTTATTTTTACTTTGGTTTCTCTCTTTTTCTCTCTTGTATTTGGCTTTGTACTTCTTATACCTGGAGGTTTCTTTTGATTCAGAATTTTCTTTAGAGAATTGGCTATTTCTCTCTTCATGCTTCCTAGAAGCTGATTTTGAGAAGTCATGGCCATAAGAAGAAGAAGGTTTGACAGAAGGGGAAGCTTTTGATCTGCATTCAGAAGCAAAATTACTTTTCTTTCCACAATTGAAGCATTCTTCATTTGCTTTATCAGAAGAGGATTTTTTGAGAAAAAGGTTTTCTATTAAATTTAGAGCGGTTTGAAGAAAATCTTTTATTCTTAAGGTTTCCAACAAGCATTGCCATACTATCAGAAAGTATGTCAATGGTTGATTCTTCTCCTTCATCATCAACAGCACTATAGTATGCATCTGACAGATGAGAAGAGTCTTCCTTAATATCTTTTTCAGAATCAGAAGAAGGATAGGTGATTCTAGGAATACAAGAAGAAGATTTTGAATCACCTATCAAAGCAATAGAAGAGGATTTGATATCCTTTATAAGAGATTTTCTCTGGGTTTTAGTTTGTTCATAGTGAAGAAGAGTTCCATAGAGAGCAGTTAAAGGAATTATTTCTAAGTCCTTGGTTTGCTTGATGCAAGTACAGATGGTTTCCCAGAAGTCTGGGAGACAATCCATGAACTTGCAGAGAACTTCTTCATTATCATAAACTCGTCCAAGAACTTTGAGATCATTGAGAAGACAGTTAAAGCGATTAAAGTAGGTAGAAAGAGATTCTCTTTTTCCATGGGAGAAGAGTTCATACTTTCTAACAAGACAGATCCTGTTAGATTTCTTGACTTCTTTGGTGCCTTCATATAAGACACTCAAAGTATCCCACATTTCTTTAGCAGTGGGAAGGTTAAGAAGAGAGTGATACACTTCATCAGGAAGGGATACAGCAAGAGCAGATTTGACTTTAGTGTCTAAAGCAACTAGGCGTTTATCATCTTCACTAAATTTGTTAGAAGGTTTGATGATATATCTACCAGTTTTCTCACTTCTTTCATCATCTGACTCTATGTCCTTTCCTTCAGCCTCCTTTTGAGGGCCAAAGCGAGCCTATATTTTAGGAACAATAGGTCCCTCACTGAGAATGTTGGGATACCTGCAATCGATCCCTTCCAAGAATAATAACATGCGATTTTTCCATAACCCAAAGTTATTTGGGTTGAACCTTGGAGGTTTAGCCAAGGATCCTAAATCATATGTATTACTGGAAGAGGTCTGCAAGGTACCATCAACATTTGAGGTAGTAGCCATCACAGATCTGGTTTATTGAATTAAACCAACTGCTCTGATACCACTTGTTAGTCCCCAAGGAGAGATGGCTAACTAAGAGAGGGTTTTGTAGAAGGGAGGGTTGAATATAAAACACACAGAATATACTCTTTTTAAATTTTTTAATATAAATATTAAAAATTTACACACAGATAGTTTGATGCGGAAAAGAACAGGCACACTATTCTATCAAACTAAACACACAGATAACAATAATTAACTTATACACTAAGGAAGTTAAAACAATACTGTTATAGCACACAGCTTTGCCACAGTCACACAAATAATCACTCTGAAGATTTGTTGAAAGCGTGAGATTTCTGGGAAGGACTTCATCTCCTTTTATAGTGCCCATGCATGGGATGCATATGGACAGCTGTCAAGGTTTCATTAGCTGGAAGTTTATCTGTTGGACAAAGGAAGAGACTACTTCCTTTGTACTAGAATAATGGATGAACCATTCCTTGTAGCACGTAATGTCAGATAACTTTATCTTCTTTTCTTCATGCTCTGTGAAGTCCCATCAAACCTTTTAGCTAAAAGACAAATATTCCTTTTATAAGAATAAAAGAGAATGTCTTTATTTAAGGCTTGATGCCCAAGTTCTTCTTTGGCTCACGTGTCTTGCAATTGATGTGAGTCAAGAACTTATCTCTTTGAAATTGCTAAGTGATACATCACACTATGTATCACATCGGTGGATACCTTGTAAGGCTGGAATTGATAAGTGTACACTTTACTTGATAAACTTCATCTTTCACTAAAGGTTGAAGTGTACACCCTTGAACTTGTGTCTTGATATCACAGCTTTAGAAAATATACCTGCAATTTCGGTGACCAAGATTATAGTGTCGGTGACCATGACATCAAACTTGATGACCTCATCTTGTTTGATGTCCTTAGTACTTTTGATGACTTTTGAGTGTACCATCGGTGACCCACTATATTGGTGACCCAATCTTGACTTGGCAAAATGAAATGAATATTGAAGTTGGTTGATACATCCAAAATTCCACTTTTTGATGTACAACCCTTGATTGAATAGTCTTTGACTCTTCAATACTTGAAGCATATTTCAGACCTTCAAAAGAACCTGTAAAAGTTCATTCATACAAAGGAAGGTGGTTCATCACCAAATCATCGGTGACCCAACAATGTCGCTTAATGTTACCCGAGTGGAAATGAACTCTTTTACGACTATAATGTGTGATGTTATACGAATGGCAGATAGAATGTTCTTGGTGAGTATGCAAGGCCAATAAGAGAAATTGTTGGAGTATCTAATGTAGAGGTATTCAAGAGTGTTAATGATGATTGCTTGAGGTACAGAAAATTCTTAATGGCATTATAATATTCTTATTTTGAGGAGAAAAGACTCGAGTGATAAATGGTGATGGATTCACATATTTATTCGGATACGCCGTGATTTGGAGGAGTTGATTTATTTCCGTTAGGACATTGGCGAAATGTCAAATTCGATTGGTGAATGGGGCTTGATAGTGAGTTTATTGAATTGATTAAAGTGGAAAAACCTTCCTTATGTGTAAAGGAATATTAGTGGTTCGGTTATCTCCCTTTGGGATTCGTGGGAGCCAAGTGTGGTGGCATAGTAAGCTATCCTAAATGGAAATTCTGATGAGATCGTTTATCTAAACCTAGTCTCTCATTGATGAATGTGCGGTTTTGGTAAGGGATTTCGGTGAATATTTGACGAATGGTATTGGTTAGCCACCAATAATTAAGATTAGTTTGAGGAGGAGGAAATGACATGTGGATTATGTGATCCTGATGAAAGTAAGGAATTGGACGAATGATGTAAAAGAATGGAGTTGTGGCAAGCATGACATTTTGTTGAATATATTTATGAAAACCCTTCAATAGGGTAAAGGTAGTGATGATAGCTCTAACTAAGATTTTTTTTGGTAAGATAAGTCTGGAGATTGGTTGAAGCTTGCTTTTCTAGCAAGTCTTATAATGGAAGTGTGTGCCTTTCTAATTTCAAGAAGACAAGTAAAGGCGGTTGGAAGTAGTGTTTTGAGAGACATATTGTCGAGGTTAATTGATTTTGGGAGTGGTTTGCACTTTGCGTAAACCTTGTGGTTGATATCGGACTGGATAGCATGAGTTTTGGTGAGTGGTTGCTCCTTCGGTGGGAGAAATGAACTCTAAATTATTTTAGAGAAATCCCTGAATTATTGGTTTGCTCGGTGGAAATTCGGAAGGGCGTTTATGGGATTGGTTCAATCCTGATTGGTAGGCTATCCGTACGTTACACGATGAAAGTTTATATAAGGACATTTACTTATGTAGGTAAATGTGTTAATTAAGTTGCGAGTAAGGTGTGCTAATTTTCGGAAGAAAGGAGAAGTGTTGATGAGTTGACGGTCAACACTGTAGTAGAGGTACAATATTAATCCGGTTGGATTTAGATTGTGGTGTCAGGTGTTGTCGTAAATGCATGTTGCTTGTTAAGCAACTCTTAATTGAAAGGCTAAGTGGGAGGTGCAAGAATGACTTGTTGATTGAGTTGACCAATTGGGTGGATGTAATAATTAGTAGGGGTTTGTGTTTGTTGCGTGGTAAACTCCATTAATGATACTTCCTTTGGGAGAATTGAAGTTCATTATGAAAGCCATGGGTCCGGTGTGTGGACCAATCAGACAATGACAGGTATGGTTGACCTGGATTAGAATAGAAAACATATCAGTCAATGACAGTTTTGTTTCGTGGTATAAGTTTTGAGCGGAGGATGTTGAAATGGAGGCTTGGCAATGATGTGAATTGTTGAGAAATACCCCAGTGAATGAAAGAGATAACTAATCGAGGTGTGATTGTGTGGGATACCGAGTTTCTATACATTTAATAGTAGTACCCAGCGAAAGGGTGACAACTTGTTGGTAAAAGTGTTGTTGCTTGAGAAATTGTTCCAAGAGGGAGCAAAGGAGTTATATCGGGAACAAAGAGGTTGGTATTGTGTTGGTCCATTGGTAATTCCCTAAAAGGTAAGAAGTAGAGTAGAAAGTTTTGAGTTTGATTGCTCAAAAAGATCATGCTTGTGATGATGCAATTGAGATCTCACAAAGGACAAGAAGCTACATGGGAGTTGGAGACCAAGATGAGAGATTTGTATCCGTATTTCATTGATGAAGGAATTCCGGGGACGGAATTCTGTTAAGGGGGAGGTGTTGTAATAACCTAAAATTTGTATTAGGCTAATATTGGAATTGGGCCCTAATTAATATTTTTGGACTTCATTGTGTTTGTGTGGGCTAGGGTTTAGTTGGTCATCTAGCCCATTGTATATACAGAATTGAAGAGAAGAAGTTTTATTAGAATCCCTCATTTTCACAATATCACTAAGGTGTGTGTGTGATCGTGTAGAAAGCAAAGAAGGAGAAGAGAATAGTTGATATTTTGGAGAAGAAAAAGGGAGAAGAGAAGAAATTCAAGAAGGAGCAAGTGTTCTTCAAGTTGTTGAGGTATGGAACTTGATCTTCTTTATCTTCTTGTATTATTGGGTTATTTGAATGATTAGAAACCTTGGGGTTTATATTTTAGTTGGGGGAAAATGTTAATGAAAGTTCTCAAATCAATGGATATGAGATGAAAATATGATTTTAATGGCTATCTTCATTTCTTGTATTGATTCTTTGCATTTGGGTTGATTTCAAGAAAAACCCACCATGGATGACCATGAGCTCTTCATGAGGATTGAATCCATGGATTCAAATATGATGAAATTCGATGATTATATTTTCTATTTATGTTTAGGAAGGTAATGGGTATGTTTTGGGTTTACTCCTCATCATTAATATATGGTTTTGGAGTCATAAGAATCTTTGTTTTGGAGTAAAGTGGAGTTTTGGAGGTTAATTTGTGAATCTGAGATGAAGAAAGCTTGACAGTGACTTAGGCCAGTGGCTTAGGCCAGTTGTAATGCCAGTTATAACCCACGTCGGGCTGACGCTAGTTATAACCCACGTTACAACCCACGTCAGACTCTGTTTGGCTTAAGTGAGTTACCACGCCAGTTATAACCCACGTCGGGCTAACGCCAGTTATAACCCACGTTACAACCCACATCGGGCTAACGCCAGTTATAACCCACGTTACAACCCACGCCAGGCATTGTCTTACACACATTCTTCCGTTTCGTTTCGCGCATCGAGTCGGAAATTGGACCTTTGGGCTAGGGATTTCTTCTAGGACTATATTAGAAGACTTTTGAGGATACTTTGAGAGGTTAACACTTATATTGCTTTGGTAAATTTAGGCGCTCGGTTTGGAAGAGTTCTACCGTTTGGACTTGGACTAAGTGTGGCATCGTCAGGTGAGTTCCCTTGACTTAAACTACAATTCTTGGTAAAAATTGATTTGGGAAACTAATCATGGTATTTAAATTGGAAGCATGCTAAATGATTTATATTTTCTTCGGTTTATATAAATGATAATTGTCGAATTGACCTAGATATCGCGATATTCCTGGATGAATTGGACATGTTCATCGGATAGTGTGTGTACCTTGAGATCTTGAAAATCTCTTGGGAGTTTAATTCGTACATCTCGAACTCGTTTGAGGTATACGACATACCCGTTTGTGGCAAGTTTACGGGCAATAATTATTAAGTCATATGTGGCAAGTTTATGACTAACTGGAGTTTTTCTACTATCCTTGTTCATGGTCCTGTATTTAAATTGTTGTTTCCTTTTTCTAACGATTTATCTCTTCGGATTTAAATGTTTTATATAATTGCCGTTTATTTGGGAATTCACTAAACCTTGTGGTCTAACCCTCGCTTTTCAAAAACTAAAACCATTTTCAGGTAAAAGCTTGGTCGAGAGTTCGTCCAAGGGAAAGGGTAGGATGTGAGGCGGTCGTTGAGGAGATTGGATGACATAGAGACTTAATTAGTTTATTATAATTCTCACCTGTGGATAGTTTTATTTCCGCTGCTAAATATTGGGATGTATTAGATATTAGACTTCTTTGGTATTTTAATTGTCCATTTATGTTGGATTTTGATTTATGGAAATTGGGTCGTTACAGCGGGTTGGTGGGTTGGCAGGTCACCTAAAATTTCAGCCATATATAAACATCCAAAATTCAACAAAAAGTATATTTAAAAAAATTATTTTTTTCTTGGCGGGTTGGCGGGTCGACCCGCGACACGATTGGGTCAACCCGAACACGATCCGTTTATTTGGCGGGTTGGCGGGTTGACGGGTTGGCGTGTCAAAAACTTCAATCCTAACCTGTTTATATTCGTGTCGGGTTCGTGTCGTGTCGATAATTGCCACCCCTACGTGTCATATTCAGACTGAATAATCAAAAATTATTTAGATCGAATAAAACTGAATATAGTGTATATTCAGTCCGAATAATGATTATTCAGTCTGAATAAACACTATATTTAGTTTAATTTGGTCTGAATAATCTATACATTCAGACACGTGTCGCGCTCTCATTTGTTCTCACGTTCACAACCAAATTTGAGTTCACATTTGAACTTTTCTCTGTATGGATAATATATAAATTATATAAGATGCTATATTTTTTATTTTTAGAAGAAATTAATAAAAATATAAAAAAGACTAAAATGTTCCTAGCACTAACTGACGTTATTAACGAAGTTAGTGATTAAAGATCATTTTCAAAACAAAATACAAACCACAAGGATGATTTTTAGATTTATCAAAGTACAAGTCTTGCTTTCAGACTTTTTATTGAACCACAAGGAGTAGATTTAAAGTTTACTCATTTTTTTTATCAACCTAAGTACCTAAATATAAAAGAAACCTGCGATTCTAATTCATATATTAGGATTAGGAACATTAACGGGAAGATGGCGACCGTATTAATGTATTATCCCTTCCCCTTGGTTCCTTACAATATTGTGTTTGAGAAAAATTACATTTTTATTCAATATTTCTAAATAGAACTTACAGAAATAAAGATTGAATCTGAAAGTGTGTTGATTTCATCCAAAGTGCAAGGCTAAGGGACTGAGCTTAATCGGGTTTCTGGCTTATTCGCACAACCAATGAAACGATTTTGAGGGATTTGGAATTTGAGGGATTTAGATTTGGAAAGATTTGACATCTTTAGTGCTTTGGGTTTGTAGAATTTGGAATTAAATTGAATTTAATTATTTATAAATAATATATAAAAGCAAAGTATAAATTATTATAGAAATAATTAAATTACCTTTTCATTAATTTACTATTATAAAACAAATGTTTTTTAACATATTTTAAAACAATATTACAAACAAATCCTATGAAATCTTATGAAATATCAAGCACGTCCATGGGATTTTAAAAACTTATATTCGTTGGACTTCAATGAAATCCCTTAGGATTTTAAATCTTTCAAACCAAACATAGGATTGGAATGAAATTCAATTTTAAATCCCTTCGGATCCAATCCAGTCCGACAAACGGGACCTAAGTGAAAACCCATGTGTTAATTCAATCATTATTGATTGTTACTAATTTGTTTTGACTTTGGATTGTAAGAGTATGAATATTTCATTGAGAACAATTAGTTTAGGTGTTAGTTTATTAAACTTTAAATATTGCTATATGTCGTCTTGCCTTCACTTTAATTTGTAGAACCTCATGGATACATTCGTCTATATACACTATTTTATAAAGTATTTCGGTAAAACAAAAATCAGTGTTACAACATATGTGAAACATTAAGTACAAATAAAAAATACAACAAGAATTATATCTTGTTGAAAAAAATCTTTATATATATTAAAGGAACAACCAAAAAGAATGACTTGGTACAATGAGATTTGAATAATCCTTAAAATCTTTATTGTGGTTGATTTTGGGTTATCCCACATTGGTGAAGAGTTGAAACATTTGAACAAGGTGAAGTGTATAAGAAAGATGGATTAGATGCATTTGTGTCAATTCATGGGGTTTGCCTCATATGGTTGTCTTATTTTGGACAATCTCTTTGAAATATATAACCATGGTTGGAGTCAAAACCAACAAAATGGTAAAAATTATAGTACAAATATTTATATATATTAAAGGAACAACCGAAGAGAATGACTTGGTACATTGAGATGTGAGTAATCCTTAAATCTTAATTGTGGTTGATTTTGGGCTATCCCACGTTGGTGAAGAGTTGAAACATTTGAACAAGGTTAACTGTATATGAAATGTGGATTGGATACCTTTGTGTCAATTCATGGGGTTTGCCTTATATGGTTGTCTTATTTTGGATAATCTCTTTGAAATATATAACAATGGTTGGAATCAAAACCAATCAAATGGTAAAGATTATAGTACAAAATTAAATCTTTATATATATAAAAGGAAAATCTTAAGGTATTGAGGTCGCACCATGAGAATTTTGTTGGTAAAAAGTTGAAACATTTGAACAAAGTGAAGAGTATAAGAAAGGTAGACTGAGTATCTTTGTGTGACAATTCATTGGTTTGTTTCATCAGGTTGTCTTAATTGGATGACATGGTTTCAAATCTATAACCATGGTTGGGATCAAAATCAACCAAATGGTAAAAATTATAGTGCAAACCAAGGATGAGGACTTAATATTATGAGGTGTGAGTGTTCCTCAAACCTTGAAATAAGGTTAACTTTCATCATCTCATATTGGTGGAAAGATGATAGATGTATAAAAATGTGATGAATACTTTGAAATCTATAACCATGATTGAAATCAAAACCAACTAATTAATAAATTATAGTGCAAAACATAATTAAAATATCATGCAAATCACAAAGTTAAAAACAAACTATTAATTTCACAAAATATCAATCATTTTGAAATAAGGTTGAGTTTCATCATCCACATTGGTTGAAAGATGATAGTTTGAAAAAAAGAAGGTTATATAAAGAAGTGAATGAGTGATTATATAATCTTCTTTATACGTATAAAAGTAATAACCAAGAGAAATGACATGACACAATCACACAATATGGATTAAGAATTCCAAAATTTTGAATTGAGGTTAGCTTTGGGCATCCCACATTGATAAAAAGATGATTTGTTGGAACATGGGTTGGTTATATAAGGAGAAAGATGTCAACTTTTCTTTAAATGATTTTCTATTTATGATTACTTTAATCCATTTTGGATTAAATAGTAAATTTTATTTACAAATTCCATTTTCATAAAATATTGATAGGAAAAGTTTGTTTGGTATTTTCTAATTACAAGTTCTCCGTTTTCAGAAAAAATTGAAAAGAGTACGGGGTTTTTAATTTTTTAATAATGTATTCTTTGTTTTTCAAGTTTATTTTATATAGTCGATCAGATTCTTAATTTTAAATCATTTGTGATTATTTATTACGTAAGTTATTAGTTAAAACATACATGTTTTATGTCATTTAATAAATAAGATTACAAACAAATTTTATAAAGTAAATTTTAAAGATTAGTTTTAAACAACCATATCATGATACTTAATATTGTGTGCGTTTGTCAAAACAATTTACATCTAAAACAGTCAAATACAATGATAGATTGCATTTTTTATCAGTTGTCAAATAATGAATTAGGTTTATCTTAATGACTTAAAGTAGTTACGTATTTCTTAACAGTATAATGTGGCACACACTAGTATATTATAAAAACATGACCCACATAAATGTCACGACAAAAATGCAATGAACTCCTTTTAAGTATTTGATTTTTTTTCCTTATTTTTCTCTTATCATAACATGTGAGTTAAATCTTTAGAAAATGTAGGTGCAATTAAGGGTGGCTCGACAAATTAGCCTCTATAACTACAATTATTTATCAAATAATAGAGATATTTAACCATTTATGTTCAAACATAAATTTTGGATTTCTTTCTTGATGAAAAATTGCATTAATTTCCCATTCTCGATTTTACAATTAAAATTTACACATTGCTATATTGTATAGGTACAAAACTAGTTTTCTATAACAAGTAAACAGGGGCAGTTCTACCCTTAACAGTATGGCTGCTCGTGGGAAAAAAAACAAGGGTCGAGTATTAACTTTTTTTAGGTCCTTAAGATTGTGTTTGGTACACGAAATTGGGTATGACACGATAGGACAAAACTCACAATCCCATGCTTGGCACAACATGAGATGGAACAAAAACTTTTTGTTTTACGTTTGACACAACATGTAACAAGGACATGGACTGGGACAGGATGAGATAAAAAAAGGCTTTTTTTTGTTCCAACCAAAAAGGTGGAACATGGTGGGACATAAACTAAAAAAATATTAGTCAACCGTTATTTTATATAATCTAATATGGTATTTGTTTTAATGGTCACCAATGCCCATCACCGTCGCTGTCACCACCATTGGCCACCTCCTCCACTACAACAACCATCAGCCACTGACTACCACTACCAATCGCCGCCGCCACCATCGGTCACCTCCACCTCCACCATACCACCACCTCTAACTCCACTACATCGGTCACTCTACCTGTTCCACCATGTTGGCATCCACCACCACCACTATCCACCATCTTCAAGTCATACACAGTCACCATCGTCCACTGGCCACCATTGTCTCTACCTCCACTACCATTGTCGTTGCAACATCCACGACGACTCTGCTAATTAATAAAGAACTTCCAAACAAAATAAAACATAGTTTTTCCTTTGAACGAACCAACTTTTTTCAAACTACCATAAATTATATCAAATTCCTCATTCAAATTTGGTACCATAATATATTTATGTATTTATGTATATGAAAATTGTGTAAAATTGTTATTTTATAAAATTAGTTAAAAATTTACTTGATTTGTGTCATTTATAACTATTATATGATATATGAAATAACCTTAGGGACAACTTGTCTAGTCATGTCTTATCCGGTCCTAATCGTATCAAACACCAGACAAACAACTTGTATTCTCCGGTCTTATTTTGTCCAATCCTACCCTCTTGTCATGTCTAGTTCAATCCAATCATATCTTCATACCAAAAGCTACCTAAATGCACATCCATAAGTTTATATGGGTAAAACCATAAACATCAAAACTTTAGAGGTTCATACAAAAAATTATGAAACTGAAAAAAAATTGTGATACCACTCCAAAAAAAATTATGCACCTCACTTTCATATCCTAAACTCATTTGAACATGATGCTTCAAAGCCAAACAAACAACAAGATAGCAAACTAAAGGAGATTATCCCTCCATATTCAAGGCTATAATACATTATAAATGGACAAAGTACATGCCAATCCTAGCCACAATACACTTCTAGTTAACTCTGTCTTCTGCGAGTAACCTGTGTGTGAAACAATATCAATCATAACTTCATATATGTAACATTATCTCCTAAGATTATAAACTAGGTATTAGTGACCCATAAACAAAACCAAACAAACACAGTATATCCCGTCCAGAGATGGGGTCCGGAGGGTCGAATGTACATAGACCAGATATCTACCCTAGGTATTCGTGCACATGAACCAAACCAAATGAGCCCGTATTTCCCATTATGAGGTGGGGTCCGTGGGGTGGGAAGTATGGAGATCTGACATCTATCCCAAGCATTTGTGTTCCATGTGTGTGTTTAAACTGTAAAAGTTAATGAAGGAATGTCTTACTAAGTTGCAAGTAGTTGTTGCGGATATTCCACTCCAAATCCCAGTGAAGTTCAGCGTTTTTAAGAGTCCAATATGCCCATCCAAAGGAGGCGGAATCGTATACTTGCAATTGGGCTCGGCCAAAATCTTGATAATCCAATTGAGTACTATTGGTTGCGTTCCATTCGTTTACCCACTCCCCTATAAAGCGCCATCCCGTTGACATGATTTTCAAACTTTAGAGTCATATATGAATAATAAACGAACAAAGCTATGAGATATGCAAAACCCCATCAGACTATTTTTCCCTTGAGAAGAGACGAGGGTTCCAACATATATTAAAGAGCAAATGGTCCAAGTCTAACTTATATAGGACTCTTCCTCCTCAAATGGATGCTAGATGGGTACAGATGCCCCCAGAGTGTCGAATCCTGCCCTGATACCATGTAAGATATGCAAAACCCCATCAAATTACTCTCAAAAAAGTCCTTGAGGAGAACGGGGTTCCAACATATATTGAAGAGAAAGGTCCAAGTCTAACTGATATAGGACTCTTAACACGCCTCCTCAAATGGATGCTAGATGGGTACAGATGCCCCCAGAGTGTCCAGTCCTGCTCTGATACCATGTAAGATATGCAGAACCCCATCAAATCACTCTCAAAAGAGTCCTCAAAGGGGGGTCAACATATACCGAAAGAAAAAAGGGGGTCAATTCTAGCTGATACAGGACTACAAAAAAAAAAGCAAAGAAGAAAAGCACATTTCCCATGTTGACTTACCAATAAAAACAAGAGGCCCATTTGAACTATTCAAAGCTTGTAGCTGAGGTTGCCTGTTCTTGAAAATAAATTGGATATTCTGTGCAGCAGTCTTGTTAACAAAATAATTGTCGAAAAGATTGTAGTAATGCAAATCCAATACTAGATTTGAAGAACCAATGTTAGCTTCGTAAAGTTCAAGAGGATCTGCATTGCCGATTCTTTGACAAATTATAACATAAGCCGTTGAAGAATGTTTTCTTACGGTTTGATAGCCTTGTTTGTAATATGAAACTAGTGTATCCAAAGGAACTGTAGCAGCAGATGGTTCATTTAGAAGCTCAATTCCTAGCATGGCTGGATGCGTGGCATACCTGTGGAGAAACAGATAACAATGAATGTAAAATTTCATCTATGATAAGGTTAAAAATATTTTTACACCCTTAAAAGTTGTTGGCAAAATGCAAAAAAGTTTGGTTTGGTTTCTATTTAGTGTAACGAAGATTTATTTTTCTACGGTCGATGTAACAAGGTTTCAAAATTTACTGTTTTGTACCCATTTTGCCGGTAACCTTTTGATCTTGTAACACTTGATGAGATGGATACCGTTTACGAAAGAAGTGAGACATAAACTTGACATCCACACCATCAAATGTTAAAATAATAACAAGTTACCGGTCAAAATGTATATGAAATAAGAAAATTTGAAACTTTGTTACATTAAATAGGAAACTTTGAAACTTGGTTACATTGATTGAGAAAAATATATATATTTGTTTTTAAGGCAAATTTCGTTACATTTTGTTGCATTATGCCCTAAATTATCTGAGGGCACTTGAACCGGTGACCACTGGGGAGCAAACCCAAAATCTTACAAGTTGAGCTACCGTTGAAGTTATACACCACCTGTATGATCCAGCCATAAGATTTCTTGTTACATCTTTATTTTATAGTTATGGCTATTCCTTCTCCCTTTATTGATTAAGCCACCTTGAGAACTAAAGGGTTTCATGGTTCCCATATAGCGTTTTAGTAAGAAAAACCAAACCAAACGACTGAATGAGTCTAGTATATCCACACAGAGGTAGGGTCTGAGGGGTAGGATGGGGTAGAGAAGTTGTTTCTATGAAGACCCCCAGCCATAAATGTAACATCTCATAGTAACCACACCGGTTAGAAGTATATATATATAGAGAAACTAAGTTGATTACATAACAAAAGAATCACGGTTATAGACAACCAGATGCTGGGTTGTAAATACATATATATCTATATATATATATATATATATAGAGAGAGAGAGAGAGAGAAATGTTCAAACGAGAATGTTAACTTTTTACGAGAATACGGGAAACTTTTTTCATGTACAAAATCATACATGATCCGGGCGACTTTTCCCATGGTCGCCCGATCCGGTTAGTGCAAAATCACGTATGATTTTGTACATGAAAAAAGTTTCAGTTTCTCGTATTCTCGTAAATAGTTAGCGTTCTCATATGAACCTGCCCCTACATATGATGAACATTCATCATATTGATATGGAAATCAAATGAATTACAATTGTTTCTTGGCTTTCGAGAGGCCAATTCTCTCCCAAAGGTTTTCACCTAACTGATTACAAAACAGAATATCCCCAAACCATTCCACATTCCTTTTATTTATACTTCTTCTAACAACCTACTAACCATACTTATTGACTAATTGACCAACACCCAATTGACTAATCTATATGTGTAACAGGAGGTTCAGGGGAAAACGCTAAAAAAAAGAAAAATGAAGAACACCCTGGGAGCCCTCCATCCGAATGGTATGCACAAATGCATACAAGCGATTGAAGTTGTTTTTTTTCTATGCACCGGTGCATATATATGCATTAGTGCATATGCACAAATGCATGTTACAAATCACCAGTATGCATTTGTGCATACTGTTCGGATGGAGGGCTCCCAGGGTGTTCTTCAGTTTTCTCTTTTTTTGGCGTTTTCCCCTGAAACCTAACCCTCTCTCTCTCTCTCTCTCTCTCTCTCTCTCTCTATATATATATATATATATATATATATATATATCGTGCAAAATAAAATACAAAGATACAAGTAGCAGAGAAGTGTAAGCAAACAAGCAACATATTGCGTTTTAGTAGCATGTTTGAAAATATAAATTATTGAATATAACTTTAAAAGAACATACCTTGAAGCTAGAAAATCAATGACATATAACGTCTGCGAGATGTACATGGGCCATCCCGTTGTACCATCTCTACTAGCACTATGTTCCATGCCATTTTGAGATCCTGGAGCTGCATGTAGATCGATGATGCACTTAATATCATAAGCCCTACAATACAACCCATATAAATAAGTCAAAACACATGGAAATTAATATAACGGAAAATAATTAATCAAGGTGAAAATAGACCTACTGTGCCCACGAGAATGCATTATCTAAAGCTTCCAAGGTTCCACCAATGAATGGGGCGGGAGGATTAGGATCAAAGGCTATCCACCATCCAACAGGGATTCTTACGGTATTTATTCCATGTTTATAAAGAAACTTGAAGTCTTCCATGGTGATAAAGTTGTTTCTGTGCTTCTGAAATTTTCAAAGATTTTGATGAACAAAGCAATCAAATATGTTGTAGTTGGTCCTCTCTCTCTCTCACATACACACACACACACCTTTAGGTGGCGTTTGTTTTTTAAGAGGTGTTGAAGTCTGAAGTATGATTCCACTTCTAATTTATAAGAGGTGGTGCTGAAGTTTGAAATTTGAATCAGGAAGACTGTTTGTTTTTACGTCTGAAGTCTGAAATCTGAATCATAAATTTGAGCTTTTTGATAATATGAAGCTCAAGAATAATATTATATATAGAGAGGGAGGTTCAGGGGAAAACGCTAAAAAAATAGAAAACTGAAGAACACCCTAAAAACCCTGTATCCGGACGGTATGCACAAATGCATACAAGCGATTGAAGTTGTTTTTTTTCTATGCACCGGTGCATATGCACAAATGCATGTTACAAATTACCAGTATGCATTTGTGCATACCATCCAGATGGAAGGCTCCCAGGGTGTTCTTCAATTTTCTCTTTTTTTGACGTTTCCCCTGAACCTGACCCTATGTATATATATATGTGTGTGTGTGTGGGTGAGTTATAATGGAGAAGGACATGGAAGCTTGAAAGAGGAAGAGGCGTTCTAAGAGAAAGAGGCTTGGTAAGCAAATAAGAGGGATCTAAGAGGATAGGTTACCACTCTTTTATCCGGACCATATTAAGTGATAAGAGCCTCTGAAAAAAAAAACAGTCTGAATCATGAAATGTCTGAACGATTCAGACATAAGTGGGGATTAAGAGGTAAAATTAGTGTGTGTAGGAGTGTGTGAGAGAGACTTGTTTTCAACAATTTGAAAGAGGAAAGATGGCTTAAAAATTGAAATTAAGTTACCGTAAGAACTTTTTTGGCCTTATCATGTCCAAGTCCATTGGCAAGCTGATAATCTCCATGGATTACATTAGATACAATTGTCATCTCAAATGTAGCTACATTATCATCCCACCCTGGAATCCCTTGGTAGTCTGCATTGATTTCATTCAAGGTTGAAGCCTAAATGAAAAAAAGCCAATAAATGAATCAAGTGATGTTACTATATATAGAGAGAGGGAGGTTCAGGAGAAAACGCTAAAAAAAGAGAAAACTGAAGAACACCCTGGGAGGCCGTCATCTGGTAACATGCATTTGTGCATATGCACTAATGCATATTTATGCATTGATGCATAGAAAAAAGGAGCTGCAATCGCTTCTATGCATTTGTGCATATGAACTAATGCATATTTATGCATTGATGAATAGAAAAAAAATATCGTCCAGATGGCGGACTCTCAGGGTGTTCTTCAGTTTTCTCTTTTTTTAGCGTTTTCTCCTTAACCTCCCTCTCTCTCTCTCTCTCTCTATATATATATATATATATATATATAGGGAGGATCTTCTACACCCCGCCTAAAAGTTACACCCCGTGCGTCCCAATCTCAACCGTCCACTTCATAATCCAAGGGTTAATCTGATGCGGTGGCATGATGGTAATTAAATAGAAATCTTGGGTCATGATCGGTATGCAAAGTCATATATATATATATATATATATATATATCTTCTGAATTAATAGAAATGTATGAAAAATGACAAGTACCTGCAGATAGGTTCCGCTGATCATATGTTTAATGTGGACTCTATTTCTGTCATTTCGTTCTATGTAGAATTTCTCAGTTGATGAAGGTGTAGTTGCAGTTGCAGACACATTGCCATCTCCAACGTCACACGTGATAAACTTTCCTTGAAAAGTCCGGAGCTGAAATTCTGAACTAGAAACTCTCCATAACTGCATGAACGAAAAGGGTATTTTTGACAGTTTCATAACAATCTTATAATTTAATAATACTATTTCCTTTCATTTTGTTACATATATGTGATGATAATGAGAAACAAATGAATAATCTTTTCATTAAATGCAAATATTTATATACCCGAAAGGTTTCCCATGAAGAAGGAGAATCTCTATCAACTGTAACCTTCATACCACCCCCATTTTCTGCTGATATATACTTGTTTGATGTCACTGATCTAAATTGGACCTCTGTACCATCCTGCATTCCATAAACACACACATTTACAACTTTGGGAAAGTGAACTAAATGTAGAGAGAGATGTTACTGTTGTTCAAACCCGTGAAAGATTTAGGCCAAGTTTTACGACCATAAGCTAGCTTAATTATTTCACCAACTCATTTGAAAATAAATACTTGTTTCATAAGTCAAGCTTATAAGCTAGTTTATTGACAACCTACTTGAAATAGCTTATTAATAAGGCTTTTTGCAGTTCTTTTTTCCGGTAATGTCCCTTATATTTTACTAAAATGACAAAAACCCTAATTTAAATTTCGTGGAAGGATTTGGAATTGGAGGGATTTTGATCTGAAATGATTTGGAATGTTTGGTGTGTTTTGGTTTTTAGGATTTGGAATGAAATTGAATTTCATTATTTAAAAATAATTTGTAAAAAACAAATTAAAAATAATTACAAAAATAATTAAATTACTTTATTATCAATTGATTCTTGGAAAACAAACGTTTTTAACGTATTTTAAAACAGTATTATATTAAATTCTTCGAAATCCCAACCACCGCGTGGGATTTCAAAATCCTATGTTTGAGTGATTTCAAAAAAATCCTAGGATCCGAGCAATCTTGCGAACCAAACACGGGATTGAAATGGATTTGAATTTCAAATTCCCCCCCCCCAAAATCGTTTCCATTCTTGCAAACCAAACGAGACCTAAATTAATTTTACATTTGTTATCCAGCTTGTCGGCTAGTTTTTAGGGGCGGGTTCAAATGCAAACTCAAATTTGGTTGTGAACATGAGGACAAAGGAGAGCGCGACAAGTGTCCCGTTCAGTCTGAATATATTCGAACCGAATGTTGAATGTTGTGTTATTCACTCTGATTAATGTATGAACTTCACCTGCATTATTCATACCGAATGCCCTTCATTATTCAGACTGAATGTGACACGTGTCGTGCTCTCTTTTGTCCTCGTGTTCGCAACCAAATTTGAGTTCACATTTGAACTTTCCTCCTAGTTTTTATCAAACTAAACTAGTTTATCAGCAAACAACTAACTTTTCCTGCCAATAGCTAGCTTTTTCAGCTAACGACCGGCTTCTTAGCTATGCCAAACATAGCTTTACAAGAGGGGGAAAACCGTAAAAAAAATCCAAGAAAAATAAGTAATGGAAGTTGGCAAAAATGATAGAAAGACAAATATTAGTGGGTATAGAACTCACAAGCATATCTCTGTTAGGCATTTCATCAAACAGTGAAGGCTTAATCCAACCTTCTACAACCAACCATCCTCCCAAATTCACTCCTCTTACCTTTGAATTCCCAGATAACCCTTCAACTTCACATCAATTCAATTACAAAAAAAAAAAAAACAAGTTACAAGTCGATTATTAAGAACAAATCAAAGTACATTGCAACAAAAAATGAACAAGAACACAGGGATCAAACCTGAGGAAGCAATAGAGACGATCAATGAAGCTGACAGTAGAAAAACAAATACCCATTTGCAGAAAATGAATTCCATCAACAAAAATGTCATCTATTTTCGAAGGTGAAAGGGATAGAAACTGAATCTTTTGATGAAAAAGGGGAAGAATCTTTAATTAGTTCCTTTCTTATAACTAAATTAATCCCAAAAATATCATGTAATCTAATCCTAAAGAAAAAAAGATGATTAAACGATTTCATTCTTCAAATCCTAAAAAGTAGATACACTAGAAGCAAAGAACAACTTTTTTGAGGAGAAGAAACAAAGGATGAAAGCGTTGTGGGTTTTAAAACAGGGGAATCATTGATTATTCATTGGGCAAGCAAAAGAGGTTTGAAAGGATTAAGGGCTGGTCGATTTTTTATTGAATTCGTTAAGTTGGTTCTAAGGATGAATTTTAGATAAATTGACGTTTGATTTTTGTTTAAAATAAATAATCTAAACAATAAAATTATTATTTTAACCTTAGGTTTACGTAGGTGATGAATAAAAATAAGTTGTTTAACAAATATTTAGGTTATATTTGACAAATTAGTTGATAAGCTAGTTGATAACTTATAAGTTAGTTGATTATTTATAAATTATCTGATGGTTGATAAACAAATTATATTTGGTAAAAACTAACTTATGAACATATAAAATATCAAATTAATATTGAATATTGAATTAATTAATATTTATTTAATAATAAATAAATAATATCAGTCAGGATTATAACTGGAAAAAATGTGTCAAAAATATTTTTATAAGATACTTCAAATAACTTATCAATAAATTAACTTATAAGTTAACGTATAAGCTAGTTAATGTGCATTCAAACGATCAGGACCGTCCCTGGAAGAGGGCGACACGGACGCACGCCCAGGGCCCAAAAATATTAGGGGCCCAATTTTTTCCCGGTATATAGTTGTAATCTAAAAAATTAATACACTAAAGATACCAAAAAACATTATAGTATAATAAGAGAGAAAAAGAATTTAGTAGATAGGGCCCAAAAAATATTAACTAATTACAATGAAGAAGAAAACAAAAATAAATTGGCGTTTCACTATATATTATTGTTTATTACCTCTCCAATTTTTGGTACCTGATACAATGGCTCAATGATATTGCCTATTGCTATTTTTATATGTTTGATGGTTCCATTGGCTATTGTTATATGTTGTTTCTGCAATTGCTTTTGTTGGTTATTGCTATATGTTTTTGTTTCTACATATATTATTGTTTGACAAACTATCTATTGTTCTAATGAGTTATGACGTGTTTAATGGTTTTATGATTAATCAATAAATTTTTCAGACTAAATGTATTCAGTAATGTCTTAATATAATTTATAGGTCTCATTCATTATTAAATTATTCTTATTCAATCTTAATGAATCATCTTTTCTTCCACATTCTTAGTAATCTTATTTGTCTACTTGTCTAGAAAACTTTGATAATCTTTTATATCATCATTAATCTCTCATTGAATCTCTTTTTCTCAAATAACACTTATTTCTTGTTATGCACTAAGAAAAATTCGAAATTAAAAAAAAAACTTAACAACCGTAGTAGATGATCAAACTCATATCTATATCATTTTCTTCTAATACACTATTCTTGGTTGCTAATTACCTAATAATAACGGAGTACGTAAATCTTAAGTACTATCTTATCCATAGTAAATGATAATAACTTTTCTTCCCTCCATAAATTATTAACATTTATTATATTCAATTTTTTTACTAGCAAAAAACATTTATATGAATCCTTTTCATACTTATCGAGCCCATAATTCTACATACGTCCAGGACCCAAAAAATGTCAGGAACGGACCTGCAAACGACTATTCAAAAAATAAGTTAGTTTATAAGAGCATCTCCAACAACATCTCTATAATTTTCTCCAAAATGAAGATCAAATATCAAAATCTCTAAAAAATATTACATTCAACTCCAACAACATTCTATTTTGGAGATTATAAAGTTCATTATATTATTAAAATATTCTATATTTATAATAAAATGTTATTTATCTCATCTAAACATTTAATTTTAATTTTTTTTATTGGAGGAACCTAATAAAAAAAATACTTCATTCTCTTGGTAATCATTTTTGGAGATGTCTTCAAATTTAGAGATTTTTGTAATTTCTTCATACTTTCTCCATTTTGGAGATGCTGTTGGAGCAAAATAATTGCTCAAAATTTCCAAAATCTCTATTTTCTCCATTTTGGAGATGCTGTTGGAGATGCTCTAACCTTATAATCTAGCTTATTTTTGTGAAAATATTGCGTTAAAAGAGTAAGCTCCAATTTTGGTCTCCATGGTTTACTGAAATTTTTAAATGTGGGACCTAAACTTTGATAACTTTAAAAATAGTGTATGTTGTTTTCATTTTGCTTTCAAAGTGGTTTTATCACTAACTCTGTTAATTTTCTCTACTAATTTAGTCTGTAGTATATTATTTGTTTAATTTTTTAAAGAGAATTAAAGAAGTAGTTTAAATGGACAAAAATATATTTGACGCTAACCAAAAAAATTAACGGAGTTAAAGGGCCATTTTTAAAGCAAAATGAGAATTATGAAAAACAATTTTTAGAGTTATTAAAGTTTATGTCTCATTTTCAAATATTTTACTAAACCACGGGGACCAAAATGAGAAAGATAGAGTTTACTCTATTTAAAATGATAAAAAAAAACTAAAACAATATAAATTATTTAAAATGACATAAATAATATGAATTCAGCATTTAATAATACAATACTTAATAAATTAAAATAAAGTATTATTTGCTTGTTATAAATTTTATTTTATTCATGTTAGTAAACTAATTTTTATAAAACGTGTGAATAACTAAAATTGTAGAACAAATACAATTTTGGAAATCATTCTTATTTAATGCATTAAGAATTTAAGATAAGATAGGCTAATTTAACATGTTAAATCGATTTTTTAATATTAAATTAAAATAAAACAAAACAAAACACATTAATATAATTTAATCAATTAAATTAACTATAAACCATCCATTAAACTTGTTTAGTTGAAAACAAACAAACCCAAGACAAGTTTAAACAGCAATATATTCTCTGACCTTGTAGGTTGGTTCTACATAAAAGACAAAGAACTTCATTTTTTTTAACAGAAAAAAAGTAGAAAATAGTCGTTTAACTTTTCCAAAGGTTAAATCAAAAAAAAAAATATTAGATAAATAGTTCTTGAATTTTGCCCGTATTAAGTCTTTAAATATTTCTTTAATAAATAAATCATCAAGTTTTAAAAATTAGTTATCTATATTTTTTTAAACCAAAAAATCTATCATAACCGATTAGTTTTATCTAGTCATTTAAACCCCTAACACGCAAAAACATCGCTCCCTCTTGTGTCGTCTCAATGTTGTTCTCTCTCCATCATTGCCTACGCTTTGTTGGTCCTTGTGATAGATCTCCGTCTTTTTCATATATTTTTTATTATATTTTCGATTTCCTCTCTTTTTCAATTTGCTTACACGTAATTAGGGGGTATTTGGTTTGTAGGAATCCGGCGGAATTGGAAGGAATTGGAATGGTCAATTCCATTGACCAAATTTCATTCAGTCGTTTGATTTACCTATGGAATGGAATTGAATTCCACATCCACCATCCATGGATTTGATCATTCCATCACAATTGAGAACGAATTCAATTTCATTCCTTCCCATATTCTCAAAAAGACAAAATTATCTCCATCTTCTGTACTTGATCTGAACCACCGTCGGTCTGAACCACCATCGACGAGCGTCGACCACCGCCGGTTTGAACCACCATCGACGAGCATCGACCACCACCGGTCTGAACCACCATTGACGACCTCCGACCACTTCCGGTCTGAACCACCGTCGGCCACCGTCGACCACCGCCAACCACCACCGACCATCACTTACCAAAACCACCACCGATCTGAACCACCATCGACCACTGCCAATCACTACCGACCACCATCGATCTGAATCATAGTTGTTGGATTTCGGTTTCAAAATATTTAGAAAGGGTATTTTGGTCATTTACCAATATTTCATTCCAATTCCAAAGCTACATTATGTGAACCAAACAAACAATTTCAATTCCTTTAACATATTTCATTTCAATGTTTGTCAACCAAACATTTGGTCACACATGATAACATTCCATTCAAATTCCTTCAAAGTCAAATTTCTTTGACAGGTTTCATTCCATCCAAAAACATTATGCGAACCAAAAGCCCCCTTAATTGTTGGAAAAGAGAAAGAACCAATAAGACAAAAAAATTCAAAAAGACGGTGCTTGATGCAGGGGACAACGAGGGTAATGGGCGGTGATGGAGAGCAAACGATGGTGGGGTGGTGAAGGGAAGTGTTGTCGTTGGTGCAATGGATTTGAATGGCATAGGATTTGAGAAAGATATTGGTTTAGGGTTTTTTTTAAAAACCTTACTAATGGCTATAGGTAGCTTTTTGGATTAAAATAATGTAGGTAGTTAATTTTTAAAGTTCAATAGTTTATTTATTCAAAAACAATTCAGGAATTTAATCACTCAACATGAGAAAATTCAATAATTTACTTATTTCAAAAAATATTTAGGACCTTAAAGTCCTTAAATCATTTAAAAGAGAAAAAATTGATTAGTTTTTTTTTAGATTTTTTCCTTCTTTACTATGGTTACGTAAATGTAAGAACATGGCGTATTCGATTCCTCGAGTGTTGAACAGATTGATCATGAAGAAGAGCGACGTGAGAAGAGAGGACAATGTTGGAAAAAATAGGGCACCAGATGGTTTAATTAATGAGGTCGAAGATACAAAATTGCTCGGAGATTTTCAAAACCACCAAAGATAGGCTTTTTTTCTATCAAACAAGATTTAAATGTTGTCTTCTAATAAAACTATTAAAAAAAGAAAAATTGCATCAAAATGGAATAAACTTTGATCTAATTTCCATTTTGGGGAACTAACTTTTAAAATCATCATTTAAGGGTCTAAGACAAAGTTTTCGTTTATTTAAGGTTCTCTTTTACCGGTTAAGTAGATAACCAGTTACCTTGACATGATGTGGCATAATTATAAATTAAAAAGATATTATGTCGATATTTAAGTGCCATATCATCGTAATATAAAAATTACAATTAAAAATCAAACGTCCCTAATTAACTCTTCCCCTCCCGCCTATGGTTACTGCAAAAATGGAAGGCTCAGATGTTGAAAAGCTTGCAGATAGATCTGTAACCTTTGGCCTGGATTTGGAAACGTTGTGGAATGGAAGTGGCGGCTGGTGGAGTGGAGGGGGAGGTCAAGAGTGGGTTTTAGGTCGGAGGTGAAAGGAGGGGAAGAAGGAACGATGGTGGGATGGTGGATATCGACGGAGAAGAAAGAAGAATGGCGGTAGGGTCATGGAGATCGACGGTGGTGGGATGGTGGAGACCAACGACGAGGAGGGCAGGTGATGGTGGTTACAGTTTGGGGTCACCGGAGTTTGCTGGTGGAGGGGGTCAGTGGCAATAGTTTGGGGTCGTCGGTCGCCGGAGTTGCAAACTTAGTTGGGGATAGGGATGGTAATTTGCCCTGCTCCATTCGGGGCCGGAGATTCCCCGTTAAAATGGGTATCGGGGCTGGGGTCGGGGATCGCCTAAGTGTTGAAAACTGGGGCCGGGGTCGGGCCCGGGTAATGTATTCCCCAACCTGCCCCGTCCCCGTATGTATATATTAACTAAAAATATATATTTTTAACCTTTTTTTTAATAATTTATTGTTTAATCGGGGATTGACCGGGGATAAACACAAAATAACCAGGGACGGGATTGGATTCTCCGTACCCGTCGAGACCCGGGGTCGGGGATGAGGTAGTGAAACAGGGGCCAGGTCAGGCCGGGAATTGCATTACCTGTCGAATCCCTGCCTCGTTGCTATTCCTAGTTGGGGAAGAAGGGGTCACCGGTTGGGGCCGGGGGGTGCTTGAGTTCTTCTTTTTTATTTAATTAATACTTGTTTTTAAATAAAATAAGATTAAAAAAAAATTAAAATGACTCTTGCGTTTTTTCTAAAATGATGTGGAATTTTTTTTTTTAGTTTTTTTCCACGTCATTATTGTTTGTGCCATATAATCAATTTTAAATTTACTTTTACAAATTGAATCATTACATTAGTTGGCAAAGTAGGCTGCTGGGAAAGCCCCCTCCTGTCGCAGTGGTGTGGGGGCGTCAGAGGCTGTTGCCCCGTGGCCAACTCGAAGGGGCTGAAGTTCAATGCAAAGCTTTTTGGTTGTTAAGTTATAGCAGCACTCAGCAACATCCAACAGCTCCAGTCCTTTATACGAGAATCACCCATTTTTAAAGGAATAAAGAAACACTTTGTAGACTACATATGATGTGGGTGGGTCCCACATAATATTAAATCATTTCTGATTTAATATTATTTAATATTAAATCAGAAATGATTTAATATTATGTGAGACCCACGTCATATGTGATCTACAAAGTGTTCCTTTATTCTTTTAAATTTACAAAGTTCTCATTTAAACCTTCCTCTACATTAGTTGGCAAAGTATTTTAGCCAAATCATTATTATCAAATCAACAAGTTAATCAGATCTTTAAATAAACAAAAAACTTTGCTTAAAACTCTTAAATAATAATTTTTAAAGTTACTTCCCTAAAATAAAAATCAAGTCAAATTTAATTTCATTTTAATACAATATTTTGAGCCGTTATGGGATTGCTCGCCACATGAAGTTACAAGAAAGCTATTGTAAATTATTTATCACTTTGAATTAGAGATTCCAAATGGATATCACATTAAATATATCTTATAATCATACAGTAATTATTAAGTCAACCCACATATACCCATCTCATATCAATACACACCACGTCATACATGGTATCACATAAGACCAACCTGTTTTATTGTTTTATAAAACCCATTAAAACCAACCTGTTTTATTGTTTTATAAGACCCATTAAAACATATTTTTACACTTAATCTATACAGCAAAACACAATAGATATAACTTTTACTGTATATTTGCTATGAAGGTTTTGATTTTTCTTTTATATTCACAACATTTTGTTGTGAAGTTCAACTATAAAAATATGAGCTCACACCACCTAGTAAAATAAGGTCGATCCCCAATTAGAACACCAATACAGTTAACTCTATACTTTTCATTTTATCAAAACAAAATCATAAAAGATTCAGACTTCACATCTCCTCCAATCTGAAAAAAGATCGATTCTTTGTACTTTTCTGCAACACATTCTCCTTGTTTGATTCTTGATCACCATTACCATTACCAGCTGCTAACTGAATCATCGACACTGATCTCCTCATTGTTTCTGGTTCTGTTTCTGATTTTGATTCTGATTCTTGTTCATGGCAACAACGACGATAATCTATCAAATCACTCTGCACCCTAATCCCAAATAAACAACCATTTCTATCGATTTCTGGGGTCTCATTTCCCAAATCCCTAATTGGGATTTCTTCTTGTGTGTTTGATTCAATCAAATTCGATTCCATTTTGGTGTTCTTCATCACTGGAGCTCGACATACTGGACAGTTCTTATGAGATCGTAGCCAAGTATCGATGCAATTGACATGAAAAGCATGGTTACATTTGGGCAAAATTCGAAGACTTTCTTCATCTTCAAACTCCCCTAAACAAACTGCACAATCGGAATCGATGAACAACCCATTTCCCTTTTTGTAATTTAAAACCTCAATTGAATCGATCACCGATTGGTCCACACCGATCGTATTGATTAACCAAATGGGGTGGAACACAATGGAACCATGCTCTTGATCTACAAAATCTTGATGAGTGGTTTCGTTTGTATTGATGTTTCGATGGGTTCTGATTCGAGATCGTTTTTGGAAAGTACGGCATGCTTTGATGATGGCGACGTAGAAGAGAAGAGAGACGGTGGTAGCAAGAGTACATAGCATGATGACTATGAGTGGTGAGAGGTGGTGGTGGTGGAGCGGCGGCGGTGGCGGTGGCAGTGGCAGTGGCGGTGGAAGAGTATTACGGTCATGCGGCTGAGGAAGAGATGGCTTTTTAAGAGGTCTTATTATCAGCATCTTTCTAGTGAAATTTGGCATTTGGGTCGGGAGGAGGAAGAAGAAGATGACGTGAATAAAACGGGAAAGAGTGACTTATTGGGTTTAGACTTTTGGGTTGGGAGGAAGAAGAAGAAGAAGATGAAGTGAATGAAATGGGAAAGAGTGACTTATTGGGTTCAGACTTTTGGAAGTTTCCAGGATCTTTCTGCTGGAATTTTGTGGACAGTGGTGGGAGTGGTTTCCGCGTTAACGTATTCGGTGGGTGATAGATAGAAAGCCAAGCCTTTTTAACCATGGACGTCAATTTGGTTTCAAGACAAATAGATCAATTTATGGTTCGTTTATCAAATGTTTATCTAGATAAGTGTTTATTAAGTTAAATTACGTTAGCGGATGAATATGGTCACGACCAATAATCTTACCTAATAAAAGCAAGGTTAAGACTAGAAGTCTTATCCATGAAAGCAATGACTCTTCTTACCATGGTTAACGCTTACCGAGTAAATTATTGTATACGATGTCGTTTTGTGAACTTAAATCTTACCCGTTAAGTAAGTGATATTGTTGAATTTTACCGATAAGTACTTACTAGGTAAGTGTTTGATAAACGACCTCCAATAGTTGGTATTAAGTTAGAGGTTGTTTGATTTTTTATCTATTACAACCATAGTCTATTAAAAGATTGTTTGACAGTTGCTGAATGATTTGATGCAAAATAATTAAGTATTAAGAGACTTTTATAATACAATGCAAAATGAAATATAAGTGTTTGGTAATTGTTCAAAATGAGAATGAGAATGCGACACGTGTCTCATTCAAAGAAATATTCAGACTAAATATAGTATATATATTCAGTTTGAATATACAAATGAATATTCAGTCTGAATATTTCTTTGTATATTCAGACTGAATATATACTAGACTGAATATTCCTTTGTATATTCAGACTGAATATTACTTTGTATATTCAGTCTGAATATTGCTTATTTTGAAACGTGTCACGTTCTCATTTGTTCTCACGTTCACAACCAAATTTGAGTTCGCATTTGAACTTTCCTCTCTCTCTCTCTCTCTATATATATATATATATTCTCTCTCTCTCTCTCTCTCTCTATATATATATATAGAGAGAGAGAGGGAGGTTCAAATGAGAACACTCCCTATTTAAAGGAACAATTTGTGGATCACATATGATGTGAGTCCCACATAATATTAAATCATAAATTGATAACGAAAAGCTAACATTTTGCTTCAAATATTTGGACAAAAAACTTAATTGCTGATATCCTCAACCGGTCGGACATAAAACCCACCTCCAAAAGCACTAATATAAGAGGCCATTTCTTTGACTCACTCACGACCATTTGCTTCAAATATTACCCAAAAAGTTCTTTTACAATTTATTTGCATCTTGACTATGTTGACCCACTTGAAAGTAGAAGTGATCATTTTAGGAGCCATTTACTAAACACTTTGGTAAGTGCTTACCGATTCAATTTTTTTTTTGGAAAGGGTATCCTAGACATTTGCCTAGATTAATCTCTGACAATTTTAAGACTGCTAAAGCATGCAGCCCTGAGATAACTCCTCAGTGGCCACAAGTTGTTTGCGCCTGGATTCGAAGCTGGGGTAGATGGGTTATCCAACCTCATCCCCCACAAGTCTTAACTAGTACGCCACAAGCCTTATGGTTCGGTTCAATTATCTTACCAGGTGAACATAACAACGACCGAGAATCTTACCTAGTAAAAGAAAGACAAAGATCGAGCCTTACCCAATAAGTAAGGACGATGACTCGTACCCGAAAGTGAGGATGATGACTCTTACCCGATAAGTGTTTACCGAGTTATAAACCCTTACATCAACCCATTTGATGGCCAAGAATGTCATTCCATAAGGTAAATGAGATCGGTAACTCTTATATGTAAGCATTTATTCATTATGCATTTTATAAACAGCCCCTTAGACTGGCCTAAAATCGGCATTAACAAATTTGTTTTTGTTCTACAGTCCTAATATCGTAAACCCTTGATAACATGGCCATTCAAAGATAACTTACATTAAAAAAACGTAATAATTAGTAAAGAGAATCTACTCTAATGACAGTCAAATAGGTTTCTAAGCCTTTTTTTTAAATAGGATTTTTATATTTAATTATAAAAATATAAATGGCAGTTCAGCCCAGAGCCACCCATAGTTTTAAGAATGGTTGTCCTTTTTAAGAGCATCTTCAATAGATTCCTTAAAATTTCTTTATAACGAAAAACCAAAAATTAAAATCTGTAAAAAAATTGCATTAATCTCCAACAGATTCCCCATGGAGAAACCAACATTGATTATAATATTAAAATATTTCATTCATCTATTAAAATATTATCTCTTTCCAAATATTTATTTTCAAAATTTCTTATCAGTGGTCTCACTTTGTAATCATTTTTGAAATATTCTCCATACTTGGAGAAAAAAGATTTCTCTCCTACTTTCTCCATTTTGAAGATGGTTTTGAAAAAGCTGTTGCAGCAAAATACTAGCTCAAAATCTTCATTTTCTCTATTTTAGAAAAACTGTTGAAGATCCAACACAGGGACCATATTTTTAAGGATGGCAAGTCTCCTAGTTTGTAGTAAAAACCCAAACAGGTTCCAACTGGTGTGTATGCTTTTTAACTTTGAAAATCTAACAACTGCTATATGTTTTTCATAAATATATACAACAAAACCCATACACAGTTTCACTCTTAGGCCTTGTTTTTTTCTTCTTCATTTTAAGCTCTTAATCACCACTTATATTTGATTCGTTTAGACGTTTCATAATTAATTCAGAACTAAAATCAGACTTCAGAATTCAACACCTCTTAAAAAACAAACGTCACTTTAGTAACACTAGAACCCTTGACCTAAGAAAGGTACAGCAACCCGGACGCAACTAAACCAAATAACCCTCTTACACCTTATGGACTTATGTTTGCAGCCAATTCAAAGTTCAAACTTCTTGTTTGAAGCTGAAATCCAACATTTTAAATATATAATGTTTATATACGATAAATTAAACTCATGTATACACATTTCTCATCTTTAGTAACAGACTTAAACCCCTATCCTCCAAGATACCATGGGACCAAACTTACAATGAAAGATCAAAAGTCTAGAAAGGATGACAGCTAGTTAAAACATGGATGGTGTTGGTAGTGTATGTATAATCATCAAATCTTTTATATATCTAACTTAAGAATTTCATTTTTCTTGCAAAAATAGAATAATATTAATGATATTCATAATACAAATGTTATGCTTCAAAGTCTCATGTAGCAGTCTTACAGAATAACCTCTAAATCAACTTAAAACCATGTGAAAGTTATCGGTAGTTTACAACTTTAAACTTATAAAGAGCTTACAAATCTAATTTTCTATCCATGTAAGACATGTACAACAAGATTCAAATATAAAGAGATACCACATTATCAACATTGCCAATCCACCAAATTAAGAAGCTCCATAAAACCCCACAATGGAGTTACTTACAAGAACTTGTTTATTTTGGGCCTCATGTACTTTTTTTATCGTTTATTTTTGTTATTACATCTTTTAAATCAATTAAAAAGCTAATAAAATAACATTTTCACACAAAAGTGTTTTTGTACAAAAACTGAAAGAATATGGTAGACTTTTTTTAGAAGGGTGTAGGCATACTGATCCCGGCATATTATGACTGTAAGACATCAACCCCTCTGATAAACTCAGTAGCCACAATTGTTATGTACGCCTGGATCAAAACCCATAACACATGAGGTATTCCATCACATCCCCCAGGTCTCAACCACTACGCCACAACCCTTGGGGTTAGAATATGGATGACTTCTATTGATGACTTGTAAGAACTACACTTTTTGTTTACAAAAACCTACCTTTCGACATTGTTCATTCTAAGTTGTTTCACAAGACTTATTTTTAGATAAAAACAAATCCATGGTTTCTTTGTAAATCAAATCATATATGATTGTGTGTTGTGAGTGTTCATGTTGGCATACACACACACACACATATACACATATATAGGTTCATATAATGTGAAAAATAACTAAACAAGAGAAGAAAACGACCAG
The DNA here is from genome assembly GCA_036898165.1 of Silybum marianum. Classification (NCBI taxonomy): domain Eukaryota; kingdom Viridiplantae; phylum Streptophyta; class Magnoliopsida; order Asterales; family Asteraceae; genus Silybum; species Silybum marianum. The sequence continues at coordinate 36,366,662 of CM072530.1, read as the reverse complement.
ATCATATGTGATTTTACATGCGATTATAGAACACGGTCAACACCAGGGTGAGCGAATGACTAGGCCTACGACCTCATGTCGTAGCCAAAGTCAAAAGTCGCAATCATATGTGATTTTATATTTGATGTTAGTATAAAATAACATGTAATTCGACCATTTTTGTGTTCTCTTACTTAGTTTGTTTTCCTATAAACCTAACTCTGAAAAGTTTCTATTGAAAGGGAATTTCCACTATATTGACCAAAGCACAAGAGTGCAAATTAGAAACAAATGTGTGAATGGGAGTCATTTTCTATGGTGTGTGTGTGTTTGTGTTTGAAATTAACAAAAGGAAAAGAAAAAAAAACCAGGGAGATTCAAGAGAAGTAGGTGTTATAGTCATACAAGTACACAATTTGGAAACAAACTTCCAACTATTTCAAATTATCACCGGAGAAAAACACTTTAGAGCAGATAAATCATTATATACATATACACACACAGAAGGAGGTTCAGAGAAAAACCTCAAAAACATGAAAACTGAGGAACACCCTGATAACCATTCATCTAGATGGTATGCACATGCACATACAAGTACTTGAAGTAGTTTTTTGGTTTTTATGCACGTGTGGATGCACATGTGCATACCGGACAAATTGCTTACAACTTACATGTATGCACATGTGCATACCGTCCAGATGAACGGTTACCAGGGTGTTCCTCAGTTTTTCATTTATTTGCGGTTTTCTCTTGAACCTAATCCTGTATGTATTATATCATAAACCCAGGTGGTTGTTATTACCTCTTTTATTAGAAAGCATAATCACCTGGACCCTTGTTTCCAATGCCCCCATTCCATTGTACATCCTCAGGAGAAAAGATATCTGCATAAACAACAAAATATTTATAGGATTTCTCTATGTTAAATACTTAAATAGCAGGAAAAAGGTACCATCTGCTTTGCTAAACAAATACTAGTCTTTTAAAACATCACCACCGTACTTTCTATCTTACCCATGCTCATTTCATATAAAATAAACACTTTGCAAGTAAATGCAAATAATGTTACCTTCATCTTTGGGGCAGAATCAGAAGCAGAAGCAAGTTTCTCAATCCACCCATCAGTAGAAGCTGTACCCATTCTTCATCTACTGGCCAAGGAGAGGATACGAGCACGATGTGGGAGATAAAACTTCTATACATGCTTTATATATGTGTGTCTATATATATATATATATAGAGAGAGAGAGAGAGGGGGGGGGGGAAGGTTCAAATGAGAACTTTGCATTTTTTAAGGAACAAAGGAACACCCTTAGCACCACATACGATGTGGGTCCCACACAATATGAAAGGGACCCACATCATATGTGGTCCTAAATGTGTTCCTTTGTTCCTCTAAATGAAGGGTGTTCTTGTATGATCCCTCCCTAGGGTTAGGTTCAAATGTGAACTCAATTTTGGTTGTGAACGTGAGGACGAATCTCAGCCACACATCTTCGGTTATGGTGGACGCGATCACGGAGGATTGACGCGATTCATGGGAGGGTGGAGATTATTAAAGGAGGGGAACCAGGTCAAAGCCGCCTTTATTGACCGGATAAGTGGCTGAGATTCGTCCTCACGTTCACAACCAAAAATGAGTTCATATTTGAACTTTCCTCTCCCTCCCTAATATATATATATATATATATATATATATATAATTTTGCTAGAAGGCAATAAGTTTCAATATCATATATAATTTACATACAAAATACACAAGCTTAATTATACATAATTATACACATCTTGCATTGACAACACATATACATAATCATGTATGATTAAACACTCCCAAAAGAGTGTAATCATATATGATATTAAAAAATTTCGTCTTTCTTGCAAAATGTTTAATTTCTCGCCTGATCCTTCCTCTTTCTCTCTCTAACAGATTTCTAGGTTGATGTCAAGTTTGAGTTTGAAATAAAACACACACACACAGCAAGAAAGAAGATAATAAGCTGCTACTATTGCACCAAATTATTTACACCTATTTACATATCTATTTATATATGCATGCATACAATACTAAAAAAAAACCCATAGCCATAATAATAAAGTTTAAACGATTGCACCATGTATATTCCTCAAATGGCCATAACATTCTTCACTGCTCTTATAATGCTCAAGGCACACCCAACAAATATGCCTTCCACACCTACACTCCACATGGTTACACCCATCAAACTTCTCTATCGTCCACCCGCAAATCGGACATTTCTTCACCTCTTCCTTCCCTTTCATCCACTCTTTTAACGACGAATCCGGGTCCCGCTTAAACTCCATATATCTTTCACAAGTCAAGAACGGATGGTATTCCAGGTGGCATCCAGTACACGTTTCCACAGAACACGCACCACACGTAAACGGCCGCCCAGAATCACCGCCTTCCGCCACCGCATAAACCGCCGGACAGTCGGGCGACGGGCAAAACCGATACTTACCACCGCTACTTCCCACAAAATAACCCAAAGACGCTTTAAAAAGCTCGTCCATTTTCTCCGCTAATAATAACGACTTCAAGTCCACCAATAAGATCATCTCTTTACAACCCTCGTGTGCACACCTCATCGGGAAACCATCGTGGCTTTTAATGGCGGATTCGCATTGATCCAATAAACACATCCGGCAAAACTCGTGGTTACATCCTTCGAGAATGTAACCATCTTCAACGTCACATAGACATATGGGACAGGTGGCGGCCTCCTCACCTTCCACTTTTTTACTAGTTTTTGCAATCTCGTTTATCATCTCTTGAACGTTTTGCTTTAACTCTTTACTTCCACGGATTGTTATGATATGATGCCGAGTGTTGAGCGTGAATTCCGATCCAGGGAATCTTTCTTTGAGACCGTGAAGATCGGGCCCAAATTTTTCGACCACTTTTTTCATTAAATCAGGTGGGAAAGCGGGCCCTCTAAGATGAACATCGAGTTGTTTGCTTTCATAAAGTGAAACAAGGGATTGGACTAATCTTTGATGTGCGATATCGAGTTTATCTAATGGACCAAAAACTCTAAAGCTATGGTTATGTCTATCGAAGAGGAAAAAAGTACCGGTTTCACGTTGGATAGATTTCTGAAGAATAAATCCTTCTCGTGAAAAGATAAGTTGTAAAACTGGTGGAGTGAGTCGAGCGTCGATTATGGTCCTTCCGTTCATAAGTTGCTCCAAAGGTCTCCTCGATTCTGCCATTATTTTCGTAGCTTTTGCGGATATCTTCACACGAACTGAACCATTTTCGTTCCTTTCGAAAAAGAACTCGGCTCCTACAAAATAAGATATAATCAAGATTATAAAACAATGCTACTTTGGTCCGTTTTATATTCAGAAAGTAAAAAGACGAAAGTACCCTTTCGGAGCTTGAGGTTTCTGAGTAAAGAATTCAATTGCTCCAAAATAAGATAATCAAGATTATAAGAGCATCTCCAACAGCTTTCTCCAAAACGGAGAAAATGGGGATTTTGAGTAAAAAATGTGCTCCAAGAGCTTCCCCAAAACTTTCTCCAAATACGGAGAACACTCCAAAAATGATTACAAAGTGAGACCACCAATAGGAATATTTGAAAATAAATATTTGGAGAGATAAGTAATATTTTAATAAATAAATCAAATATTTTAATATTATAATCAATGTTGGTTTCTCCAAAATGAGAAATTTGTTGGAGACGAATGTAAGTTTTTTTAGAGATTTTGTTTTTTGGTTCTCCATTTTGGAGAAATCTCTTGGAGATGCTCTAAAACAATCCTACATAATTGGTCCATTCTATATTCAAAAAAGAAAAAAAAATACGAAAATACCCTTTCGAAGCTTGAGGTTTCTGAGTAAAGAATGCAATTGCTCCTTAATAACCATATAAACAGGTGCAGGACAGAAAACACTGCTATGAAACTGCTGTTGACATTTTATCTTCTGCCATGCCAAACATCCTGGCAACGTTTTCCCATCTATTTGTTCCAAAGCTCTTGCCGCTTCCAAATGCAAACTTCCATCAAAACTAATTTCCGCTTTCATTAAATAATCAAATTTCTCAGGTGGGAAAATATGAACACGAACACATTCATTTTTCGAATTCCCTCCAGGCATAAATGAACTAACTTCCCTCAAAAGCGCTTCTTCAAGATTAATAACCATCGGTTGTTCTACAGCATTTCCTCTTGGCAAACTCACATCCACAATCTTTCTACTCGTTTCAGAGCTTAGTGCATCAAAAAGCTCGGTTTCAAAGATATCCAAATCGATTCCAGTTAACATAACACTATCCATATCTTTTAAGCTTTGTTTGCATCTTATTGGCTTCCCTCCAATTACCATATTTGAAAATTCTCTAACCATTCCCAAAGCATCATCTCCATTTTCACATTTAACAAATGCGTATCCTCTATTGGGTCTTCTTGGCCACGATACTTTTGCTTTGACGGCTGGAAAGGACGAAAATTTGTTTTCTCCACCAAATGTGTTTCTTGATGGAATAACTCTTAAAGACGCGCCTTTGAAGTCAACTTGACTTAATTTTGTAGCTTTTTCAGCTGCATCGGAGGTAAGAAACGTTACCCGGCCCCATTTTTCGTTTTTATCGGTATCTTGATTGATGCCACCGAACTTATGAAAGCCACAGATGTTGCCGGATGTGTTGGTTTCTAAAAAAGAGAGGAGTTCTTTCTCTTCGATATCGTTTGGACCGTTAAGAAATATATCAACTGTAAGACATTTTCTTTCCAGTTCCAGATGTTTTATTTCAGCACCAGCACCAACTAGAGCTACGGGAGGTAATGTATGTCTGTCTGGATACAGACATTTCTCCATGCATTCGTTTCGTAACCACTTTCCTTCACGCTCCAATGCAGCATTTACAAAATCAAAGACCTGTTAAAAGTGAGGAGGTATGTGAGTTTATTTGTATTTGTTGTGTGTGTGTGTGTGTGTGTATAGAGAGAGAGGCTTCTTCATTTAGAAACTTTTTAAAGAGTAGAAACTCGTGGAAACCAATGTAAAAATAATGTTTTTCAGAATTTTTTTCATCAAATGTTATGATTTAAGATATTGTTTCACGTATGTTTGTATTCATATAAAAAAGATATTACATGCGGGTAAAAAAAACGTTGGTTCATTATCACACATGAAACAAAATTCATATGGTGAAACAAAATGTTTTTTTGTTCACATATAATTTTTTTTTTCCTATGAACACAAACATATGTGAAACAATATCTTAAATCATAACATTTGATTAAGAAAATTATGAAAAAAATTTATTTTTTATTGGTTTTCCTATTGGTTTCCAAAGTTTCTACTATTCGTAGAGTTTCTAAATGAAGGCACCTCTCTCTCTCTCTATATATATATATATAATATACTTGAAAAAACAAAAATCAGAGACCTGTTCCATGTGTTCAGCTGATGCAAATAAGTTAACTTCATTACGATCAACAGAAACTTCAAGCCCAATTCGGTTATCTTTGATGACATCCTTCATGTGGGAAAGGAGATGTTTCATACCAGAGTTGGATTTCCCACAAAACTTCTTCAGTAACGTACTACCAAAACCTTTTAAAACCTTCGATTGCAGTTTCCGACTGTTAATCTGCGAAATATCAAATGGAAGTAGGGAAAGATTATGCAAAGACTCATAATCAATACAAGTAACACAAACCAAATACTGATTCGGCATTGCAATAATCTCCCCAAATACCACCCAACTTGGTCTTTCACCAAAGATTAATAAAGAACAAGCCGGATGCAACTGAACACAACTTCCAGTTGATGCCACTTCATAACCAAGACTATCATTTCCAGTGTGCATTGCTACATTTTCCGCTAAAGCCGAAAGTATAACATTTTTTAGAATGTTATCACATTCAGCATACACTTCTGGACTCCAATGCCAATAAGTCGGGATTATTATATTAAGCTCGTGTTCAAGGCAAGTTTCCATTTCGTGAACGGCTTCTTGGCATCTACGCATAGATTTCGCATTTATACTATTATCCCAACACCATTGATTCCTTCTATCACTAGGAACTTGCTCCCATTTGCGGTATACAGCCAGCAAAGTGAATAAGTCGCCACTTCTATGGCAGAATTGCACCTTCAGACAATCGGATTTTTGCTTTTCTTCTTCTTTACCAACTCTGCAAAATATGCTGCTGGAATTTGCCATAACCGCTGCAAGAACAACCCCTTCTCTTCCCAATCGGTTTTCAAAGCTTTTCAAGATTATTTTACCAAGCCTAGGCTCGATTGCTAGCTTAACCATATTCCTACCATCTTTGGTTAACTTATAAACATCATTTTCGAGCTTAATGGCTCCCAACTGGATTAAGCTCCTGATTGCTGTCTGGATAGCTGTATTGCTAGGTGCATCAATGAAATCAAAACCTTTGATATCATGAATACCCAAAGCTAGAATCCTGAGAACTGCAATACCAAGATTAACCCTACGTATTTCGGGTTCTTGATGACATGGCATTGATCTGAAATCGCTCTCTCCATAAAGCCTATAACACTTTCCGGGCTCAGTTCTTCCAGCACGACCAGCTCGTTGATTAGCTGAACTTTTGCTAATCCTGCAAACTCTAAGAACATTCATCCCAGTGGTGGGTTCAAACCTACTCTCTTTAACCATACCAGAATCAACCACAAACTTAACTCCCGGTATAGTTAACGATGTTTCAGCAAGATTAGTAGAAAAGATAACTTTTCTCTTATCGGGATAACTCAAATACACGCGGTATTGCTCCTCATGAGACAACTTTCCATGCAAAGGTAATGCAATAGCCGATGGAGCTTTAAATTGTTCACAAGCCCATTCTACCTCCATTTGAGAAGTTAAAAAAGCAAGAATCGTCCCTTCTCCTTCCATTCTATGAATCTCCCCTACCCTTTTCACCAAATCAGTAACATAAGATGCAACAAAACGTGAATCACAAGAAGCATCGGATATAATAGGATCGTATCTAATATCAACTGGAAAAGTTCTGCCCACCACGTGATATGTACCACAACCATCAAAGTATTTTGCTAGCTGTTCTGCATCAGCTGTTGCTGACATTATAACAAGCTTTAGATCAGATCTTTTATGAAGTAACTTTTTGATTAGTGCTAAAAGGAGATCGGTGTTTAAGCTTCTTTCATGAGCTTCGTCAACAATGATGCAAGAAATCCAGGAAAAATTGCTATCGTTCATGTAGTGCTGAAGCAAACAGTGATCTGTCATATATACCACCTTTGAGTTAAGTTGCTGATAAGATGAGTATGTTGAAGAACAAATGACTGAATTATCTTCACAGCATCCATGGCTTTCTTCTTGAACCCGATTTGCTAATGACATGGCAGCAAGCTTACGAGGCTGAGTGCAAACTATAGACTTGTTAGCAGCCACTCCTGAATCAGTAAGGAACTGAACCAGCTGTGTGCTTTTTCCTGAACCAGTCTCTCCGATCAACACCATTATCTGCAAGATGAACAAATATAATATGTAAATTAGCAGAATTCCATATGACAAATAGTGTTTGTAGAATATGTGTAGGACCCACATGTGTTTGTGTGTCTTTGTCTATAATTCAAAATCTCTTTTTATGTCACAATTCCATATGGCAAATCTAAGAAAATAGAGTTAAATCGATCATGAAGAAACTCATCAACAACCTACAAGATTTCTTGCTTTTTTACTACATAAGCATGAACTATGGATGAAAGCATACACATAGCATAGGAATGCAGTATGAATCTAACTCACCAGCCTCAAGGGGAAACCACTGCTCTTATACCATTTATAACCCTCAAAGCCGAAATTAGCAAATTACACAATAATCTCCAAATCAACTTAAAACAACGATGAAATTTATTAATAGCCCATTACTAAAGAATTATAAAGAGACTCCTAATTCATAAGAATACAGTCATAATAAGAAAGAACATTAAAGTTGCAAACTTAAAATGATATCATGAAAACAAATAAACAACCTGCTGACAGTGAATCTGCCAAAGAATGTCTTTTCGATCAGCGTATATAGGCAAACCATCATCAAGTCTACGGCATTCCCTCTTCATCAACCAGTAGATCTTGCTCCAATCAAGATTATCTTTCAACATTAACACCTTAACAACACAACTATCAAACACTTTCCCATTGATATAATCAAGAATACACTCCATTCCAGTCTTGAACTCTTTAATCCTCCTATCAATCAATGTTCTCTCACGTACATTCCCTTCTTTCTTCTTAGACAACTCATGATGTAACGATACTCTCTTGGGCTTCTTTAGCAACGCATCCAGCTTTGCAATTTCACACGTAACTTTCTCAAGCTTTTTCTCCCAATTCATCACCAATTCCCCTTTCATAAACCCTCTTATTCGGTCGCCAAACAAAACCCTAAGGCGAGAATTCAACTCATCTGTGTCAGAAGGTACAATCAAGTTCCGTACAAGCCTGGGAGTAAACGAAAGACCACCGTTCAATAAAACATCCCACAAATAAACAACAGTTTCAAGCGCATTAGACCACTGTTGGTAGAAAAACCTAGCTGCAACTTCACCTTTTTCGTAAATAAAAAAATCATCAGGGTCACACTTGAATATCCCCATCAAAGATACGATTTCATGACGATTATAGCTGTTGTGATCTTTGTTCTGAGCCCTAAGTTCGATGACGAAATTGGGTCTACGACGGGTGGTGGGAGTGGTGGTGGCGGACAGTGGTGGTCGATCTCGTCTCCGGTGGTGGTGTGGCTGATCGAAAAACCGAGGTTTCATACCAAAAGAGCCTCTATTCCGGTACATCGGAGCGATTTGATCACTGCTCATTGGAAGAACAGCAAAGATGAAGTGTGAAAGCGAGGGTTTTTGCAGGTAGGTATATAAAGGATGACGATGAAAACACAAAATCGAACAAGGCAAAATGCTGAAGAAGAAGATAGACAGAGAAACCGAGGAGTCTGTGTGTATTTATATACACGTACAAAACTTCATGCCCAATCAATCATAAACACCAATGGAAGGTGAAGAAGACGAAGAACAAGAAAGATCTCTCAAATTTGAAAATCAACTTGTACATCATAACTTTACTATATATGGTATATATATTATATTAATAAAAAGATTAACTTTATAATCACTAATAATAGTTTGTGTGATTTGACTAATTTCTTAAAAGTTTATCTTTAAATTTTATGGAATAATTAATATATATGTTTGAAATGGGTAACGAGTTACATATAAATTTTAATATTTTATTATCGATGTTATAATGATTTTATTTGGTTTTAAAAAAACGATTTTTAATGTTTTATTTAAAACTTTTATTTTTTATATAATTTAGTTTTTTTATTATATTTTAATTTATATTTAATGAGATAATTTATTTTTGTTTTAATAATATAACTTTTTATAAAAATAATAATTAAATATTTTGTTAATTCAATAATTATCTTAATTACATTTTAGATTTTTTACATTTAAAATGAGATGTTTATCTTAGATTTATTTATGTTTATCTGTAGTTAATTACACGAATTTAGAAATAAAACTTTAATAAGTTATACTTACAACATAACTTATTTAAAATCTTGAATTTTAAGTAACATGCATCAATAATTAGTATTATGTACATAAAAAATGGTTTTTAAGAGTTTTTTTTTAAATAATTTATAAATTTTTATCAAATAGTTTATAATACACTAAGTATGGATGATAAATGTATAAGTTTTTATTTTTAAGTTTTAATTAGGAATTGTTATCATATTTTATAGAGTAAATTACATGATTGGTCCCTATGGCTTACACTTAATAACATTGTGCATCCCTATTTTAAAATAATTATGGATTTGGTCCCTGTGGTTTACATTTTCAACCGTCCTTGGTCCCTAAACCCTAACACTGTTAAAAGGGTCTGTTAGGTAGATTAACTGTAAGGGTAGTTTAGACATTTTACACATATTTCTTATTTTTTATTAACAATAAAAATATTTAATATTTATTACTACTATTTTACAATTTTACAATTTAACTTTTAATATAAATGTATAAAACCCTAAATCAACCTAATTGTTTTCTTTACCGCCAAGCCTCCCGCACCATGAAACCCAAACCCTCCACCAGAAAACTCCACCAATGAACTCCACTTGAAAACTCCACCGGCGTACTCCACTTGAAAACTCCACCGGGAAACTCCACCGGGAAACCACCCGAAAGCTCCACCCCACCATAACTCCCCTTTCTCCATGTGACTGTCATCTCGCCTATCGTCTTCCTCAATCTCCATACAACCGTCATCTCCGGCTTCTCCCCACCACACCATATCGTCTTCCTCCATCAAGGATTGCGGGCTGTAGACCCCAAAAAGTTACCAATCTTTCTGCTTCAATGGTGGGTTTTGTGGACCCATTTTTTTGGGTTTTGTTTACCCTAGTACTGATTCTAGTTAATTCTTGATCAAGGTATGAAGATGTTGATCGTGGTATCAAATCGTCCCTGTGTGGCTGTGTTCTTGATCCTACGCCAAAAACCAATGTTTAGGATCTAGCTTCATCCAGATCCGGGAATCACAATGTGGACCTTCATCCAAATCTACGATCTTCATCTCTGATGGGCCTTTTGGTTGCTTTTTAATGAGTCTTTTGTCTGGATGTCGCCGAAGAATCCCCTGTAGTTTCTATAGCAGATGGGTTTCAAAAGATTTATACATGATCTTTTGGTTTGAGTTTATGAAAGTCCTTTTTATCTCAAATTCTGTATATATTTATTCCTGTTAGGTCATGTTTTGCGTTGTAAGTATTTTGATGTACTCTTTGTTTAAGATTATTTATTTTGATCAAGTTATTGATATGAAAATTGGGTTTCTTTATTGAGATTTTTTGATGAATTTGAGTTTTTACTAATATTTTTTGATGAATTTGAGTTTTTACTAATATTTCTTGATGAATCTATGTTCTATGTATTGTTGTTTATGGTGGCGGACGATGGATGGTGGTGATGGCGGCGCGACAGCAGCAACGGCGTATGATGGTTCTAATGGTGGGTGGTAGATGGTGGTTATATGTATATATATGTATATAGAGGCGGGTTCATACGAGGACGGTACCAATTCACGAGATATCGTCCTCGCATGAACCTCCCTCTATGTATATATATATGTATGCTCATGTGTATATATGTGTGTGAGTGTGAATGTGAATATGTGGTATATAGTGTATTTGGTCCAGTGTTTTATATATATATATATATATGTATGTTGCATATATATATATATATATATGTATGTTTGTGAGTAAACAAAATTATCAAAAGATGAGAGAGAAAGAGGTGGACCAAAGTTATTAGCGGATTACATTTTTGGTCCCTATAGTTTTAATAGAAAACAAAAAAATTATAAAATGACTAAATTGACCCTCTAAATTAACCTACTTAAGAGACATCTTTAACAGTGTTAGGTGGCGTTTGTTTTTTAAGAGGTGATGAAGTCTGAAGTCCGAAGTCCGATTTCACTTCGATATTATAAGAGGCGGTGCTGAAGTTTGAAATCTAAATCAGTAAGAGTGTTTGTTTTTACGTCTGAAGTCTGAATAAGTCATATTGTTCGTTTTTGTAAACTCACAACCGAAAGTTTGAAATATGAAATCAATTCTTTTTAATTAAACCATTTTTCCCCAACAAAATACTTTATTAATACCACCAAATAGGATAACAAGTACATCACAATACAGAAACTTCCACTAGCATTTCCCCCCCACAAGCAAACCTAACAGACCAATGGAAAATAAAAGCAACCACCCCCCATTCCCTGGAATTTAGTTCATGAGATTTAAACCAACTCTCCTGAGTTAGGGAAGCATCATCTAACACCATGGAACGAGATAGGCCCTGTTTTAATCCTAGAAGCCCCTCTGCTGATCCTGGTGTGGTTTCGAAAGTGGGTTCAACCTGTTTTGAAAGCGGGTTCAACAAGAAAACCAACCCTTTAAACCTTCAAGCAAAATACGAACTTCAACACTAATGACCAAACCCAAGTTTCTTTAATCGAAGCTGAAAATCGAGAGCAGATCTGGATGAATGAATGTGAATATTCGAAGCTGAAAACCGACAGATGAATGTATTTGAGATACTCCAAGTCATGACAGATGGACAGATTTGTTGTTAGAGATCGAAAGCAAAAAAACCTGGATCGAGAGATAGAGAAGATCGGTTACCTGCTAACCTAGATCGAGAGATGAGAGGGATGTTGTTCTGTTATAGATCGAGAAATGAGAGGATTGATGTTAGGTTGTTGCCCTGTTCTTGATCGGTAGATGAGAGATAGATCGAGATATGAGAGATCCTGCTGATTATCAGATGTTTTAAGAGGATGGTTTACCTCTTAAAGTTTTATAGCAAATAAGAAGCTCTTAAGCTCTTATCTGAGAAAAAAAAAACAATTTGAAAACCAAAAACGTCTGATCGAATCAGACTTCAGAGGTTTTCAGATCTGAATTTCAAAAAACAAACATAACCTTAGTCTTTAGGGACCAAAGGCGTATGAAAATGTAAACCACAGGGACCAAATCCATAATTACTTTAAAATAGAGACGCACAGTGTTATTTAGTGTAAACCACATGAACCAATCATATAATTTACTCTATTTTATATTCGGTTTATGATGATTTTACAATCTCATTATTATCTTGATACAATTTTAATTAGATCATGTATCATAATAGATAATTATAAAAATATAAGTATGTGATTGATGAAGTTTTTTAAATTTAGATATGTACAAAAATATTATCATGACAAATTGATGTTTTTACCAAATAAGCATGTAACAAACGTCCAAATTATACATACATATATATATATATAGAGAGAGAGAGAAAGGGGTTGGCTCAAATACAAACTAGTTGAAAAGTACAAATTATATAAACTGGTTCAAATAAATATAAAAAAAATTCATGCTTTTTTTCATCAAATTCTATGATTTAAGATATTATTGCACATATGTTTGTTTCACCTTGTGAAAAAAATTACATGTGAAACTTTTACATTATGAAACAAATACATGTGAAACTTTTACATTATGAAACAAACATATTTGTAATAATATCTTAAATCATAACATTTGATAAAAATCATGAAAAAAAAATTATTTTTATATTGATTTGAATCAGTTTGTATAGTTTGTACTCTTCATTTAGTTTGTAAATGAACCAGCCTCTCTCTCTCTCTCTATATATATATATATATATATATAGAGAGAGAGAGAGAGAGAGAGAGGAAAGTTCAAATGCGAACTCAAATTTGGTTGTGAACGTGAGAACAAATGAGAGCGCGACACGTGTCTGAATTTATATTATTCAGACTGAATAATAATATTACAAACTGTAACACCCGTAATTTTTGTATTTAAGATAATGATTTTTCGCATCATAATATTATGGTATTTGTAACTATATGAAGTGTTTCAAGGGTCTAATACTGGGTTACAACGAAGTGGAAGAAAAGAAGCGAAAACGAAACCGAAACGGGCCTCGGTACACTCTCGGCGATTATGACAGGCCGTTATGCCATGTCATAATTGCATGGCATGATCGCACCAGGAGGAAATCGTCAAAAAAAATCAAGTTTTTCTTGCGGTACACTTTAGGCGATTATGACTGGCGATTATGCCTTGGCATAATCGCCGGGGCATAATCGCCCGGGATCACCAGATGGCCAAAATCAGCTCCAACTCACGGTACTAGTTTGGCGATCATGACAGGCGATTATGCCATGTAATGATTGCAGGGCATAATCGCCCGGATTGTCCAGATGGCTGATTTATGTGCGATTTTCAGCTCCAACTTCTCATTTTATCAAATATCAAAAATGTGTCTTTGCCTTTCCTATTGAGGTGCGATTCTAAAACATTGAATGCTCTCACTGTAACACCCGGAAATTTCGTATGAAAGGATTATGAGAATAGTATTGTAATATTATACTTTATGGCCAAATGGAAGGTTTCAAGTGTATAATGATGGGTTGCAATGGATTGGAGGAAAGGAACGAACGCCGGACAGAAAACGACCTTTGGTACGTTTTGGGCGACAATGACAGGCTACATTGCCATGTCAATGTCGCGAGGCATAGTCGCGGGAAAGGAAAATCGGATAAATTTCGAGGGTTTCGGTACATTTGGGGCGACTATGACATTGGCGACATTGCCATGTCATAGTCGCATAAGGCAATGTCGCCCGCGAGGTCCAGCAGGCACAATAAGGTGCGATTTTCAGCTTTTCATCTCATTTTATCAGATACGAGTTTTAGCATCGAGAGCAAAGCATCAGAGGCGATTTTCTAGGGTTTACTTCTTCCACCTACTTCCCTCAAGTGCATTTACTACAACATTAAAGAGGAGAGATCAAGTTGGACATTGGAAGTTAAAGCTTCATGTGATAGCACTCTTGGTTCCTTTCAGATTTCTTGATCACCTCCATCCTCGTAGGAGCTTTTCTAGGGTTCTCCTAACTCTAGCCTTGTGAGTTCAAATCTAAACTTATAAACTCAAATACTTGTTGTAAATGTAGCATTTTACTGATTCTTAAGCTTATTTTCAAGTAATTGTGTATTTGGGTAAGTTTGGAGGTTTTAGGTCAAAATGAGGTTTTGGAGTATTTTGTTGTAGATGATGGGATGAGCATCTTTAATGGTTTAAAATACTTGGAAATGTTAAAAAATGAAATAATCTTTGGTTTTGAAACTCAAAATGGTTTGACCTAGTTTTTGGTAAAACGTAGATTTGAAAAGGAAATGGTTTATTGAAAGGGTTTTCAAGGTTGGAAAACTAGCGATACGTCTCGTTGATGTATTCGGTCGTAGGACTAGTATGTAATGGATACATAGGCATATAGTCGGTTTAAAACGGGATTGTTGTCCCTTTTTGGTAGCATAGAAGTCATCGGGGGCCTCTTACCGTTGGGTATAATGTCGGATCATTACCGGATGCCATTGACTCTATGCATGTGCAATTTGGGGTCATCAGGGGGCCGTGTACTAAGGTGCATAATCGGTTATAGACCGGTTGCCAGTGACCATTGCGCGGGCTTTTGTAAGAAGTCATCGGGGGCCGTGTACTAAGGTGCATAATCGGTCATTGACCGGTTGCCATTGGCTCTTACAGTTAGCTCAAACATCGTGTAGTGACCTACTTCTGGTATCCGTCACTAAGGATGGGACACCGGGTCTCCCCCGGTTGTTTTTAAAAGATCCTTTCTCATCAAGAGTAAGTTATTTCAAGTGAAGTTGAATGGGATAAACGCACTGTATCTTATCTTTTAAATGTTTTAACTGCCTTATCCATTTAACCTTTTGTTCTCACTAGGCGTAAGCCTAACACTTGATTTTAAATGTGGTTTAGCAGGTAAACAGGGTGACGGGGCTCTTTAGAGAAGAGCGGGTTGATGTGTCGAGAGAGAGGACACTTTTTGGAGATATGCTCATAGAGCACATACATAGTTGGAGCAATAGTATATTCTTTTGTGGATATTAGTAACACCCAATTGTAATCTATAGTCTAAATAGCATAGATTATTAGGTTGTTATTTTAATATCTACGTTTAGATGTAAACTCCCATACTCCATCCCCACTTATTGGGTGATTTTATTTATATTCCGCATGTTATTTCGGTTCAATTTTACTCTAAATTTTAGGGTGTTACAAGTTGGTATCAGAGCCCTAGTTTAAGCGAACTAGGTGTGAATCTGAGATGCCTAGACTTAAGCTGAGACTTTAAGTGTGGATTTGTGAGATATGGGTATACACCATTGAGATAGGAGAGCTTTAGAGTCGACGGAAATGCACTAATCATGAAATGTGACTTTGGTGATGGGAATTCTTACTGGTATGATATATTCAAGATATCACGTAGCTAATGCTATTTTGGGTATATTGTTATGTGAGTATGCTCGTTTTCCTATTGTTGCGATGATTGACAAATGTGTTAAACATATTTATGTTAGTTTTGTTTTACTCCTACTCTATCATCTTGACAGACTAAGATGGTAAACACGCGAACCCGATCGTGTAATGAAGTTGAGGGAGCAACCAACAGTGTCACGAATCAGGACGTGGCAGCAACAGCGGAAGTTACTCAACCACCCCGAATTACTCGACCGCAACCAACCATCCCTCATCACACAAGTATACCTGTGCCTAGATTGACTATTATTCCGCCACTCAATCTTAATGCAGGGGGTCCTCTAATGACGGAGGCGGGTTCACAAGATGAACTTCAGATTCGGTTGTTGCAAGCAGTTAATACTATGATGGGACAACAACATGAATCATTCCTCAAGGCGCTTGAGGAGAGGAATGCCAGTGTCAGGAGGCATGAAGTAACTGCCGAGAATGCTGTGGGAGGTTCCGGGGGAACAGGGGCCGCACCAAATACTGAAGAGACCCCCGTAACCGAAGTGAGAAGAGCAGGGAAGGGTTGCTCTTATAAAACCTTCTTATGCACTAAGCCACCCGAGTTCTCCGGGACTTCCGATCCAGTGGTCTGCATGAATTGGCTTCAAGAGATCGAGCAAGCTTTTGGCTCGAGTGAATGTGAGGAACGTAAGAAGGTGAGGTTTGCCTCACAGATGCTTAGAGGCGCGGCCTTAAGATGGTGGAATGTCACCGCTAAAACTCTTGGCCCGGTGATTGTATCAATGTTGACTTGGGAAATGTTTAAAGGGAAAGTGTTGGAGGAATACTGTAACGAGAGGGGTATAGATCGTATTGTGGATGAGTTCCGAGCTCTCAAGAAGGGAGATAAGACTGTGAGAGAATATACGGAGTTGTTCGTGGAGAAACTGGATCTAGTGGGGCATGTGGCTCCAACTAAGAGAGAGAAGATGAAGGCGTACATCAAAGGATTGCCATCTGACATGATGGCAATGGTGCAAACGACAAAGACTCTACTTTAAGGGAGGCCATTGATCAAGCTCAAATGGTGGAGGACACCGATGAACTAAGGAAGGAAGAGAGGAAGTTAAGTGGAGAAAAGAGGAAGTGGGAAGGCAATTCCGCGCCTTCCAAGAGGCCAAGCTACAACAACAACCACCACAACAATCGAAGGACCGAGAATAGGAGGGAGCCTAATTGGTGCTTCAAGTGCCGGAACAAGCACCACGGGCCATGCAACTCGCCTGCGGAAGGGTGCCACAAGTGTGGTAAGAGCGGGCACTACGCTCGCGAGTGCCCGGTTAAAGGGGTTATTTGTTTTGAATGCAAAGAACAGGGGCACGTTCGAAGGGATTGCCCAAAGATGAGAATGGAGGGAAGCCAAGGGAAGAGGGATAATGTCCCTAAGGCGACGGGAAGAGCATTCAAGATGACTGCGGATGAAGCTAAAGAGGCGGCAGGTGTGGTGACGGGTATGTTTCTCATAAACTCCGTACCCGCTCGTATTCTTTTCGATTCCGGTGCTACTTTTTCTTATGTGTCCACTATTTTCTACCCGAAACTGCTTGTACCTGTTAGTACTTTAGAGGATGCTTATATTGTCGAAATAGCCGATGGTAGGAAGGTCTTGGTTAGAGATATCCTTAGAAATTGCACACTAGAGGTTGGGGAGAAGCGATTCCCGGTGAACCTCATACCTATGGAGATAGGGAGTTTTGATGTAGTGATTGGGATGGATTGGTTGGCCAAGAAACAAGCCAAGATCTTGTGTTCCAAGAAATTGATTCGAATTCCGTTATCGGATGGTAGTATGGCGTTGGTCTACGGGGAAAGAAGGAAGGGTGAAGTCGCGTTGTTAACCCTAGCAAAGGCACGCAAGTGTTTGGCCAAGGGGTGCCTATCTTATTTAGCCTACGTTGTGGAGATGAAGTTAGAGAAGAGAAGAATAAGCGATGTTCGAGTTGTTTGTGAATTCCCGGACGTATTCCCCGAGGATTTACCCGGCTTGCCACCCGATAGACAGGTAGAATTTCGAATAGATTTGCTAAAGCACCCTATCGGTTGGCACCATCGGAGATGCAAGAAATGATGACGCAACTACAAGATCTCCTTGAGAAGGGTTTCGTGAGACCAAGCTCGTCACCTTAGGGAGCTCTGGTCTTGTTTGTGAAGAAGAAGGATGGCACAATGAGGATGTGTATAGACTATAGAGAGTTGAATAAGGCGACCGTGAAGAACAAGTACCCACTCCCGAGAATTGACGACCTCTTTGATCAGCTACAAGGAGCGGGTTGTTTCTCAAAAATCGACTTACGCTCGGGATATCACCAAGTGAAGGTAAAGGAAGATGATGTAGCAAAAACGGCGTTTAGAACGCGGTACGAGCATTATGAGTTTCTAGTGATGCCATTCGGTTTGACGAACGCGCCGGCGGTATTTATGGACTTGATGAACCGCGTGTGTCGACCTTTTCTAGACAAATCAGTAATAGTATTTATTGACGACATCCTTGTCTACTCTAAGAACGAGTTAAACCACGAGCAACACCTTCGGGAGGTTCTCGAAGTGTTAAGGAAAGAAAAGTTATACGCCAAGTTCTCTAAGTGTGACTTTTGGTTGAAGGAAGTACAATTTTTAGGTCATGTGGTCACCCATGAGGGAGTGAAAGTGGATCCATCCAAGATAGAAGCAATGATGAATTGGGAACCGCCTAAGAACCCGTCAGAGATCCGAAGTTTCTTAGGATTAGCGGGATATTATCGAAGGTTTATTCAAGACTTCTCTAAGGTTGCATCTTCTCTGACGGCCTTGACTAGAAAGAACATGGAGTTCGTGTGGACCGACAAGCAAGAAGAGGCTTTTCGGACTCTTTAAAAGAAGTTGTGTGAAGCACCGATTCTATCCTTGCCGGAAGGGACGGAAGATTTTGTGGTTTACAGTGACGCATCGAAAATGGGATTGGGTTGTGTGTTAATGCAAAGGGGCAAGGTGATTGCCTACGCCTCAAGGCAACTAAAGGAGCACGAAAAGAACTACCCAAACCATGATTTAGAGTTAGCGGCGGTGGTCTTCGCTTTGAAGTTATGGCGACACTACCTCTGTGGAACCAAGTGTACACTCTATACCGACTACAAAAGTTTGAAGTACGTGTTTGATCAAAAGGAACTGAATATGAGGCAACGACGTTGGCTCGAACTGCTCAAGGACTATGATTGTGAACTACTTTACCATCCGGGTAGAGCCAACGTGGTAGCGGATGCATTGAGCCGAAAGGAGTACGGTAGCGGAACACGTGCCGTGCTTACACGGATTGAGGTGATGTCTAGTTTGATTGACCGAATCAAAGCAGCTCAAGTGGAGGCATTACTTGAGGAAAACTTAAAAGATGTAAATAGCGCGCAAAAGAAAACGGATAAATGGAAAGGCTTTTAGGTTAAATGTTTATTTACTGTTTTCACAGATTTACTGGTTTTCCATATTTGAACTCTTTGTTCTCACTAGGCTTTAAGCCTAACAATTTTTCTTAAAATGACATGTATATCAGGTGATCGTGCTAGTGGGGCTCCGAGGGATTGAGCGGAGATAGATGCTGGTAGGGGCATCATTTTTGGAGTACATCTTTGTGTGTACAATTGGAGATGCATAGAAGAATATATTTTGAGGATTTAGAGACACTCAAACTTAATTTGTATTTTGTAATTGTATAGATTAATAGGTTGTCCTCTAGTATCCAATTTATTGTTGTAAACTCTCTGACTCCTCCCCATCTTTATGGGCGATGTCTATTTATTAAGTCTTATTCCGCATTTTATTTGATTTAAATTAACTCCCATTTTTAGGGGTGTTACACAAACTGTATTATTACAGACTGAATAATAGTATTATTCAGTCTGAATAATACTACATTCAGTCTGAATGTACTATTATTTAGACACATGTCACGCTCTCATTTATCCTCACGTTCACAACCAAATTTTAGTTCTCATTTGAACCCGCCCTTATATATATGTGTGTGTGTAGGGTTGGCTTTCGGTGAGAATGAGAGTTAAGGTGAGAAACGTAAGAAGAGATCTCCACACTTGGATGCATATTAGGATGAGATGCACCGAGATACGTGATGCACCGGATTAATCTCCGTATGAAGCGTAATTCATGGGTAGGTTTGAGATTAAAGATGATTAGGGGTTCAGATCCCTTCTTACGCTTCTCAACTTAACTCTCCTTCTCATACGACCCTGTGCGTGTGTGTGTGTGTGTGTATGCGTGTGTGTATATGGGCGTGTTCAAATGAGAATTCAAATTTGGATGTGAACGTGAGGACACATGAGAGCATGACACGTGTCATATTCAAACTGAATAATAAAAGAAATCTTCAGACTGAATAAATACTATATTCAGTCTGAATATTTCTTTGATTATTCAGTCTGAATAATTTACATTCAGACACGTGTCGCGCTCTTATTTCTCCTTACGTTCAGAACCAAATTTGAGTTCGTATTTGATCGTGAACATGAGGACGCATCAACATCATTGATTAAAAAATCAGATGAATAAATCAAAGGTGGAAACAGGCGGTGGCAATTTTGTAAATAACGTGAAACATATGTCTATGGCTTACTGAATAAGTAGCGCGTAGGGGTAAAATAGGAATATTTGGAACAAGTTTTATTTAGTCTGAATAATGGTTAATATTCAGGGGTTGTTTGGCAGTTGTTGAATGATTTATACAGAATGGTTAAGAGACTTTGTATGATATAGTGTAGAATGAAAAATGGTTGTTTGGTAACTGTTCTGAATGGACAGTCTGAATGAGAACAAATGACCATTTTAACCCTCTGTATGATTTAATTCTGAATGAAATATAGTTGTTCGGCGGATAACTGAATAAAACAATTACTTTGCAAATATAACTTGAAAACAAAATTTCATATTAATCCAAACAAACATTACGATACCTTTTCAAGTTCTACACTAAACAATCAACCCTAACATTATGTCTTTTGCTCGTCAGCTTGAACATTCAATCCTAACAACAACAGTTTGCTTTATTCCGGGTTATTCAAACCATTACTTGATGCACTTCTCTTGTAATTCCAAACAAGTATAGATATGATATAAGACCTTCATTTGTGCATTTGTATGAGCCTGCGTAGCATGAAACATGGTTGTGGATCGGGTTTTCTAACTCCCTTTAAAAATCTCAACTTTCTAATAAAAGCAATAATGGGGTAAACCATACCTGTTGGTAGGATCCCCCTCAAACAAAGTTGAAATTTATGATAGAAGATCAACAAGAATCACCCAGACCAGTTTTGATTACCATCTTTCATTCTTAATTGCCATCTTTTTTCCAAGGATAAGCTTTTTCGGCTTGGCAAAAAATCAAGCATATGGAATGTATAGCTCTGACTTTTTACAATAATCATCTCAAATATCACACACACCAACAAAATTCCACAAAAAGCAAACTTTAAATCTGTTTTTTGTTGCCTTATTGTAAAACTATGCTTTCCTTCATTTCCTCCTTTAAATTTCATAAAAATATCATAGCCTCGTAGACGAGCAGAACCCAGAAATGATGAAGATGAACCCATTGCAATTAGGGGTGAGCATCGGAACCGGGTACCCGCCTTTGGAACCGGAACCGCTTCGGAACTGCCGGTTCCGGAACCGGAACCGATGTGATTGGTTCCGGTTCTGGTTCCTAAAATACGGAACCGATCATGACCGGTTCCGGTTCCGGTTCTCATTTTTTTGGAACCGTTACCCGCTGGGTACCCGCTACCCGCTACTTTTAAATAAAAAATATTTTATATATTTATAAATAATAAATAAAAACTCAAACTTCTAGTAGTTTTTATGTAATGATTAATTTTTATCGGATTAGTTTTAACCATTTGTTGTATTTATTACTTTAAGTCGGTATTTTGTACTTTACAATTATATTTTTATTGTATGCAATATAAAATATTTTAAAAAAAAAGTTGAAACCGGGTACCCGGTACCGGAACCGGTTCCCATCGGTTCCGGTTCCAAAATATTAGGAACCGGTGTTAGCGGTTCCGGTTCCGATTCCGGATTTCCAGGAACCGCCGGTTCCGGTTCCATGGAAAATGGCCGGGTACCCGGTTTTGCTCACCCCTAATTGCAATTGCATAACGAAATGAGAGATGAAATCTCTACAACAAGTCTAGGTGATATCGAAATCGATGAAATCTCACGAATTGAGAGATGAAATCGCTCAACCTGAGATGAAATCTCTGCAACTTCGAAACGAATGTTTAAACCGATATCAAAATCGATGAAATCTCACGAATAGAGAGATGAAATCGCTCAATCTAAGATAAAATCTCTGCAACTTCGAAATGGATGTTTAAACAAATATTGAAATCGATGGAGAAATCAATGGATAAATAAATGGAGAAAGCGATAGAGACAAGATGAATTATCGATGGAGACAAAATGAAATTTCGATGAAGAAATTGATAGGGAACAAAGAGATACCTGAGAGATCGATAGCTTGGAAGAGGAGATCGTCGGACAAGCCTGGAGCATAGAGTTGGCGTGGGAGGCGATACCTGGAGGATGTGGTGAAGTGAAGGGCAAGTGTGGAAAAGGTAGCCTCTGAACCATTTTGCTTGGCCTAAGATGAAAAATCGTTCAAAGCCTTTTGTAACCATTAAGAGGCTTCAATTTTTTTTTGCCAAACAAGATATACCTTTGAGCGATTCAGAGGTTGCCTCTTAATGGCACCATTAAGAGGCAAACAAACATCCCCTCTGTCTGAATAATGGTTAATTTCAGTCTGAATAATAGTTAACTATCCTTTCAGACTGAATATTAACCATTATTTAGAATGAATATTTAAACATTATTCAGGACAAATAAAATTATATGTTGGGGGTTGTTAAATCTACCCCGTCTACAACCCTTTTCACCCCCTCCTAAGCCCTACTCTCTCACAATCCATTTTTATTTTTGAATTTTTAATTCAAAATTACATTTTTTACCCTTATAATTAATTAACAAGTTATTTTATATCATTTTCTTTTTAATTTTACGTTTTACACCCTTATCACATTAACATATATAATTGTGTATCAATTAAAATACATATAAAAAATACGTTTTTATTTTAACAAGTTACACCATTATAATCGTCTCGTCAATACCTTCAAAATAAGCCCAATATTGAATATTTTTTAATTTAATTATATTATTATACGTTTTCATTATTAATTGATTTGGACAAATTTCAATTGATTTGGAATAAAATTGAATTTTATTAATAATTGATTTTTACAAAGCGAATTTTAAACATTTGAAACTTTTAAAAATCTAGACAATAACCACTTTTTATAATATAATATAGATATAGATAGATAAGAGTGTAAAATAAAAAACTAAAAATGATAAATTAAGTTTTAAAAATAACTCGGTACGTATTTATCATTTTTAATATTATTATTAAATCAAAAAATATTGATATTGGACTCTTTTGAAGGTACTAGAAAAACGACTATCATTGTATATAAAAAAAAGCGTTTTTTTAATACATTTTAGTTAATATACTATTATGATGTCATTAAAACAAAAAAATAATAGATATGTTGTTCATTTTGAAGATATTGAAAAAGACGATTATAACCGTATACTTTATAAAAAAGAAAACGTTTTTCTTTAATATATTTTAGTTAATATATGAGTAGGTATGTTAATATGAAATGATGTTAAATAAAAAATGAAAATGAAAAAGCAAAAGATATAAAAGTTAATAAATAAATATAATGTATAAGCTGTAAGTTTTAAAAATAATTAACTGCGTATTTATGTATATAATAATATAATAAAGTAAAAAAATATTCAATTTTGGGTTTATTTCGAACGTATTAAGAAGACGATTATAATTATATAATTTAATACAAAAAAATCGTGTTTTTTATACATTTTAGTTAATATAAAATTATATATGTTAATATGAAAAGTTTATAAAATGAGAAATGAAAAAAAAGGATATATTTTAAATTAAATAACAAAATAAGAGTATGAAGTGTAATTTAAAAATAAAATTAATTTTATTTAAATTACGATATTGAGTTCGTGGAAGTTGGCTTGTTAAAAAAATTTGTATATAACGCAACAAATTCGGTACGTATTGTAGTATATATAATGTATAATAATATAATTAAATAAAAAAAATTCAATATTAGGCTAATTTTGAAGGTATTGACGAGACGATTATAATGGTGTAACTTGTTAAAATAAAAACGTATTTTTCAGACGTATTTTAGTTGATATACGATTATATATGTTAATGTGATAAGGGTGTGAAGTGAAAAATTAAAAAGAAGGAGGACATAAAGTAATATATTAACTAATTATAGGGATTAAAAGTGTAAATTTATATAAAAAATTCAGAAATAAAAAGAGGGTGTGAGACCGACATTTTGCAGGGGGGTGAAAAGGTGAATGTCGGGTTTGGCAGGGGGGTGGGGATATAATCCCCCTATATGTTTTATTCTTAACTATTATTCAGTCTGAATAATCGTTAATATTCAGTCTGAATAATAGTTAACTATTCTTCAGACTTAATATTAACCATTGTTCAGTGTAACACCCTAAAACCGACTAACACACCTAAGTGTAAGGCCCTCGATGACTACTAACGAAGCCAAAAATAAACAACAATCCCGACTTAAAACCGACTAAATGTCTATGGATCCATTACATACTAGTCTACTTTCCAAATACGTCAAACGAGACGTATTTATAGTTTTCCAAACACTGAAAACTTTTATTTAATCATCCCTCTTTGAAATACACATTTCACCAAATACTAGGTCAAATCATTTTGTTTCCAAAATCAAAGTTTATCTCAATATAAAACTTTACCAAGTATTTTAAACCAACTATGATGCTCATTTCATCATCTAACTCAAAATACCCAAATACCTCATTTTGACCTAAAATCTCCAAACTCAACCAAATACATAAACCCTTGACGATATTAGTTTAAAATCAACAAGACACAACATTTATAACATGTATTTGAGGTTAAAGGGTTTGGATTTGAACTCACAATACTAGAGTTTGAGGAAACCCTAGAAATCTCCAAGTAAAACTCTTGAACTAGAAGTGGGGGATGAAGAACACAAGAGTTTTAAAACCCTAGATCTTGATTCACTATACTTGAGGTTGAATGCTTGATCTTGTTGGTGGTTGAAGGGGAGTAAATGCCTTCAAAAACGCTCCTTAGGGTTTCACCCTTGCAGTAAATGCTGAGAAAAATAAATCTGTTTTGTATTAAATGATTTCTGTTGGTCCCAAAAAGGATCTACAAGAGTTAAATATTAAGTAAACAGTTTGTAGAGGGGGGGGGGGGGGTTGAATACAAACACACATATTTTAGTTTTTAAATGAGTTTATTGAAAATAAACAAATTTACAATTACAAGCAGAATTAGAACAAGTTAAAAACCTATTCTATTGTAACTAAAGAAACACACAGTTTGATGCACAAGAAGATGAAAGAAAGAATACAGAAGGTATAGGCTAGAAGGAAGCATGCATAAAGATGAAGAAGATATCTTCATCTATTTATACCCGCTTGCATTTAATGCAAAGCAAAAGGTACATGCCACGTGTCAAGCTTGGATATGAAGCTTGTCCTTGTAAATAAGACAACCATGCTTTTGGCCGAATATGAACAGTACCGTATCAGATATGATGGGGACATAAGAGACAAGTCGTATGTCCTTTTCTGACATGGTTCTAGGTTTGACTTTTGTGCATCGAGGATAAGATCAAACTTTAATATTGCAGAGGAAGCTTCATTTGATCGCTGACACGGGATGTTCAAGGATGAACTTCAGTGTTGCTGAGGCTTCACAAGACTTCACACTTTGAGTAGATAATCGCTGCTATCGCTGAACCGCTTCAGGTCACTTAGCTGATTATCTCTTTCTTCAGCTTTGGTCTTCGATTGTCGCTGAATGGTCTTCTTGTGTGATAGCTGATCTTCAGGTCTTCAGAGATAAGATTGTTGATCCTTGATCTTCAGCGATCGCTGATAGCAATCAGCGTATGCTATCGCTGAATTTGAACAGAAGCTTATCTAAGGAATTTCACTAAGTATAGTAAAGGAATCATATTCAAATCACTGAGAGGAGTTATGATCAACAATCTCCCCCTATTTGATTATGATTAAGCAACATAGTAAAATTGCTTTTAAAAGATTAGCAGGGACTTATAAAATTTAAAATAAATTTTCTAAGTACTAATCTATAAGATCTTTTTCAGCTAATCTATTATCTGAATTGAGTTTCATTTATAAGGATATGAAATCACAATTTTTTACAAGTAGAAGAGCTTAAAGTACATTCACTGATTGAACTTTCAGAGTGAAGGTTCAGTGAGCTAAGAAAAGTTAAGAAGATAGAACTCTTATGTTCATTGTCCTTTTTACTTTTTTCAGGGATCTTTTCAGTACGAGATGGAGTAAAGTACTCGAGTGTATTTCATTAATTATAATCTGAAGATATTACATAGAAATGAAATTACAATCATTAAAGTGAAAGTACATTTACACTTAAGAAAATATTACAAAGGAATAAAAAGCTACTACCAATCAGAGAGGCTCACATTTCTTCTTTGTAACTCATGTTCAAAAAGCATCTTCTGTCTGATTACCAGAGGGTCAATAGACCAAAGAAAAGAATAAAGATAAGATTTTTATGAAACGAGTAGGGGCCTTATGAAGTTCCTTGTTTCTGAAGAGACGAAGCTGTCTTTCATTATCCAAGAAAATCATGCCAGATTCAGGGAGCGAGATGACTTCACTTTCTTCATATAATCGATTCGTAGGAAGAGAGGTATCCAGCATAGATATATCAGGGAGCCTCATATGACTGATGATGCTTTCAAGATCAAATTTGACACTATGTTCATTTCTTAAGCTTGGGCTTTCTTCAGAGGTTGATCTTGTTTTCTTAGATGATTTAGGGAGAGAGGGAACTTGTACATGTTGTGACATTCTCTGCAGCTGCTGATTCAGCTCATCTTCTACCACATTCCTGAACTTGGATTTGGAACCCTGAATGGCATCTCTGATTTCGAGCCATTCAGTACATCCATATAACCTTAAGAATTTTGCTTCTTCTCTCTCTGTTCTGGATGGCCTAGTCATTCTTACATATACCTTTGGACCACCTCTGTTGGAGTGTCGCCCTTGGATAGTTGCGTGAATGATTTTGGAATCAGATCTTCGAAAGTTCAGCATCTCTGTGCACCAATCCAGTTCTTGGTCTTTCTGAGTTGTGGCTTTAGTGGTTAGTGCAGTGAGAATCTTCTGTTGAGCGAGAATGGGATCTACATTCAGGTTTTCTTGTACAAGTTCTTTTTGAGCCAGAGCTACAGCGAGCCGTTCGCTCTTTTCTAATTGTTCTTTTGCTGCTTTGTCTCTTGCTGAGTCTTCCCTGAGAATCTTCCTTGCTAAAGCAAGATCATTCTCAGTTTGCTTTATTTCTTCATCTCTGATCCTCTGAGCTTCCATAGCTTGTTCTCTCTCTTCCTTGGATAAAAAGTAGAACTCATCTACCATCCTGATTGGTACAGCGTTTATTGGGTCTTCATGGGGTACCCTTATTCTTTTGGATTCGAATTCCCTTAGGAATTTTGTTCGCCTTTCTTCCTCTTCAGGCTCGCTTATAATCTTCTCCTGAACGCGACGTCGAGGAATGAGGCCTTCTTCTTCCTCAGAGTCAGTTTCCACTATGTACATAAACTGCTCTTTAGGAGAAGGTTCCCTCCTTGTGGATGAGTCCTTTGGGGGACAGGGATCACTAATAATAAAGGATTGTCAGTGAGGAGTTTTAAAAAGAGAGACATTCTTTGATGAGAAAGGATAACAAAGAGTGTCGAGAGATTAGAAGATAATACCTGAGGAGATGGCCTAGATATCGGTGAATCAGAGTTCAGATAACGGAAAGTTTGAAGGCTTTATTTGTAATCCTTTGTTGGTCACTGATTAATAAATTATTCAGCGTTCAACATACCAAGTTCGCTGATGAGTAGATTGAATCTAGTTTCATCAAGAGGCTTGGTGAAAAGATCGAGCGGCGATATTCAGTAGGAACAAAATGGAGCTCAACTTCACCATTCATCACATGATCTCTGATAAAGTGATATCGGATCTCAATGTGCTTGGTTTTGGAGTGAAGTACAGGGTTGTTAGCAATTCCTATAACACTTGTGCTATCACAGTATATAGGAATTTTAGAGAGCTTTAAATCATAGTCTCTGAGTTGATTTCTCATCCAAAGGATTTGAGCACAACAACTACCAGCTGCTACGTATTCAGCTTCAGCGGTGGAAGTGGACACTGAGTTTTGCTTTTTACTTGTCCAACTTATTAACTTTCCACCTAGCAGTTGACACCCACCAGTGGTGCTTTTCCTATCAATCTTACAACCTGCAAAGTCACTGTCAGAGTAACCAATAAGATCAAATCCTGAGCCTTTGGGATACCAGAGACCAAGATTTGGAGTTCCTTTCAGGTATCTGAAGATTCGCTTTACAGCGATTAGATGGGATTCCTTCGGTTCAGCTTGATACCGAGCACAGAGACAGGTAGCGTACATGATGTCTAGTCTACTCGCTGTAAGATACAGCAGAGACCCAATCATTCCTCTATAGGCAGTGACATTGACTGGTTTCCCATTGGGATCCTTGTTTATTGTCAGAGGAGGTGCCATAGGAGTCTTCATCGCTGAGCATTGATTCATATCAAATTTATTCAGCATGTCTTTAACATATTTGCTTTGACAAATAAAAATTCATTTGTCAGATTGCTTAATCTGCAAACCTAGAAAATATGTTAGTTCACCCATCATACTCATATTATATTGTTTTTGCATTCTTGCAGCGAAACGAGTGCATAGTTTGGGTCTTGTGGAACCAAAGATAATGTCATCAACATATATCTGAGCGATAATCGTTTGACCTTTATATTTTCTTAAAAACAGAGTTTGGTCAATTTTTCCACGAACAAATTTTTCTTTAAGAAGAAATTTAGAGAGGGTATCATACCAAGCTCTAGGAGCTTGTTTTAACCCGTAAAGAGCTTTTTCAAGTTTAAAAACATAACCAGGGTGGTTAGGGTCTGAGAAACCAGGGGGTTGTTCAACATAAACTTCCTCGCTGAGTTTTCCATTTAGAAAAGCACTTTTAACATCCATTTGAAAAACTTTGAAGTCTTTATGGGCAGCATAAGCTAAAAAGAGTCTTATTGCTTCTAAACGAGCTACAGGGGCAAAAGTTTCATCATAATCAATTCCTTCTTCGTGTCTATAACCTTGAGCAACAAGTCTAGCCTTATTGCGAATTATAGTCCCGTTTTCATCTAGCTTATTTCTGAAAACCCATTTGGTTCCTATGACGGTTTTATTAGAGGGTCTAGGAACAAGATTCCAAACTTTATTTCTATGAAATTCAGTCAGTTCTTCTTGCATAGCTGAAACCCAGCTAGGGTCAGAGATAGCTTGATCTATCTTCTTAGGTTCAGAGAGAGAAATGAAGTTAACATAAAGACAGATATTACCTGTGCCTCTACGTGTTTTGATACCTGCAGTGGGATCACCAATAATCTGATTTATTGGATGGTTTGCAGTCCATCGCTGAGCTGGTGGTTGAGGAGAGAAATCAACAGCAGATTCAGCGACGTGTTCTTCAGATTCTGGAATAGGACTTGTTTCAGCCACAGGTACTTCATTTAGAATCAATTCGGGGATTGATTTTCGAAGAGGTTTGGTTATTCACGAGAGGAATTTCCAAGAGATGAATCGGCAACGGGAATCGATTTAAAGGAGTAACATTTATCCCCGAAGATGGATGATTGTTACTTGTTGAGTTTACTGTGGATTTCATCATCACATGCATCACCGGAGTTTGATTCTTTGAAGTATGTTTCAGGTTCCCCATAATGAGATTCCATCCAAGCATTCAATTCTTCATCATCATCAAGATTATGAGAAGGATGAATGGGACGAGATTCATCAAAGTTGACATGCATAGATTCTTCAACGTGTTGTCTTCTTTTGTTGTGTTAGAAATTAAAGTATGAGTCAAAGAAGAGATGTCTACAAAAGCCAACACACTCTTCTTGTTATAACTAATTGTTGTTAGACGCTCCCTTTTAGACACATGGCACTTTGTAATTGGCTAGCATTTTGACTTTCTGTTTTTGTAACTGTATAAATAGCATTATATTGTGTTTGTAAAAGAAGTCGATGAATACATTTACATTTTGAAGAATACTGTGCGTAATTCATTTCATAATATTTGTTCTTCATTCTGTTTACTGTTCTATTGATTTAAATTGTTAATTGATCTGCTTCCGCATTTCACTTTGATTCAATACTCTCAATTAACAATCGGTTTAAAGGAATCTGGAACCAACAATTGGTATCAGAGCCTTCTAATCAATCTATTGATTATTAGATCTCTTCCATTGAAGAAATTCCTTTCGATCGAACAGTATTTTCTCAGATTCAAAATTTGTTTATTAATCCACTCTGTTTTACGAGATTTTGTTAAATCGTTAATAATCTTCTCTTAAATTGAGTCATTCATTTTGTAATCTGAAGAAACAGTGATATTATCGACCTGTTCTTCTATCAAATTGAGATTTAATTGTTCTAAATTTCTTTCAAATCTTCAAAATTTTCTCTTCTATCCTACTCAAATGGCAAATTCGAGCTTGAATGCTGTTTATACGTCTGGGTCCCTGACTAAACCTCCAACTCTTGTACGTGATGAATACCCACAATGGAAGATTCGAATGGTTAACTTCTATGAGGGATTGGATGCTGAGTTATATCCAATTATTCAAAACGGTCCGTTTGTTCCCACCACTACTATTCCCAGAATTCCAGCCACTGCAAATACAGATGAGGTACCAGCAAAGAAGATCGGTTCGAAGTCAAGGAATAAGCTGGGTGATGAAGAAAAGGCTAAGGTGGAATTAGCTAAGAAAGCTAAGTCTCTGGTGATAATGGCCATTCCAAATGAGATTTTTCAATCTCTGGACTCATTTGACACAGCAACCGATTTATGGGATCAATCGGAGAATCTCTTAGAAGGTGGTGCGAAAATGAAAAAGAACAGAAGAGCCCAAGCTCTAAATGAATATAATAGTTTTCAAGCGCTGACTGATGAATCTCTGGAACAAACATTTCATCGATTCAACAATCTGATTAATCTCTGCAAGAGATGTGACATTGTTAGATCAAAGGAAGACAACAATGTTCTATTTCTCAAAAGGTTAAACCCTGAATGGTCAAATCTATCCATGTCACTACAAGCCAATCAGGACCTTGAACAATGGTCGCTGCATGATGTATTCGGTACACTGCAAGCTCATGAAAAAGAAGTTGTTCAGAAAAGAACAAACATCGGAGGTCCTCTGGCTTTGATCTCAGAAAAAAAAGGAATCAGAAGACGAAGTGATGACAGGAAGAAATCGAAGGCCTTCATATCAGAGACTGCTCCAGAAGATGCCTCTGAATCAGATGATGATATTAAAGCGTTTGCGACTCTGCAGCTTTAATAACCAAGCAATTTACTAATCGTTTTGGAAATAGGTCTTTGAAAGGAAATAAACGATTTGATCGTCCCTATGTTTCTAAACAAGAAGTACGAGTAGAGAAAACGAAGAAGAGAAGAAAGAAGAAGAATTAAAAAGGAAGAAAGATGTACGCTACGGATGTGGCAAGCCGGACATTACTTGAGAGATTGCGGAGGAGCTGCGGAAAAGGATAAGACTTATTACAAAAACAAATATAAGTACAATGTCACTGAAAGAGCACACTTTGCAGAAAAAGAAAACTGGGTGCAAGATGAATCCAGCGGTGATGAAGCCATGTTCTGTGGAATGGCAAACACAAACGAATCAGAGGATCAACCCTCTGAGTCACCGGTTAGTAATTTCTCTGGATCATCTGAGCTTGAACAAACGATTGTGATGTTATCAAACAATTTTGAGGAACTAAAACTGAAACTCACAATCGAAAAGAAATTACGAAAAAGTGCGAGAAAACTCTTTCTACAATCAAAAGGGAAAGAGATATTTTCAAAAGAGAAATGGATTTACTTACGAAGAAAAACTCGAATTAAATACGCAAAGGAAACGATTTCCATGAGTTTAAAACTTTACGAAGAAAAACTTAAAAAGGAAATTTTGAATCTCAATAAACACGGAAGGAAAAGAGAAAGAAATCGAGAGACAAAGAGAGTGATAGACTCAACTCGTAGCACTTAAAAACTATTTTCGAAAGAGAGAGAATTTTTACACATTGAACTTCAACAGAAAAAGCTACAGATTATAACATATCTGGATGCACAGAAGGTTCATGACAAAATTAACACACAAGTAGGAAGATCTGGACTTGGTTTCGAGGACCTAGATCCCTACACGTGTAAGAAAAGGTCAGATCTGAAATCTGTTTTTTGTGTTGGACAAATACAGAAGCCAAAGTTTCCAATTTTGTATGAAAAATCTATTTAAAAAAAATCTAGATATGAAAACCATCATCAAAAAGGCAAACTTAAATTCGAAAATATTGAATATTGTTGTAAAACAAATGTTGATCTAAATAAAGTTCAGAAGAAAGATGATATTTTCAATTTTGGTTCAAATAAACATACAATTTTGAATCCGAGAGGCGGATATTTTTGTTCCAAGTCAAGCAGAGGGAAGATCTACGACTTATGTTTGAAAACGATATTCTCTCTACTCTGGATAAGTGTTTTAGAAATGAAACTCTTTGTGAGAATCATCCAGAGATCTCTCCCTGTTCATTTGAAGATTTACATCTTTCTGAAACTCAAGAAAGCTTGGCTGAGATTACGTATCCATGGGAGAATGACAATAATGATGAAGAATTTTTTGATAACTCTGAAAATTACCTTTCAAATTTAGAAATTAATTCTTCTAAATCATCAAAAGTTATCACAAATAATTCAGAAATTATTGATAAAAAGGATGATTATTTGTATACTGATAAATCTCAAGAAATCAGAGCTTCTGATAGAGATTGTGCTAAACTTTCAAGTGGTATACCTATTCTTCCTGTTTCTGTTCCAGAACCGAGAAAATCAGTATCTATACATCCAGACTTCTTAGATATGTGTCTCAAAGCCAAAACATGTCTTGAACTTGAGAAAGAGGCAGAACTCAAAAACAAAGTGCAAAATCAAAAGATTTTAAACTCTACTCTTCCGAAGTTTACTAATATTCAAAAAGGCAAATGGAAATCCTCTAATTCTTATGTTCCTTTTTCGGTAAATAACGAGCTTCGCAAAAGTAGATCGAGAGAAAGAACACGAGAGAAGAAAAAGCGTAACTAAAACAAAAGTCTAGTCTAGATAGGTTCTCTAGAACAACTGATACTAGAAAAGACTTTAGAAAGAATAATTGTAATTACCATTCTCGCAATGAAAATTCAATTCAATCTTCTATGTTTCAGTCTTCTGAATGTTTTTCACTGTTCTTAAAGTTAAAACAATTTTTCTCACAAACCTCTGATCATTCCAATTCACAGTATGTTGGTCACAAAAAGAATAAAACTCAAAAAAACCAAAAACCAAAAATAAAGTCTTTACCTTCTGTTAAATCAAAAAACGAGCATACTCCAAAAGCTAACATAAAAGGACCCATTATGCGATGGGTACCTAAGAAATTCGATTTTTGATTGCGAAACAAGCGTGTGCATATCTGGTATCTTGACTCTGGATGCTCGAGGCACATGACTGGATCCCAAAATTTACTATCCCAATTCAAGGACAAATCAGGTGGAGTAGTAACTTTTGGTGATAATGGTAAGGGTCAAATAAAAGGCTACGGTACTCTACAAGAAGGTAATATCACCTTATCAAAGGTAGCTCATGTTTCTGGCTTGAAACATAACCTCCTTAGTGTAAGTCAACTTTGTGATTCTAAAATACTAGTAGTATTTGATGAAAAACATTGTTATTTATTCTCTAAGGCGGGTGAAGAACTTTGGAGAGCAGACGGGGAAAGGTAACTTGTATATGATGAATTTTATCTCTAAGGATGGTAAGGAAACTTTATGTCTCATCTCCAAAAAGAGTGAAGTTGCGTGGCTGCGGCATCATAAAATGTCTCACTTAAATTTTAATAATCTTGAGATGCTTGTTAAAAACAAGCTGGTATCCGGACTTCCCGGATATTCATTTTCAAAAAGATCACCTACGCCCCTTTGCATGTGAAATGGGCAAAATTAAACGAGCATCTCATAAAACAAAAAGTGATCATTCTTGTACTAGACTCTGCAATTATTACATGTGGATCTCTGTGGTCCAATTGCAATTCAGAGTCTATCTGGTAAAAGTATATTCTGGTACTAATTGATGAATTTTCCAGATATACTTGGCTTGCTTTCGTTCGTCAAAAGTCAGAAGTCCCAGTGGTACTACAGAATATGATGACCGGAATTCAAGTTCTTCTACATCAGAAGATTCAACAGTTTCGAAGTGATAATGGTACAGAATTCAAGAACGCCAAGCTTGAATCGTATCTTGTTGAACAAGGAATTACTCAAAACTTCTCTGCTATTCGCACTCCACAACAAAACGGTGTAGTTGAACGTCGCAACAGAACCTTGGTTGAAGCAGCCATAACGATGCTCGCAGCTTCTGGTCTCCCAATTCACTTCTGGGCCGAAGCTGTTGCTACTGCTTGTTTCACTCAAAACCGTTCAATTATTGTCAAGAGGCATCTCAAAACCTCTTATGATTTGATTAATAAAAGAAAACCATCGTAAAATTTTTTCATATCTTTGGTTGCGGATGTTTTATCTTAAACGACAGAGATAATCTTGGCAAATTTGATCCGAAGTCCGATGAAGCTAAATTTTTAGGCTACTCGTTAAATTCAAGAGCTTTCCGAGTTTTTAACTTACGAACAAAAAATGTTATGGAAAGCATCAACATTGACTTCGATGATAACACCCAACTGACTTCCGAACACTCTACTTCAGAACTCAAGCTTAATACTGTTACTTCTGACTATCTTTCAGGTTCCAGAGAATCCGAGATTGATGCTATTTTTCAAGATTTTACGGGGCGACGAAGTTGTGTCGAAGCTATGTCACCTCCACATTTGCAGATACCAGATATTCTCCAAGCCTCAGGCATTACTCTCTCTGGTCCTGCTTCTTCTGTTTCATCTGTCACGTCTATTTGTCCAGAAGTTCCCATTACTCCTACATCTGCCAGTCAAGAAACTACTTCTGTTCCATCGTCTGAGGGGGAGACACAAGGACAGGTAACAAAACAGATACCAGAAGGACATACAGAAGAAAATAAAGAAGATTTTGTGTTTCCAGATGAAATCATTTCGTCAAATAACACAACCCAATCAATTTCTCAACCCGGAATGACGAAATGGACTAAATCTCACACACCGGATCTTATAATTGGTAGTCCTTACGAGGGGGTCGAACACGATCACGCTACTGCAAATGAAGCATTCTTTGTTAATTTTCTTAGTATGATCGAACCTAAACGTGTACATGAAGCCTTAGTTGAACCAAGCTGGATGGATGCTATGCAGGAAGAACTACTTCAATTCGAAAGAAATAAAGTTTGGCGTCTTGTTCCTTTACCAAAAGGCAAAGTTGCTATTGGCACAAAATGGGTATTTAGGAACAAAAAGGATGAAGATGGAATTGTTGTCAGAAATAAAGCTCGTTTGGTGGCTAAAGGTTACTGTCAAGAGGAAGGTATCGATTATGATGAAACCTTTGCTCCTGTTGCAAGACTAGAAGCAATAAGATTATTCTTGGCTTTCTCTCGCATACAAAAACTTCAAAGTCTACCAAATGGATGTTAAATGTGCATTTCTTAATGGATGTCTAAAAGAAGAAGTGTATGTTGAACAACTTTGATGGTTTCAAAGATGCAAGATATCCAGAATATGTTTATCTTCTTGACAAAGCTTTGTATGGTCTAAAGCAAGCCCCAAGAGCCTGGTATGAACGACTATCGAAATTTCTGATCAGCAAAAGCTATGAAAAAGGTAAAATCGATACAACTACGTTCATCAAAAGAGGCAAAGGTATGTTAACTATAGTTCAAATTTACGTGGATGACATAATATTTGGTTCTACTCATCAAACAGAAGTTGATTTGTTTTCTAAGTTGATGGAAACTGAATTTGAAATGAGTATGATGGGAGAATTAACTTTCTTCCTAGGACTTCAAGTTAAACAAAGCACCTCTGGTATCTTTATAAATCGTGCAAAATATGTTTCGACATACTTAAAAAGTTTCATCTTCAAAACTCATCATCCATGAAAACACCTATCTCTCCCGGTATGAAATTAGGACTGACTCCTCCGGTAAATACGGTGATATTACCGGCTACGGAGGAATGATTGGTTCTCTTTTATATTTAACGGCAAGTAGACACGATATTATGTTTGCCACTTGTCTTTGTGCTCGTTATCAAGCAAATCCTAAAGAGTCTCATTTGTCGTTGTAAAAAGAATTTTTAGGTACTTAAAAGGTTCACCATCGTTGGGCCTTTGGTATCCTAAAAATTCTGGATTTGATTTAATGGCGTATACAGATTATGATCATGCAGGTTGTAAGCTTGACAGAAAAAGTACATCAGGTAGCTGTCAACTTTTGGGAAATCGACTTATAAGTTGGACATCCAAGAAACAAAACTGCGTATCCACATCTACGGCGGAAATTTGAATATGTTGCTTGCTAGTTGTTGTTCACAAGTTATTTGGATGAAGACCCAACTCAGAGATTATGGTCTGATATACGATAAGATTCCCATCCTCTGTGATTCTAAAAGTGCTATCGGCATTACAGAAAATCCAGTTCAGCATTCCAAAACAAAGCATATCGATGTCAGGTATCATTTCATCAAGGATCATGTCGAAAAGGGTACAATCGAAATGTATTTTGTTTCTACTGATTATCAACTTGCTGATATTTTCACAAAAGCTCTTGATGAGAGACGTTTTAACTTCTTAATTAGCAAGTTGGGAATGCTTAATATGTAACAATGATTTCTTCAGAAGCATCCAGAAGCCTCTGAACTATTCTGACGATACTTCAGAAGTCATCAGAAGTCTCTGATGCTTTCTGAACTCTTCAGAACACTTCAGAAGCCTCTGAGTTACTCTGATTTTCTGTTTCATAATAATATTTTTCTTTCAAGAGAAATCATAAAGTGCAGATTGAGAAACGAGGTAAAGAAGCTACTACAGGGGGAGTTCACCATTCAAGGGGGAGTTCACCATTCAAGGGGGAGTTTACCATTCAAGGGGGAGTTTCACAATGCAGAAGATATTCGTCTAAGTCTAACTCTGGTTAGCTGTCTTCTGATTTACTAAAATTTCACTTAAATTTCACTTAAATTTTATTTGAATCTATCTGCTCTGAGTTTCTCTTGCCGCCAAGGTCTCTTAGACTTTTGATTCATTTCAAATTTTTTTTAAATATAAATCATGTCGACATGTTTTTTAACTAAATTTTCTATAAATTGATATTTCTTATAATTTCCATTAAATATATAAATTCAATCAACTCTTGCCTCCAAGGTTGTTTAAATCTATATGTTTAATGCAAATTCTTCTTTATTATTCTTTTATAGAAACTAAACTCTCATGTGATTTTTGTTTTCACTTGACTGATTTTTAAACTTAAATAAATAAAATTAAGATTAAAATCTGTGTTTATTCAATTAATTCAAAATTAATTGATTAATTAAACAGATTTTTTTATTACTTTTGTTTATTTCTGCTTTTAAGAAAAACAGCCTCTGCTACTAAATCATCATCATACATGTGTCTCGTCGTACACGTGTCCCCAATCGAAACACTGCATGTGTATACCCGCGTGCTTACATCAGCTCAAATGAACCGTTTTTTTTTTCTCCCCAAACTTAATAACCCCTTCCCATTCTACAGTTTCTCTCTCACATAAAACCCCCAATTTCAACCTTCATCTTCTTCCTCGCAAAAATTCCCTAAATCAGTGTTCATTCTCTTTGCAAAGACAAAGTTTTCTATTGTCAAGCATTCGAAATTTCAAAATGGCTTCCAACTGTGCCCGTCCTTCCAACAATGATGAAGAAAGAATCATCGATTCAACTGCGGATAGTACTCCCATTGTGAAAGCGCCATTGAAGGCGAACAATGTGCGAGTCTTGCTCAACCCTAACACTTATCAACCGAATTTCGCATCATGATCGAATTTCTACAACAACACCGATTGAATCGAGCCCTAACCCTAACCAACCCAAACATCCCTGAAATCTATGTCCAAGAACTGTGGCAATCAATGATCATCGAAACTGATGAAACACTCGCCGGTTCTTTCACCCATCCTGAACAAGTGGAAATTGCTGCTCAAATTCCCATCACCAAAAGAAAACTTGCCAAATATTTCCATCTTTCCCTTTCTGTGATCGAAGTGGATGGGCAAACCATTCCCAATCCTGCCCTAGAAGAAAACCCTTCCACAGAAGCCCTCCTAGCCTTCATAAATCTTAAGGTTACAATGAACCTCTTACAAGGTCATCCGAATTCAAGAGGAAGAAGTTGCCCCCAATGTGGAATCTACTCGTCTCCATTCTCAACAAGAGCCTAACCGCAAAATAGGTTCTGCGGATCGAGCTAGCCGAAACATTCTGACTATAATGTATGGGATGTTCTTCAATCGACCCTTGGACTATGCAAGTCTCATCTTCCAAGAGATCAAAGCAGCTGTGCACACTAAGGTGATCCATCAGAATCAGGGAAAGCCACTACCAGCACTCATGTTCCCAAGATTTCTATCTCTCCTCACTCATCCTGCAATTGGGGCAATCGAAGCTCCCCTGATTCAGCCATTCTGCAAAATTGCATCAATGAGCTCCCATAGATCAACCATCGACAGCATCGGCTACTGCGCACCCGAGAGAATTATCCGGTACATGCTAAACCTAATCCCATCCAGCTCTTCTAATCTCCAAATCTATAGAAGCTCTATGGTTTTCTCGGAAACGAGAGAATTCCTACCCCGAGCACTTAGAGCCGAGTGTAGGTGGTCGGGGGTGCGGTGAGCATGAGCTTGAAAAAATAGGAGTGAACATCCGAGTGCTTCTACCCATGCCGACCTTCTATTAAATGAAGGTACAGAAGATGTCCTCAGAGACACATATGAGTGTTCCTCTCCTATTCCCCAAAGGGCAACCACAACTTCTGAGGTTGATGTCACCACGTCTCCACTCATTGACTTAGAACGACCCGATTCAAACCACCAAGAAACCGGCCGTTCGGAGGATACTTCTTCTTCGAATCAAATTCATCCGGGGAAAGCACCTCCACTTCATCATCCTCCCAAAAGGATGATGATGATAATATAAGAGTTCATTCGCCCCGAACTCGCCACTTCCTTCACCACATGTTCATGTCTCCGTGGTGACATACCAATACGCACGAGAGGATGAGTCCACATCCTCTCCTAGGATAGATGCTAATGAATTCCCATCGGAGGGGTTACGACCTAGGAATGCACCTCTTACCGGAGTGTTTACACTTCATCAAGGTAAGCATCTTTGTCTTCAGCACCTCATCCTCTGATGATGAGGATAATGTTGAAACAGTCAGAACAACCGAAGAGGAGCCTGTGAATAACAGCCCTCAAGGACTGGTTGGAAGTCCTTCTACACTCAACGTCAAAACAGGTGTAGAAGGCCCCTCTGAACGCGAGGGTAAAGGGGCTCCATGTGTTGGAGATGCACCGGTTACATCTTCGATTTCGTCACAAATGCGGCGTTCTTGGCATTTGCCGATCAAATTCGAGAGATCTGTGGAAGATCTAAACTTATCCGTGACTACTAACAATTCTCTTCTTCTGAGCCTTCAATCTAAAATTGAAAGTCAGAACTCTCTCTTAGCAGATCTTCAGCGCCAAATGAGTACCTCTCAAGAAGATCAGAAGGCCTATTTTGCTGAACAATTTTTGCTCTTGAATAATGGTCTTCAAGCAAATGCAGAGGCAATCTCTCAACTTCCAGAATCTCTACGTGCCTCTGTAGACTACAACTCTCTGGTGGCCGATATACAGAAGCTTATCAAGACCATCATTCCTTCTGATGATCCCTCTGGGTCTACGCTCGTCAAGAAATCTGATCTCGCCTCTTTCCAGAAGATTATTCTTGAGCGAATGTCTACCATCGCTTCAAAGTACTCTTCCAAGCCTTCCACATCCTCAACAGACCAGAAAATTGCTGCCATCGAATCTACTCTCTCTCAACTCGTGCCTCTGGTTTCTTCTATTGCTGAGGCGTTTAATGCCAAGAAGAAAGCCAAGGAAGAAAGGGCTTGCAAAAAGGCAGAGCTGAAAAGAAAACGTTCTGAGGATCAGGATCCTGATTCTCAGAAGGGGGAGAAAGGTCCTGAGCCTAAGCAA
The DNA here is from genome assembly GCA_036898165.1 of Silybum marianum. Classification (NCBI taxonomy): domain Eukaryota; kingdom Viridiplantae; phylum Streptophyta; class Magnoliopsida; order Asterales; family Asteraceae; genus Silybum; species Silybum marianum. The sequence goes on along the minus strand of CM072530.1, from coordinate 36,326,253 downwards.
GCCAAACAAACACCACCAGAACCAAACACGACCACTGCTGACTCTTCAACTCCAAAACCATCACAGCAACCTTCTTCTTCAAAACAAGTGCCACTCACTCCAACACCTCTGGCTACGCATTCTGGGCCTCTACCCAGAGATCCAGATCTAGCTAAGTTCATTACGGATCTTATGGGAAAAAGCGAATCCCGAGCTCTCCTACCGAAAGGGCTGAAATAGTCAGAGCTCACGAAGAACGAGAACGAGCTAAAGCTGCAAAGGAAAGAGCTAAAGCTGAAAAAGAAAGGGCCAGAGAGGAGGATGAGGAAGTGTTCAGAGCTGAAAAAGAAAAAGAAGAAGAGATAATACGCCAGAGGCTAATCGTTGAAGAACAAATAGAGATAGAGAGGGCTGAAAGAGAGAATCTGGAAAGAGAGAAGGCTAGACTTGAAGAAGAACTACGAGACAAAATTTTGAAGCGAAGAAAGAGCGAGAGTCGGAGCGAGAGGCCGCTCGGAAAGCGAGAAAGAGATCAGAAGAGGAGAATTTGAAGAAAAATTAAACAAAGTTGGAAACATTGAACTTCCAACACTTGAAGTTGAGAAAAGGCACATGTATGCTCCAACAGATCAGAAGATTTATCTCATGATGCCTAACTTCGCAAACCAATACAATGTAAGCAATGAAGTTAAAGATAACTTCATGGCTCATAAACAAGACAGAAAGACGGTTTTCACTACTGCTCCAATTACAAAGATCACAGCCATGAAACATAAGCAGTTTCAAGCTACACCCATTTGGTACACAATCTACGAGATAGTCAGATCAAACAACAAGAGTTATTACATATGTGATAATGATCTGTTGTCCATCCATCCAGCTGATCTCATTTTTACGGAAGAATTTATGAAGACTCGGCTTTACGAACGCAAAGATCCACAAGACCATGTTGCCTACACTAGAATTATTCTATGTATGAAATCATACATTAGATACAAAAGGCGGTGTCGACTTCCGGATTGGCTTAAATTTCAAAATGGATAATCTAGCTATCTACGCACCAAATGAGGAACTTGAAGGGATAAGCAAATTCGAGTGGGTAGACTTCTTACCGAACCGAAGAGGGAATCATCTTCAAAAGACCAAATGGAAAGAGCTTCTTTCGCATCAAAGAAGCTCACAAATACTCTTCTGAGGTAGTCTACATCATCAAGTGCTATGCTGGCTTAGACACGACAAATCCAGAGGTTGCAAAGAAAGTAGAGAAAAGACTTGATGGACTTGAAGAACGAGAGAGCTTATCAATAATATTTCAAGTATCATTCTTCTTGTTGATCCTCTGCGAAGAAAGTTTTTTTGACTTCATACTTAGGGGGAGAATGTTAGAAATTAAAGTATGAGTCAAAGAAGAGATGTCTACAAAAGCCAACACACTCTTCTTGTTATAACTAATTGTTGTTAGACGCTCCCTTTTAGACACATGGCACTTTGTAATTGGCTAGCATTATGACTTTCTGTTTTTGTAACTGTATAAATAGCATTATATTGTGTTTGTAAAAGAAGTCGATGAATACATTTACATTTTGAAGAATACTGTGCGTAATTCATTTCATAATCTTTGTTCTTCATTCTGTTTACTGTTCTATTGATTTAAATTGTTAATTGATCTGCTTCCGCATTTCACTTTGATTCAATACTCTCAATTAACAATCGGTTTAAAGGAATCTGGAACCAACATGTTGAATACTCTGAAAGACTTAGATACAGAGGAGTATCCAAGAAATATACCATCATCAGCTTTGGGATCAAATTTACCCAAATGATCTCTGTCATTCAGAATGTAACACGTACATCCAAAAATGTGAAGATATTTCAGAGTGGGTCTTCTCCCATGAAATAATTCATAGGAAGTCTTCTTGAATTGCTTAACAATCAAGGATCGATTCTGAGTAAAGCACGCTGTATTGACAGCTTCAGCCCAGAATTGAGTTGGAAGACGCGATTCGCTGAGCATTGAGCGAGCTGCTTCGATTATAGTTCGATTTCTTCTTTCAGCAACACCATTTTGCTGAGGAGTTCTCACTGATGAGAAGTTGTGAGAGATTGCCTTTTTCTTCAAAGAAACTAACCAAAGTACTATTTTTGAATTCAGTACCATGATCACTTCTTATGGAGCGAACAAGTAAGTTGTTCAGCACTTCCATTCTTTTGATAAAAGATATTATCATTTCAGGGGTATCACTTTTGGATCGAAGGAAGAACACCCATGTGTATCTGGAGTATTCATCAACAATCACTAAAGTGTATTTCTTTCCAGAGATTGATTGGACATTGACAGGTCCAAAGAGATCCATGTGGAGTAGCTGAAGAGGAGTGGTCACTGAAGAAACTTGCTTTGACCTGAAGGAGGCTTTTGTCAGCTTTCCTTCTCACACGCTAAACAAAGAGATTCATTTGTAAATGTGTGATTAGGGAGGTCTCTGACTAAGTCTTTTTGAGACAACTCATTTATTGTCTTAAGGTTGAGATGAAAAAGTCTTTTATGCCAAAACCAGTTTATGTCTGTGGATGCTTTAGAGATGAAGCACACGTTCTCAGAGTTAGAACTATTCATTTTTATGACATATACGTTTTCAACTCTTTTGCCAGAGAGGGCAAGCTTATCATTTCCGTCAGTGACAGCGCATCTATTCTTTAGGAATAGAACTTTGAAGTCTTTGTCACACAACTGACTAACGCTCAAGAGATTGTGCTTAGTCCCTCAACGTAAGCAACACGAGAAAAAGATGTGGCTCCGTTGGACAGAATTCCATATCCTTTAGTGTATCCTTTGCCATTTCCACCAAAGGTCACTGATGGACCAGCTTCTTCTTTGTAGTCAGAGAGCAGAAATTTTCTGCCAGTCATATGCCTCGAGCATCCGCTATCAAGATACCAGATACCTTTGGCACTCTGGATACAATAAAGATTAATTGTTTAAAGGTACCCATATTACTATGGGTCCTGCTTGGTTAGATATAGGATTGGTGGATGTACTACTAGCTGAAGAACTCTCTTCAGTGGATATCTTCACCTTAGTTGGTTTAGCAACTTTGGTGGATTTTACTCTCGCTGATTTATCAGCTTGAGCTACTTTCTTTCCATGAGCTAGTTTATCAGCTCTAGTAGCATTAGGACACTTGCTTGCAATGTGGGTTGTTTCACCACAGTGAAAGCATTTCCTATACTTAAAAGGTTTGGAGATAAGAGAGGGAGCAGGAAGTTTCTCAGGGATAGGTCCAAGAATTCCTTTATCCATTGTCCTTGGAGGTATTATAACCTTGTTAGGGGTAGGAGTAACATTTATCCCTGAATGACAGAGATCATTTGGGTAACATTTTTGGATGTACGTGTTACATTCTGAATGACAGAGATCATTTGGATGTACTTTACATGCTTATTTTGTAAGGGGTATAAATACCCTTCTCTATGTACATTTCAATCGGTAAGAGCTTATGTGAGATATATGACATTTGACTTTCTCCATCTATGTTGACTTTTTCTCTCTAGACTCCATTGTTGGATATTGAAGCTCTGCATAGCAAATTCATCTAGATTGATCATATTTGGGATTATCAATTCATGGATTGAACTCTGAGAAGAATCACGGGTTTAAGATTATCGGATCAAATAACCACACCTTTAATACTTGAAGAAACACGCCTTAAGTCTTCACAGAATCATGTCTTGAAGAAACACGGATTGAACGTATATCGAGTTAGGTCATATGATATTTTTATCAACCAAGTATATCTCCTTGTAGTAAGGCAATAGAATAGAAACACGGATTACAACAATCAGATATACAATTACACATGTTACAATTGATAAATTACAACAAGGAAAAATATCGACTAAGGCAAGTACACACGTGATCTTTCAACACAAGTGATATGATATTCTAGAAACACGGATCTTTGAGTGTCTTCTTAATCCGATATCTGAGGATCACGGATGATGAACTTGCTTGATCTGATAACCTGAGGAACACGGGTAAAGAGGATGTTCTTGATCCGATAATTAGAGAAACACGAATGATGCTTTAATTCCTGAAAATCAAAGATACAAACTCACACCAAACAACTATTACCATAGATTTATAATGAGATCATAATTCCCGGTTGTTTTGGAGATACTCAAAGGCCATCCGATCAGCTATGCCTTAACTGGATCACTTGTTGTACCGAAGATTTACCTACAACAATACTGGCATACACTAACCTATCAAGTCAATGGCGAAGACATTATTTCGAAGGTTTTGTTTATCACGTTGTTTCACAAATTACTATCAATCGTCTTCGTCGCATTTTTGCCTTAACTGAAGCCGATCACTATCCGGATAAGAATGGTTATGATAAGTTTGTCACTGATGAGGAAATATTTGCTGACATTAAATGACTTGGATATTCAGCAAACTTAACTTCAACATCTGAATTCAAGAGGAAACACTTGCCTTCCATATGGCATTTGTTATTCACAATTGTGAACCGGTGTTTATCTTCGAAGGCTATGGGAATGAATACATGTAGTGCATCATTTATGAGAATATTTCATAAAATGGCATTCAATAAGCTTTATGACTTTGCAGTCATCATATGGAATGAACTGACATAGTTAGCAAGAGCAAAGACAACCAAACTGGCCAGAAAGTTCATCCTATTACAACGATTCCTGCAGCTGATCATTAGATTTATCATCCGTTAAAACCCAGAAATTCCAAGATGTTTAGACAGTCAAATGGGTCCAGAAATTGAGATGAAGTTTCTAAAGAGTCACACTGAGGTAGGCAATGTTGGCAACATCCTACTTATTCCGGATGAGTTATTGAATTTTGCTGATCAGATTGTACAGTGCGTCATAGATTATAGGCAAATGCATAATCCTATGGTCCAGGTAGATCCAAAGGGACCTGTCCAAGGATTTTTACCTATCGAAGGCGAGGGTCTAGGTCTAGGCGAGCAGGTTTAGGGACAGGGGTTTCTGAACAGGGAGAACTGAGGGAAAATGTGAATGAGAGGGGTCAAGGAGGGGTTACATCTGTGTTAGGAAAAGATTTGATTGCGTCAAAATTAGGAAACTATTGTGCTTATTGTAAAAGGCAAGTGTATAATGCCTTATTCTATGTTTCCTTATATCGTATTTCCTATTCATATAAATAGAGGCTTAGGGTGCATATTAGAAGATGGCTAGAGAGAGCATTATTGTAATCGATATATAGGTGTGTGCAACATTGTAATTCTCGATTACTTAAGTGAGATATCCGACTTATTCTTTCTATATTCAACTGTTCATCATGTTGTTGCTAACATTCATACATACTTTAGCAATACTGGGATCCACAATTGGTATCAGAGCCAAACGATCAGAGTTTTGATTGATTTCTAATCGATTTCTTGGAGATAAAGGTAATTTTTTTTCTCGGATCTTGCTATTCTGTGTCAATCGATAAAATCAAAATCGCATTCTTGATAAGTTTTTCTTGAGCTTCTTGAGCTTCTTGGTCGATTCTTCTTTAATATCTGTTTCAAAATCGTTTTCTTAAAGTTTCGATCGATTCCTATCCATAAAACTCAAGTTTTCTGATTAGTTATCACATCAAATTTTAAAAACCAGTTTCTTATTTTTTTTTTGATTTTATTCTTATCTGCTTTAGTTCGTTTGTGTTTTCGATTAAGTCTGTCTAAATTCTGAATTGTATGGGTTATTACATATCATATTCATAGTTCTTGGACCAACGTACTCCGACAACCTTGTTTATCGGACCATTAACATCCGAGAACTCTGGTCATCGGACATTACTTCAAGTGAATAGTATTTTATCAGACCATATAGATCTGACAAAATATTGGTTATCGAATCCCATTTGTTTGCTAATCAATTGCTTTCTTTTATTTCTATTACTTAAGACCTTCTTGTCAACAGAAAACTCAATAACTTTGTTACTTGTAGCTATTCTAGTCAAGAAACTTTTAGTAATTGTTATAAACCTTGGTAATTATTTGTCTAAATTAACTCTCGGTTGTCCAAACCTTCTTGTCCATAGAATAACTCAATAACTTTGTTAATTGAAGCTTTTTCTAGTCAAGAAAGTATTACAACTAGTTTGAATTTTTGATAAATTTTTTAAAAAGGGTTTTAAACGATTAACTGTTTCAGAATTTCGAAAACTTTGATTTTCTTGTCCATTATAAGACTCGAGAACCTTGTTCCTCGTAGATCTTTTTAGTCAAGAATCCTCTGTTTTTGCATTCCTTAAACTCAAGAAGTGAAAAGGCCTGTTGAAACTCAAGGACTCGACAAAATCATAATCATATCGGAGATCATTAATTCAACAAAGATAAACTATTCTCGAAAAAGCTTACCTGACAACCTAAGTTCTCGATCCCAATAGGTCCGACAAACCTTGTTCTCGAACCTACTTGGTCCGACAAAGTGTGTTATCAAACCTTTAAGATCCGATAAGCTTAGTTCTCAATCCGACATCTTCCGTCCTCGAATCCTCTAAGTCCGACCTCGAGTCAAGCTCACCCGAGATAAAAGCACCCTATCCCAAAGAACTCTTAGAAATCTTTCAAACCTCACCGATCGAGATCATTCCATCAAGTACCAATGATTACTCGTGAAGCCATGGCTATAAGCTCCGACACTCTCCCACTCGTTCTATTTCAGAGAAATACTCTCAATGGAAAGACCGTTTTCTCGACTTCGTCGAACGCAACGACTATGCAGAAGAAATTATGCGGTCTATCACTGAAGACCCACCTCCTGTCATCTACTGCGACTGTCCCGCAATGCCTAACAATACCCCTCCTCTTGCGGCCCGATGGGAAATTAAGCCTAAATCCGCGTATGATGATGCTGAAAAACGTATTGCCAAAGGTGATCAACTCGCAATATCATATCTTCTTTAAAGTATTCCAAATGAAATCTATATGAGCATCGATAGCCACCGAACCACGACTAAAGGAATGTGGGAAAAAATCGAGAAGATCATGCTTGGAACAAAGGTTGGAACTCAATTAAAGATCAACAACTGCATTTCACAATACGAAGAGTTTAAAGCCAAAGAAGGGGAAAGTCTTTCGGACACCTATGAGCGATTTGTCAATCTGCTCAACGAGCTTAGCAAGAACGAAATCCATAAGACAAAGATTGAAAATAATGTAAAACTCATAAGCAATCTTCAACCTGAATGGCGTCATTTGCCAATCAAATCAAACATAGCAAATTTCTCGTTGAGCTAGATCTGCATGAACTCTATGAAACTCTAAAACAAGATGAAGAGGAGGATCTCGAAGCAATGTCAGCCAACAAGAAATACACTAAGACATCCGATCCAATTGCTCAATTTCAACAACAATTAGCCCTTCTTACCCAAGCTTTTCAAAACAAGTTTTCTCGCCGCCCCACCTCCAACAAACTGAGATATGCGTTGGGACCGAAAAATTATGAACGCCAGGAAATGTTTGAATCCAAACCTCGCCAAGAGGAAAAGCGTCCTCCCGTTAAGACCGAAGATAAATTCAAAGGAGAGATGAGTTTGTGTTACAATTATGGCAACTCCGGCCATTATGCCCGTGAATGCACCGATCATCAAAGACTCCAACTACTTCACATACAAACTCATGCTTGCAAAACAACGCGAAGCCATAAAAGTTCTAATGACGGAGGATGAGCATTGGCTTAATCAAAATAATGACGAGCACGAAGAAATTCAAGCCCATTTCAGTCTCATGGCCAATGTCAACCCATTCGATAATGAGTCTCACGCCGGTATCAATCTGATGGCCAACATCAACAATGACTCAAAATCTCACGCTTCCGACCCCTCATCCGAGGTATATTACTTTGACTATGATTATTTTGTTGCTCAAATGCATGACTTAACGAACAAATTGCAAAATCTACAATCTAACTTGAAAATCGAAAAACTCTCGGTTTCCAATCTAGAGGCACGTCTAGAAAATAATCATATCCAACTCTTAATTGCCACATCCGAACTCGCAAATTCTAAAAGCCAAAATGAGAATATTCAAAAGGAAATGACCATTTCCTCATGGCTTTTAAATTGCAAGACCACTTAATTCTCAAAATTACGGACCTCACGGAAAGACTTAACAAATCTGAACGTGATGCCATAGATTTTTCATCAAAATTTGAATTTGCCACTGTTCAACGAAATGACCTTTTGGAAAAACTCAAGGACTTGGAACTTAAGCTTTACAAATTAGGACAAACGGAACAAACGATTCCTTTAAACACACCAAAAGTGTTATGTTCAAAAGTTGGCTTAGGATTTGAAAATCCCAAATGATTAGAAAAGGCCTTATATAACACCCCCACACTTTATAAATTTGAATATCTAGACCTTGGTCCAGATTACAAAATTCAGTTTATGAAGTCTTCAAACAAAGTTGAGAGAAGGGAAGATCCGAAAAAACAAGAACTATCACCAAATTCCATTTCGCTTTTCAAAACAAATTGAAAAAGAATCATCTCACAATACTCTTCCAAACGACTATTTTCCAAGTTACACCGAAGAAGAACTTCAAACCGAAACTCCTATTTCTAAACCATATATTCCAACCCTATTTCTTGAAAAGAAAATAATCCAACTTGAAAAGGTTTTGGAATCCGAACGTTCTTCCTCGGAAAAGGAAAAAGAAGCTTTGATCACTAAAATACAACAACTTGAAACCACTTCATTAAAATCACAAAATACTCCCGAAGTTGATACAACTTGCGAAGTATCCTCATGATTCTTTTCCCTGGCGCAACTGGGCCATCCTGGACTTAAACAAGAGACCTCGCCTGTGAAGTAAATCATCGCACCTACGGTTCAACAATTGGGAGAGAATCAATAAATTCCTTTTAGGGAGCGATTCCCCTGCCAAATGCCAATCCCGGAAGCCTTACTTATCTACGCTGATCAGAATGCACCAAGTGTTACAGAATATAGGGAGTTGCATGGCTTAGTGGCCCCTCCAGCAACGGAAGGGCCTGCCCAAGAGCTGCCTAACGAGGAAAATATTGCACAAGGAGAGGGTCTTAGGATTTTAGATGAGCAGGTTCAGGATCATCGGGATCCTGAACAGGGTGTTGAGAGAATAATTGAACTGAGGGGATTCGAAGTGGGTGGTGCTTCTGATCAGCTTATCCCATCTATCGTTGCACCCACCAACCCAATCCCACCTCCTTCTGGAGCTTCCACTGCTACCTCTCAACCCACCGCATGCATACCCGACTAAAGATCCTAGTCCGATGCCGTCCTACACGCCAATCTACCGTTTCATCTTCCGAAACTAAAACAGAAGCACATCCCAACCTTAATCTTCATGACAGCTCGAAAGATATTCCCGCACCATGCCGCCAACGTGTCTCTGCCGCCAAAGCTTCTCTTTACCATATTGGCTGTCAACCTTCGATTCAAGAATCATCATCAGAAAACACTGAATCCGACTCATACTGATTTTATTCTTGATCCCCTTATTGGAGAGATAAGGAGAGAGCAGGAAGTATTAGTGGAAAATGTACAGGTGAGCATGTGTAAAGGGACGCAAAATATGCAAGAGAGTGTGCGAACCGAAAACGTCACTAGTCGGGTAGCCACATCTTCTATCGAAATTCATTTGTTGGGTGTCGATATTGAACAAGATGGTGTAAACCCAGTAGCGCAATTGCTCGCCCCACCTGACCACTTCTACATCTTCCAGCAGATGTCAGTATCATATATGCTTGCAGACTTAGCTCCTCATTTAGCCGGTCTCCAATCGGGACAACCTGCCATTGAAAATAGAAGACGTTATCTGCAGTCTTCGAATTCAATTATGCGCACATCGAGTCTAGAGCCTCCGCCTCCTAGGATACAAGAGTCTTTTCACACCGTTGACCTTTGTGGCACAGTCGGAACTTCCATAGTGGTGTCGTCTATCGACATTTCACGAGGATTGGAAGGAAATCCTACCAGGGCTAACATCATGCCAACGCTGAGCGTAGGTCCCACGGTTGACTCAACCGTGGTGACAACAGGTGCTCTTCATGACACTGGTCTCACCCCTACAGGTTCTGCTCCGTCAAGAGTTACTATCACTCCCGAGGTGAGAGTGTTTGTTGAATCTGAATTGCAAAGGGCCAACAATTCCTAGAAATCCCATGTCGACAAAATGGAAAGTCTTCTGAAAGGCAAACCCCTTGAAGAAAATATTTCTAGTTCTGTGCCTCCCAGATCTCCAGGCCCCGACCCTCACGTGCTAGCACTAGCCGATCGCCTCCTCCATCTCCACCATCGGATTCTGATTCCTCAGATTCACCACGTCCGAACCATCCCCTGCCACGTCAAACCCAATTCAATAATGATGAGTTGATGTCCATGCTATATGCTAATCTGCTTGCTCAAGTTGAAGCCACCGGTCAACCTGAAGATGATCTTACTGGTCTCTTCCGCCGCAATCTCGAGATCCCTACGGTCACTCTTCATGAGTTTGACTGCTTTTAAGCCGATGTCAATACCAAGCTCATGAACATGCAAAACCAGATCGACATCTCCGAAGCTGCCATTCTCGATGCCATCAACTTCGAACTGAGATTCGTCAGAGCTGCAAACCGAAACATTCTACTAGACGGCCTCGCAATGATCAGGACAATCCGGAGGGTCCTAATCGCCCTAAGGGGGAGAAGCGAAGGCGTACATCTGAATTCCGACCAGCTACTACCACTGCTGCCCCGACACCAAATGTTCTGGTATAACAATCCGCTGGTCCGTCTCCAGCTCCATCTCGACAACAAGCGTCAATACAAGAATTCAACTTCGAGAACATCTCAAGAGTCGTTGATCCAGACTCCAATGAGCCAATCAGAGTAAATGTATAGAGCATGCAGAACAAAACGCGAAACTGGTTCAGAGACCCATATGCTCCGGCTCTCAGAGATGAAGACTACAAGAGCATATTACAAGAAAACAACTCCATAATACCCCCATCAAAGCATCTCCTGTCGCACCAACTCAGATGGGAAAAGATAATAGCCAATCAGAACTCCAAATGGCAAAAAAATCAGATTCGAGTTCCCTATTTGGAAGAGACAAAGCCAAATCTCTTCGTAGAAAAGAAAACTACAGAAGACTTGGGTCGCATAAACCTTATCATTGAAATGTCATCAAGAGAGCTCATCGAATATCTCTTCATGCTTATATCCAAGCCACAACCTAGAGAAATTGTAGATCCCAGTATTGATCAGGTAAAAATGAAGAACACGAATAAAATCAATGAATTCCGTATGTCATATATCTCACTTATAAGAATCGTGCTTACAATGATATTCAATACAACATGAACACGATAAGAATGACTAATCTATCTAATCAGCTCTCTAATATGATCTCTAATTATTGTCTAAATAAAACCTCTTACTTAAGTTTGATAGCCCTAACCCTCTATTTATATGTGTTGATCATAACTCCTCTCAGTGATTTGAATATGATTCTTTTTTACACTTAGTGAAATTCCTTGTTTAAGTTTAAGTTTAAATTCAGCGATAAGCATATGCTGACTGCCATCAGCTATCTCTGAAGATCAAGGAACCTTAAGCTTATATCTGAAGATTTGAAGATCAACGATCACACCAAATGACCATTCAGCAAAAGTCGAAGACCAAGCTGAAGAAAGAGATAATCAGCTACGTGAGCTGAAGCGGTTCAGCGATAGCAAAGATTATCTATCCAAGTGTGAAGTCTTGTGAAGCCTCAGCGATACTGAAAGTTCATCCTTGAAGATTCAGTCTCAGCGATCAAGTGAAGCTTCTCATAGAAGATTAACGTTGATCTTTTCCTCGATGCATAAAAACCCTATACTGTGTCAGAGAAGGACGTACTAATTGTCTCTTATGTCCCCATCATATCTGATATGATACTATTCAAATGCGGCCAAAAACATGGCCTTATTCTGAGCAAAGGACAAGTCTCCTATGGATGCTTGCCACGTAGCATATACCTTTTGTCTTGCATTAAATGCAAACGGGTATAAATAAGATGAAGATATCTTCTTCATCTGTGTGCATGCTGCTTTCTTTCTTCAACCTTCTGTATTCCATCTTACTTCTTTCTTGTGCATCAATCTTAGTGATTTCTTAGTTACAATAGAATAGGTTAAAACTTGTTCTAATTCCTCTTGTAACTGTAAATTTGTTTATGCAATATAAACTCATTTAAAAACTAAAAATCTGTGTGTTTGTATTCAACCCCCCCCCTTCTACAAACTGTTTCTATATCCGAGAACTCTTGTAAACTCCTTAGGGACCAACAAGTGGTATCAGAGCAGTGTGCTTTCTATCTTTAAAATATTTTCCTTCTAAACTATTTTAAAAATGTCAAATCCTAATAAAAACTATAATGACAATGGATCTTTAGCTAAACCTCCAAGATTTAGCCATGATAATTTCCCTTTGTGAAAGGAAAGAATGTCTCTGTTTCTAGAAGGATCAGACCCAAAGATCCCTTACTATATAGAAAATGAACCATTTGTTCCTACAACTATAGTAGCTGGTGTTCCTGCCACCACTACTATTCCAGCCATCCCTGAAAGGAGTATCATTAAAACTCCTAATCGATGGACTAAAGAAGATAAGAAAGAAGTTGCTATTGACTCAAAAGCCAGATCCATAATAGCAATGTCACTACTTGATGAAGTCTATCATTCAGTAATGAAAATGAGGACTTCTAAAGCCATGTGGGATACTTTATGTATTCAATATGAAGGCACCTCTGAAGTACAAATCACTAGAAGTATTAATCTAGTAAGACAATATGAAAGCTTAATGCATCATAAAGGTGAAACTCTTTCCCAACTTCACCAACGTTTTAACTGCCTGTTGATTGATCTAAAAACAGTCAACAGACACTATTCAAATGCTGAAATTCTGACAAAGTTCATGGAGGCACTACCCGAACAATGGGCAATGTATACTACATGTCTGAAATTGTCAAAGAATCTTGAAACTCTTTCTTCAAGTGCTTTGTATGGAACGCTCTTAAATGAAGAGCAATCCCAAGTTTTAAGGAAAAACCTCATCAATGAACTCAAGGGTGCCAAAAGTACTTTGGCACTCGTGTCTTCAGAGATAAATCCTTTAAAAAAATACTTTCTCTTCTACTATTACTTCTATCACTGAATTAGGTCAAACTGATTCAGAAGATCAACTCACTGATGCTGACATCTCTGAGTTCGATAACTCTCTGGCTCTGCTAACTAATTACTTTAAAAGATTCGCCAGAAAGAGCAACTTTCGAAGAACACCGACTCTCGCTGACTCCGATAAATTAAAGACTATGCCCGTTGAGAAAGCCTCAGCCATATGCTACAATTGTTAGCGAAAGGGTCACTTCGCTAGTGTATGTAGATCCAAGAAAGTTGCAGCCCCCACTACCTCGCAGACCTCTGATAAGAAAGAGAAGTATTTGAAATTAAAAAAAAAATACAAAGATCTGAAGAAAAACCAGCCAAAAGGCAAAGGTCTTGTCGCTGAAGAAGTTGATTGGGATGATGAAGGTGACTGGGCCAAGACCTCTGATGAGTCAGGCACAGATGAAGAAGATCTTGCCTTTTTATGTCTTATGGAAAGAATAGAAGACGCTGAAGAAGTATCGGAAACTTCTTCCTCTGAGTCTCCTTCTACTCAGGTATCCATCCCTTCTATCTCCTTAATATCTGAAAATGATAACTTATCTGCGCTCGATGCTATGACTGATGATTTTTACAATGCTCTAAATGGAAAAATCAAAGCTGAGAAAATTAACCCTGATTTATCTAAACAATTAAAAAATTGTCATTTAAAAATCAAAGAACTTTCAAAGATTGAGGAAACCTTAAAGGACCAAGTCTTTGTAAATCAAACGATTAGCATTGAGAAACAGCAAGCTATCACTGAAAGAGAGAAGGCCATCGCTGATCTTAAATCTGAGAAGGCTACCATCGAAGGATAGTGCAAAGCCTCTGATAAGGTAAATGAGATCATCAATGCCCAGATCCCTATGAAAGTAAGAAGTGGGTTAGGCTTTAACCTTGACAAGGAAGAATAAGAGAAAGATCGTTCCATGCTCAAATTTGGAATGTTTGTCTCCTCTATCCCTGATCCTTCCTCTTCTTCTCAGAGACCTCACTCTAATGAGAAGACTCCTGTGTTAAAATCTTTCGATTCTAAGAAAGTGGTCAAAAACAAGGTTCTTGACCAGGTTCCTAGAAAGAAAAACGTTCAGAAGAAGAACAAGAAATCCTCTACTTCCTCAGAGAGCAATCCTAAACCTAGGAGAAAAATCTCTGAATTTTTTCAGAGGTCAACCCCCAGAATTAAGATCGACCTCTCTCCTGTCCCTGAAGAGGTTGTCATACCTCCAAGAACAATGGATAAAGAAATTATTGGTCCTATCCCTGACAAAGTCCCTCCTATCTCTCTGAAATCTTTGATTTCCAAACCTTATAAATATAGGAAGTGCTATCATTGTGGTGAAACTACCCACATTGCAAGTGAGTGTCCTAATGCTACTAAAGCTGATAAACTAGCTCATGGAAAGAAAATAGCTCAAGCTGATAAATCAGCGAGAGTGAAATCCACCAAGGTTGCAAAACCAACAAAGCTGAAGATATCCACTGAAGAAAGTTCTTCAACAAGTAGCTCCTCCGCCACTCCTCTCGCTAACAAAGCAGGACCCATAGTAATATGGGTACCTTCAAACAATTAATCTCTTTGTTGTATGCAGAGTGCTAAAGGTATCTGGTATCTCGATAGCGGATGCTCAAGGCACATGACTGGCAGAAAATCTCTGCTCTCTGACTACAAAGAAGAAGTTGGTCCATCAGTGACCTTTGGTGGAAATGGCAAAGGATAAACTAAAGGATATGGAATCTTGTCCAACGGAGACACCTCGTTTAGTCGAGTTGCCTACGTTGAAGGACTAAAGCACAATCTCTTAAGCGTTAGTCAGCTATGTGACAAAGATTTCAAAGTTCTATTCCTAAGGAATAGATGTGCTGTTACTGACTGCAATGATAAGCTTGCCTTAACAAGGAAAAGAGTTGAAAATGTATATGTAATCAATATGAATAGTTCTCACTCTGAGAACACGTGCTTTATCTCTAAAGCATCATCTGATGTCAATTGGTTATGGCATAAAAGACTCTCTCATCTCAACTTTAAGACGATAAATGAACCGTCTCAAAAGGAACTTGTTAGAGACCTCCCAAATCATAGCTTTGCAAAGGAATCTCTTTGCTCAGCGTGTGAAAAGGAAAGCTGACAAAAGCATCTTTCAGATCTAAACAAGTTTCTTTAGTAACCTCACCGCTTCAGCTACTCCATATGGATCTCTTTGGACCTGTCAATGTCCAATCTATATCTGGAAAGAAATACACTCTTGTGATTGTTGATGAATATTCCAGATACACATGGGTATTTTTTCTTCGATCCAAAAGTGAGACCCCTGATATGATAATCTCTTTTATCAAAAGGATGGAAGTTCTGAGCAATCTGACTATTCGTTCCATGAGAAGTGATCATGGTAGTGAATTCAAGAACAGTACCCTGATAAATTTCTTTGACGAAAAAGGTATCTCTCACAACTTCTCTTCAGTAAGAACTCCTCAGCAAAACGGTGTTGCTGAAAGAAGAAACCGAACTATCATTGAAGCAGCTCGCTCAATGCTCAGCGAATCACGTCTTCCAACTCAATCCTGGGCCGAAGCAGTCAATACAACATGCTTTACTCAGAATCGATCCCTGATTGTGAAACGATTCAAGAAAACCCCTTATGAATTATTTCATGGAAGAAGACCTACTCTGAAGTATCTTCACATCTTTGGATGCAAATGCTACATTCTGAATGACAGAGATCATTTGGGAAAGTTCAATCCAAAAGCTGATGAAGGAATATTTCTTGGATACTCCTCTGTATCTAAATCCTTCAGAATCTTCAACAAAAGAAGACAACATGTTGAAGAATCCATGCACGTCAATTTTGATGAATCACGTACTACCCTTACTTCTTCTATCCCTAAAGAAGATGAAGAATTAAATGCATGGATGAAGTGTCACTATGGAGATCCTGAAACTTATTTCAACAATCAGTCTCCTGCTGAATTAAGTGATGATGGAATCCCTGAAATACCCACTAGCAATGATCCATCTTCAGGGATCAGTGTTACTCCTCTCAATCAGATTCCTCCTTCTGATGCTTCTCTTCGAAATTCCTTAGTGAATAATCAAGCTTTATCCTCTGCAAATCGATCCCTTGAGTCTCCTCAATTGATTTTAAATGATGAAGTACCTATTGCTGAAACAACAAGTATTATCCCAGAAGAAGAAGAACAAGTCGCTGAATCTGCGGTTGATCCCTCTCCACAACCACCACCTCAGCGATGGATTGCAAATCATCCAATAAATTAGATTATTGGTGATCCTAATGCAGGTATCAAAACACGTAGAGGTACAGGTAATATATATCTCTACGTTAACTTCATCTCTCTCTCTGAACCTAAAAAGATAGATCAAGCTATCTCTGATCCTAGCTAGATTTCAGCCATGCAAGAAGAACTAACTGAGTTTCATAGAAACAAAGTTTGGAATCTTGTTCCTAGACCCTTTGGTAAAACATTGATTGGAACCAAATGGGTGTTTAGAAATAAGCTAGATGAAAACGGGACTGTTATTCGCAATAAGGCTAGACTTGTCGCTCAAGGATACAGACAGGAAGAAGGTATTGACTACAATGTAACCTTTGCACCTATAGCTCGTTTAGAAGCTATAAGACTTTTCTTAGCTTATGCTGCCCATAAAGACTTCAAAGTTTTTCAAATGGATGTTAAAAGTGCTTTTCTAAATGGGAAACTCAGCGAGGAAGTTTATGTTGAACAACCCCCTGGTTTCTCAGACCCTAACCATCCTGGTTATGTTTTCAAACTTGAAAAAGCTCTTTACAGGTTAAAACAGGCTCTTAGAGCTTGGTATGATACTCTTTCTAAATTTCTTCTTAAAGAAAAATTCATTCGTGGAAAAATTGACCAAACTCTCTTTTTAAGAAAATATAAAGTTCATACTATACTCGCTCAATTATATGTCGATGACATCATCTTTGGTTCCACAAGACCCAAATTATGTACTCGTTTCGCTGCAAGAATGCAAAAACAATATAAAATGAGTATGATGGGTGAACTAACGTATTTTCTAGGTTTGAAGATAAAACAATCTGACAAAGGAATCTTTATTTGTCAAAGTAAATACGTTAAAGATATGCTGAACAAGTTTGATATGAATCAATGCTCAGCGATGAAGACCCCTATGGCACCTCCTCTGACTCTGAATAAGGACCCTAATGGGAAACCTGTAAATGTCACCGCCTATCGAGGGATGATTGGGTCTCTGATATATCTTACAGCGAGTAGACCTGATATCATGTATTCTACATGTCTCTTTATTCGGTATCAAGCTGAACCGAAGGAATCCCATCTCATCGCTGTAAATCGAATATTCAGATACCTGAAAGGAACTCCTAATTTGGGTCTTTGGTATCCCAAAGGCTCAGGATTCGATCTAATTGGTTATTCTGATAGTGATTTTGCAGGTTGCAAGATAGATAGAAAGAGCACCACTGGTGGGTGTCAGCTACTAGGTGGTAAATTGATTAGTTGGACAAGTAAAAAGCAAAATTCTGTGTCCACCTCCACCGCTGAAGCTGAATACGTAGCCGTTGGAAGTTGTTGTGCTCAAATCCTTTGGATGAGAAATCAACTCAGAGACTACGATCTCATGCTCTCCAAGATCCCTATTTATTGTGATAGCACTAGTGCTATTGCAATTGCCAACAATCCTGTACTTCACTCTAAAACCAAGCACATTGAGATTCGATATCACTTTATCAGAGATCATGTGATGAATGGTGAAATTGAGCTTCATTTTGTACCCACTGAATATCAGCTCGCTGATCTTTTCACCAAGCCTCTTGATGAAACTAGATTCAATCTACTCATCAGCGAACTTGGTATGTTGAACGCTGAATAATTATTATTCAGCAAACAACAAATAGTGATACAAACAAAGTCTTCTAATACCATTCGTTGAACTCTGATTCAGCAATATCTATACTTTCTCACTCAGGTATTATCTTCTAAACCTTTTCACTCCCTGATTTTTCTTTGATCAGGGAATGAATCTGAAAAGATAAAACTCATCACTGGCAATCCTTTATTGTTTTTGATGAAGATTTTAAAAGATAATGATTAATCTTTCCAAATGGATAATTATCATTATAATTTTTAAAAAAATAAGAAAAGGACACGTCAGACCTTTTCTGACACAAGACGGACCACGACGTTTCCTTTCCAACTCCTTTCTAGGGACGTGCGTCAGGTTATCATTTCTTTTTCAAAAAGCTAAAACCGTCGTTTAGCTATCATTTTCTCTCTCCTCATGCTATTTAAGCAAATCATTGCCTCATTTCCTTCTTTACGCTCTCATAACTTCCAAAAGGCAAGGATTCTCTCTTGATTCTCAAAGCTTTCTCAAGAACACCAAGAACATGCACTTGTGCGTTTTTCTTCTCGAACTTCACTAAGGTTTGATCTAGCCTTACACATAGTCTGGAAACATCTTGTTTCACTTCTACTTACTTTTCTTATATTCAAAACAGAAATCTAGGGTAAATAAAATAAAAATCTGGATTAAACTTCAAAACCCATCAAAACCCTGTTCTAAGTTTTTCCTTAAGAACATAAGACATTTTCTTTGTTTAATCCATCTTTTGTATTCTATACCTAAATTTTTTATATACCAAACTTTTTAAAAAAACATTTGGTATTTTTTTTTCTACCACAAGTATTTTGATCTTGTTCATCAAAACACTTGTTTCTTTTCTCCTTAAATTTGGTATTCTTTATACCAAACTCTGGTTTATACATTTTGTATTAAACCGTGATTTTTCTATTTGGTGTTCCCACCATGTATCAAATGGTGCCTTTTTTTTGAATATAATGTCACACATAACCTTGAAGAAGAAACCTCCTATGTCGATGTTAACGGTATACCTAATGATCAAGCAAATGGTAATGGTTTGTGTTTTATATAACTGTGTAAGTTTATTTTAAATTGTTTATGGTATATGTATTAGTATCATACTTTTAAGTTAATATGTCGTACACATTTTTATGGTAACATGTGGTACATTTTATGGTAATATTGTGGTACATTTTCTATGGTAATATGTGGTCCATATTTTTATACATACGCTAATTAATTTTTTGTATCAGGTAATGATCAAGCAAAAGTACATTCATCATCAATTTCTCCTGGAGGGACTCGGTGGTGGACTCCATATGTCAATCTGTCTTTGAAACTGGCAATGGGCGATGTGTATGCTTCGTTGGACTTAGTTGAGGCTGTTTACAAAAACATATGATCAAATGGCTGGATTTGAGGAAAGACGTTCATCCCAAAAGATAAATAACGATGGAGACGTACAAAAAAATATTTCGTATGTAGCAAGTATGTGTTTCCTGAGAAGAAGTCGTTTGATTCGTTGAAACCACGTAAAAGTCAAAGAGAGCAACGTAACTCAAATATTAAGAGGATCGATTGTACTGCTTTTATTAAGGTACGACTGGTGAAAGGAACGTCTGCATATGAGTGTTATGGAATCAGAGAGTCGCATAACCATGGACTTTTGCGCAAGCATGAACTTAATTTATCATGATCTACCTGCCAAACATTGGTGCCACACTAGGCATAAGCTTCATACATCTTTGAGGGGTGGGTATGATTATGGTTGTCCGACTGCCGTAGCTTACCAGAATTAAAAGAGGGATTGTGACAATTTTGTGGGTTGTGCTAATGCCAAGGTTTTGGTTGAGTTGATGACCAACCAGAGGGAGTCCGACCGGAACTTTTTTTTTTTGCTTACAATTGTATTGGTAGTGAGTTAAACACTATTTTTTTGGGCTGATGGGGTTGCTCGGTTTAACTATTTTCAATTTGGAGAAGTAATTTCCTTTGATTCTACATTCCGTACAAACAGGTACGTATAATGAAAATATATTCATATAACAATTTAGAATGCTAGATGTTTTATAAGGATTTAAGAGTTATGTTTTATAATGATTTAACAAACGGTTTTCTATGATAATTGTTTTAGACATTACATGGTTTTTTTGCCGTTTACCGCTGTTGACAACCATAGTTGCAATTTCGTTGTTGGATTGGCATTGATGGGCCATGAAGATGTTCCGAATTAAAAGTGGCTGCTGGAGGCCTTTCTTGAAGATCATTACTGACTAGTATGCGGCGACGAAGCAGGCTATTGCAACCTGTTGATCCAAACTCCTTTCAGTTCATGTTACTGTTCAGATTCAGCGAATGCAAACACTGATTGCACTCAGTGATCGCTAAAACTCAGGAACACTATATGAGCTTTGAAGGTCTGAAGAACAACACTCACACCAAAAGACATTTCAGCGACAGTCGAAGACATAACTGAAGATAGAGATGGATAGCTCGTGATCTGAAGCGGTTCAGTTTAGAAGAAGTGTGAGATTTTGCGTATGCCTCAATGATACCTGAAGGAATCCTCCTTGAAACCTCAAGTATCAGTGATCAAATGAAGTCTACTCAGCAAGATCAAAGTTGATCTTATCCTCGATGCACAAATGTCAAACCCCCATGCCTTGTTAGAAAGTACGTACGGAGTTACTTGATTTTCTCCCACGTGCTTACCAACTTTGGCTAGATCACTGTTCATATTCGGCTAAAACCATAATTGCTTTATGAACAAAGGACAAGCTTCCTATGGAAACTTGACATGTGACATGTACCCTCTGATTTGCATTTAATGCATTGGGTATAAATAAATGAAGACCCCCATCTTCATCTTCATGCATGCTTAGGTCTCTCCTTTAACCTCTAATCTTATTTCTCTCTTATCTTGTGCATCAAAATTAATTTGTGATTCTAAGGTTGTAATAGAATAGGTTTAATACTTATTCTTATTCCGCTTATAACCTATAAATTTGTTTATCTCAATAAACTTATTTAAACCCTAAAAAGTTGTGTTTGTATTCACCCCTTTCTACAAACTGTTTATATACTTATACATTCTTGTAGACTCCTTTGGGACCAACAAGTGGTAAAAGAGCGATGTTTATTACTTTTACTCTTTAAAACTAATATCTTGTGTGTAAAATGGCTAATCAAAGTACAAACTACAACAGCAATGGATCACTTGCTAAACCTCCTAAATTTAGCAAAGATAATTTTCATTGTTTGGAATGAAATAATGACTCTATTTATAGAAGGGTCAGATCCTAAGATCCCTGCTATATAGAAAATGAACCATTCACTCCCACAATCCTAGTCCGTGCAGTCCCAGCGACTACGACTACTCCATCCATTCTTGAGAGACGTATTCCCAAAGCTCCACACCAAAGAGTGAGGAAGATAAGAAAGAACTAAAAGCTAGGTCTATAATTGCTATGTTTCTGCCAGATGATGTGTATATCACTCTGTCATGAAAATGAGAACCTCTAAATCCATGTGGGATACTCTTTGTATTCAGCATAAAGGAACCAATGAGGTTTAGATAACTCGAAAAATCCATCTGGTGAGACAGTACGAAAGTTTCATGTGCACTAAAAATGAAACACTTTCTCAAATTCACCAAAGATTCAACTATCTGATCATAGATCTGAAAACAGTTGGTCGAGAATACCCTAACGCAGAAGTACTGAGAAAGTTCATGGAATCTCTTCCTGAGCAGTGGGACACATTTACTACCTGTCTTAAATTGTCAAAGGACACTGGAATACTTTCTTTAAGTGCTTTGTACGGGATACTGCTCAATCATGAGCAATCTCAAGTTTTAAAGAAAAACCTTTAAAAGACACTAAAAGTGCGAAAAGTTCTTCCTTGGCTTTAGTGTCATCAGAGACTGATCCCACGAGAACAATTTCTTTTTCTATTACCTCTATCACTAAGTTAGGCCAGTCTAACTCTCAAGACATCTCTAACACAGATCTATGAGAATTCGATGATTCTCTAGCCATTATAACTAATACATTTAGAAGGTTTGCCAGAAAGAGCAACTTCAGAAGAAACCTTCTATCACTGACTCTGATAATTCAATGATATCATCTACTGATAAAGCTTCTGCTATATGCTTTAACTATCAACATAAAGGACACTTTGTCAGTGAATGTAAATCGAAGAAGGTTACTATTCCATCCACCTCTTAGATACCTGTTAAAGCCAGAGATGACAAATATCTCAAGCTTAAAGAGAAGTATCTAAAGATGAAGAAAACCCAACGAAAAGGCAAAGGTCTTGTCGCTGAAGAAGATGATTGGGCCGTCACCACTGACGAATCAGGGTCAGATAAAGAAGACATAACTTTTATTTTCCTCATGGAAAGAATTGAAGAAGTTGAAGAAGTTGCTGAAACTTCCTCACCCTAAACTCCTCTATCCCTGAAACTGATTGCTTGTCGGCTCTCAACACCTGAACTGATCTTTACAATGCTCTAAACGGCAAGACAAAAGTTGAACCAATAAACCCAGACTTAACTGAACAACTTAAAAATTTCCACCATTGAAGGATGGTGCAAAACCTCTGTAAGGCTAGTGGGATCATAAATGCTCAGATCTCCATAAGGTTAAAAGTGGTCTGGGATACTCTTCTGATCAAGAAGAATCTATTAAGGATCGTTCCATACTTAAATTCCAAACCTTTGTATCCTCTATCCCTGACACTTCCACTCGGTGTTCCTCTACATCTGAGACAAACCTTCTGAACCCCTTCTTAAGGACTCAGGGAAGGTGATTAAAGACAAGTTCCTTAACCATGTTCCTAAGATCAAGAATTCTCCTAAACTGACCAAGAGCCCTTCTACTCCTTCAGTGAGTCATTCTTCGAATTCTGGGAAGAAGATCCCTAGATATATATTTACAGATCAACTCCTCGAATCAAGATTGATCACACTCTCTCTAAACCTGAGAAACCAGTGGTTCCTCCAAGGTCTATGAAGAAAG
Organism: Silybum marianum; assembly: GCA_036898165.1. NCBI lineage: Eukaryota > Viridiplantae > Streptophyta > Magnoliopsida > Asterales > Asteraceae > Silybum > Silybum marianum. Next base: position 36,303,184 of record CM072530.1, on the reverse strand, counting down.
GAACTCTTGGTTATGGTCCTAAAAATATTAAGCCCTCTATGCTTCATGCGCCTAGATCTAAACCTTCTTTCAGATATAGGAAGTGCTATCATTGTAGGGAAACTACTCACATTGAAAGCAAGTGCCCTAATGCCACCAAGGCTGAGAAGATATCTCACGGAAATAAGTAACTAAAACTGAGAAATTAGGGAAAGTGAAATCCACCAACGTTGGTAAAACAACTAAGGTGACCAAGTCCACTAAAGAAAAGATCTTCAAAGAATGAGAAATTTGTTTCCTCTAACCTTTCCACTAACACCGGAGGACCCATAGTCCTATAGGTACCTACAGAAAATTAATTCCCTTATTTTATGCAGGATGCTAAAGGTATCTGGTATCTCGATAGCGGATGCTCAAGGCATATTACTGGAACAAAAACCCTGCTCGCTAATAATAAGGAAGAAAAAGGTCCCTTAGTAACCTTTGGTAGAAATGGCAAAGGATACACCAAAGGTTATGGTGTTCTGACCAACATAGCAACTTCTTTCAACCGGGTTGCTTATGTTGAAGGTCTAAAACACAATCTCTTAAGCATTAGGCAACTTTGTGATAAATACTTCAAATTTCTACTCACAAAGACAAAGTGTGTAGTCACTGATAAAAATGACAAACTTGCCCTTAAAGGCAAAAGATCTGAACACGTCTATGTCATAAATATGGATTGTACTTATTTAGAGAATGTTTGCTTCCTATCTAAAGCCTCTCCTGACGTAAATTGGCTTTGGCATAAAAGACTATCCCATCTGAACTTCAAAATGGTAAATGATTTATATAGAAAAGAACTTGTCAGTGGACTCTCTTAACATTCTTTTGGCAAAAGAATCTCAATGCTCATCATGTGAAAAAGGAAAATTGACAAGGGCAAGCTTTAGATCAAAGCAAGTCTCATCAGTGACCACACCTCTTCACCTACTCTATATGGATCTTTTTGAAAATATCAATGTCCAATCCATATCTGGAAAGAAGTACATTCTTGTCATAGTTGATGAGTATTCCAGGTATACTTGGGTATTCTTTCTCAGATCCAAGAGTGATACTCCTGAAGAAATCATCTCCTTCATCAAGAAGATGGAAGTACTGAACAATCTCACTGTTCGCTCCATGAGAAGGGATCATGGCGCTGAATTAAAAAACAGTACCCTGTTAGCTTCTTTGAAGACAAAGGAATTTCTCATACTTTCTCCTCAGTAAGAACTCCTCAGCAAAATGGTGTTGCTGAAAGAAGAAATCAGACAATCATTGAAGCCGCTCGCTCAATGCTTAACGAATCTCATATACCAACTCAATTCTGGGCTGAAACAGTTAACACTGCATGTTTCACTCAGAATCGATCTCTGATGGTTAAGAGATTCAAGAAAACAGCCTATTAACTCTTTCATGGAAGAAATCCATCTCTGAGTTTTCTACACATCTTCGGATGCAAGTGTTATATCCTGAATGACATATATCATCTTGGAAAATTCGATCCAAAGGATGATGATGGTATACTTCTTGGGTACTCCTCGGTATCCAACGCATTCAGAGTCTTCAACAAAAGAAGACAACATGTTGACAACACCATCAATGTCAGCATTAATGAATCACGTTCAACAAGCACTATTCCTGTCCCTAAAGACGACGAGTAATTGAACAGTTGGATGAAGTCTAAATACGGGGAACTTGAATCATACTTTAGTGCACCTCCTGTCACTAAAACAAATGATGATGACATACCTCGTCTCATTCCTACTACAATTAATAGTAACAATACTTCCTCATCAGGAATAAGTATTACTTCTCTTAATGACATTCCTCCTTATGAAACTTCAAACAACGATTCATCAGTGACTAATCATGTATCAAATGATACTCCAGAAAATAATAACCCTTCCGGATCTCAACCAGGGATGATAAGAAATGTTGAAGAAAAGGTCCCTGAAGCATATTTCATAATCCTGACCAAGTCGTTGAATCTTCTGTTGATCAAACTCCTCACCTTCCAGCTCAACGATGGACTCGAGATCATCCCATCGATTAGATAATAGGTGATCCAGGTACAGGTATTAATTCCTGACGGGGTATGGGTAGTATATGTCTCTTTGTTAATTTTATTTCTATATCTGAACCTAAAAAGATCGATGAAGCTATCACTAATCCCAGCAGGGTCAGTGCTATGCAAGAAGAACTGATTGAGTTTTAGAGAAACAAAGTCGGGAATCTTGTTCCTCGTCCATCTGGTAAAACTGTTATTGGCACCAATGGGTGTTCTGTAATAAGTTAGATGAAAATGGCACTATGACCCTGAAACAAGGCTCGACTTGTTGCTCAGGGATATAGACAAGAAGAAGGTATCGATTATGATGAAACCTTTGCTTCTGTTGCAAGGATAGAAGCAATTAGTCTATTCTTAGCCTATGCTGCACATAAAGACTTTAGAGTCTTTCAGATGGATGTTAAGAGTGCCTTCCTGAATGGCAAGTTATACGAGGAAGTTTATGTTGATCAACCTCCAGGCTTCTCTGATCCCAAGCATCCAAGTTATGTTTATAAACTGGAAAAGGCTTTATATGGGTTAATACAAGCTCCCAGAGATTGGTACAATACCCTGTCCAAATATCTCTTAAAAGAGAAGTTTGTGAATTGAAATATTGATCAAACCATGTTTCTGAGGAAACACAAGGGTCATACCATTCTTGCTCAGGTATGTGTCGATGACATTATATTTGACTCCACTAAACCTAAGCTTTGAACTCGTTTTTCGAATCGCATGAAAAAGGAATATAAAATGTGTATGATGGGTGAACTAACATATTTTCTTGATATTCAGGTAAAGCAACCTGATAAGGGAATCTTGCTATGTCAGAGTAAGTATGTTAAAGATATGTTGAAGAAATTTTATCTCACTCAAGGTTTCTCAATGGAAACTCCAATGACACCTCCTCTGACACTAAACAAGGACCCTGATAGGAAACCTTTTAATGTCACTGCCTATAGAGGAATGATTGGCTCACTACTGTATCTTATAGCAAGTCGACCAGATATCATGTACTCAACTTTTTTATGTGCTAGATATCAATTTGAACTCAGGAAATCCCATCTGATCGCTGTAAAGCTAATTTTCAGATATATGAAAGGAACTCCTAATATTGGTCTTTGGTATCCCAAAGACTCAGGGTTCGATCTAACTGGTTACTCAGATAGTGATTTTGTAGGATGCAAAATTGATAGAAAAAAGCGCCACTGGAGGGTTTCAGCTTCTGAGTGGAAAGTTGGTAAGTTGGACAAGTAAAAAACAAAACTAAGTGTCCACATCAACTCTGAAGCTGAGTACGTAGCTGTTGGGAGTAGTTGTGCCCAAATTCTTTGGATGAGAAACCAACTCAGTGACTATGATGTTCAACTATATAAAATTTCTATCTATTGTGATAGCACTAGTGCCATTGCAATAGCTAATAATCTTGTACTTCACTCTAATACCAAACATATTGAGATCATATATCCTTTTATGAGAGATTATGTTATGAATGGTGAAATCGAACTTCACTTTGTATCTACTGAATATCAACTCACTGATCTTTTTACAAAACCTCTTGATGAAACAAGATTTAATCTTTTAATCTTCGAACTTGGTATGTTTAACGCTGAAGAGTAAATACTCTCAGAAATCAATTTTCCTTAGTAATATCAAACTGAAATTTCAAATTCATCAATCATTCGCTGAACTCAGGTAAGTAATATGGAAATCTTACCAAGGTATGAATTTCTTTTTCTTACACTCTCTGAATATCTTCCTATTCAGAGAATGGTTCTTAAAAAGAGAAAAGCCATCATTGAAAATGCATTTATTCTGAATGATAAGAGGATTTTAAGGATAACGATTAACATTTATTAATTTAAATTGATATTCTTATTATTTGTGAAAAAGGACATGTCAGCCTTTCTCTGAGACACGTTGGCCATAACGCTTCCCTTTCTCTGAGATACGTTGGCCACAACCTTTACATGTAAGACCTATTGCTCATGCAAATTGGGATCCTAATTTTGGTCAACCGGCTGTAGAAGCTTTTACTCGAGGGGGTGATCTTCTGGGTTTATACATTTTGTATTAAACCATGTTATTTCTTTTTAGTTTTCCAATCCTTAACAGAAATGGCCAACACATCTATGAATGTCACCTCTTTCACTGAAGAGACCACTCAATTCCAAGCTGCGATTGTCACCAAGTTCAGCCTGGAACAAGCCCTTGTAAAGTCGTGCAATCATGTTGCACTATTGGAGATCCCTGAAGACCGGGCTTATCTCAGAGACAGAGCTCTCTTTGTACAAAAACGCCTTCTCAGATATGCCTTCTGCCACAAGCCTGTTGGAGTAACTTCTTATCTCCAACAATCTGGTACACCGCTCACTACACCACATATGTCACTGATAAGGGTGTCTCCCTTCTTTCAATCAGATTTACTATAAGCCTTGGCTCGCTGGCCATTCGAACTGCTCTCCGTTTCCCAACCAAGGAGAAGGGTCAGCAATGGGATCCTGAACCCACCAAGGACGAATTCAGAGAATTTCTCGGCCAAATAGGCTATGACTGGCCTCCCAAGGATGACAAGCCTGACGAAGTCAACAAAGAACTCAGTAAAATCGACAAAAGTCGAAGGCCAACTGTTTGGCACTATCTTTTTACCCACATTATTCAGTGCCTCGGCACTAAGACTGGTGGTCAGGAAAAAGAGAGTAGGAAGTTCCTAGACATGGCATATGCTCTCTGCCATGGTCACATAATCAACTACGAGAAGATTATCTTCGAATACTTTTACAAGCGTGTCGTTGTGAAGAAGTGGGAGAAAACCATCCCTGTGAGTCCAGTACAAGTGCAATTATATGAATAACCAATCACGAACAATGATATGAATCGAATGCTTCAGTCGTATGATTGTACATCAATGAAAGGTTACAAGAAGGTTTTCTCTAAACACGTACGACAACTACTATGAAATTATGAGAAACCTTAAACCTAAAAGCAATAAAGTTTTCTATTTATACCTTGAAAGGTATTTACAATATGAGTCCTTGAACTTCTATTCAACACACAAAGTTAACCCTAATAATCTCCTCCTTTGAATTGAAGTTCAAAAATTCCACTATGGAACGTGGTGTCTTCTGAATGGCAGAAACTTTATCTTCACTTCAACAAACCTTTGACAAAAACAATCTTTCCTTCGAAGACGATTAAACGTTGTAGCATAGAATCTGAAGAATAACAAGCTCCCCATTCAACAAAATAAAATCTTCAGATCAAAATATTCAGCTTGAATTAATCTCTAGAATCTTTAGATGACATTTGAAGCCCATAAATTATGACCACTCCCCCTCAACATCAACATCATGCCTTTGAATAGCTCTTCTTGTTTATTCTTGCCTTTGCAATATGTCATCTTTATGTACCTCTGTGAGTCCAGTACAAGTGCAATAAAAAACAATAATCAAACACGAACAATAGCAATATGAATGAAATACAGTCGTCGGCTTGATTAATCTTGAGAGAATATCAGGTTACAATGATACGACTAATTCTAAACTCTCTCTCTTTCTTACCCTAGAAAACAATATTATTTATACCATATCGGTTTTTACGATATGATCCCTTGAACTTCTATTCAACTAACAAAATTAAACCTAACAAAATTAAACCTAACAATCTCCCCCTTTGAATTGAAGTTCAAAAAAATTCCACGTTGGAACATAGCATATTCAAATAGCAAATAAATATATCATCTTTTCAACAAACCTTTGACAAAAAAAATATTTCCTTTGAAGATGATTAAACTTTGAAGCACATAATCCGAAGAATGAAAATCTCCCGATTTATCAAACTAAAATCTTTAGATCAAAATCTTCAGTTTGAATTAATATCTAAAATCTTCATAAGACATTTAAAACTGGTAAGTTCTGACCACTCCCCCTCAACATCAACATCATTTCTTTGAATGTATGTAAGTTCTGCCCGCTCGCCCTCAACATTTGCATTATGTCTTTGAGCAGCTCTTCTTGTCTTTGCACAACGTCTTCTTTATGTACATTTGATGTCTTTGATATACTTTCTCCCCTTCATCATGATTAGGAGAATCCTGAGCATCATTAATCATCAAAGACTAAATCAAATCAGCTGTATCAAATACAAATGTTATCCCCCCCTCAAAAACACATCTCTTTTGGAAGAATGTGCTCCCCCTTAAAAATGATCTCTATCGAACAAGTATCTCCTCTTTGAACAATGGGTAATCAGCTAACATATAGAAGCACGTTTAGCAACTATTATCACTACAATTGAAATAAGTTCAATTGAGTGGCCTATGGTCAATGTTGGTAGTGGAATAACACTGATATGACTTTCATTCATCATCGAAGTAAAGTTATAGAACTAACTTCTCAGACAGTTCCGACATAAACACAAAGATATGCATCTTGAATCACATAGACTCGTGCAAGTGTGAAGGAAATAAGCATTTAGCTTTAGGCGCAATAGACTTAATGTGCATCGAACTGAAGTGTAAAGGCGGGGCAAACTTCCTTCTTTTTCAATATCCAAGTTTCCCAAATGAAAACTAGATAGATGATATGTTGCGTCCCCGTGAAAACTTGAAACATCTCTTTGTTAAAAAAGAAATGAGTAGCAAGTGCGGTTAAATAAAGAGTTGGCATGGGCTAACTGCCTGTTACAATGATAGTCGTCAAAGAATTATGAACTAATCAGTAGATGTGGTTCCCAGCTTAGAAGTGGTTGGTACAGAGTTTTTTTTTTAACTCTGTTCACACACCCTCTATCTTTTAATAAAGTCCCCAAACCAAACTCTAATATCCATTTTACTACTCAACACAATGAGATTACTCAACTGTATGAGTTATCTCCCCCTCTCTTTGATGTAATACCCTTTACCCCTCAATTACTTAGGGATTACTTCTTGGGTAGGGCTACCGGTTCTGGTAAGCCATAGAAGTTCTTGCAATCTCACACACTATTCCCTTGAAAATATTTCCTATCAAGATTCAAAGAGACAATACTTTGGAGCGTATAAAATTTTCATAAGTCAAATACGTGAAGTACGAGTCCTGAACTGATATGTTCAAAAGTCAAAACGTTTCCACGAGTTCTAAACTGATGTGTTTAGAAGTCATGATTCTCAAAAGAATTCAAAACTATAAACTTCCCTCAAATATAGAAAGTACTTACTCCCCCAAAAACCAAGCATTTGTCTCATCATGTGTTTAGATAATCTGAATTTAGTACAACACATGATAAAGCTGCAAAACAAATTAAACAGATTTTGGTACCCATACCATCATGGGTCCTTGAAAGTTAGCTTCGGTCTGAGGAATGCTGTAAGTTCCGAACCATCTATTTTGATTAGATGTTCTAACTGTGTATATCATCATTGGAGATTCAAGATTAGACTTATGGACATAGTATTTGTCAAACCAATCAGATGCAGATTTCCAATCAACAAAGTCATTCAAACCACATGCAGAACAACATATATGACCATGAGAGTGTTGAAGCAACTGCTAAATAGAATAAACTTTTAGCGAAAGCACTAAACTTTGTTTAGCAGAAGTACTTGAATGAAAATCGTCATGATTCATATTATTTGTCTTAACATGCAAAAAAGAATTGTATGACTCTATTTTCTTAATAGCCTGCTTAGACTTCTTTTCTACCCACACTTGTTTGACTCGAACCTCTTTTCTTTGAAAACGTTTATCTAAAACATCATTAAATTTGAAGTCAGAAGAACTGGAATAGAACGAATGACGAGCTTTAGAGTTACCAGTGTATCGGTGTTTCTGTGAGCGATTTGAATTGTGGTTTTGAAAATGTAGATCCCAGACAAACAAGCACAATGACAATTAGATGTTAATAGCAAAGGTAATATGACAATAAAGATGTTAAAGAACTTACGTAGTCATATATCTCTTAAAGGTATGATCGATTACAATGTAAAACCAGATTCAGCTCTCTCTCTCTCTCTCTTATATGAGTCGACAAGCACAAAGGAAAACCCTAATGTCCTATTTATATTGCTAGGTCTAAGTTAATTAAGGAAACAAAGAGTTTAAGGAATTATAAACTTCCTTTTACAATCAAGCATATCTTTTCCTAATTTTGTCACAATTAAATAATAAAAGACCTAACTATCTCCCCCTTTGTGGCAAAATGAGTCTTCATCTCTTTAGCTCGAACATGCCTTCAAATCTTCGGAGGGTTTGACGATATAGGATCTTTTCATCGATAATTCTGATGGCTTCCAAGAGAGAGTTTCTTCTATCGTTGCTCATTCTAGTTGCGCTCTTTCTATCCGTTGCAAGTTCTGAAGCGAGCTGTTTCGGATTCCCACAAAGTACCGTCAGAATATGCAGCCACTTCATGAAACCTGAGAAACCATTTTTCTCTAGAGGCATGCATCCAAACGACTCCATGAACAGGACGAGTGATGACGGTGGTAACTGGTGTGCTGCTTGGTACAGGTAAAGACTGATCAAGCTTGGTAATATGTATCTTCTTTTGCTCACTTTCTATCCCACGTTGAAGATCGTGCAGATAGCTGTATCGTAACTCTTTCTGGATATGTCTTACCACTGCTCTTAATGCTCTTTGCTCATGTTCGTTTCGGCCTCGCTTATCCCTTAAGTCGTTGTAGATGGTTTCAAAGTCCATTATCTCAAGGTTTGCAAAGTCAGCTTCCGAGAAGGTATATGCTTTACCGTCTTCTCTTTGGATAGTGAAAACCGGGTACTCGACTTGATAGATCCTTGCAGTGTCAATTTTCAGAATCCCGATAACGCTGTGTCTCGAGACCACTTCAGCTGGAGGTAAAGCTCTCATCTTCAGGATATGGAGATACTCTCTAACCTGAGCAGGGTCCATTTCCATCACGAGATGAATGTGTTCCAAATCGTCAGGTTTCGCTTCCTTCCGGAAGATCTTCTCCATTGTTTCCTCAGGATATGGCACACGAAACTGCTGATTTACCCATTTTGATTTGCTTTCCGTCAACATTCTTTGCCACCGAATCTGATGGGGTAGCCGTCTTGGTTCGTTCTGTTCCCTTAAAGCATAGTTCCTTGCTGTATGCCTCAAGTTCACATAGTCTTGCTCTTGGAGTACTAGTTCGTACGGATCTCTGAACCAGTTTCGTAGTGAGTTTCGCAGACCTTGAACATCGACTCGTTCTTCATTTTGTTCGAGTTCGGCAGATTCGGCTGGTTCGGCTGTACTCTCGAGTTCGATATCTGTAGGCCTTTCAGTGTATCGTTCTCTTGAGTCGTTGTAGTGCGTTGTCTTTGTTGGGTAGTTTGAGCGGGTGGTCTTGAAGTTGATGCAGCAGCTGCTCTTGGTCGTGATCTTGCAGTTTGGCGTGTCTCCCCCTCAAGACGAGTTGGAGCGGAGCCCGGGTCGTCCTGGTGAGGTCTGGATGCAGATGCAAGAACGGACGGACGACAAGACTCTTGTATTTTGGTGCGTAGAGCAGTAATAGCACCCAAGATGTCATCTGTTTGGCACTGTTGGGCGGTCTTCAATTCGGTGAGCTTTTGGTCGATGTGGGCGCGGAAGACATCAAACTCATGACGAGTGACAGTGGGGATCTGAAGTTTTCGGCGAAGAAGACCCTCAAGCGAATCCTCCGATTGGCCGGTTGCATTGGACTCGGCGAGCAGGTTAGCATACAGCATTGACATGAGTTCATCGGTTTTGTACTCATATCGATGTGGTGAGTGGGGTCGATCTTCGGGGGGTGAAGGTGGCGGAGGAGAGCGGCTAGTGCTTGGATGGCTTGAGCTTGGATACGAGGGGCCGGCTTGAAGGGGAATCTGATCTTTAAGGCGCGCGGCTTCACGGATTTGACGGACGAAGGCTTCCCTCTCGGCTGTCATTAGAGCAACATGATCAACAAGGGTGTCTCTTGCCTTTTGAAGGTAGGCGCAATGATAGCTTCGCCTTCCGGGGGTATAGCGAACAATGGAGTTGTGGTTGCGGTATGGGTAACACCTGTAACACCGGGATCACTTAGATTGCCCGTTGACATAACAGTTGAAGCAACTGTATGACCTACGTTCAGCGTTGGCATAGATGTAGTGCTGGTAGGATTTCCTCCCAATCCTCGTGGAATGTCCGAAATGGACATCACTATAGGAGTTCCGACTGGGCCATAGAGGCTCGCAGTGTGTATAGACTCGTGTTCCCTAGCGGGCTCTAGACTCGATGTGTATACAAATGAAGTCGAAGTAGGTGAGCTACTGCCTCTTGTTTCAATAGCTATGCCTCCCGAGTGGAGGGGAGCTAGATAAGGTGCTAGACTCATAAGTATGTTTGAAACTGTTGGCTGTTGGGAGCCTTCAGAGTGGCTAGGGGGGGGAGTGCAATTGCACTGCTAGGTCCACAGCGACTTGTCCACTAGTCATACCCAACGAATGAGTAGGGCTAGTTGACTCGGTTACCTGGATGAATCTGGTCTCTCGCTCACTATAGTTTTTCTCTTCCCATCACTCACGCTTTCTCTTTCTTTTTCAACTAGTAGTCCCTCCTCTCTCCTTATTTCTCCAGTAAGTGGCTCGGTGAATATGTCGGACATTGAGGTAGATACATGATCAGTTTCAAAGTCAAAGGGGTCATTTGGCTCATCAAGTTCTTTAGTTGTTGCAGCTTGGTGGTCATCGGTGTCCGATGCAGAGTCGGATAGGGGTGGTTGTGTGCCGATGCGACGTAGAGCTTGTTCTTCAACGACAACAGTTCTCGGTCGGCGGGAAAGGGGTTGAGTATCGGATTCATCTTCATCTGATGATGAGGGTCGTGGACGAACACGGCTATGGCTAACGAGCATTTTGATGCGTGGGGTAGATCTGGAAGTAGAGGCAGCTCGTGGGTTGGTGGGTGGTGGTATTGGGATTTATGGGGCAACATATGTTGGGATTGGCTGATCAGGTGCACCTCCCTCGTCATGTCCCCTCACAATCTGCTCATCACCCTGTTCAGGATCCCCATGATCCTGAACCTGCTCTTCTACTCTAGGACCCTCACCTCCCTCAATATTTTCCTCATGGATCGGCTCTTGGGTAGGCTCAGCCGGAGGTGGTTGAGGTTCTACTAATACATCGTATAGCGGGTCCAGGCTTGAAGTTATACCAAAAATGCGCTCAATTGGGGGAAATTTTTGAATTAGATCGTGCTACTTTGAAATCCGATGGCAGCACCGGGCAGGTGTCAGACTCTATACATCGTGTTACCACTTAGCAGAGTCCTGTGTTTTTAATAAACAGTCGCTACCCCCTGGTATGTGCCGCTTCTAAGCCATTTCGCTCCCTATAAGCTATCACACCAGGTGCATTCTGATCAGCATAAGCGAGGAGCGGTTCAGGGATAGGCATGGTATAGTTGAAGACCCGATCATTTAGGCGTAGAAATTTAAGGGCATTGGTCGGGTCTAAAGGAGTTCCGGCACGTCTCGGGATGGCTGGCTGGGAGACCATCATTGCTCGGATGAAAAGCTGGAGGAATCGTTGGAAGGGTACGAACGCCGGTCACGTGAATTCGACTTGTCTTCAACTAGTTCGACGAAGTCCGTCCATATCAGCATCGCGTAGTCGTAGTGCCGGTTGTATGCGATTCCGTGAAATATTTGCAAGGCCGCTGCACTGGCCTTGTCCATACCAGTATGCTTGCTAGTGAGGCACCGGTTGACGATGGTGAAGAGTGAAAACCAAATTTGCGGTAGGTACATCCGCTTGAACTGACCAGGGGTATTTAATGGTTGTTCCGGGTCATATCCTAGGGAGCGAATATCGGCGCAAAGTTCTTTATCGGAGGCAAAGGTGTCGAATGGTCTTTCTTCAATAGCCACCGGGAGACGAATGATGCGGCGGACTCGGGCCGGTGTGAGGCGGGTGGTGTAGTCGTCTATTTGCGCTGTGAAATGGTGGTTGCCTTCAACAGGTTGGTATGTGAGAGAATACCACAACTGTTGAAGGTAGAATACGGGGACCCGGTGGTCTAATGAGAATGCGAAGCGTAGTGGATGACGCTGTAGGATGTCCAGTAACACTTGATGCTCGATGGTGGTGCTGAAGTCGAGGCGATGATTGTTCGGTTTGAGTTCCCGGAGTTTGTCACGAGGCATTAAAATATCGTCTCGGTTGACGGCATTTATGCTCGGTTCAGTTGAACATTCATATGGCATCGGGTGGTCATCGTCGGATACATTTGGGTCATTTATGGCTGCCATTTCTTTCTGAAAGAAAAACAGTTAGTTGACCCAAGTGAAGAGTTAGTCGACAGAGTTGAAAAGAATTTTGTAAATATTGCTAAGTCTTTTTGTCGAGTCCCATAGGGCCGATAAAAAAAATTTATCGATAGCTATGGGATCGAGGAAAAAGGTTTTGTCGAGGGAAAGAGGAACGACAAAAAGACTTGTAGAAAAGGAGGAACAAACCTGAGGAAAAGATGTCGAGTCACTGAGAATCGAGAAGTACAAGTTATCGAGTGGTAAAGGATCGATGAACTTAGAAAAAATTTGAGAGTGTTATCGATTCGTTGCCACGCGATAAACATTCAAAGACAATGTTATCGATTCTATTAGGCTCGATGAAAAGACTTGGAAAATCTAAGGGCATGTTATCGATCCTATTTGGGCTCGATATAAACACATAGGGATTTTTCATCGAACCTTTGAGATTCGATAATAAAAGTGTTATCGAGTCTAAAGGAATGGATGAAAATACTTCGTATTTTTCATCGATTCGTGAAAATTCGATAACAAATGTTGTCGAGTCTTAGGGGTTCGATAAAAACCCTTGGTGGCTTTGATCGAGTTATTTGGATGTTCAAGGGTCAGATTGTCGAGTCCTAAGGGTTCGATAAAAACCCTTAGTGAAGACGAAGGTGTTCTTGGTCAGATGAGAATGGCTCGATAAAAACTCAACGGTCATAGAAGGACTCGATAAAACTTCAAGCTTAGACTCAGAGAACATTCGAAAAAAAAAACTAAGTGCTCAGACCCAAAAAATGCCTAAAACTAATGGAAAAGTATATTACTAGGTGCGATTAGTGAAGGTAAACATCTTTAATAAAGGACTTAAGGCCAGAACGCCATATCTAATCACGATTTTGACTGATGAACAATCAAATTCGGAAAACCATAAAACCTTAAAAAAAACGAACAGACATTCTAAAAAAACGAAGCATGCAATGGATAAAATCATAAAATGTAAGAATTAAAGTTGTGGAGTAGAGAATTACGAACCTGGTGGTGTGCTCGGATCTGAAAAACTCGAAGATTTGAGGTTTTGATCTTGAGAGGGTTTTTCAGAGAGGGAAATTCAAAAAAAAACTTGGGGAAGAAGATACTGTTTAAGAGTGGGGCCCAATTTCTTTAAATAGTGGTCATCGGGTGATGACACGTGGCATAATGTGATTAGGCCCAGATAAAAATTCCCTTTATCGAGATGTCGATTGGGGACGTTATCGATCCAAGTGAGGGTGACAACCTCGTGTTGTCGAGCCCTTAGGGGCCGAGAACCTCACTTTTTTTTTTTAAACCATAAAAAAAATAAGGCTCCCCCTTAATGTGTGGAAAAAGTGTTGTGCTCACCCTATAAATGTGGATAAATAGACAGAAAACGTACCTTGTTGCTCCTCCTCGAAAGATGAACCATGGTGATACACACAGCGAGGTAGATAGAAAATGAAAGAAAGATTGAAAATACGGAACTGTAAGATAAAGGTCAAAATCCAAAAAATTGTAGAGTGAATGTGCATTAACCCTTGGATAGACGTTTTGAGGATTTTGAGACAGATTGATTTGTGAGAATCAGGTTTTAAGATTGAGCATTCCCAACTTGGACACTAGGAACTGGAATCGTTTCTCATCTAGTGCCTTGGTAAACAGGTCGGCAAGCTGCGGCAGCGTGTAGGTAGATGTGCTTTGTCTTCGTGTAGGTAGATGTGATTTGTGAGAATCAGGTTTTAATGGTACCTCTTTCGACGTGATCTTTGATGAAGTGATACCGAACGTCGATGTGCTTTGTCTTCGTGTGTTGAACCTGGTTGCTTGAAATGGCTATGGCGCTTTTGGAATCACAGTATATGGGTATCTTGTTGAACCAGAAGGCATAGTCTTTGAGCTGAGTGCGCATCCATAGTACTTGAGAACAGCAGCTTGCGGCAGCGATGTATTCAGCCTCCGCGGTAGACGTGGAGACGCAAGCTTGCTTCTTGGAGGACCAGCTGACCAATTTGTCTTCGAGGAATTGAATGTGGCCCGACGTGCTTTTGCGATCGAGCATGCATCCGGCATGATCCGAATCTGAAAAGGCAGTTAGCTCGAAACCCGTATCCTTGGGATACCATAGGCCAAGATTAGGTGTACCTTTTAAATACCGGAAAATTCGTTTGATAGCACAAAGGTGTGATTCCTTGGGAGATGCTTGATATCTCGCGCATAGACAGGTGGCAAACATTATGTCCGGTCGACTAGCCGTAAGATACATGAGAGAACCAACCATGCCCCGGTAATTTTTAGAATCCACATCTTTTCCCGAAGGATCAGCGTGTAGTTTTGAACCCGGGGACATGGGTGTACCAATCGGTGAACATGACGTCATGTTGTATTTATGCAACATATCCGAGATGTATTTGGATTGGTTGATGAATATTCCCGTAGAAAATTGTTTTATTTGAAGACCAAGGAAAAAATTCATCATTCCCATCATGCTCATGTTAAATTTTGCAATCATGAGTTCCGAGAACTCTTTGCATTGATGTGGGTTAGTCGAACCGAAAATGATGTCGTCCACATAGACTTGAATGAGCATAATGTCACCTTTGTCCTTTTTAATGAAAAGAGTTAGATCGATCTTACCTTAATCAGTTTGAAAGCTGAAAGTATGGCGCCTTGTTCCCCGTCCTCGACACAAAACAATAATCGGCACGAAATGGATTTTCAAGAATAAACAAGACGAAGATGGAGTCGTCATACGTAACAAAGCTAGACTTGTCGCAAAAAAATACAGCCAACAAGAAGGGATTGACTATGACGAATCATTTACACCCGTAGCCCGCATTGAAGCAATTCGAATGTTTTTGGCATACGCGGCTCACAAGAACTTTGTGGTTTTTCAAATAGACGTCAAAACGGCCTTCTTAAACGGTGTCCTACGTGAAGAAGTCTATGTCTCTCAACCCGACGGATTTGTCGATTCCTCCAAACCAGATCATGTCTACATTCTGGACAAGGCCCTCTATGGCTTGAAGCAAGCCCCGCGCGCATGGTACGATAGTCTGTCAACCTACTTAGTGAAAAATGGATAGCATGGCCACAATCCAATCGGGATCATTCATTGCTTCGAGAATGGATGTGGGTTCGATCTTGCTTATGAAAGAGGAGAACATACAATCGTTGGCCGAGGCAACGCATTGTAACTGGTCGGTTCGGATCTCCGATAATGTGTTCAACGGGATGAGAGCGGGTCCATTTGGTTGTATGAGGAAGCGGTTGAAAAGCATTTGGATCCGGGGTATCATCTTCATATGATCCTAACGGAAGATCTTGAACAGATTCCAAGGTTGGTGCCACGCCAGAGGGTCTTGTGGCACTCGTTATATCCGTAAGGTGCAAAGTGGATGGCGGGGGGGGGGGGGGGGGAGGATGTCGGTTCCGTAGGATTTGGTTGAGCAGCCGGTTGCGGTTCAGGTGGAACGAGAGGAGCATCCGTTGAAACGGTTTGAGATGGAGGAATAGTCGAAGATGTGCTTGGAGATGCAACATTTGAGACGGTTTCCATTGTAATGGGTGGTCCGGAAATATCCGAGGTCTCGGAAATCTCTAAGTTAGGTGGGGGAAGCTGGACAGGAGGATCGGGTGGATGGTCCAAATTGAACATTAACGCTTTCAGTGACGCAACGTGCGTGTTTAATGTAGACTCGATAGGATGACGCGTTCGGTGAATATCCGAGAAAGAAAGCTTCATCGGCCTTCGGCTTCAGTTTTCCACGATCTTCCTTTTCATTGAGGACGAAGCAACGAGTGCCAAACGTTCGAAGATGCTCGAAGGAGGGAACGCGATCGAAGACCAAGTGATAAGGTGTCTTGTTGAAGCGCTTGTTGATGATGGAACGGTTTTTAGTGTAGCAGGCAGTGTTGATAGATTCGGCCCAAAGATGGAGAGGAAGCTTGGAGAACGTAAGCATAGTGCGAGCCGCTTCAACTAGAGTACGATTTCGGCGTTCGACCACACCGTTCTGTTGCGGAGTTCGATAAAAAAAACAAGTTTTTAGCAGTTGAATCGATAAAAATTTAATCAACACAAGATAGATTCGAGAAAAATTCAACAAGCAGAAAAACCTTTAAATCGAGAAAAACACAGATAAACTCAATCGATAAGAACACACAGAAACTTACATAATGATCGAGAAAAATTAATTGAGCAGATATGAGGTAGTCGACAATAATCAGTATGATGCTTTATCGGGTAAAGCATGAAACAGTAGGATTCGACAAAAATTCAATGAACAGCAGACTTTGCAGAAATCGAAAAAAATACCTTCTGTTTCGTGGTTTGCTCAGAAAATTGTAAAAACTCTTGATCTTAGGCTCTGATACCACTTGTAGATCCCAGACAAACAAGCACAATGACAAGTAGATGTTAATAGCAAAGGTAATATGACAATTAAGATGTTAAAGAACTTACATAGTGATATATCTCTTAAACGTATGATCGACTACAATGTAAAACCAGATTCAGCTCTCTCTCTCTCTCTCTCTCTCTCTCTCTTATATGAATCGACAAGCACAAAGGAAAACCCCAATGTCCTATTTATATTGCTAGGTCTAAGTTAATTAAGGAAACAAAGAGTTTAAGGAATTATAAACTTCCTTTTACAAAGAGTTTAAGGAATTAAATAATAAAAGACCTAACAGAAAAGTAGGTTTGTTCATAGAAACTGGTGGGGGGGGGGGACGTGGAATATTGACCCTTGTTCATGAACACTAGTTCCTCTATTGCTTTGTAGGGAGTAAACTCCAACGACTAGGAAGAATTGGAGAAAAATCGAACAAATTTGAGTCATCGTCATAACAATCATTAGAGTTCGAGAAGGTTGAGAACTCATGCCCCTTATCAAACTTAGGTGTTTTACAATGATTAGTGGAAGAACATGTATTTTTCGTGAAACTATTTTGATCGTCAGTCGACAAATCACCTAGAAAAGCCTTACAAGAAGACGCTACCGAGAGTGTGGAGGATGGTTCAGACTGAGCATTTTTACCTTTAACAAGAGTGTCATATTTCTTTTGCAAAGTAGACGTTGAAAGTTGCACTTGTAGAACATTCGTTGCTATATCAGCGAGTTAACTAGTTAGGCGACGAATTTCTGTCTAAAGATTCTCTCTTTCGCAATCAAAAAGTGGATCTGCTTGTATGAAGTAATAAGTATTTGTGATTGGTTTTCTTTGAAAATAGACATTAAGATTTCTCGTTCGAGTTCAAAATCGTTCGTAACTACTTCATAATCATTTTCCAGCTGAACTATACGGTTTTCTAAAATCAATGGGGGAACGTACAGTTTAAATCCGGCTGGTATTGATTGAATTTTAGTGTTCGAGTAGCTACAAAAGTAATCATTCGAGAGAGTGGGTTTAGATTCATTCCTACTATAACTCGCATTGATATTAGCATATACGAAAGGAACTTGACCCTTGTCAGTTCTAACTCGTTTAATGTCTTCCTGTTCCTTAACCTGATCAGGTGATAAAGTGATATCATTTGGGGGCAATAGTGACTCCGTGAAATCTATTTGAAAATCTGGACCAAAGTCTAGGTAATCAAGTTTGTATACAATAGGGATGTCAGTTATGGCCTTTTCGAGATAACGTGGATTATCGGCACCTAGACCTTCCTTGGACATATAGGACTTGAACTCCTTGGGTTTGTTCAAATGAATGGTTTGATCGGTTTGACCTCGTTTGATAAATTGGCGTTCAAGATCCCTGACCTTTTCCAACAGATATTCCCGTTGAATATCTAAAAAATCTATTTTTGTGGAAAACTCTTCATTTTCACGTTCAGACTTAGCTAATTTCGATGACAGTTCAGATAACTTGTTTGTCAAAGTGATGTTAGATTCAACAAGTCGTTCTTTATCTTTTTGTAAACCTTTGGCCCAACAAGCGTTATCAGCATACTCAGTATTTACTTGCAAAAGTCCGTTATCTTTATTAGCAAGCCGGACCTCTAAGGTAGTGACAAGGTTCTTTTCAGCTTTCAATTTATCAGATAAGTCTTGCAATTTAAGCATCATGGTTTGCATCTGATCAATTAAAGCATTATGAGTTGGAGAAATATACCTGACATTCTGTTTCAGAGTGTGTGTTCATCGTGAAAGCACTTGTATGATCGTGAGACAGTTGAGAAATGACCCAAATATAATGACGACCGGGTGGAGTCTATCTTCGATGAACAATGTCTCTCTATTGCGACTTAGCATGGGGGTCCCGATATGGATTGGATATGGAAGGAATCCGAATATGATCGGATAAACGAAAAAAACCCGATAGGAAACAAAAACCAGAGAAAAATCTGATAGGTGCTAAAGTCCGATCAATATAGTGAAATCCGATAGGGATGAAATCCGACGAGGGATCGGAGTTATCTGTTTATCCAATAGTGATCAGATAAAAAATGAAAAAATCGGACAAATTTTTAACTATGGCTAAAATCTGTTAAATGATCGAATTGGTTTGGACAAGAATCCGATGATGATCGGATTGTGAAGAGATTCCGAGGAATATTGGATTTGAGTCAAAAATTGATGATCCATAAAATCCGATCAAGATCGCTTTTAAAGCAGATAACGATGAGGACAATCCGATAGGAATCGGATATAATGATTTCCCGATGGTGAGATGATCGGATAATGGCTGCAAACTAAGGGATCGGATAACAAACAAATCCGATATGAATCCGATATGTTGGGTTTTCAAATATTGTTCGATGCAAACCCAAATCAAAAATCAACCAAAGTTGATTTTATGATGAATCCAGTTATGCAGAGTGTCAATAATCATTTAAAACAAGTAACCCAAATTCAAAGAAGCAAAATTTCTCAACTAATAAAAAAATGACTTTTCTTATGCTGAACACAGTTAAACCCAGAAATCAAGAATTCTACTAATTAAAATTGATGAAAAAAATTTATACTAGAAGCAACAGAGAGTGAAATCTTATGCTGGTCAATTTCAAACAAAAAGCAGAGCCTAGCAAAAACACCAAAATTTTCGACTAACACAGAGAGTTCGACAAATTGAAAAAGGGTTACCTGGATCAAATCTTTCAGTCTTTTTGCTCTAATACCAATTGTGAGTCTAGTACACGTGCAAGTATATGAATAATCAATCACTAACAATGCTATGAATCGAATGCTTCAGTCGTATGATTGTAATTCAATGAAAGGTTACAAGAAGGTTTTCTCTGAACACGTACGACTACTACTATGAAATTATGAGAAACCTTTAACCTAAAAGCAATAAAGTTTTCTATTTATACCTTGAAATGTATTTACAATATGAGCCCTTGAACTTTTATTCAACTCACAAAGTTAACCCTAACTATCCCTTACGTTTATTTCATCTCTATGATCTTAGAGTATGTCATCAGAGACTACCCTAAGAAGGGGAACCAACGATTCTCCTAAGTCGGGAAGAAGGCCTTGGAGCATGACCAGGAAGAAGGAGACGCTCCCTACTTTCCTGCTATGATGTAGATCATCAGGGGTCGAACACCCCAACTCACTAAGGTTCGTGCTCCTACCTATGTGGTAGAGAATGTATCCAAATCACTGAAAACCCATCAGTGATCGACCTCAATACATCTCCCTGCCCTTCCAAGAAATGGAAAAACTCATTCGCTGATGGACGTAAAAAGTCCACAGCACAAAAGCCACCAAGCAAGAAGCCAAAGAAGAATGGCTCTCAACAGTCAATTCTCTCTTCATTCGGCGTACTACAAACGCCTATAACAACCACTATCATGACAACGACATCAGAGACCGTTGCCGCTTCATCAGCACAACCCCCACCATCAGGGACTGAGGTCCCTGAGGTTATAGTTACCATCTACGCTGAAGCTGGCAAAGGTAATACTTTAATCACTGCCTTCTCTTCTACTTCTAAGTAGTCTTCCTTGGTTCACAAATCAATCCATGACTCAGATATGGTTTTCCCCATATCTGAAGAGGTTGAGAAACGTGTTGTTCAATTATCAGCTTTGTTTTGACAATCTGAAAATTGGAAAGTAAAGTGCACAGGACCTGAAAATGTTTCGCCTAAACATTCTCAGAGACAAGCATGTGATCCTTTGGACACATCCGTTCCAAGTTCCAACCCTGAGAGTAATCCTTCAGATACTTTCAAGGAACCCTTGCATACAACTACTTCCACCCTATTTCTTTCTTCTAACCCCGAGCTCTTTCTTGCTCTTTTATCTGTGTTGCCTAAAGGTGTTTCTGATGCACCTCTGACTGGATCTCCATCATCTCTGAAGATGTAGAAAATAAAGAGGATGAAGCAGGAGAAGGTTAAGGGAATGATTATTCCCAAGATGAACCTAGAAATCCCTAAGATCTCTCTAGAAGCTCCCATCCCCTATCTTCAAATACCGACTCTAGAACATCTAGTCGGTGAAGCCGCCCAGATCAAGATGAAGGCCGAAAATTTGCAGATGTCGGCGGAATACATCTTCAAGCAGGTATCAGGGATACCTAATATGAAGACCAATGTCTCAAACATCCAATTGGATGTCTCTGCCTTGAAGACAGACGTTTCATCCGTAAAGAGTGCCATCTCCCAGAACACCTACTCTATCACAACTTTGGGCACTAAGGTAGACAAGCAGAGGGAGACGCTGAGAGAGATCCTCAAGCTTTTGAAGGCCCATGTTGTCACTACTTCCTCTATCATTGATAGTGATAGAGAGTTCCTGAATCAACTATTGTTGATTCAGAAAGCCCAATCTGACACTCTTGGCACCATTAAGGAGAAGGTGAATACTCTCCTGGTGCATGTTCTCCCTGACGGCAACACAGAAGGGTAGAATATCGACAAAAGAACTAGAAGAACAATTTATCACTGAGGTTGATAATCTGCTAAATGCGATAAACCTTGAGGCCGATCAGGGAAAGGAAGCGGATGTTGATGACTCCCTCATCCAGAAGGATGATGAAGATGAGGAGGAGGATGAAGAAGACGAAGACGAAGAAGAACAGGAAGATGAAGAAGGAAGAAGAAGAAGGAAGAAGAAGAAGAAGGAGAAGGAGAAGAAGGAGAAGAAGAAGAAGAAGAAGAAGAAGAAGAAGAAGAAGAAGGAGGAGGAGGAGGAGGAGGAGGAGGAGCAGGAGGAGGAGGAGGAGGAGGAGGAGAAGAGGGTCCATCATACTCTCTCAGAGATGATGATGTTGATGATGATCCTACTCTTTTCTTCTCAGCAGTCTGACCAAGGATACAAACTGCCATTGTATTCAAGACAGCTTTTGGGACTCAAAGGATGTCAACCTAATCCCTCTAAGAAACACAAACAAGTCTACATGGACTCAAAGGATGCCAACCTGAACATCCTGCTGAATAAAGAGGGGGAGCTCAATAATTCAGATGTAAGTCTTCCGATCGGATTTTTACCATCCCCTCTCTGAACCCCAACCTCTCACTTCCCTACCTCTTGCTATCCCTACCAATACTTCAACTATTAAAAGTATTAAAGAAATTACTAAATATGAACCATGTTCTCCCACTCTCAGCTCACCCAATCCCCCAAAGGTGGCTCCCTTCACGAGTGAACCTTCCAACACAGATCTATTCATGTACATATCTGAATCAAATTATGAAGAAGAAGGCCTAGTTCAGAGACGTGTAAATAAAGAGCCCATCCCTGAACCTGAAAAAGAAGCAAGACAGGCTCGACTAATAAAAGAGTTTGAGAGAACCAAAGTAAAAATTCCTTTTCGTACCTCTGGTCCTGAAAACTCCCTCCCTGTACATACTTCACAAGAAGACGAATTCTCCTTTCTCACTCCTGAAGAAAGAGAAGAAGCATTACAAGCTCAGTGATTCAGAGATGAGCAAATAAAGGAAGCACGAGAAAGCCTCAAGGTCGCTGAAGCCTTGGCACAAAAGGAGCTAGCCGAATTAAACTCTAACATTTGGAATCCTCTTAGTGCCCAAGAGTGAATTCTACAAGCTACGAACAAAGACCTTCAGAAAGCCAAAGCTAAAAAGAATGAAGAACTTGAATGGTGCAAGAACAAAATTAACTTTCGTTTTTTCCCTGAAAAGATTACAAATGTCACTATGTCTCGAAGAAATTCAGGATCTGGTCTAAAGATAACGGTCAACATCATCAGAGAGAACAGACATCAAGCTGAGACCTCAATTTCTAAAGTTCTATGGCTTCTCTGAATGGCTGGAAATCAGAGATGGTATTCAACAATCAAAGTCCCAGTTTAAAGGCGTAGTAGAAGACCATCTGAATCGACTTCTACAAAGGATCTCCCAATATTTAACAGTACCTCCTCTCCCTCCCAAATCTAAAAAGAAGAGATCCAAGTCCGACACTGAAGAAGATCCATCGTTCAGAAATGAACATGAGACAAAATTTGACTTGAATAGTCTCTTTGCTCACTTAGTCCTCTCTGATTTGTCAATGGTCAATACCTCCCTGCCTTCACAAAGAAAATACGAAGAAAGTGAAAATGTTGGCAAACCTGAGCCAGGGATGGTCTTTCTCGTTAATGATGGAACTACAAAGTCCCTCAGGAATAAGGAGATCACTCTCGCTCCACTAAAACTCCTCAAAATTCTCTACTACAACTACTCTGTTGGAAACGATCAAAACGATTTTCAGAGAAGAAGAATTGAGAGACAGCTACAAAGAAGAAAGGAGGTGACCAATGCCTCTCAGAGCTCTAGAACCTGATTTTTTTAGTTCCTTTGTTATATTAAGTGTATAGTACTTTACTTTAAATTGTAATTTCATTTTCTGATGTAATTCTTCAAATTATTATTTAATAAAATTCAATGTAGTATTTTACTCCATCATGTACTGAAAAGATCCCTAAAACAATAATAAGGGATAAGGAACTTATGAGTCCTGAAACCTAAGAAATCTTCTAGTTCGCTGATATTTTCCTTACATTTATCAGTGAATATGCTTTCTAGTTTAAAAACACCTGTAAAAACTGTGTTTTCATATCCTTATAAATGAACCTCAATTCAGATAGTGAATAATCTAAAAAAGATCTCACAGGTTAGTCCTTAGGATTTTCACTTTAAAATTCCCATGGCCTTACTATAACCTAATCAAGCAAACTTTTTTATATTGTTTAATCATAATCAAATAGGGGGAGATTGTTGATCCAAACTCGTTTCAGTGATTTGAATATGATTCCTTATATACTTAGTGAAAATCCAAGTTCATGTTTCTGTTTAGATTCAACGAATGCAAACGCTGATTGCACTCAGTGTTCGCTGAAACTCAATAACACTATCTGAGCTTTGAAAGATCTGAAGAACAACACTCACACCAAAAGACCCTTCAGCGACAATTGAAAACCTAATTGAAGATAGAGACGGATAGCTCGTCATCTGAAGCGATTTAGTGATAGAAACGTTTGTCTAGAAGAAGTGTGAGATCTTGCGTATGCCTTAGTGATACCTGAATGATTCCTCCTTTAAACATCAACTATCAGTGATCAAATGAAGTCTACTCAGCAAGATCAAATTTGATCTTATCCTCGACGCACAAATATCAAACCCCCATGCCTTGTTAGAAAGTACGTACGGAGTTACTTGATTGTCTCCCACGTGCTTACCAACTCTGACTAGGTCACTATTCATATTCAGCTAAGAGCATAGTTGCTTTATGAACAAAGGACAAGCTTCCTATGGAAACTTGAACGTGGCATGTTCCTTTGACTTGAATTTAATGTATTGGGTATAAATAGATGAAGACCCCCATCTTCATCTTCAAGCACGCTTAACTCTCTCCTTTAACCTCTGATCTTATTTCTCTCTTATCTTGTGCATCAAAATTATTTGGTGATTCTAAGGTTGTAATAGAATAGGTTTAATACTTGTTCTTATTCCGCTTATAAGATGTAAATTTGTTTATCTCACTAAACTTGTTTAAAAACCCTAAAAAGTTGTGTTTTTATTTACCCCCCCCCCCCCTTCTACAAACTGTTTCTATACTCAGTTGTGTTTGTGGCACATTATGACCAAAGTACCTACAAAGGTAAGAAAGATTGTACATTATTTACAACGAATAATATTTCTTTTTATAACATTACATAATTGTGTTTACAGTTTAGTAACGAACTGCTTAACAATGCGACCTTTAAGAAACAATTTTTCAAGTTGGTGTGGGACATTCACATTTCCACTAATGAGTTAGAGAGAAGATGGAAGCTTTATATCGCAGAGTTTTCCTTGCAAAAACATCCATGGTTAGTAGACTATTTTGAAGTTAGGTCATAGTGGATCCCTGCTTACTTCAAAGATCTTCCGATGTGCTGCCTAATGAAAACAACTTCAAGGTCTGAAAGTGCCAACTTATTTTCCAATTCATTTTCAAAGAGTGGAAACAATATATTTCAGTTTATGTTGGGATTTGAATTTGCCCTTGATAAACAATGTAAGGAACAACGTCACCTAGAATATTTAACTAGGTTAACCTTACCTCAATGGATGACTCCTACCAAGTTGGAGAAGCATACTTGTGAAGTGTATACTCGATTTGTATTCTATGATGTTCAAACTGAGTTAGATCGTGCTACGTGGACCTGTTCAATAAAAAGTGTCAACATAGACAGGGAAGCTGACACTTATGTTATTGAACACTTGGATAGAAGAGCGGATAAAATAACAGAGTATAAGGTATGATTAATTGTTCTGTCTTTTTACAAATGGTGGTATCTAGATCAGGTATCATGCAGATCATACTGACTTGTATTAATCTATATATGTTTTGTAGGTTGTGCATGATTTGAAGGAGTTAACAACTGAGTGTACTTTTAATATATTTGGGCATCATGGTTGTTTATGCAGACATGTATTTAAGGTGTTTTTAAACGCGGGTGTTGAAGCTATACCTAAAAGATACATTTCCAGACGATGGAGACGTGATATAATGTCGACCAAACTTCAAAACAGTCGATAAAGAATCTGCGATGTAGACAATGATTGACGTAGATTCTTAAATAATACGTATGATGTAATGGATGATGTGTTGGACATATTGCGGGATGACAAAGAGAAGATAGCTGCATTTTTGGAGACTATAAAAGTAATGAGGGATGGCTTTGAGAAGGAACGTAGATACGAACCTACAATGAAACGTAAGAAACGTGGCATTGACCAAATGTTTGGGTTTTCTCGACCTCAAAATGTTGATATACACCCGCTACTGGTATAAGGAACAAAGGTTGCGGGACGTTAAAAAGAATGGTCGGTGCTGTTGAAAAAGCGGCAGCGAAGAGTAGCAAGCCAAAGAGGTTGTGTAGAGGATGCAACAAGCTTTCGAACCATTTCTTATTTTCTTTTGTTTACCTTTAATATAGAACAAGAACAAATAAGGAATTCAATAGTTATATTGATTTTGAATAACTATTTTCTGTTTATTGAGGATTAGTTTATGATTACAGTTTCCAATAAACATGTTATTTAATATGATGAGCAAAACTTGTTTTTTGTTTGTTTGTTCCCAACAATATGATACACAGTCCTCTTAATTTAACTCATGTGATACATATTTTATACATCTGATACACTTTACAGTTTACAGTATACACCTTACCCCTGATGTATTCCACATCACAGTATACACTTTACAAAGATACATACACTTTACATTTGTGCCATATAACCTTGTTTTCAAATGACCAAAGTTACTAGAAAAACGTTTTTTACGATGTTCTTTTAAAAGTGATTGTGATACCCTAATGTACACCTGGGACAGTGTGGTACATGTTGAACACTGGTGACAATGTCAATGTGCAATTTACAAGTTACACATACACAAAGTGATGTATTGTGATACATTTCACACTAGTACAATATATTCTTTTTAGGGTGTGAGCCTGCACTATACATTTGTACCATAAACATTTTCAACTTTATGTGATACCATGTAGTACATCTGCTCTATATATTATTATATATATTTATCAAATGAACAACATAACAAGTTAAGTAAATCCACACATCAGATGATATTCAAGGCAACCCATATTCATATTCACTTTTTCCCAACCTGTTTCATAAACCTAGTTTACCCAAAATGTTGCCAAATCTAACTGTGTACTAAAATGCTACCATATAGTACTTACAAAAAAGTAGTCTAAACATGGAAAACTAATATTCAAAATGTTATTATATTATTGACCATAGATCCTATATGCTTCCAAGACGTGTTTCCCTCTTTGCTTATGCCGCAGTTAGAATGTGTGTCCTTTATTTTAATCAAATGAATTGAACATTTCACCATTTACTACCATGAATGACCTCCTTAGATATGATAACTGACAGCAAAAGTTTGGTTGTGTACATGTGTTTCAGGATCTCTAGTTGTTTTGCATGTGTTCTTCCTTCCATATAAAGTCCTGACTTCCACTTATACGGTAACTCTCCCATGCAACACTCCATATGGTACATCAAGAACACACAACAATCATGAGAATTCTTTTTTTGTGAACCACTTCATTACAATCTTTACTGGATCCATCCCTGCCATAACTTCATACACTGGATGTTTAACATTGTTTTGGTGTTGGGTTAATAGTAAGTGCTGCAAGTATGTACAAGCTCATTAATATTATGATACCATAAAAGCATTGCATATGAATATATAAATGTAACAAACATTAGTTCTGGTATTTCTAACCAAAAATATCCGGTATTTCCTCGTACTCGGTAGGTGTTGCACTATCATGTTCTTAGTTGTTTTTGATCAAGAATGATGGTCGTTTGAAATTCAATACTACAACATAAAAGTAGAGGTCTCGGATGAAAGGGAAGAATAACTGCATTAGTTCTGTAGGTGCAAGGCTTATTAGTTAACACATAATAAAAAATAGTAATACCTAATAATTAACTTACCAACTCAACTTCTTTGAACGTAACCAGATTTACATCATCACCCACTGCTGCTAATATATTGGAAAAAAAACTTAAACTTCACATCCTCATCTGTGTTTTGATCCAGCATGGATTTTCTCTGTAATATTGTGTAACGATATATACTATTTTTACAAGTAAGCTATTTAAGTAACAGATATCATACTATGGTAAAAAAAAAAAAGTAGACGACTTACAATTATTGTTGTGTGCATGAACAACCTTCGTGGTGATATCTTGGTTCGGAATCGCTCCTCATGGTTCAGTAATGCAGCCCAACTGTCAATTACATTACAATATATCGTTGTTCTTGCACAAATGGATTCTATTGTACCCCTCAGAGTCACCGCAGTAGTTAGTTCATAATTTATTGTTCTAAATAGATGCAATAAGAAAGTTAACACGTTGTGTTGAAATACATAGCATATTGGTTTGACAGCCGCATTTATCCACGCATAATTTTTATTCGCCGTGGTAGTCTCTATTGTATCAAGATCTCACATCTCTTAATCTAAAGCGATCTCAACGAATCACCTAACTTTGGTTCCCTCTTAATTGGTTTTGGAGCATCACATATTGACTTCACTTTTGAGTTCAATGAAAACATCATTCTATTAAGAGGATGTATAGATGATAAAGGGTTCGGACATGGAAGTTCCTTAGCAGGTGAGTCTATACCAAGATCAAACTTCAAAATGTCAAATGTTACGAATTTCTTCATTTTTCGTGTTTGGCATAACTTTTTTCAATCTTCGTCTGTGTTGTAGGACTGTTCAATGCGTCTTCATCTTCAAGTAGTGAACCTGGAACAATTTGCATCACACTTTCATCTCTAGGTAGTGACTTATGAGGATCATTATCTGTGGAGGTATTGACTACTGTCAGTGTACCACAGGCAGGTTCGTGTCCTACTTCTCGAACAGCGACCTAATGTTATCTTCAAGTAGTTATCCTAATGTTGGTCAACATTGCAATTTCTTTCTTTGATACGATTGAATCGAACAGCGACCTAATGTTATCCTTATAATCCCGTGTTAATACATATTATGAGTAACGTAAGGTATGTGTCCTATTTATCTAAAAAATTATTCTTGATTCTATTAATAACACAAACCTGCAAAGTCGTATCCGATGTGACATTCAGAATGTCTTCTCTCTCACTTTGCATGTGTGAAGATGACCTCACATTTTCCTTACCATCACGCCGAACAAAACGCCAAGTTTCGAATCCTCCGTCTCTCAGCTCTAGTACTTCTCTTCTATGCAGGTACTCCGTATTCCAAAAACAAATTGTTGGGTATGTTCTATCCACCTCAAATTTGGTGGACTCCGTAATATCCGCATGCAAAAGCTTGAATATTGAAAAAAATGTTATATATTTTAGTACTTTATGTAGTTTATATATATATATATATATATGCAATGATAATTGACTCACCATAGGAAAGGTAATTGGCTTTAAGTAGTACGTCTCTTGTCTCTACTCTATTCTATACGTGTCAAGATTGTCCACCAAGTAAAAAGCGAGTTTTGAAGGGATGTAATCCGTCTTCATATTTAACAAACGACCGAATCCAATTTCTTCCACAACCCTTTTCTATTGTTGGTTTAGAGATTTGATACCCACGTATAGGGGTCTTGGTGTAGTACGTATGTTTACCGTCTGAAGCTTTCCCGTCTTTTTCTTCTTTAAACTTTTTGCAACAACCTTCTTTGCAAGATTTTTCTTCACTGAGTTATCACCACCAATCTTGCTCTTCACCTTACTACCCTTCTCAGCCGATCGTGTTCTTACCGAAAGTTCAACATCTGTGCGGTCATCAACTACTCTTTTACTGTGGTTAGCCCCTACTAGTAAGAGGCTGTTCGTTCCATTAATTAATACTCTATGTTTTATTAATTCTGTAAGATCCAAACGCTCAAACATTATATCCAGATTCAACGGACGCTTTGACTTTTTTGTCATTTTATCATCTTTGCTCCTATCCCTTTGATGTGAAACCTTGGTAGTATGACTTCTTGTCTGCATAGATCCAACCGTAGCATTTGAACTCTTCTGTTTTTTTAGTGCAACCACATTTTCTGGTTCAGTTGACTTCTTAGCTCCAGCCGTCACAGGTGCTTTTGATTTTGTACTTTTAGGTGTCATTGGTGTACTTGTGATCTTATCCTTCACATGTGTTTTTGATTTTATATCTTTGGTAGTTGCTTTTGTACTATTCGATTTCACCAGTGTAGTTGATTTGTTACACTTGACTGGAGTTTTCACGCTCTTATCTTTACACGCTCCCTCTTAAATAGTAGCTTTAGTTGGTGTAACTATGAGGAACGACTAATGTATAATCTTCTAAGCATCAGTCAGCTATGTGATCTTGGATACATACTAACCTTTCAACTATGTGTTTATCTGGTTCTTGATGTGCACAATGATGTGGTCCTCGCTGGTAGTCGAAAGAGTGATTTTTATATAATAAACATGGAGAAGAATGCCAATGGAGAAGCTATGTGTTTTCTTTCTAAAGAAATGGCCAAACAAAACTGGCTACGACACAAACGTCTCTCTCAACTAAATTTCAAAACCCTAAACAAACTCTCTAACAAAGATCTTGTTATTGGCATGCCAAAAATGAACTTTGTTAAAGAAAAACTTTGTGGAGCTTGTGAAAAATGAAAACTTAGGAAAGTAGGAAAAGATATATGCTGGTCATAGTAGATGAGTTCTCATGTTATACTTGGGTTTTCTTTCTCAAGTATAAGAGTGATTCTACTGAAGAAATAATATGGTTCATCAAAAAGTCAGAGACCTTAAATGGCCAACTAGTCAGATCTGTTCGAAGTGATAATGGCACTGAATTCAAAAACATTTTCCTAGAAGACTTTTTCAATGACAAGGGAATCTCCTAGAATTTCTCTTCTGTCCGAACTCCTCAACAAAATGGTGTTGTGGAAAGAAAGAATCGGACATTGTGTGAAGCTGCTCGTTTAATGCTGAATGAATCAAATCTTCCAACCTATTTTTGGGCTGAAGCTATCAGCACTGCATGCTTTACCCAAAATAGTTCCATCATAGCCAAAAGGCACAACAAGATAGCCTATGAAATCTTCCATGGTCGAAAACCAAAAGTTGGCTTTCTACATGTTTTTGGCTGTGTATGCTATGTGCTAAATTATAGAGAAAATCTTGGAAAATTTGATCCAAAGCCGATGAAGGAATATTTATGGGATATTCTTAGTGTCCAAGACATACCGAATTTTCAATCTCCAAAGACAGTGTATTGATGAATCTATACGTGTCAAGTTTGATGATCTTCAGACGTGTTCTCTTACAAGCAATGTAGAAGAATTAAATCGGTGGATAAACTCTTGTGTAGGAGATTTGCCACTTTATCCTTACTCTCCAAAAGTAATGACACTCCATCCTCTCCTCCTCCAAACACTACCCTGTCTTCTGAACCTGTACACAATCTTCCATCCTCTTCTGGAATTATCTCTTTAGAAGAAGAATCTCAACCACTAAACTCTCTCTCCTCACCATCCGATCTCCCTTCCACATCCCTATCAAATTCATCCATTCCTCCTCCTTTACCTCCAGCCTTAAAATGGACAAAAAGATCATCGATTGATCAAATTATTGACGACCAACAAGCTGGTGTTCAAAACAGAAGAGGAATTGGAAATCTTTGTCTCTATGTGAATTTCTTATCCTCATTGAACCCAAACAAATTGATGAAGCTCTATCCGATCCAAGCTCGGTTTCGGCTATGCAAGATGAGCTCTCTCAATTTGAGATAAACAAAGTATGGAGATTGGTTCCTTGTCCCTCTCAAAAAACCATTACAGGAATCAAGTGGGTTTTCAGAAACAAGATGGATGAAAAAGGCACTGTTATTCGCAACAAAGCAAGGTTAGTTGCTCAAGGCTATCGTCAAGAAAAGGGATTGACTATGATGAAACCTTTGCTCCTGTTGCTCGGTTGGAAGCTATTCGAATTTTTCTTGCTCATGCTGCTTACAAGAATTTTCGGGTATTCCAAATGGATGTGAAAAGTGCCTTTCTAAATGGAGAGCCAGCTGAAGAAGTCTATGTGAAACAACCACCTGGATTTGAAGATCCAACACATCCATACTATGTATATCGGCTAGATAAAGCATTGTATGGACTGAAACAAACTCCTCGTTCCTGGTATGACACGCTCTCCGATTTTATTCTAGACAATGAATATGTTGGAGGAAAAATGGACAACACTCTCTTCTTCAGAAAATCTAAAGGCAATATCATTCTTGTTCAAATCTGTGTTGATGATATTATTTTTGGAGCCACCGATGAATCTATGTGCGATGAGTTTATCTTTCTCATGAAAAGTAAATATGAAATGAGCATGATGGGTGAGCTTACTTTCTTTCTTAGTCTACAAGTCAAACAACTTCTAGAAGGCATTTTTAAAAATTAAAGTAAATACATTAAAGACCTATTGAAAATATTTTAGTTTGACACTTGTACACCAATGAAGACTCCAATGGCTCCTCCTCTTAAACTTCATTCTGACCTTGTCAATGTTACCAACTATCGGGGTATGATAGGTTCTCTTCTTTATCTTACTTCAAGTAGACCAGGCATTATGTTTGCTAGTTGTCTTTGTGCTCGTTATCAAGCCAATCCCAAGGAATCTCACTTAGCTGCGGTTAAACAAATTTTTCGGTATCTAAAAGGTACCATGAATCTTGGTCTTTGATATCCCAAAGATTCAGGTTTCGATCATATCGGGTATTCAGATTCTGATTTTGCAGGTTCCAAGATAGACCGAAAGAGCACTACTCGGAGTTGTCACCTTCTAGGAGGAAAGCTTATCAGCTAGTCAAGTAAGAAGCAACATTCAGTCTCAACCTCTACTGCTGAAGCCGAATATGTTACAGCTAGAAGTTGTTGTGCTCAAATATTGTGGATGAAAAATTAACTTCATGATTATCATCAGATTTTTTCAAAAATCCCAATACTGTGAGATAACTCCAGTGCAATAGCTATTGCAAACAATCATGTTCTCCACTCAAGATCAAAGCATATTGATATAAGGTATCACTTCATAAGAGATCATTTCATTTCATTCCAGTTGATTATCAACTAACCGATCTATTTACAAAGCCTCTTGATGAAGCCAGATTCAACTTCCTAATCGGCGAATTAGGTATGTTCTATTTAGAATAGAATAAATATATATAGGGTTGGGTTCACGTGAGACCAGCTTATTTCCATGAGACCCGTGAGACCACCTTTTTACTCTTGAAACTTCACAACAAAACCACTGTGAAGGTAAAAAAAATCTGAACCTTCATAGCAAAAACACTATGAAGTTTACCTACATAGCAAAAACACTGTGAAGGTTCATATTTTTTTTACCTTCACAGTGTTTTTGTTGTGAAGTTTCAAGTGTAAAAAGGTGGTCTCACGGAAACAGGCTGGTCTCACGTGATCCCAAATCTATATATATATATAGGATACAATAGCATCGGCTACTAGCCGAAAGCCTCTATCATGTGCACCATCGGCGAGTATCCGAATCCTCAAACTTGTGCACCCTTCGGCGAGTATCCGAAAGACTCCTACTTCTGTACCATCGGCGAGTATCCACATCCTCAAACTTGTGCACCATTCGATGAGTATCCGAAAGCCTCTTAATTGTGCACCCTTCAGCGAATCTCCAATTTATGTCTAAGCCACCATACTCGGCGTGTCCCCGATAATCAACTCCATTGTTTAAAACACTCATCGAGTCCCCGACTTGTTCTTGATACACATTACTCCATGAGTCCCCGATTATTCCCTAAGCCACATTCCTCGGCGAGTCACCGAAAGTTCTTTAACCCTTCCACATAACTAGGCGAGTCTCTGAATGAATAAAAAAACCCTTCCAAATTCTTATCGTGATGACCAAGTTTTCTTCGTGCTTATCCATGCACGTCATCTGTGTCAGATCATGCACCGGTTTTAACCCTGCAGTTTCGAATTCTGACCCTTCAATCACCAAAAAACCATCATTACCTTTCTCTTTAAACACATATATATCATAACCGCTCCCTCCTTTTTCTTTTTACTGCTATCAACTTCATCTTCTTTCTCTCGCACGAAAACCCTAAAACCTGCAAAATCTTTCTTTTCAGCAATGGCATCCGCATCCACTCCTACGAAATCCCCAAAGGCATCAACTGCTTCAACACTCACCCGTGAGTCATTATCCTTTCCTGCATGCAACCACATTGCTCACTTAGCACTCGATCCTGCTCATCCTGAACTCAATGAAGTTTCGTGGTTTCTTCAACGCACTCCTCTTCAATATGCTCTCACTACTTAAACAAAGATGAGTAAGTTTCTTCTAGGCAACTTCTGGTTATCGGGTGCTTACGACGACACCACCAAAGAGATCTCTGCTTCCGTTCTTTCTACTGAGGAACCAGACGTCATATTCAACGTTGAGGATCTTTGTACCATTCTTCATCTTCCCACCCACACTCTCTATGAGACATTTCCTATTGGAAATGAGCATGAAGCAGTTGTTATCACTCTCAAATATTTACAAGACACAAAGTTTAAGGCCAAATCAAAGGGATCGGGCACTCTTCTGAAGAAAAATACGAAAAATGTATCGAATTTCTTCTTCTCGCATATTATTCACTGCCTAAGCAAGAAGACAGGAAGATTTGATCAATCTCCCTCCTACCTCACCAAATTGGCTCATGCCCTGATCTTCCAGAGGAAGATTGACTATGTTGCATATTTTTTCAAGGAGATTGTCTCTTCCTTTACTCATGTTGGCCGATCTCAGGTACCCTTCCAACGTTTCTTGTCTTTAATTATCAAGCATAAATTAGGAGATAAACTTTCTAAAAATGATGAAATTTCCTACGACCTGCAAACCCACCAAATCGGCAAGCAAGTTCTTCAAAAGGGACCCCTTGCCACCGATAACCCCCTTAGACCGGGTATGATTGCTTTTGCCTAAGACACTACTATTGTTTGGGGTGACACTGAGGAACCCATTCAGGGACCTTAGGATAGCTCACAGTCTCCGATTACATCTACCCGAGCCACCGATGTGCCCAAGATTAAGAAAAAGTCTAAACCATCTGGTACGTCAACCTCCGCACTCGCTTTCAAGGCCCGAAACCGAAAGAGCCTTCAGTTTCCACCCAGGCCTCTAAACCTTCTCACAAGCGGAGGAGCTCCAAAAGCCCCCTAAGGTCTCCTCAAAGAGACCTAAGGGAACCTCAAAGGTCAAAAACTCAAATCGGTGAGTGTTGAAATTGTCCCTACAAGACCTAGGGAATCCGATATAACCCCTCCTGGCTCCTTCGTGCCTTCTCAAAAAAACACGATTGATTTTTTGGGTATCCGAACTGAACCGTTATCAACTTACTCCTTAGTTGACGAAGATGACTTGGAACTTTCCCCAGTCCAAGGTCCCTCTTATCCACAACCCGAGTTTCAATATCTCGTGTCAAGCCCCCCTCCTAATGAAGGTACATCAAAACAAGGTGTATCCGAAGGAGCCACCCATTCTGCTGACTTCTTATACTCCGATACTACATCCTGGGTGCACACTACCCAAGTATACACTCATGATCAGGTTTAGGACCCCCAAGTAGATGACTCCCCTCTCAAAAGACATGTCTCTCCTCATGTCTCCCCGCCCCCCCCCCCCCCCCCCACCATCTTCAGCTACCCCAAAGTCACCTCCCCCAACTTCGGTGAAGCCAAATCCCCCAC
Source organism: Silybum marianum (assembly GCA_036898165.1). Classification (NCBI taxonomy): domain Eukaryota; kingdom Viridiplantae; phylum Streptophyta; class Magnoliopsida; order Asterales; family Asteraceae; genus Silybum; species Silybum marianum. Next base: position 36,268,205 of record CM072530.1, on the reverse strand, counting down.
CCCCTCTCACTTCGGACACCCTGAAATCCCCCCCAAAGAAACCATCTCCTTTGGTGGTTTATTCCTCCTCGTCATCACCATCTTCTTTTCCGAAGGATGGTGATCAACCACTAAATATGCTAGCGCAAGCTACCAATGCCACTGATGTCGTCGAAACTCTACTCGATGCTTTTGGATCCTTTGCTGCTAATGTCGGGAATCGTGTCCAACTTCTTGAAGAAAGTGCTACTAGGAAAATTCAAACCCGTGAAAATATGGATGCTCTAATTAATGCCACCGGTCACCTCTTTGTTATACCACTTGACGATGAACCTTTAGTTACGGGTAACACTGGATCAACTATTGGTGAGGCTATTGAATTTACGGGTGCAACCATTCAAGGGAAAGGAACTAGTGTCCAAACCATTGAAGATGCTGATGAGGCCAATGCTATGTCTAAGGGGGATAAAAAGAAAGACAAAGGCAAGAAGCCAACGACTGACGCCGAGCAACTGGACGATATGCAACAAAAGAAGGCAGAGAGAGTCAAACGGCAAAGAGGTTTAGAAGCTGACACTCTTAAACTAAAACCTGCCTCCCAACCCAAGTCCTCTTCAGTTCTTCCAACCGAACTTCAACTACCCGCTTCTGTGAGAGAGCTAGCTCTAAAAGCTCAACAACAATATGACAGAGAAAAAGAGCACCCAGAAAAGTTTGCTCAGCAAGAAGCCTCTCAAATTGAAGCCACTGATCCAATTCAAGCTCAGAAGAAAGAATTGGATCGCATCAAATTATTGGAAGCCGAGAAACAGTCGGACATCGAATAGTTAAAAAAGCGAATTTCCATTTGATCATATTACTCTCCGATCACTGGCACCTCTATCCACCCTCTTAAACCAAGAACCACTTCCATTCTTGTCACTGTTAAAAGACAAAATGCATACAGTCGGGTAGAGAAGTTAGAGTGGCTTCAAGGCTTTGGTGTTTTTGAGTGGATTGAGCTAGGCTATCTCCTCTCTCAAAGCAAGAGAAAGTTAAAAGATGATGTTCTCAAAGAAATCTTTGAACACATCTCAAAACTTGTTTAAATTCAAAAGGAGCACAACATAAGGCTCACTCCAGAAGAGGAAAAGCGACTGAATTTCATTCAAGAGAACTTTTCCTAGGGGATCGGCGGGATCAACTCAGAAACCACATCTCGGCTCCTGATCTTCGAATTTTCTTTGAAGACTCCTATGGAACTACCCAAATATTTAGGACCAATTACATTTCCCGAGCCGACACCTCCTTTCTTGAAGCCATCATTGGAGTAGTCCCGATGACCGATGATGGAAAAACAATCTATCAACTCATTCGCAACGAACTCAACAACCGACTCCCTTCTTCTACAAGGGATCCATTTGAAGGAAGTTGATTTTTTCTTTGAACTTTCACTATGATGTAATTTCAATGTGATGATTAATGAAAGTTTCTTTTGAGTTATCTTCTGTGTACATATTTTTGCACATATTTTTTTACTACACATATTTTTATATACTGTGATTATCAGATACATAAGATACAATAAAAAAATGTATCTATGTGAAAAGAACCCAAAAGAATTAGAAAGGGTCAAACAGTACTTAAGAGTTCCTTTTATACTTTCTAACAATATATTGGTATCATCATCAAATAGGGGGAGATTGTTGGGTCACCGATGATTTGTTGTTGACTCCTCAATCTGTTTCCTTAATTTATATATCTTGTGTTTTAGGTTCTTGAAGAAGTCTGGCAGAGCTCAACAAGTTCAGCGAATCGAAGACTAGCTGATACATAAGGAAACATATCAACATTCTGGAAAATGAAGATATGGTAGCCGATAGTACCCCAGACTTGAGCCGAATCCAAAGCCGATCATCCGCCGAATATAGACAGAAATCGGCTAGTAGCCGATAGGTAGCACTAGCCGATATGTTCCATAACATATCTTCGGCTAGTGACTACACTTGTTCATTTCGGTGAACATTTATGAAGATACTCCTTTGTTCACAATAAATACAAAAACGTGTGAATCAAGCCTTAATTTCAAACATTCTCCTTAAAACTCCAGAAAGGGTTGTTTGTCTTTATCTTGTAAAGTTGATGTGACAACTGAAGACGTGAAGAAAAGATGAACAGTGTCTTGTCATTTCTCACAATACTATAACGAATGGCTTGTTCTTTCTCTAGTACTATAAGGAATGGCACCATCTTTTGTCCAAAGAATATACGACTATCAAATGATATTGTGACAAGTATCCCCATGCATTTAACACATGAGCACTATAAAAGGATAAGAATTCCATCCATGCAAATTACGCTTTCAACAAGAAATCTTGTAAGTGTTTAGTTTGGATTCGTCCATCTGAAAACTTTTGTTAACTTACTTTGTGTTTTGTTGTACTCTTATTTTCTCTAAGTGTTTTAGATTGTTAGAATAGATTTATCTATTCTTTTCTGCAACAATTAGTTTTCTAAGTATAATTCTTGATAATTTTATCATAAAGAAATTAAAAACGTGAATTATCCAGTGTAATTGTATTCAACCCCCCCCCCCCCCTCTACAATTCCTTGCTTACTAGTCATTACCCTAAACGGGACCAATAAATTGTTACCCACATTATGTAAATGATATTGTACCATAATTTACATTAGTAAAAACAATGTTGATTACTTTATTGGAATAATATGGTGGTGATCCATGTTCAATTGCAAGATACATTTAAGTTTGTACCACATGTACCACCTTTACCAACAAACATTGTATACCACAATAACACAAAACTGCTTGTTTACTTCACATTCATTATGATGTGTCCCTTTGGCTACCCTTATATTACCTAATAAGGCAACATCAACAACATGATCATAACATATCCATAGGATGCACAAGGGGAATTGCAGAAATTTGTATAACACAATAGACTCATAAATAACTTTCCATGTTTATGTATGTACCACATGACCACATGTATATACCTATGTCACCTACATTATAAAAAATCCAAACAGAATGCAAGACATTCCCTTCATCAACCAGGTACTATATGTCTTTAAACCACACATACACATTTATAATTTGAGTATCATAACAAAACACTATATTTACAAAATGATGTTAACATACATCATCATTTATCACATTCAAACACATTCAGGGTATCTTGTTGATCATTAGAAACACACCTATATTGCCAAAATGTTATTTATCACAGAGCAAGTTTTATCATACACATGTAGCACATGTCTTTAAATAGGACATATCATAAACATGTACCACATATGTTTAAATGAGACATATCAACACAGTATGTATGCATGTGATTTGAAAAGTACCAAAACCCTTATTGTTTCTAAAAACCGATTAAACCATAAAAATCGGAAAAAAAAATTCAACAAAATTGATTAACGACACATTCATGTAATACCCGATATATCAATCGTCGGTTCGTCTTCTGCATATTCGTCCTCAGTGTCGACATCTACTCATCCTCCGTTGTGTTAGAAAAGGTAAATGTTCCCTTCCCCTTCACTCTGATACTCAATGTTCCCTTCCCCTTTGAACTGTGTATAATGCATTAATTAGTGTTAAATAGATTAATACATCCATTTTGAGGTCAAGAACACATAAGTTGTGATGCCTACATCATCTTGCTCCATTGTTGTGATTCGAGTTTCGGAATCAAGGTTGTACCACAATGTCGACGTGGGTTTATGAAAATACCGATGATTTTGAGTATGTTTTATGACGACGAAGGGTTTTTGATTCGTAAAGCTTCTGAGTTTTGTTTTGATATAATTTTGGAAGAATGTTTGGTGAATTTGAGCTCTAGTATTGTTTTTGATATGGTACCTTGATTATCGGCACCCGCCCAAATTAGATCAACATGACAAAAATGTCAAATTACTATGATACCCTTTTCAATATATTTAATATAATTAGATACCATTATTTTAGGTAATATATTAAATTTACTTTACTTTTCATTTGGATCATTGATCAATTTATCCTGGGGATTAGATGAGATCTCATAGTTATCATAGTTTGCCTAGATCTCCCATGAATATATATATATATATATATATATATATATATATATATATAGAGAGAGGCTAGATCTTCTACAACCCATCTAAATGTTACAACCCATGCCTCCCAATCTCAGCCATCCATTTCATAATTCAATTTTTTTTTTATATATAAGGGTATAATAGTCTAATCAAATATCAAAATAAAGAAAAATTTATATGCAAAATAAAAATAAAATCATATTTTAGGCGGTTTCTTTTTAAACATGGTAGTTATCCCAATAATTAAGGAATTAATTCAAAATTCAAATTTTAAATATTAAACAATATCAAATTCTTGAAAATTATGGTAACTGCATAAATCATAATCCTGCAAAAACCTGCAAACATGAATTCGGGTATGAAGGATAAATAACATATGAAAAACACATATCTTTGAAATCAGTGGACATACATCGGCATACTCTACATATATGAATTCAGAAACACCACATATGAAACTTTTTCTATATAAAAAATAAAACCATGAAAAGTATGTAGTGATTCTATGTAAAAAAATAAAACCTATGAAAAGTATGAATATGCATATGAAAAAGTATGAATATGCATATGAATATGCATATGAAAAGTTTTGCATATGACACCATCTTCAAACCTATCTGCAACTCACCATCTTCAACCTCTCTTCAAGGCACTATCTGCAACTTTTCCTAGATCGATTTCATTTCCTAGATCGATTTCTTCACTCGATTCTTCATTCGATCTCTCCAACTTCATCGATTTCTTCACTCGGTCCTTCATTCGATCTCTCCAACTTCATCGATTTCTTCACTCGATCCTTCATCCGATCTCTCCAACTTCATCGATTTCTTGCTTTTCGGTTTCTACAAATATAATCGATTTCTTTGTTGTTCGATTTCATGTTGCTGTTTTCTTCAAAGATCGATTTCTTGATGCTCGTTTTCTTATTTGTTGCTCGATTTTCTTTTGACCACCATCTTTGTTGTTCGAATTCTTGTTGCATATTAGGGAATGAATCGTTCCGATTTTCTGCTGGCCACCATCTTTGTTGATCGATTTGTTGCTGCATATTAGGGAATGAATTGTAACCGTTTTGGTTATGAATCCCAAATCTTCAGGGATAGATAAACTACTTCTTTATTAAAATGGCATATTTTGAATTACCCAAATACCCTTAATTATATTTTTTCATACCCAACGTACCCCTATTGTACTCACCATTTACAATAATGCCACCACCCCATCAGGAACCATCAGATCATATGATCAACCGCTGAGATTGGGAGGCATGGGTTGTAACATTTATATGGGGTGTAGAAGATCCTGCCTATATATATATATATATAGAGGAAGGTTCAAATGAGAACTTTGCATATTTAAAGGAACAAAATGACACTTGTGGACCATATATGATGTGGGTCCCACATAATATAAAATCATTTATGATCTAATATTAAATCATAAATGATTTAATATTATGTGGGACCCACATCATATGTGGTCCACAAATTGTTCCTTTAAGGAGGGATGGTTCTCATTTGATCCCTTATATATATAGGGGCTTAATCAAATGAGAACTTATTAATTTGTGATTACTATGAGATCTAATGTCTGCCAATCAATTTTTTAAATTAATTCGATTTATTTAATTAATAGATAAGGGTATATCAGTAATTTTATTAATTATAATTTAAATATTCTTTTTGTGACAGTAATCAAAGAGATTGATTTTGTTTCCTCATTTTGCTCAACAAATTATGGAAGTTCATTTTTCATATTATCAATTACGTGCAATTTGATGAGATAAAACATATCAGTAAGCGATTGAGGGACGGCGAATGCCTACCCTCAGAATAGTATACCTTCTTTCGACCGAGATTGAAGAGATCGAATTCCTCCAGGGAACACACGAAACAAAGATATGAACTGGGTCGTTGTGGCAAGCGAATCTATTGATAGATATATTGAGCCGGTAAGCAGGGTTGATTGCTGAATAGTGATATGATGTCACGAAAAACGGCTACTCATTTCGTATCAAGCCAGGGTATGCCGATGGTTGGATTGTAGGAGTTTCCGCTATAAAGCAAGAGGCTTGGAAGCTATCTTTTGTCGGATATGTGCTACCTGTCGAATGACCATAGGAGAGAGACTACCATAGTGACATTGAACCCTCGAATATGTTCGAAGATCTCGAAATGATCTTCTAGTTCCGGGGAGAATCGCAAAACTCCATTTCGATCAAGAATTGAATGGACTTTTCCCAAAAAAATGAGATATAGTATAATTCTAATCAAACCCACTATTTTTTATTCGGTTAAAAAGCTTCAACCCTTTTATGTTCTTTGTAATCTCTGTATTTTAACAGTTTTTTTCAATGAAGGTAGCTACAGTGTTTTCAGATGATGATTTCATTGAAGATAACGACATGTTTGATGTTGGAGAGGAAAAAATGTTTGTCGGTGTTAATGGTATACCCAACGATCAACAAAATGGTATGAGTTATGTGTTTATACAAAAGTCTAATTTTTTTAAGTCTTGTTTCTGTCAAAGTGTATTCTGGGAAAAAAAAATTATGAATATGTGCGATACAATTTTATGATCATGTATGGTACATAATCTTATTGTTTTAAGTATTGTTTCCATCAAAGTGTATTATGGGAAAAGTCTGTTATCAATATGTGTGATACAATTTTATAATTATCTAAGGTACAAAGTCTAATTTTTTTTAAGTCTTGTTTTTGTCAAAATGTATTATGGGAGAAATTTTGTTATGAATATGTGTGATACAATTTTATGATCATGTATGGTACAAATTCTAATTGTTTTAAGTCTTGTTTTTGTCAAGGTGTATTATGGGAGAAATTTTGTTATGAATATGTGTCATACAATTTTATGATCATGTAAGGTACAAAGTCTAATTTTTTTAAGTCTTGTTTCTGTTAAAATGTATTCTGGGAGAAATTTTATTATGAATACGTGTGATACAATTTTATGATCATGTATGGTACATGTATATATGGCCAAATGGTTTTTTGGAGTTGCAACGATTACGTTGGTTTGATTTGAACTGATTTTGGTAGGATATTTGTTTTAATTTGTTCTGGTAACATACCTTGAATATAGGAACTCGCCTTATTTAGATAAAGATGAAATACAATGTCAAATTCCAATAATACCCTTTTCTAATAATTTAATTAAATTGTGCTGCTTTATCTTAGGTAATGTCATTATATTTAATTCACTTAACTATAGACCATGGATCAAATATTTCAACGGATGAGATGAGATCTCATAGTTATCATAAATAATTTAGTTCTCCCATGAAGAGTCCCATATATATATATATATATAGAGAGAGAGAGAGAGGGAGGTTCAAATGAAAACTTTGTAAATTTAAAGGAACAAAGGAACACCTTAGGGACCACATATGATGTGGGTTTCCCACACACTAAAAAATCATATATGATTCAATGGTGGGCCCCATTGAATCAGATATGATTTTTTAATGTGTGAGACCCACATCATATTGGTCCACAAAGTGTTCATTTGTTCCTTTAAAGAGGGGGTGTTCTTGGATGATCCCTCCCCTATATATATATATATATATATCCCAAGTCGATATATATATATATCCCAAATCTATATATATATTTATAGACTTGGGATCATGTGAGACAAAACTGTTTTCGTGAGACTTGTGAGACCACTTTTTTACACTTGAAACTTCAAGTAAAACACTGTGAAGACCCTTTGTCCCGGCCATTGTAGCACGTGTGTCGCCCAGGGCATGAGGGGCATGATGACTTGACGTCATCCTCACCTTCCTTTGGCTTATCACCGGCAAGCAAAACACTGTGAAGGTAACATTCCTAGTGTTTTTGCTGTGAAGGTTCAATTTTATTTTTTTACGTTCACAGTTTTCATTATGAATTTTTAGGTGTAAAATGTCGTCCCACGGATCTCATGAAGACAGGTTGCTCTCATGTGAACATGTATTTTGTTTATTCAGTCTGAATATTTCTTTGTAACTAACCATAGATAAACTTATTAAAGCTAAATTCCTAATTCGTGTAACTAACTATAGATAAACATAATCAAATATAGGATAAACATCTCATTTTAGATATAAAAAATCTAGAATATAATTAGGATAATCATTGACTTCTAACAAAATGGACACTTAATTATTGTTTTTATAAAAAGTTATATTATTAAACAAAAAATAAATTATTTCGTTATTAAACCTAAATTAAAAGATAACAAAAAAATTGAATTAAAGAAATTACATAAAAAAGAGAGTTTTTAAATGAAAGAGTAAAAGTCGTTTTCTCAAAATCAAATAAAACCATTATAACATCAATAGAGACAGAAAAATAAAATGAATCATTAAAATCAAAATGTATCTCGTTGCATTGCGCGAGTACCCGTCTAGTATATAGAAAACGATTCAGGCGAGTATCATAACAATTTAAGAAAACAAGGAAAACTTTTTTAATGTACAAAATCATATGTGATTTTGTACTAACATCAAAAAAATGACACGGGTGACTTTTTTGGCGGGCTAAATCGCGGAAAAAGTCGCGGCTAATCATATATGATTTTATACATGAATTTTTTTTTTGTACAAATAACTCTCCACTTCAATTGGTACTTTTTCACAAAAAGTAGACATCTATGGTTTGTGTAAACTGGTTGTTTTACACAAGCATCAACAGAAGTATGAAAGAAAATTGGAGTAATTTCTAAATAACAAATTGTGGTACTTACATATTGGTCGCACCGGAAAACGAGCTTAACGGTTTTGATGACTGAATAGCTGTTGTCCCCACCCTTTATTTTCTTTCTACCGATAAAACATAAGCTATGAGTGGAAGCTGCTGTGCTAACTGGCAAGAGAATGGGTGGGTTTGATATGAATAAAAAGATGCACAAAAAATGCATATATGTAAATATATGCATACAAGTACACAGAGACACATACATACATAAATATATTATAATTACACACAGAATCAATACAAAGTTCAAGTTTGTAGCACTCATATTAGTAATATATGCATAAAACATGTCCAAATATAAGAAGTGTTCTTCATTTTCCTTTTACCTGTAACAAAATGGCTTCAAAACAAAAATGACATAATGAGTCAAAGTCTTTAAAAAATAAATAACCATACCTCACTAAATATCATGCCAAACCCAAGTTGATGTTTATATTTAGAGCCAAAATTTTCATATTTTTTGCTTGCTTTTGCTTTTGTTTTCCATTCTAAACAAAATCAAAGACGTTGGATGTGTATCTTTCTTTGAATCGATAACAAACTCGAATTATATGTACTTTTACAAAAAAAAATGCAAATAAAAAATGTTACAATCAAGAATGTCGGCCAAAAGACGTAAACTAACATAAAAGAAACATATAGGTAAGATGAATCGAACGAGAAAATATAAACCAAACCACAAGGTGAAAATAGAGAGAGCCAAAGAAGTAAACGTTACCTCGTTGCGCTTCGTTGGTGCCTTAGAAATTGGAGACAACAACAATGGTGTGCTGTTGCCCCAAGGTTATGCTTTCCCGATTCATCCCCTTAACCAGAATTCTACCCTAAAGTTCCTTCCATTCACGAGTTGGGCTGCAAATTAGCTGGCATCTAACTGGGCTTCATTGCTGGTGGACCGGATCTGCTCTTTCATTAAAAAAAATTAAAGTCGTTGTTGGAGACTCAAACATGCGACCTCCACGATAGAAACGCACGTGCATTGCCACAAGGCCACCACTTTGTTTGTGTCCTAGCAACACAAATACATCTTTTAGTCTTCTCAATCAAGTTTTGTTATTCGAACTTCAATGTCAAATTTGGATCAGATGCAGTCTGAATTTGCAGAAACTCAAAACTTCGAAGTTGTAACGAGTTAATTGCCTTTTCAGGTCATTTTGAATCGTCTAAATCCGAGCTCAGATGACCGAGATATAGCCGAAACGCCATAGCCTTGCAAATATGTCAAAATCTTTCTTTTATCCCCTTTTTTGCTCCAAAGTGTTCCGAACCTAACAAAATATAAAACAGATTAATGTAGTTTAGTTTTACCATTTTAACGCATTAACAAGAGGTGATTGAGGAGAAAATAAACTTTAATTAAACGACCGATCATGATACGTTAAAGCCCAATTAATCCAAATAAAGCCCAAAAGATCGATTAAAGCCTAAAAGATCCATTAAAACCCATTAAAAGTCAATAAAACCGAATAAAGAACACTAAAATCGATTAAAGCCCAATAAAAAAACCCTTTATGACTTATTAAGGCTCAATAACACCAAAGGTGACTAATTAGGTGTTTGTATGCAAATATGTATTGCAGACACGTATGTTGTGTGCATTGATAATACCACTAAGACCCACTACGGCCTAATAATGCCCTTTATGACTTATTAAAACCCAATAACACCAATGGTGACTTGTTACATGTTTATATACATGTATATATATGTATGTAGAAATTAGTTTTATTGATTTTTGGATTATCATCCAGAAATAGACCAATGTATTTATTCATTTGATGAATTTTTTATATAAAATTGATTAAAGCCCAATAGAAGTCATTAAAGCCCAATTAAACTCATTAAATCCCAATAAAACCGAATAAAACGAATAGATCCACTAAAACCCACTAAGATCAATTAAAGCCCAACTAATATCCATTAAACCACTATAGCTTAATCAATAAGACCCTTTATGACTTATTAAGGCCCTATAACACCAATGGTAACTTATTACGTGCTTGTATGCAGATATTTAGTGCACACATGTATATGGTGTATATTGAGCTCAATAACCCGCTAATATCCATTATAGCCTAATACGGACCACTAAACTACAATAAGACCCATGTAGCTAGCGATGGTGATTTACCCCGCTCTCTTTGGGGAACCTAGTTCACCCGCCCAATTCATGGTCGGGGATTCCCCGTTAAAACGGGTACCGGGGTCGGGGTTGGGGATCCCCTAAATGTTGTAAACCGGGTCCGGGGCCGGGTAATGTATTCCCGAACTCGCACCGACCCCGTATATATATATTAACTAAAAAAATATATTTTTTAAACTAATTTTTACCATTTTTTAAACAATTTTTTGTTTAACCGTGGATTGACCGGGAATAAGCACAAAAAAGCCAGGGATGGGATTGATTCCCCGTACCCGCCAAGGACCGGGGACGAGATAGTGAAACCGGGGCCAGGGCCGGGGATTGCATTCCCCGTCAAATCCCCGCCCCGTTGCCAATCCTACATGTATCTCAATAAGAACCAATAAACCATAATAAGACCCACTAAAACCAATAAAACATTTATTAGTCACTAAAGCCCACAAACACCAATGACGTCCATACATATGTGTGTGTGTATATATATACATATGTTTGATATATGCATATGATATTGTATGTATACATAAATGCATAAATGTAAGAAATAAAAATAAGCATTTACAGATAGAAAATACGAAAAAATACCCAAAAATGAAACTTTATTAAAATTTTGTCCCCATCCCGAACGAGGAATATAATCACATCCCCATCCGCACAAGGAACAGCGAATCGGGGATTTTTTTTTCCGTGTTAATTTAAGATGGTTTAAATCAAATACGTTAAACACCACATTCTATCAATAATGGTTTATGTTTAAATCTCACATACTTCCATAATCTGCTTTTATAAAGTATCAAATATTCATATGTGAACAAAATCACAACATCATACGTAATTGTTTGATCAAATGCTTTTGATTTTCAACTTTTTTTATGTTAAAATATAAGATAACTTAAATAGAATATATAGGGTCAGGTTCAGGGGAAAACCTCAAAAAAATAGAAAATTAAGAATATCATAGGAGCCCTCCATCTGAACGTTATGCATAAATGCATACCGGGAATTTGTAACATGCACACGTGCATATGAACTTGTGCATAACATGCATTCGTACATAAAAAAAAAAACAGTTTCAATTGCTTGTATGCATTTGTGCATACCATCCGGATGGAGGGCTCCCAGGGTGTTCTTCAATTTTTTTTTGAGGTTTTATATATAGATGGTGGTTCAGGGGAAAATGCTAAAAAAAGAAAAAAAAAACTTGATAACACCTTGGGAGCCATCCATTCAGACGGTATGCACAAATGCATACAAGCAATTGAAGGTGTTTTTTTTCTATGCACAAATGATGTTACAAATTACCAGTATGTATTTGTCCATACCGTCCAAATGGAGGGCTCCTAGGGTGTTCTTCAGTTTTCTATTTTTTTGGCGTTTTCTCCCGAACCTGTTGAATGATACAAATACAAACCAGTTGAATGTTACAAACTATACAAACTTGTACAACTCAATATAAAAATAATTTTTTTCATTATTTTTTTTCATCAAATGCTATGATTTAAGATATTATTACACATATATTTGTTTCATAATGTAAAAGTTTAACATGTATTTGTTTTCATAAGGTGTAAGTTTCTCATATATTGGTTTCATAATGTAAAAGTTTCACATGTGTTTTTTTATGTATTTTTTTCACCTGTAATTTTTTCACAATGTGAAACAAACATATGTGTAATAATATTTTACATCATAGCATTTGATGAAAAAAAATCATGAAAAAGTCATTTTTATATTGATTTCTACGAGTTTGTATAGTTTGAAACATTCAACTGGGTTATATTTGAGCTTTCATATGTATATATATATATATATATATAGGCATGAGATCACGTGAGAAATGAAGTTAAGGTGAGAAGTATAAAAATGGAATTTGACCTTTGATCACTTTTAATCTCAAACCCACCTATGAGTTGCGTTTCATACGGGGATTGATCTGGTACATCTCGGTGTATCTTATCTCGGTACATCTGATCCTAATGTGTATCCAATGGTGGAGATCCTTTATTACCTTTCTCACCATAATTTTACTTCTCACCGACCCCCAACCCTATATATATATATATATATATATATATATATATATATATAGAGAGAGAGAGAGAGAGAGAGAAAGGATCAAACGAGAATGATCCGGGCGACTATTCCCATGCGACTTAAGTGGTCCTAAACGTCGCCGCTCCAGTTAGTGCAAAATCACATATGATTTTGCACATGAAAAAGGTTTCTCGTGTTTTTGTAAATAGTTAGTGTTCTCGTATGAACCCGTCTCTCTCTCTCTCACACACACAAACACTCTCTCTCTCTATATATATATATATAGAGAGAGAGAGGGAGGGAGGTTTGTTGACCCAAACTTCTTTGAGTGATTTGAATATGATTCCTTAAATACTTAGTGAAAATTCCACTTATAGGAAATTGTTCATATTCGGCGATAGCATACAGTGACTGCGCTCAGTGATCACTGAAAATCAGGAACAATCATTCTATCTTTAAAGATCTGAAGAACAACACTCACACCACAAGACCATTTAGCAATAGTCAAAGGCTTAAGCTGAAGAAAGACTTGATCAACTAAGTGACCTGAAAGCGCTTCAGCGATAACATTAGTCAACTACATAAAGGTGTGAGATCTTGCAAAGCCTCAATGATAGCCGAAGACTTCATCCTTGAAGGTTCTGATTCAGTGATCAAATGGGGCCTACTCAACAAGATCAATGTTGATCTTATCCTTGATACACAAAATTCAAAACCCCATACCTTGTCAGAAAAGGGCGTACGGATTGTCTCTTATATTCCCATCAAATCTGGTTTGGTTACTGTTCATATTCGGCCAAAAGCATGGTTGTCTTTTATAAGAAGGACAAGTCTCAAATAGCAACTTGATACGTGGCATATACCTTTTTCTTTGCATTAAACGCAACGAGCATAAATAGATGAAGAAATCTTCTTCATCTTCATGCATACATATTCTCTTCTAAAACCTCTGCTGCTTTCTCTTCTTGTTCTTATGCATCAAACTTAGTGACTTATTTAGTTGTAATAGAATAGGTTTAAATACTTGTTCTTATTCCGCTTACAATTGTAAATTTGTTTATTCAATAAAAACAAATTTAAAAACCCAAAAAAGCTTGTGTTTGTATACAATCCCCCCCTATAAATTGTTTCTATACTCATTGAACTCTTGTAGACTCCTTTGGAACCAACAATATTCAAGGGAAAACACTAAAAAAAAACTGAAGAACACCCTAGAAGTCGTCCATCCGGTGTATGCACTATATATATATATAGAGAGAGAGAGAGAGAGATAGAGAGAGAGAGAGAGAGAGAGGTTCAGGAGAAAACACTAAAAAAGAGAAAACTGAAGAACATCCTGAGAGTCCGCCATCTGGACGGTATTTTTTTTCCTATGCATTAGTGCATATGCACAAATGCATATACGCGATTGGAGCTCCTTTTTTATGCATCAATTCATAAGTATGCATTAGTGCATATACACAAATGCATGTTACCAGATGGCGGCCTCCCAGGGTGTTCTTCAGTTTTCTCTTTCTTAGCATTTTCTCCTGAACCTCCCTATATATATAGCGGATTTTCATGGGAGATCTAGGTTAATCATGATAACCATGAGATCCCATCTCAACCCTAGAATTATTTGATCAATCGTCCACATAAAAATAGCCTAAAATTTATTACATTACCTAAATTAAAGCTATATAAATAATTTAAATAAAAAGAAAAGGGTAGCATAGTAATTTTACTTGCTATTTCATGTTCATCTAATTTAGGCGGGTACCAATATTCAAGGAAGGTACACGTAAACAATAACAGAGCTAAATCAAAAAATATATCAGACGTAAATAAAATCAAATCGTCCTTCAAAGTCTCTGCAAAAAACCCTCTCACTTCCACTCGACGCACGAAAATTCCACCACGGGCATCCGATAAACCCTAGAAAATTACCCTCCGTATTGAATGTGGTACCGATTGCTCTGAAAAAGGTGATTCAATAAAATGGATCAGGAAGATGGAGGTATGTGATACATTATGTGTTCTTTGTTGTAATACTGAATGTGATAACTTGTATATAAAAGATATACCATACATACTCATAAAAAAGGTACCACATGAATTTATATCAACTTATACAAATCATGATACACGAATTAATAAAGATGTACCATACATATTCATAAAAAAGGTACCACATGAATTCATATCAACTTATACAAATCATGATACACAAATTAATAAAGATGTACCATACATACTCATAAAAAAGGTACCACATGAATTCATATTGTATATAATGAAAATATTATCTGCTGTAATAATTTGATGCTTAAATATTCATGGGAATCGACGGAATGAAGATGAGATTGGTTTTGATCTGGTTCTGTTAGAAATAATTTAGGAAATGGGCAAAACGCATAAAATAGCAATTTACTTTCATAAATTTCTTATTATAGCATTGTACTTTTAGTTTTATTTATTACAGCTATATACTTTCAAATTATTTTTTATTAAGGCATTGTACTTTGAAAAATTTATCCAAAATAGCAATGGGTAACTTGTTACCTTTTAAACAAGTTAACCCCCATTTTTCTTTGCTTACATGGCTTAAATGTGATGACATGGATGACACGTCATTTTGATTAAATGACATTAATAAAAAAATCTCTTGCAACTTTTTTTTTTAAATTCTCACTTTACCCGGTTTATTTATTTTTTTCTTAATTTTCTCAATTTTTTTAGTATTTTTTACGTCGCCGCTCTTTTTAAATTGTACAAATTAAATAACTTAGAGTTACATTTTTTTTAACAAATATGATATTTTTCTTCAAGATAGATATTTTATTTATAAGCAAACATAACACCTGTTATTTAATTTTTCTAATTTAGAAAATACTTATTTTGTACTTCTTTTTAAAAATTTAACGATATTAAATGTGTTTTACAAATATTCTTAATATTGTTATATTTTAATGAATATTTTAGAAATAATCTAATTAATTTAATATGTTTATTGAATGATATATCACACTTTTTTTTTAAAACAAGTCGGTATAAATTTTTCAATATAAATATCTTATTTGTATTCTTTTCTTAGTTAAAAAATATTTTTTAAACATTTTTTTGAATATAGGGAAATAAATTGTGATCTACAAATTTTTCTTAATATTGTTATATTTATGACTAATTTAGTTTCGTTAAACTAATCTAGTATATTTATTAAATAATATGTAAAATTAATGTTTTGAAAGTACAATATTGTAATAAGAAATGTTACATCAGCAATATATTACATGTGGACAACCTACATGGACAATGATGTAATAACCAATAAAAAATAATAATAATAATAATAATTATAATAATAATAAGTGAAATAATTGGTCGTTGGAGATTTCAACGGATGGATGTGTAAATGCAGAGATGGTGAAGGGTTTAACCTCTTCAATTGTAATTGATTATCCATCAACCAATCGTTGTGAAACCTCTTGCCATCAACTATGGTTTACCGATTTCCCTTCCATAACCAAAAGAGTGTGGGTATAAATTAGAGTTTGAATATTTGGGGTTGGGGTTTGATCAAGGAGGAACGGTATATACAGTGAGCAAAGGCAACGGTGGACGTCAAGCAAAAGTCGACCAGGTTATACATCGCAACTGGTTTCGGTGCTCTTCGGTAAGTGTTTCTTCTAGTTGATCATTTACAGTTATTTCACATAGATGTCTCGGACCCTCGAGGGGATGTTTGAGGTCTTGGTAAGGTGGTCACGATCACTACAATCGATATATAGTCGCTGTGTGTCCTGGGTACAAAGAGCCTTGAGACACTCAACAAATTTACTGGTTCGTCAAGTTGACGTTAAAAAAATATGGGTTCTGTATAAGTCAAACGTAACTGGTACGACAATGAAGGAATCATTTTTGCCTGCTTATATAAATATATATATATATATATATGTATATATGGATGTATATAAATATATATATGTATGTATATATATATGTATAGAGGTGGGTTCATGCAAGGACGGTAGCAATTTACGAGAATGCGAGGACAATCCTCAGTCAATCATTTTGTACATGAAATTTTTTTCGTGTACAAAATCATATGTGATTTTGTACTGACATGCATAAAAAATGACAACCGTGATTTTTGCTACACGAAAAATTTCGGCTAATCATATATGATTTTGTATGTAAATCATATATGATTTTGTATATTAATCATATGTGATTTTGTACATTAAAAAATTCAGTGTGCAAAATGATTGGCTAAGGATTGTCCTCGCATTCTCGTAAATTGTTACCGTCCTCGCATGAACCCTATTTCTATATGTATATATATATATATACACGTCTGTATTTATATATAGCTTAAATTGAGATGAAACCTTAGAAATCTTTGGTCTAGATATACTCCTGAGTTAAGCTTAAAGAAGGAAAAATGGTATCTATATGGCTGATGGTTCGAAAAGTAGCTACTTCACACATAATATGCATATACTTGCCATGGATTAGGATGCTAGAAGTTGGTGAGGCATAAAATGACATTCATGCATGCGAATACATGCATACTAAATTTGACAAAAGTAAAACTGGTGATGCATGTTTATATGCAATATATATACATGGAGGTATATATGTATATATATATATAAATGTATATATATATATATATATATAAATATGGATGTTCGTGTCACGATCGAAGGTTTCGGCTCGGGAGTAGTTTAAGGTGAAGGGTCGTATTTTATATTCGATTTAAAAGTACGATGATGGAATTGTAGGGGAGGTGCTAACCACTTCAAAGACCGGTTTGGGCAACGACTTGGATTGTGAGTTATACGTGAATTTTTATAAAATGGTTTGAATTTATCGATAATTGGATTTATATATATATCATGCATGCAAATAATATTCGGTATTTTTAATACGTGTTTGAATAATTGTGTGGCAATGGGAATGTACTATGGTATTTATAATGAGACGAGCATGCTGCGTGAGCTTGTCTAAGCCGTAAGAGTGGACACGTTGTGTGAGTTCACCTGCTAAGCTGTTTGAGGTAGACATTCCCTATAATACCATTGTTTGTGTTTTATATTGTTTCGATCACATGCATGATAAACTATGAGGCTTTTGTGAAATTTATTTTGTATATGCAAAACCGGGAATTCACTGGGCCCTAGGCTCACCCAACTCCTTTTTCAAAATAATATGCAACAAGGTCGTCTCATACTCGGGAGTAGTAGCAAGGGGAAGGAGAAAGCTTAGAACCTGTTTAGCATGGAATAAAGGCATGTCAAGACGACATTCGGGATTTCTTTTATGTTCTCGTGTTTAGACGTTTATTTCTTAAGTTTTATTTATATTGGAAATTTTCGTTGCGTTGAATTATTCTAGACTCGTGATATTTTTGATATTTTAACGATTTATTTAAGTTAAATTTTTGGGACGATACAAGTGGTATCAGAGCCTTAGTTTAAGAGAAATAGGTTATTAATTTTAGCCTAAGCTTAAACTGAGTGAGGTTATATGATTTAAATAATGTTATAGTTTGACTTAAATTACTTCTAAGTTTGACAATGTGCCGAAAGATGATAGATTATTATTGTGGTTTTGTAGGACCATCATTTACACCAAGAGAACTAGGCACATTGGCCGTTGTGGGGGTAGGGCCGGAAGCCGTGCGGTAGCTACTGGATTAGCACCAAGAGGTGGAGTTGGGGATCGTGATCGCACGAGCTCTAGCCGCACTAGGAGTTTGATAAGCACTTCTAGAGGGAGCGCGGACGTTCTGAGGGTTGAGTCATCCCAAAGCACGCCTATAGATTACTCTACCTATGATCCATCGGAGGAACCCTCTGAGGAATACACCCCACGTACGCCTACTCGTGAGAATTTGAATGACACCATAGCGAATCTGAATAATGAGAATGATGATCTGAAAAAAGAATTGTGTAAGGTCCAAGAGGAAAAGGACAAAACGGAAGAGTTGTTGAACAACTTGCAAGTAGAACATGCTGATCTAGGTGTGGAGTTGAGCTTGGTGTTAAATGAAAATGATGAACTTTGGGAAAGAAACCATAGCATGGCATGGAAGTGTGTGGAGCTAGAGCGGGAAAAGAGGATTGTCGCCCGACCTTGGAGAGTGCGATTAGGAGATCGAGCTCGCTATTATAAGGGAGCGAGCTCAGAATATATAGGTTTGATCAAAGGATATTTGTCAAGTTGGGCACACCAATACCATCATGGCCCAAGCTTGGGATTTATCTGGAAGTACCATCCAAATAATAGTTATGAAGAATTTGTGAAGATGGCCCACTACCCCATGGACATGCCATAAGTGAAAGGGAGAAGAATAAAGTCTTGATTTAAGTATTTTGTTTTGTTAGGATGTTTTGGTTGTTATCCAGTCATGAACTTCGTTTCTTTTAGTTTTTTTTGGGTTATGTATAAGCCGGTTTGGCATATTTATCAAAGACTTATGTATCCACTCATCGTTTGAATAATTTATATTTTCATGTTGAATCTTGTTGTTTAAATATAAATATTGTTGGATAATTAGTTTATGATTGGGTATAGTTGTGCTTATAAATGTGAATTTTTATCGCACACAGCAATCATGTCTCGTCGGTCAGGAAGGACAACATCTGTTACACCCAATACGGCAGACCCTCCTTCAATAGGGGCTACCCTGAATGTGCAAGAGACCCAACCCGTGTCTTGTTGCGGCTGCAAGGACTGCTAGCACGCGAGGACGAGGTCATGGAAGAGGTATGGGAGAGCCACTCCTAATGAACCTGTACCCTCTGTGCAAGCAAGCTCCGCCTCGGGAAGATGTCGAGGAAGGGGGCGAGGACGTGCCCGTGCAACTGAGGAAGCCCCTGGGGACCTCATCGCTCAAGAGGTGGCAAAAGCCTTGCAAGCTGCCTTGCCCACGGTTATAGCCCAGGTGCGAGAGTTGGAGTTGAAAAATCATGAAGACAGGGTGATAAGAAACAGAAAGGAGGATATTAGTGACTCGAACAATAGGGAACACATGCACGAAAGGTCAAGACCGGCGAGTCCTATTAGCATGGGCTCGAGACAAAAAGGTTGTTCCTATAAGACCTTTTTGGCTTGTAAGCCCCAACTTTTTCAAGGTGACAGTGACCCAGTGGTAGCTTTGAAATGGATAAGAGAGACAGAGGTAATTTTTAAATTCAACAAATGTGCAGAAGATGATAAAGTGACATATGCATCTTCCATGCTCAAATCAGAAGCTTCTTTCTGGTGGCAATTGGTGACTAATTTAAAGGGCGACGAGGTTGTGGCAAGGATGACTTGGGAAGAGTTTAAGGTAATGTTTAATGAGAAGTTTTGTCCGTGTACTGCAGTAAAGCAACTTGAAGAGGACTTTCTAAGGTTGGAGCAGGGAACAATGATAGTCAGGGAGTACACAACAGTTTTTTCTGAGAAGGCTAGATTTGATGAGCACTATGTTTCAACGGAGGAAAGGCCCGCTGAGCGGTACATATGGGGGCTCAAATCATCCATTCGAGAATTTGTTCTCACAATAAACCCAACAACTTTCCAGCCTGCAGTAAACGCAGCTGAGATTAGAGAGAAGGAACTGAATCGTCAGGAGGGGGAAAAGGCAATTATAAAAGAAAATGGGAAGGTCCGAATAATGAAGCAAAAAAGTCGAAGTTTTTGGGATCTGAAAGGAAGACATGGCAAGGACAGGTTGCCAAACCATGCCCTAAATGCAACCGTGTGCATAAAGGGGAATGCATGATTAGGCCGATAGTGTGTTACCGATTTGGGAAGCCAGGGCACCTGTCTCAAGATTGCAAGGTGGAGAGGAGAGAACGACTATGTTTTATCTGTTAGCCGCCCAACCATATACAAGCAAATTGCCCTCAGCAAAAGAGTGGGTACGCCACTGGGCAAGGTGAAAGTCTATATGGTAAAGTGGAGGAAAAACGATCTGAAGCATCGAAGGCAAAGGGAAGAGTCTTCCACATGACAGCAAAAGAGGCCGAAGAGACACCCGACGTGGTGACAGGTACCTTTCTGGTCAACTCTGTGCATGCTAGAGTATTATTTGATTATGGTGCAAATCGCTCTTTTGTATCTACCACATTCTGTGATTACTTGCATAGAGTGCCGAAACCTTTAAGCTTCGCCTTAGAAGTAGAAACTGTCGATGATCATCTAGTAATGATTAGAAAGGACTATGATGACTGCAATGTTGAGATAAAAGGTCGTTCTTTTTCACTAAAACTACTCCCTATGAGCCTTGGGGAATTTGATATAATAGTTGGGATGGATTGGTTAGGCAAAAACCAAGCAAGAATTTTGTGCAACAAAAAGATAGTCCAAATTGAATCGCCTGATGGTGAAATTATAGTTATATATGGTGACAGAAGAACTAGGAAATCCAACATGATTTTTTTGGCAAAAGTAAGACGGTGTGTAAGAAAGGGGTGTCATAGTTATCTAGCATATGTAATAGATGCTAAGAAAAAGGAAAAAAGTATGGAGGACATCATTGTGGTAAGAGAGTTTCCTGAAGTCTTCCCGGATGATCTGACAAGTTTACCACCGGAGAGACAGGTGGAGTTTCAGATTGATCTAGTACCTGGAGCCGCACCTATTGCTCGGGCGCTTTACCGCCTTGCACCGTCAGAAATGAAGGAGCTAATGTCTCAATTGCAGGAGCTGTTAGACAAAGGTTTTATACGCCCTAGCACCTCACCTTGGGGAGCGCCTGTGTTATTCGTTAAGAAAAAGGATGGTACGATGCGAACGTGCATCGACTACCGCGAGTTTAACAAGGTAACCATAAAGAATAGGTACCCTATTTCAAGGATAGATGATCTTTTCGATCAACTTCAGGGTGCCAGTTATTTCTCGAAGAACGACCTACGATCGGGTTACCATCAGTTAAAGGTTCGAGAAGAGGATGTGCCTAAGACAACCTTTAGAACTAGGTATGGGCATTATGAATTTTTGGTAATGCTGTTTGGATTGACAAATGCACCTGCAGCTTTAATGGACCTAATGAATATGGTATGTAAACCCAACTTGGATAAGTTTGTCATTGTATTCATTGACGATATTCTGATCTATTCACACACCGATATTGAGCATGAGCAACATCTTCGGGCGGTTTTAGGTTTGCTAAAACGGGAAAAGTTGTATGCAATGTTTTCGAAGTGCGAGTTCTGGCTTCGAGAGGTTCAATTTCTTGGACACGTTGTGACTCAAGAAGGAATTAAAGTAGACCCAACCAAGGTGGATGCTATAAAGAAATGGGAGCGACCAAGAAACCCGTCTGAGGTACGAAGTTTATTGGGACTAGCAGGTTATTACCGAAGGTTTATTCAGGATTTTTCTCGGATAGCGACGCCCTTGACATCGCTGACAAAGAAAGGTGTAAAGTTTGAATGGAAGCCTGCTCAAGAAGAGGCGTTTGGAATATTGAACGAAAAGTTAAGCATTGCACCGATATTAACTTTGCCGGAAGGAACCGAAGGGTTTGTAGTGTACAGTGATGCCTCTAAACTAGGACTTGGTTGTGTACTGATGCAACAAGGGAAAGTTATTGCATACGCATCTCGTCAATTGAAGGAACATGAGAAGAGGTATCCAACTCACGACTTGGAATTGGCAGCGGTGGTGTTTTCCTTAAAAATCTGGAGGCACTACTTATATGGGGTGAAATGTCAAATCTATACTGATCACAAGAGCTTAAATTACTTGTTTGATCAGAAGGAACTGAACATGAGACAACAAAGGTGGATGGAGCTGTTAAAGGATTATGACTGTGAAATTTTGTATCATCCCGGAAAGGCAAATGTGGTGGCTGACGCATTAAGTCGCAAAGAAAGGAATGATCGCATGAGGATTAAAGCAATGCGATAAGAGGTTACTCCAAGTTGGACTCAGGAACTTAAGAAATTTCAAGAAGAAGCCTTAGTAGAAGGAAATTTGAAGGGTGAGAGAATATTGGGGAACGTTTCGACTCTTGAAGATAATAATCAGGGGTTAAAGTGCTTCAAGGGCAGAATTTGGATTCCTCGCTTAGGCAACTTTCGTAACCAAGTGTTAGATGAAGCCCATAAATCTCTGTATTCTATACACCCGGGTAATAACAAAATGTATCGAGATCTTCGTTAGTCATACTGGTGGCCGGGGATGAAGAAAGATATAGCCTATTATGTCGAAAGGTGTTTGACATGTCTGCAAGTAAAAGTTGAACACCAACGACCGTATGGCCAACTGCAACCCTTAGAAATCCCGATGTGGAAGTGGGACCACATCACAATGGATTTTGTGATGAAGTTGCCAAGAACACCAAAGGGTTATGATGCAATATGGGTAATCGTTGATAGACTCACTAAGTCAGCACATTTTCTGCCAATTAAAGAGACATGCTCATTGGAAAGACTAGCTAAGCTCTATATAGACGAGATTGTGACTCATCATGGTGTTCCGTTATCAATTGTATCTGATAGGGATAGTCGGTTTACCTCTACGTTTTGGCAAAGCTTTCAAAGAGAGTTGGGGTCACGAGTAAAGTTAAGTACAACATATCACCCGCAAACAGATGGTCAAAGTGAGAAGACCATTCAAACCTTAGAAGATATGTTAGGGGCATGTGCTATCGACTTTTCAGGGTCATGGGAAAGTCATCTTCTATTAATAGAATTTTCTTATAACAATAATTATCATGCTAGCATCCAAGTCGCACCGTATGAAGCTTTGTATGGAAGGAAATGTCGAACGCCGTTATGTTGGAATGAGGTGGGAGAAACACAGTTGGCTGGTCCTGAGATCGTTCAGCAGACTACTGATAAGATAAACCAAATAAGGGAAAGGTTGAAGATAGCTCAAGACAAACAGAAAAGTTATGCTGATAAAAACGGAAGCCGATAGAGTTCCAAGTTGGTGACAAAGTTATGCTCAAGATCTCACCATGGAAAGGAGTGGTTCGTTTTGGAAAGAGAGGGAAACTAAGTCCCCGTTATATTGGTCCTTACAAGGTAACTGAAAGAGTAGGTGAGGTTGCCTATAAGTTGGAGCTACCTGAAGAACTTCAAGGCATCCATAACACATTCCATTGTCTAACCTAGGGAAGTGTTTGGCCGATGAAAGTGTCGAGCTAACTCTAAATGATGTAAAGGTGGACAAAAGTTTGAATTATATTGAAGAACCGGAAGCTATCGTCGATAGAAAAGTAAGGAATATAAGAAACAAAGAGGTTGTTCTCGTGAAAGTTCAATGGAGACATCATAGAGGGCCGCAAGCAACATGAGAACCCGAGAAGGAGATGAGGCTGAAGTATCCTCATTTATTTGCGTAGGGAAAATTTCGAGGACGAAATTTTGTTAAGGGGGGAAGTTTGTAATAACCAATAAATAATAATAATAATAATTATTATTATTATTGTTATAATAATAATAAGCGAAATAATTGGTGGTTGGAGATTTCAACGGATGGACGTGTAAATGCAGAGATGGTGAAGGGTTTAACCTCTTCAATTGTAATTGATTATCCATCAACCAATCATAGTGAAACCTCTTGCCATCAACTATATATGGTTTACCGATTTCCCTTCCATAACCAAAAGAGAGTGGGTATAAATTAGAGTTTGAATATTTGGGGTTGGGGTTTGATCAAGGAGGAACGGTATATACAGTGAGCAAAGGCAACGGTGGACGTCAAGCAAAAGTCGACCAGGTTATACATCACAACTGGTTTCGATGCTCTTTGGTAAGTGTTTCTTCTAGTTGATCATTTAAGATTATTTCACATAGATGTCTCGGACCCTCGAGGGGATGTTTGAGCTCTCAGTAAGGTGGTCACGCCGCTATCGGTGCTCCCACCGATACAACCGATATATTGTCGTTGTGTGTCCTCGGTACAAAGAGCCTTGAGACACTCAAAGAATTTACTGGTTCGTCAAGTTGACGTTAAAAAAATATGGGTTCTGTATAAGTCAAACGTAACCGGTACGACAATGAAGAAATGATTTATGCCTGCATATATAAATATATATATATATATGTGTATGTATATATATATATAGAGAAAGAGGTTCATGCGAGGACGATAACAATTTACGAGAATGCGAGAACAATCCTCAGCCAATCATGTTGTACATGAAAATTTTAATGTACAAAATCACATACGATTCATGTACAAAATCACATATGATTCGCGTACAAAATCATATATGATTAGCATCGACTTAGCCCCACGGGAAATGTCGCGCTTGTCATTTTTATACTAGTACAAAATCACATATGATTTTATGCATGAAAAAAATTTCACGTACAAAATGATTGACTGAGAATTGTCCTCGCATTCTTGTAAATTGGTATCGTCCTCGCATGAACCCGCCTCTCTATATATATGTATATATATACACGTCTGTATTTATATATAGCTTAAATTGAGATGAAACCTTAGAAATCTTTGGCCTGGATATACTCCCGAGTTAAGCTTAAAGAAGGAAAAATGGTATCTATATGGCTGATGGTTCGAACAGTAGCTACTTCACACATAATATGCATATACTTGCCATGGGTTAGGATGCTATAGAAGTTGGTGAGGCATAAAATGACATTCATGCATGCGAAGACATGCATACTAAATTTGACAAAAGTAAAACTGGTGATGCATGTTTATATGCAATATATATACATGGAGGTATAAATGTATATATATATATATATAAATATGGATGTTCATGTCACGATCGAAGGTTTCGGCTTGGAAGTAGTTTAAGGTTGTCATAAGCAGAAGGGTCGTATTTTATATTAGATTTAAAAGTACGATGATGGAATTGTAGGGGAGGTGCTAACCACTTCAAAGACCGGTTTGGGCAACGACTTGGATTGTGAGTTATACGTGAAATTTTATAAAATGGTTACATGCTTTATTTAAATTTATATGCAAGCTTGCTTTGAATTTGTCGATAATTGGATTTCTATATATATATCATGCATGCAAATAATATTCGGTATTTTTAATACGTGTTTGAATAATTGTGTGGCAATGGGAATGTACTATGGTATTTATAATGAGACGAGCATGCTGTGTGAGCTTGTCTAAGCCGTAAGAGCGGACACGCTGTGTGAGTTCGCAGTTAAGTTGTGTGAGGTAGACATTCCCTGTAATGCCATTGTTTGTGTTTTATATTGTTTCGATCGCATGCATGATAAACTATGAGGCTTTGTGAAATTTATTTTGTATATGCAAAACCGGGAATTCACTGGGCCCTAGGCTCACCCAACTCCTTTTTCAAAATGATATGCAACCAGGTCGTCTCATACTCGGGAGTAGTAGCAAGGGGAAGGAGAAAGCTTAGAACCTGTTTAGCATGGAATAAAGGCATGTCGAGACGACATTCGGGATTTCTTTTATGTTCTCGTGTTTAGACGTTTATTTCTTAAGTTTTATTTATATTGGAAATTTTCATTGCGTTGAATTATTCTAGACTCGTGATATTTTTGATATTTGAAGGATTTATTTAAGTTAAATTTTTGGGAAGTTACAAATGATGTGGCATGGAAACCTACTATAGTGGGTAAATTTAAAAGAGAAGGTTACCCAATGCTATAATAGGTAGATTTTTCAAAGTATAATGCTATAATAAAAAATAATTTGAAAGTACATTGCTGTAATAAGAAAAACATAAAGTACAATGCTATAATAAGAAATTTTTTGAAAGTAGATTGTTATTTCTTGCATTTTGCCCTTTAGAAAATAAATTATTTTAATATTTATCTGACTTGAAACTGTAATATTAATATTAAAATAATTAATTATTAAATTTGTAAATTTACAAAGTAACCCTTTTGTATTAATTATGTATATTCATTAATTAATTTAATTTGATTGGTTGGAAATGGATCTCATAGTTATCATGATTTAATGGGTTCTCATTTGATTAGGCCCCTATATATAAATATAGATGTTGGTTTATTTACAAACTGGATGAATCCTACAAACTTGTACAAACCATATATAAAAATAAAATTTTCATGATTTTTTTTTCATCAAATGCAATGATTTAAAATGTTATTTCACATATGTTTGTTTCAACTTGTGAAAAAATTACATGTCAGATTTTTACATTCTGAAACAAATACATGTAGTTATGAAAACAAATACATGTGAAACTTTTACATTATTAAACAAACATATATGTAATAGTATCTTAAATCATAGTATTTGATAAAAAAACTCATGAAAATTTTATTTTCATATATGGTTTGTACGAGTTTGTAGGATTCATACAGTTTGTAAATAACAAACCTATATATATGTGTATATATATGTATATTATAATGAAAACAAGTCATAGATGCGTCATATGAATATTATGTGTTTTTGTAACTTTAGTAATGTCCTGGTAACATGAGAATACACGAATACACGAGAAATGGATGCTTTTACGTATTATTATAATTTTTAACATACAGGACAACATGATTATAATCATTCTGATAACGATCTTTAAGCTCAACCGAAATATGATCATTTTAAACCCCTTGTTTAGTGTTTAATCCATTAAAAAAAACTCAAAAGAGTTGAAAAGAAAAACTGTTTACTTTCAACTAAGTGAATCAAATGAGAAAATAAATAGAGAAAAGGGTTAAATTATGTCGCGATCATCAATTAAATAAATGAACTTTCGATTTGTTAGTTTCAAAAGAGTGTGTACAAAATTTGAGATTTTCATCTAGGGGAGGGCATATAATTTTTTTAATGATATTTATGTATTCATGTATAAAATCAAAATGTATATACTATATATATAGAAAGCTAATCATTTGTTAACTTGTTAAAGGGTGTTAACTTTGTTAACTTAAATCAACCAATAGAATAATTTTTTTATTTATTAAATTATTAATATGAATTAAATTACATAAGGACATTATCATATTTTAATAAATTATTTAATTTAATATTTTTTAAAGTTGTTTCTCTAAATAATATAAACCATATTTATATGAGAGTTAAGTATGGAATCTATATCAACCTTCATTAATCTTATCTTCTTGTTGATTAATATATATATATATATAGAAAGAGGTTCATGCGAGGACGATAATAATTTACGAGAATGCAAGGACAATCCCCAGTCAATCATTTTGTACATGAAAATTTTCATGTATAAAATCACATATGATTTGTGTACAAAATCACATATGATTCACATACAAAATCATATATGATTAGCCGAGAATTTTCCTGCAGCAAAGTCGTGCATGTCATTTTTTATGATAGTATAAAATCACATATGATTTTATACATGAAAAAAATTTCATGTACAAAATGATTGGCTAAGGATTGTCCTCGCATTCTCGTAAATTGTTACCGTCCTCGCATGAACCCGCCTCTATATATATAAATATATATCGTCGTTGCTTGTTAACATTGTTGCACCAAGATGCCATCGCCGGTGACCATATCGTCGTCTCCGGCGACTAAGCCACCCATCTCCGTTACTGACCACCGGTTTCTCCAGCAACCTCCGGCGACCATAACACCACCTCCGGTACTCTCCGCCACTCCCCATCCCCCTCCCGTTTCTATTTTCGATGAGCACAACATATGGTTGTTTATGGCGGACGACGAACATACGAGGTTGAAGAAATCACGTAGGCGGTCTTCGTCCCTATGTATACCATATGTAGGAGTGATTTGAGACCATATGTAGGAGTGATGGCTGAAGGAAGTCAAGAAGATCAATTGTTTTATTAACAACATCATTTTCATCAATGGTCATCCCTGCAAATATTTTCACACATAATTTCATTAGTTCACAAGTGAAATCCATTTAGTCCCAAATCAGTTTTCATATTCACCAATATGTACTAATTTCACTAGTAAACAACCTTAATTTTGTTAACTCAATAAACTATTTTCACTTGTGAACACTAATAATGTTTTATAAGATTTACTTGTAAACAGTCCTAATAATTTCATTCATGAACTAAATTCGCAAGTGAACAAAATTAATTTTCTTAACTCAATAAACTATTTTCACATGTGAATACTAAGACTGTTTTATAGCATTCACTTGTGAACACTTCTAATACTTTCATTCATGAACTAAATTCACTAATAAACAGTCTTAATTTTGTTTATTCAACAAACTATTTTCACTTGTCAACACTAATCCTGTTGTGAGCACGTCTAATACTTTCATGCATGAACTAAAAAGCGCAAATCAAAAACCTAAAAAAAGTTCGAAATTTACCTCTTCTTCTGACATTGGCGCCCAAATTTTCATCATCCTCTTCCATTTTCTTCAAGAAACCGTGTTTCCCCAATTGTAGCTTAACATGACAATGAAATCGGATATGGAAGTGATTTGTCGTTATCCAGGGAAATTCCCTAATTATCACTTAACATGCAAATGAAATCGGATATGGAAGTGATTTATTGTTATCTAAGGAACTCGGAACACTACTCTAAATTCGATTTCTTAGTAAAATTACCGGTATACCCTTGTTCACTTTTGTTCATTAAGAGTATGATTTGGAAAGTGTGTTTGAACATCTAATTAATATTGATCTTGATCTTGTTAATGGATGGCTTTGATTGGTTAACAAAGTTAATACCCTTTATTGGGTTAACAAATAAAGGGCCCTATATATATGTCACTATAACAAATTTATTGTCACTTATTTTATCTCTTGATCATTACAAATGGTAAAGTCGTAAAAAGAAGTAAAAGGTGCAAAGGTCTGTTAAGACACTAAACAGGTGATCCAGTAAAAAAAATATGATATAGCGTTCATGTATAGTCCTGTAGTACTATAGAATGGTGCTATAGTATTGTTGTAGGTAACAATTATCGGATAAGACGGCCTCCCAAGAATACACATAGGCTAACGTGATGTCGATACGATTTGGTTTATGTTAGATGTCGTGAATCCTAACACGACATAGTGTTACCATCCTACACCATAGGAGTATACTGTTTGTTAGGTACTAAAACTATTTATATCTTTCTCAAGTTATATCAGGTTTTCTTATTTATCTTAACTCTGAAAGTTAATGCATTTCATACATAAAATTAGTTGCCAATCAATTATATCTAATCTACAATGAAACAATAATCACGTGAAATAAATAGTTTCACATCGGTTTCCATCTTAATTTTTCCCTTACATCACAATAATCAGAATAGGCCCAAAAGATTTTAAAACAAGAAGTCCACTGCATAATCCTCCAGCAATACTATAACTTTGAAATCAGTAACAACTGATTCCTCCAGGAAGCTATAATATTGGCCCAAATCAACAAAAGTTTAATGTAAAGCCAAACTTAGATCTAAACTATAATAAAATCTCCACAGTTCATAATAAACCATAACAAATGCTAAAGATGATAAAATATAGATAAAGAGACTCAAAGGGGTATTTTGGGTAAATAAAAGAAAATAAAAACACAAGTAATTGGAGCTATAAGGTTAATAAATTAACACCTATCAACTATACATTACAAATTCAGAACATTAAGTTTTTCCTTAATGATGGTAGCTCACACGAACAATTGTATGATGGATTTGATATTTTCCTATTTAGATTTATATGATGAAGCTTTTATTCACCAAAATTAGTCATACGCATTATCTATCTATCATTCTATTTATTTGTGAGTCCAGTCCATTGATGTAACACAAATCCAATAGTTAACGGACCCTGTCACGGGATCAATGAGAAAACAGAAAAAGAGCTCAAAAGAAGCCCGAATCTTTCATCGAAATTGGAAGATATACGTTTACAAGACTTCTCTCACGACCTGAGTCGCATGCCAAGTCGTGTGCACGTGCTGGAATATTGTATATTGTTTTCATTTGTTTATTTGATTATTTTTCTTCCTAATTAATTTAGAATTATTATATTTTTCCCTTTAATCACTATTTTCCTTTTCTAATTGGTTTAGGATTAATATTAGGTTTAATTTGTTTCCTAGTTGGTCTAGATTTTGGTTATCTTTTCCTTTTAGCCTATAAATAGGGTTTATTGTTCTCTCTTTCGGTTCAGATTATTAATTATGAATAAAACTTTTAGAGTTTTGTCTTTATTTTTAAGAGTTTTCTCTAATTTTCGAGTTCTATTTTAGCATTTTAGGGTGTAGACGTTTGTCGACCCATTTGTGTTTTCTCACTACGTTAGTTAAGATGATGTTTTATTAGTTTTAGGTTTCGACTATTAACTTTGTGGTTATATACATCTATTCCGACATTTTTTTTAATTTTTAAATAACAAAATTGAATCTATAATAGGTCGGGATTTGCTATATTAGTCAATAGGTTCCACTACAAAAATCTTGAAGTCAGAGGTATCTCAAACATAATATGAAAGTGATGCATATGCATGAGACCGAATACGTACTTGGCGTTCTTTATATAAGGGTCGTTATGGTTCTTATACATTCATTGAATTAACACTCTATCTCAATCATATCCAGATAAGGGTTTAAACAGATTCATTCGACTATGGATTATTTGAGCATGAAAAATAGGAGTTGATCAAACATAACCAAAATGGGAATTGTCTATACATTATAAAGAACTCAAAGAGATAAACAAGAAGCATTTTATTTTAAAAAAACTAAGTGAATCAAATAACAAAAGAAACAATATTTCGAAAATAATATGTGTGGAATTTTTTTACGTATTATTTCTACATTTTAAGCTCCATCAAGAAACAATTGAGCCTCAATCCCATTCATCAGATTAGATAAATGAACTTTTAGGTTCAATGGTTTCAAAACAGGTCGACTAAAACTTGGTGCATGTGAAGGGTATATATAACATACATTGTGATGCTTAGGCTTTCCCAACTATATTTATGATGTATATACCATATATGACGAATATCGTAAAACATAACGAATTTGTATGATGGACCTGACAATTTTTTTTGGATTTATATGATGATGTTTTTTTTATTTTCACCCAACTTTAGCTGATTACAGTAGGCGTACACTTCGAATATATATATATATATATATATATATATATATATGTGTGTGTGTGTGTATGGGTCCAAGTTGCGATGATGTTTAATTTGTTTTTAAATTTTGATCATTACCTTTGTTGTTATACAACATCTAAATCCACATTTTAAATCCAAATCACAAATTGAACATACAACATGTGATGATCTATATCAGTCAATATAAAGTTATACTACAATAATCCTGGAGTTACAAGGATCTCCAAAGATAATATTAAAGTGGTGTATGCATGTGAGATCGAAATCATACCCGTTGTTCTTTATATTAAGATGATTAGGAATCCTATAGTTTTATCTGATTATCACTCTATCTTGAATCTTCTCTAGATAAGATTAAACAAAGGTCTTGTTTGTTTTTTTTTTCCCTAAAAAAAGATCTTATTAGCCTCTAATGTCTGATTAGTTAAGAGGTAGGGCCATTCAGACTGTTTGCTTTTTCCAAATTTACAGAGGCACTTGTGCCTTATCGTTCTCTTATCTGGTAAGAGATAAACAAACATCTTATTTGCCTCTTATTGTTCTCTAGATCCTATGTAACACCCGTAAATTTTCTGAAATTCCTATTTGGATAACCAAGTTAGTTTTTAGGAAGAAAATAACTCCAAGTTGAAATTTTTAGTGTTGGAAATATATTTGGTGTTTGGGGGTTTTAGTTTTGGCAGCTCTTATAATTAAAAAAAACTTACTAGGCGAAAATCGAGTCTCACGCGACCTTCCTTGCGAACCCAAGTCGCATGGGAAGTTGCGTATGTTACTGAGTTGTGGCTCCATTCTCACGCGCACGGCCTGACGTCACAGCGCAAGTCGCTTAAGAGGGTGGAGATGCACGATAAGGTCCTAAATCGTGGATTCTAGCCATTTTCTCCCCACACACCTCTTTTCACTCGTTTTCTTTCCTTTCCTCTTCATTAACTCTGATTTTTGGAGCATTTACTCCACAAATCCAACCCACGCAAAGAATTTAATGATCACCTAGGCTAAGGATACAAATCTCCTCATCAAATTTTCAAGTGTTCTTCATCATTTTCTCTCCAACTTCCATTGTTTTCTAGGGTTTTCTTCAAAAACTAGATTTGTGAGTTCATCCTACACTTTTACAAAACTATATACATGTCAAAATGATGTATTTTACTTCCTCTATATCTATATTTCAAGTATTTATACATTTTTACGATTTTGATAAATAAGGTCAAGTTTGGGTAAATTGGGGGGTTTTGCATATTTGGACCAAATGAATATAAAGAATGGTTTTAGACACTTGGGGATGCTTATTTTAAAGTATGCATGGATTTGGAACACAAAAATGTTTATACCCTAATAATTTTTTTTACCTAAGTATCAAAAGTTAGATTTTATCACTTGTGTGATTTTGTGTATAATATTTGTATTGGGTAAAGATTCGTACGTTTAAAATGATGTACCTATATGTAAGAATGTAATGTATACATAGGCATAAAAGTCAATTTATTTATGAGATGTACACTCTCCCTAATTGACTGTAGACTCTAATGGGTTGATGTCAAGGTCTACTTATCTTTGAGCTTATTATATCATTGGACTATAGGCTGGATTGGGTTGATGTCAATGAATACTTATTCATATCCTTACAATCCCATGTGACTATAGACTGAATTGGGTTGACATCACTGTAACTTATTCTATAACTAGTGGTGTACCCGCATGATGCAGTGCGGGTGAATCATAATTCTGAAACATTAGTTTAATCCTG
This sequence comes from Silybum marianum, assembly GCA_036898165.1. Lineage (NCBI taxonomy): Eukaryota > Viridiplantae > Streptophyta > Magnoliopsida > Asterales > Asteraceae > Silybum > Silybum marianum. Next base: position 36,234,464 of record CM072530.1, on the reverse strand, counting down.
AATCATGATTCTTTATCACTTTCGATTTTATTTCATGAGTTTGTGTTGTTATTTTGCAAGTCAACTAATATATAAAGTTCAAGATTAATATGGTGTATTAGTAAGATCGAATGGAAAAATAATTGTATTGGATTTCTAAATATACTCAGAACTCATTACAAAACTTGAAATTCTTGATTGAACAAAGAAATACAATCATTTGTAAATAATTGTTCATCCGTACATCCAAAATGTTGTTTAGTTTTTGTGATGCACTCATTGGTAAATATTTCCTGCAAAAAACGACGCAATGATTTTAATAGAAACATATGGTACCACATGTGTAATAATATAATTGTTGATTATACCTTATTTATCACGTAAAACTTCTTGATAGACGACGTTTGAGGTGTAGACTCCGGCACGATTGAATATTTTCACAGGCTTCACTAACACCTTTGTATTGCCCCATGATATTCTTCTGGACAGCGCCATGTAAAAGTTGTCTGTGTGAGAATACTGATTCCGATAGATAAACACCTAGATTCAGAATTGTCTGGCCTTGAGCTTTATTGATTGTCATACAAAAGCTAAGTCGAATTAGAAACTATTTTCTTTCCTATTTCCAAGGCTCCTAATCGAATGACTCCACCTGAAATAAAACAGCTCAAAACTCAACTCGATAATTTATTGAAGGAAGGTTAGATTCGACCCGGTGTCTCACCCTGGGGAGCTCCGATTCTCTTTGTCAAAAAGAAAGACGATATAGTGCCTCTTTGTGTCGATTACAAGAAGCTAAATAAAGTAACGATCCGTAACAAGTATCTGTTGTCGAGAATAGACAATCTATTCGACCAATTACAAGGGGCACAACATTGTTCTAAGATTGATCTTTGATCCGGGTACCATCAACTTCGTATACGATGATTGTGATATTCTGAAGACCATATTCAGAACTCTTTACGGGCACTACGGATTCATGGTAATGCCTTTCGGGCTAACTAATGCTTCGACGGTCTTTATGGACCATATGAATCAAATTTTCTAGGATTATTTCAATTACTTTGTGATCGTGTTCATTGATGACATATTGATATACTCAAAGTCAAGAAAGCAACATGATCAACATCTTCAAATCGTTTTGGAGGCTCTTCAAATGAAAGAGTTGTACATAAAACGTTCCAAATATGAGTTCTGCCTCGATTAAGTATCTTTTCACGGGCATGTTATCTCCATTAATTGTGTCAAAGTCGATCCGACAAAAATTGAAACCAACACTAATGTCCTCGACCTACAAAATGTATATTAAGTTCCTGGGTTTTTTTGGGGTATGGATGGTTATAACAGAAGATTCATTGAAGTTCTCTCTATAACATCGATGTCATTGGACAATTACTTCAAAAAAAATAGTTAAATTCAACTGGGGTCCGAACAAGATTCTAGTTTCGAGGAATTGAATCATCGATTGGTTACCGCACCTATTCTTGTATTATCGTTTGGTACCGACACGTTTCCAGTTTTACAGTGATGCTTCAAAGGCCTCGATTGTGTTGTTATGCAACACGGAAGAGTGATCGCATATGCCTCTCGTCAATTAAAGCCTTATGAGGTTAATTATCCAGCACACGACCTCAAATTAGCTGCGGTCAATTTTGCACTTAAGATTTGGCGTCATTATTTGCAGGATGGGACTTGTGAAATATCATCGACCATAAAAACCTCAACTACATCTTTATCCTAAAAGAGTTAAATAAGTGTCAATGGAGGTGACTCAAACATGTAAAAGATTACAATGTTCTGATATAGTATTATCCGAGGAAAGCTAATGTAGCCACCAACACCTTAACCCGTGAAGCTTTGGAACAAGTTTCTTCTTTAATTGTTCCTACAAAGTTGACTTTATAGATCGAACGGTTCAGATTAGAAAATATATTCGAGTTTGCAAACAGAAATTCTATAGAATCTAACGGTAGTACTGACTTTAATCTCTCAGATCAAAGAAGCCTAACAAGACGATAGTGAATTATAGGCAAACTTCCAATAGACACAAGAGAATGTTAGTTTGGGTTCAGAATAGATGATGATCACGTGTTGTGGTTTTAAGATCGTCTTTATGTTCCGAATAACTCCGAGCTTAAAGACCTAATTCTGACTGAAACTCAAAACTCTATGTTTTCTATTCATCTTGACACAACAAACACGTATCGTTATTTGAGGACCCATTTATGGTGGATTGGAATGAAGTGAGATATCACCGACTTTTTTAACTCCTTGTCTCAGTTTTCAACAAGTTAAAAATCCAGGTAGCTTTCTCAATCCCTGAACATTCCGGTGTAGAAATTAGAGCATGTAACTATGGATTTCATTGTCGGATTATCGCGCACGACCTTCAAAACTATGCCATTTGGGTAGTGGTTGACCGACTTATGAAATCGGCTCATATTTTTCTCATCCGTCAAACTTGGTCAATTGATAAGTTGACAAGACTATTCCAATGTGAGATTGTGCATCTGCATGGAACTCCTATATCGATTACCTCCGATCGAGACCCACTTTTTACATCTTGATTTTGTGAAGGTTTACATAAATTTTGGGGTACACGTTTGAATTTTACTACGACCTATTATCCACAAACTAACGGGGCAATCTAAGCTTACGATTCAAACACTGAAGGATATGCTCAGGACATGCGCATTGGAGTGATAAAAAACTTAAGATAACTACTTGTACCTGGTTGAGTTCCCCTATAATAATATCTATCAGTCGAGTATCAGCGTCACCCCATACGAAGTACTATATGGTTGAAAATGTCGAACATCGACTTACTAGAATGAAGTCGAAGAACGTGTTCTTAAAGGCCCAGAATTGGTACAAGTTACTACTGAGAAGATCGAGATTGTGCGGCAAATGATGAAAGAGACTCAAGCTCGTCAAAAAAGCTACGCCAACAAGCGACGACGACATATCGAGTTCCAACTGGGCAATAAGTTATTTCTAAAGGTTTTCCCAACATGTGGTATTAGATGTTTCGATCTCAAAGGAAAGTTGAGCCAAGATATATTGGGCCCTCTGAATTCTGGAAAGGGTTGGAGTTGTGGCCTACAAGTTAACTTTACCTCAATAATTGTATCGTGTTTATAATGTGTTCCATGTCTTTTCATTTCGAGGTGTTGATAATAACTCCTCTCAGTGATTTGAATATGATTCCTCTATATACTTAGTGAAATTCCTTTGGTAAACTTAAGTTCAAATTCAGCGATCGCATACACTGATCGTTATCAGCGATCGCTGAAAATCAGGAACCTCAAGTCTACCTCTTAATATCTGAAGATCAACCAACACACCAAAAGAACATTCAGCGAAAGTTGAAGACCAAGCTGAAGAAAGAGATAATCAACTAGTGCTCTGAAGCGGTTCAGTGATAGCAAGAATTATCTAAACCAAAGTGTGTAGTCTTGTCAAGCCTCAGCGATACCATGAATGTTCATCCTTGAAGTTTCAAGTTCAGCGATCAAGTGAAACTTCTCAAACAAGATTAATGTTGATCTTATCCTTGATGCACAAAAGTCAAACCTTATACTATGTCAGAGAAGGACGTACGAATTGTCTCTTATGTCCCCATCATATCTGATATGGTACTGTTCACACGCGGCCAAAAGCATGGTTGCTTTTTAACAAAGGACAAGATTCCTATGAAAGTTTGACACGTGACATATACCTTTTGTCTTGCATTAAATGCAAACGAGTATAAATAAGATGAAGATATATTCTTCATCTTTATACATGCTACTTTCTATTTCTATAACCTCTGTCTCTTTTCTTTCTTACTTCCTTGTGCATCAACCTATGTGATTTCTTAAGTTACAATAGAATAGATTTATTTACTTGTTCTAATTCCACTTGTAACTGTAAATTTGTTTATTCCATATAAACTAATTTAAAAACTAAAAATCTGTGTGTTTGTATTCACCCCCCTTCTACAAACTGTTTCTATATCATTGAACTCTTGTAGACTCCTTTGGGACCAACACGTGGTATCAGAGCAGTGTTTCTTGCTTATATTTAAAGTATCTGTTAACAAAACTATTTTAAAATGACTAATACTAATACAAACTACATTGATAATGGATCTTTAGCTAGACCTGCAAGATTTAGCCGTGATAACTTTCCATTATGGAAGGAAAGGATGACTCTATTCCTAGAAGGGTCAGATCCAAAGATCCCCTACTATCTAGAGAATGGACCATTTGTTCCTACAGCCCTGGTAATTAGTGTTCCTGCCAACACTACCACTCTAGCCATCGCTGAAAGGAGAATTATCAAAACTCCAGATCAATGGACTGATGAAGAGAAAAAGGAAGTAGCTATAGACTCTAAAGCTAGATCCATAATTGCAATATCTTTACCAGATGAAGTGTATCATTCTGTAATGAAAATGAGAACATCTAACGCCATGTGGGATACCTTGTGTATTCAATATGAAGGGACTGATGAAGTCCAAATCACTAGATGTATTAATCTGGTAAGACAGTATAAAAGTTTTATGCACTTAAAAGGTGAAACTCTCTCTCAAAGTCACCAAAGGTTTAACTGTCTCCTGATTGATATGAAAATTGTCAACAGAGAATAATCTAATGCTGAAATTCTGAAAAAACTCATGGAGGCACTACCTAAACAATGGGGAGTGTACACTACGTGTCTGAAACTGTCAAAGAATCTTGAAACTCTCTCTCTTAGTGCTTTATATGGAATGCTCTTAAATGAAGAGCAATCTCAGGTTTTAAGGAAAAACCTCATAAATGATATCAAGGGTGCCAAAAGTACTTCTTTGGAACTAGTGACTTTAGAGGTAGAACCTTCAAAACAAGTTTCTTCTTCTATTACCTCTATCAGTGAATTAAATCAAACTGATTCAGAAGAACTCACTGATGCTGACATCTCTGAGTTTGATAACTCTCTAGCACTTCTAACAAACAACTTTAGAAGATTTGCTAGAAAAAGCAATTTTCGAAAACCTCCTACTATCACTGACTTGATAAGTCAAAAACTCTGCCCGCTGAAAAAGCATCTGCTATATGCTATAACTGTCAGCGAAAAGGTCACTTTGCTAGTGAGTGTAGATCTAAGAAAGTAACTACACCCACCACCTCTTAGAACTATGATAAAAAGGAAAAGTATTTAAATTAAAATATAAATACAGAGATCTGAAAAAGAACCATCAAAAAGGCAAAGGACTAATTGCTGAAGAAGTTGACTGGGATCAAGAAGATGATTGGGCCAAAACATCTGATGAATTAGGCTCCGATGAAGAAGATCTTGCTTTCCACTGTCTAATGGCAAGAATTGAGGAAGCTTAAGAAGTCTCTAAAACATCTTCCTCAGATTCTCCTTCAATTCAGGTAAACATTCCAATAAACTCCTCTATACCTGAAGGTGATAACCTGTCTGCCCTCGATGTTATGACGGTTGATTTTTACAATGCTCTAAATGGAAAGATTAAAGCTGAACAAATTAATATTGATCTTTCTGAACAACTGATAAATTGTCATTTAAAAATTAAAGAACTAACAAAGATTGAAGAAACTCTAAAAGATCAAGTCTTTGTAAATCAAACCATAAACATTGAGAGACAACAAACTATAACTGAAAGGGAAAAGGCCATCGTTGATCTTAAGGCTAGAAAAGCTACCATCGAAGGATGGTGCAAGGCATCTGATAAAGTCAGCGAGATCATCAATGCTCAAATCCCCCTGAAAGTCAAAAGTGGGTTAGGATGTAATCCTGATAAATAAGAATCAGAGAATGATCGTTCCATGTTGAAATTCAGAATGTTTGTCTCCTCAATCCCCGATCCTTCTTCTCCTGAGAAGTTGACTGTTCTTAAATCTAATGATTCTAAGAAAATGATCAAGAACAAAGTTCTTGACCACATTCCTAAAATCAAAAACCTTCAGAAACAGAAGAAGAACTCCTCTGTTTCTTCAGTAAGTAATCCTAAAACTGGGAAGAAAATCCCTAGACCTGTTCAGAAATCAACTCCCAGAATTAAGATCGACCTTACACTTGTCCCTGAAAATTTTGTTATATCCCCAAGTACATCGGACAAAGGAATTCTAGGCTCTGCTCCTGAAAATATTGCTTCTTGCACTCTAAAATCTTTAAATTCCAAACCTATTCACAAATATAGGAAAGGCTATCACTATGGTGATCTACTCACATTGCCAGCAAATGTCCTAATGCTACCAAAGCTGAAAAATTAGCTCATGGAAAGAAAGTAAACCAAGCTGATAACTCAGTAAGAGCAAAATCCACCAAGGTTGGTAAAAATTCCAAGGTAAAGATATTCACTAAAACAAATTCTTCAGCTAGTAGCTCTTCCGCCACTCCTTCCACTAACACAGCAGGACCCATAGTAATATGGGTACCTATGAAAAATTAATCCTTTTGTTGTACGCAGAGTGGCAAAGGTATCTAGTATCTTGATAGCGGATGCTCAAGGCACATGACTGGCAGAAAATCTCTGCTCTCTGAATACAAGGAATAAGCTGGTCCCTCAGTGACCTTTGGTGGAAATGGCAAAGGATACACTAAAGGTTATGGAATTCTATCCAATAGAGCTACTTCATTCAGCCGAGTCGCTTACGTTGAAGGACTAAAGAATAATTTATTGAGTGTTAGTCAACTATGTGACAAAGACTTCAAAGTTCTATTTCTACAGAATAGATGTGTTGTCACTGATTCTAATGACAAACTTGCCTTAACGGGCAAAAGAGTTGAAAATGTGTATGTCATTAACATGAATAGCTCTCATTCTGAGAACATGTGCTTCATTTCCAGAGCCTCCTCAGACATAAACTGGTTATGGCACAAAAGACTCTCTCATCTGAATTTTAAGATAATCAATGAATTGTCTCAAAAAGAACTTGTCAGGGATCTCCCTAACCATACCTTTGCAAAGGAATCTCTTTGCTAAACGTGTGAAAAGGGAAAATTGATAAAAGCCTCTTTCAGATCAAAACAAGTTTCCTCAGTGACCTCACCTCTTCAGCTTCTCCATATGGATCTATTTGGACCTGTCAATGTCCAATCTCTGTCTGGAAAGAAGTACACTCTTGTGATAGTTGATGAATATTCCAGATACACATGGGTATTCTTTCTTCGATCCAAAAGTGATACACCTAACGTAATTATTGCATTTATCAGAAGAATGGAAGTCCTGAACAATCTTATCGTTCACCTCATGAGAAGTAATCATGGTACTGAATTCAAGAACAGTACCTTGATTAATTTCTTTGAAGAAAAAGGAATCACTCACAACTTCTCATCAGTGAGAACTCCTCAGCAAAACGGTGTTGCTGAAAGAAGAAATCGAACAATCATTGAAGCAGCTCGCTCAATGCTCAGCGAATCGCATCTACCAACTCATCTAGGCTGAAGCAGTCAATACAACGTGCTTTGCTCAGAATCGATCCTTTATAGTGAAGCGATTCAAGACGACCTCCTATGAATTATTTCATGGAAGAAAACCCTCTCTGAAATATCTACACATTTTTTTATGTAGATGTTATATTCTGAATGATAGAGATCATTTGGGTAAGTTTGATCCAAAAGCTGATGATGGGATATTTCTTGGATACTCTTCTGTATCCAAGTCCTTCAGAATCTTCAACAAAAGAAGACAACATGTTGAAGAATCCATGCACGTCAACTTTGATGAATCTCGCCCAACAAATTCTACTCCTATCCCTGAAGAAGATGAGGAGTTGAATGAATGGATGAAATCTCATCACGGGGAACTGAAAACTTATTTCAGCAACCAACCTAATGCTGATGGGATCCCTGATCTTCCTATCTCAAGCAACGATCCATCATCATCAGGGATCAACATCACTCCTCTCAATCCGATTCCTCCATCTGATACTTCTTTAGGAAATTCTTTAGTGAATAACCAAGCTTCATCTTCAACTGATCAATCCTTTGAATCACCTCTAAAATTGATCTTAAATAATGAAGTACCTGTTGCTAAAACAACCAACGTTATCCCTGAAAGAGAACAAATCGTTGAATCTATTGTTGATCAGTCTCCTCAACCTCCAGCTCAGCGATGGACTGCAAATCATCCAATAAATCAAATCATTGGTGATCCAAATGCAGGTATCAAGACTCGTAAAGGTACAGGTAATATATGTCTCTATGTTAATTTTATTTCTTTCTCTGAACCTAAGAAGATAGATCAAGCTATCGTTGATCCTAGCTGGGTCTCTGCCATGCAAGAAGAAGTAACTGAGTTTCGTAGAAACAAAGTTTGGAATCTTGTTCCTCGTCCATCTGATAAAACTGTGATAGGAACCAAATGGGTCTTTCGAAATAAGCTGGATGAAAATGGCACTGTAATTCGCAATAAGGCTAGACTTGTTCCTCAGGGATACAGACAGGAAGAAGGTATTGACTATGACGAGACCTTCGCCCCTGTTGCTAGATTAGAAGCCATAGGACTGTTCTTAGCTTATGTTGCCCATAAAGGTTTTAAAGTTTTTCAAATGGATGTTAAAAGTGCTTTTCTAAATAGTAAACTCAGCGAGGAAGTTTATGTTGAACAACCTCTTGGGTTCTCTAATCTAAACCATCCTGGTTATGTTTAAAAAGCTCTTTACGGGTTAAAACAAGCTCCCAGAGCATGGTATGATACTCTTTCAAAATACTTTCTTAAAGAAAAATTTGTTCGTGGAAAAATTGACCAAACTCTATTTTTAAGAAAATATAAAGGTCATACTATTTTTGCTCAAATATATGTTGATGACATTATTTTTGGCTCCACAAGACTCAAACTATGCACTCGTTTTGCAAAAAGAATGAAGAAAGAATACAAAATGAGTACGATGGGTGAACTAACATATTTTCTAGGTTTGCAGATAAAGCAATCTGACAGAGGAATTTTCATTTGTCAAAGTAAATATGTTAAAGACATGATGAACAAGTTTGATATGAATCAATGCTCAGTAATGAAGACCCCTATGGCACTTCCTCTGACTTTGAATAAGGACCCAAATGGGAAACCTGTCAATATCACTACTTATCGTGTGATGATCGGATCTCTATTGTGTCTTACAGCGAGTAGACCCGATATCATGTATTCTACCTGTCTCTGTGCTCGATATCAAGCTGAACCAAAGGAATCTCACCTAATCGCTGTAAAGCGAATCTTCAGATATATGAAGGGAACTCCTAATCTGGGTCTTTGGTATCCCAAAGGTTCAGGGTTCGATCTAATTGGTTACTCTGATAGTGATTTTGCAGGATGCAAGATTGATAGGAAGAGCACCACCAGTGGATGTCAGCTATTAGGTGGTAAGTAGATAAATTGGACTAGTAAAAAGAAGAACTGTGTGTCCACATCTACCGCTAAAGATGAATACATAGCCGCTAGTAGCTGTTGTGCTCAAATCCTTTGGATGAGAAATCAACTAGGAGATTACGATCTCAAACTTTCCAAAATCCCTATCTATTGTGATAGCATGAGTGCTATTGCAATTGCAAATAACCCTGTACTTCATTCCAAAACCACGCACACTGAGATTCGATATCACTTTATCAGAGATCATGTGATGAATGGAGAAGTGGAACTTCATTTCTACCAACTGAATATCAGCTCACTGATCTTTTCACCAAGCCTCTTGATGAAACTAGATTTAATCTACTCATCAGCGAACTTGGTATGTTAAACGCTGATTAAACTCTCCATTCTCTGAACTCTGATTCAGCGATACTTAATTTATCTCACTCAGGTATGAATTTCTAAATCTTTACATTCTCTTAATGTCTTTTTTTCTTCAGAGAAATAAGTCTTCAAACTAAAAACCCATCACTGACAATCCTTTATTGTCTATTGATGAAGAATTTAAGGATAATGATTAACATTTTTTAAATGATAACCATTTTCAAATTTTTCAAATAAGAAAAGGACACGTCAGACCTTTATCTGACACATGACGGACCACGATGTTTCCTTTCCCACTCTTTTCTAGGAACGTGCGCTAGGTCATCATTACTTTTCAAAAAGCTAAAACCGTCGTTTAGCTATCCTTTTCTCTCTCCTCTTGCTATTTAAGCAATTCTTCTCTTCATTTGACTCTTTACGCGCTCATAACTCTCTAAAAAGCAAGAATCTCCTTCCAATCTTCAAGTTTTCTTCAAGAACACCAAGAATACGGACTTGTGCATTTTTCTTTGTTTTTCACTTTTAAGGTTTGATCTAACCCTTTATTCTTTATTTAAAACAACAATGTCGTTTATCACATCCATACATTCTTTATAACTTCTTGTTTTAAATCGAATCCTGTTTAAAATCTAAAATAAATGTGATAAAACCCTAAATCTTTCTCAAAACCTGTTCTGGGTTCGTCTTAGAACAGAAGCCCATTTTTGGTATTCTTAACCAAGTTTTTCTAAAACATCTTTTCTAAAAATTGTGTTAATAACAAGTATTTTGATCTTTGTTCATAAAAACACTTGTTTCTCTTCTACAGTTTTGGTAGTCTTTGTACCAAAAACATATTCTGGTTTATTCTTTCTATATTAAACCATGATCTTCCTCTTTGGTGTTCCCATTTTTGAAACAGAAATGGCTTCTTCAAGCAAAACTACTCAAGCTGACGAGAGTGCCCCGATTGTCCTAACAAAAGCTCCAGCCTGCAACTTCGACTTGGAACAAGCAACTTTCAAGCCATGCAACTACTTGGCTTTGGTGGACATCCCTGCTGACAAATCTCACTTCAATGATGGTGCAACATTCATCAAGACTTGTCCACTGATGTATGCTTTTATGCTTAATCCCATTGGCATCACTGCTCGTCTTCAAGCTCTCTGGTACACCGCTCACTGCACAACACTAACTACGGACAAGGGAAACAAGCTCCCTGCAATCGCCTTCACAATCCCCACTCTGGGCCCCTTCGCCTTCACTTCGGGGTTTCTCAGAAATGCTCTTCACCTCCCTTTAAGAGGTAAGAATCAGCAATGGGCCTCTGAGCCCACCAGGGAGCAGATAGAGGAGTTTCTAGACTCTATTGGCTATATATGGGAGAACCCTGAAGCAAAATCTGTGGGTTCGAAGATGGAAAAGAAGCGCCTCCCAGCTCGCTGGCAATACATTTTTACCCAAGTGATTCAGTGCTTGGGTTCCAAGACTGGCTCTCATGATCAAGCCAGCAAACACTTCCAAGATCTTGGCTTCACTCTCTGCACAAACTACAAGTTGAACTATGCGGACTACATATTAAGCAATATGTACAACAGGGTGAAAGCTGGGAAGAGGAACCACTTCATTCCATACCCTAGATTCTTTGCTACCATCATGGAGTTTGCCTTCAAGGAGGAATATCCAAAGGTCGCCAACCAAAGCTTCTCCATGGTCGAGAAGAAATCTCTGGACATTGATGACCATCCAGATGATGCTCCCTACACTCGACACCTGTTGCAACTCATTGGAGCCGCAGCATCTGTGTCTGTCTCACTGAACAACCCATCAGTGAGTATCCCAGACACCTCCACTCCCTCTAAAAGAAAGGAAGCGACCGATGGTCACAAAAAGACCATCGCTCACAAACTGGCGGCAAAGAAACCAAAGAAGGGAGTCTCTCAAAAGACTTCCCTTTCTGATTCAGGCGTAATACCAACGTCCTCTTTAGCCATAGCCATGACAACTGTCTCTGCATCCGTTGCCGTTTCTTCAGCACTAACTTCATTTTCAGCGACTCTGGTCACTAAAAGTGTTTTAGCCAGCTCCGCTGAAGCTGGATCAGGTACTACTTTCACAGCTCCCTCTCTTCTTCTTCCACCATTTCTTCTTTGGTCCTCACACAAACATATGATTCAGAGATAGTTGTCCCTATCTCTGATGATGTTGAATCGCACGTTGTCCAAACTTCAGTGTTGTTTCGACAATCTGAGCTTTGGAAAGCCAGTATGACAGGACCTCAGCATGTCTCTCACAGACATACTAAGACACAGGCTAGTGATCCACATGACACTACTGTCGTACACGTTGTCCCTGAGAGTAATCCTCATGATACTCGCAAGGTAAATAGCATGTCTTTCACCCTTCATCTAACCCAGAGCTCTTTTTGGCTGCTCTGTCTATGTTGTCATCAGGTATCGCACCTGCTCTTTCTACCTCAGCGACCACCACTACTACCACCACCAGGGTCGATGCTGCTCCCTCCAGCAGTAGCAAAGGAAAATCTCCGCAGCAACCAAAGACGGCTGTAGACCTGCACTAGATCAAGCAGGAGAAGTTTGCCTCCAAACTTCCTCCCTTCTCTGTTGAGATTCCACAGGTTGTTCTTCCCAGCCCCACATTCCCTTCTATTGACTTCCTGGTCAATGAATGTGCTCTCACAAGGTCCAGGGTAGACAATCTTCAGATGTCTGTCGAATACATCTTTCAGACGGTCGTTGGTGCTCCAGGCATGAAGGCCACACTAAATAACGTTTACACTGACATCCAGTTAGTAAAGGCGGACAATCTGGCTCATGAGCAAGAAATTGCCAAGCTGGAAAAACAGGTGCAAGCACAAAACCTTGTGCTTGAGTCTATTCAAAAGACTCAGTCCGATATGATGCAGATGTTGACTAAACTCTCTGAAGCTGGCTCATCTTTCACTGTTGTTGATCGGACCTCGCTGAATCAGGTCATCCAGACCAAACCACGCTGTTGGGACACCGATGATTTGGTGATTAACCACCTTCCTTTGTATGATTGATTTTTTTACAGGTTCTTTTGAAGGTCTGAAATATGCTTCAAGTATTGAAGAGTCAAAGGCTATTCAATCAAGGGTTGTACATCAAAGGTGGAATTTTGGATGTACCAACTAACTTCAATATTCAGATCATTTTGCCAAAGTCAAGATTGGGTCACCAATATAGTGGGACACCGATGGTACACTTAAAAGTCATCAAAAGTACTAAGGACATCAAACAAGATGAGGTCATCAAGTTTGAAGTCATGGTCACCGACACTATAATCTTGGTCACCGAAATTGCAGGTATCTTTTCTAAGGCTGTGATATCAAGTCACAAGTTCAAGGGTGTACACTTTCAACACTTAGTGAAAAATGAAGTTTATCAAGCAAAGTGTACACTTATCACTTCCAGCCTTACAAGGTATCCACCGATGTGATACATAGTTTGATGTATCACTTAGCAATTTCAAAGAGATAAGTTCTTGACTCACATCAAATGCAAGACACGTGAGCAGCAAGAACTTGGGCATCAAGCCTTAAATAAAGACATTCTCTTTTATTCTTATAAAAGGAATATTTGTCTTTTAGTTAAAAGGTTTGATGGGACTTCACAGAGCATGAAGAAAAGAAGATAAAGTTATCTGACATTACGTGCTACAAGGAATGGTTCATCCATTATTCTAGTACAAAGGGAGTGGTCTCTTCCTTTGTCCAGCACATAAACTTCCAGCTAATGAAACCTTGACAGCTGTCCACATGCATCCCATGCATGGGCACTATAAAAGGAGATGAAGTCCTTCCCAGAAATCTCACGCTTTCAACAAATCTTCTGTGTGATAGTTTGTTTGACTCCGGCAAAGCTGTGTGCAATAACAGTCTTGTTTAACTTCCTTAGTGTATAAGTTAATTACTGTTATCTGTGTGTTTAGTTTGATAGAATAGTGTGTCTGTTCTTTTCCGCATCAAACTACCTGTGTGTAAATTTTTGATATTTATATTAAAAAATTTAAAAAGAGTATATTCTGTGTGTTTTATATTCAACCCCCCCTTCTACAAAACCCTCACTTAGTTAGCCATCTCTCCTTGGGGACTAACAAGTGGTATCAGAGAAGTTGGTTTAAATCAATAAACCAGATCTGTGATGGCTACTACCTCAAATGTTGATGGTACCTTGCAGACCTCTTCCATTAATACATATGATTTAGGATCCTTGGCCAAACCTTCAAGGTTCAACCCAAGTAACTTTGGGTTATGGAAAAATCGCATGTTATTATTCTTGGAAGGGATCGATTGCAGGTATCCCAACATTCTCAGTGAGGGACGTATTGTTCATAAAATATGGGCTCGCTTTGGCCCTCAAAAGGACGCTGAAGGAAAGGACATAGAGTCAGATGATGAAAGAAGTGAGAAAACTGGTAGATATATCATCAAACCTTCAAACAAACTTAGTGAAGATGATAAACGCCTAGTTGCTTTAGACACTAAAGTCAAATCTGCTCTTGCTGTATCCCTTCCTGATGAAGTGTATCACTCTCTTCTTAACCTTCCCACTGCTAAAGAAATGTGGGATACTTTGAGTGTCTTATATGAAGGCACCAAAGAAGTCAAGAAATCTAACAGGATCTGTCTTGTTAGAAAGTATGAACTCTTCTCCCATGAAAAAGGAGAATCTCTCTCTACCTACTTCAATCATTTTAACTGTCTTCTCAATGATCTCAAAGTTCTTGGACGAGTTTATGATAATGAAGAAGTTCTCTGCAAGTTCATGGATTGTCTCCCAGACTTCTGGGAAACTATCTGTACTTGCATGAAGCAAACCAAGGACTTAGAAATAATGCCTTTGACTGCTCTCTATGGAACTCTTCTCCACTATGAACAAACTAAGAACCAGAGAAAATCTCTTATAAAGGATATCAAATCCTCCTCTGTTGCTTTGATAGGTGATTCAAAATCTTCTTCTTGTGTTCCTAGAATCACCTATCCTTCTTCTGATTCTGAAAAAGATATTAAGGAAGACTCTTCTCATCTGTCAGATGCATACTATAGTGCTGCTGATGATGAAGGAGAAGAATCAGCTATTGACATACTTTCTGATAGTATGGCAATGATTGCTGGAAACCTTAAGAATAAAAGATTTTCTTCAAACCGCTCTAAACTTAATAGAAAACCTTTTTCTCAAAAATCCTCTTCTGATAAAGCAAATGAAGAATGCTTCAATTGTGGAAAGAAAGGTCATTTTGCTTCTGAGTGCAGATCAAAAGCTTCCTCTTCTCTCAAACCTTCTTCTTATGGCCATGACTTCTCAAAATCAACTTCTAGGAAGCATGAAGAGAGAAATAGCCAATCCTTTAAAGAAAATCCTGAATCAAAAGAAACCTCCAGATATAAGAAGTACAAAACCAAATACAAGAGGGAAAAAGAAAGAAACCAAAGTAAAAATAAAACTTTGGTTGCTGAGGCTCATTGTTGGGAGGATGAGCAAACCTCTGAGAGTGAGAGTGAGTATGTCACTAAATGCCTCATGGCCAAAATCGATGAGCTGGAAGACATGGAAAAGTCACTCTACACTACCCTTGTATCTGCTGAGGGATCCACTTCAGGAACAAAGCCTCAGGTACATCCTTTTACCTTTCTCTCTGATGATCAAAAGGCTGATGCCTTTGATTCTTTAACTGTTGACTTCTGTGACTTAAAGATTCAAAATAAAAAGGCTGATATGCATATAAATTGTCTAAATGATCAACTCCTCTCTTGCTTTTCTAAACTAAAAGATTTTGATAAAATGAAAGCTGATCTAGAAAACCTAAGGTATTTAAACGACAGTCTTTCTGAGGAAAAATCAAAAATCTCTTCCACTCTTGAAAAGGAACAAGAAGTTCTGTCTAAATGGACTAAATCCTCTAAGAATCTTGAAAGGATTCTTCAAGATCAAATCACTAGCAAGGATAAGTCTGGCCTTGGTTATGGAAAAGATGTTCCTCAACCTTTCGACCTTCCACTTCCTTCTTCTGAGTGTCAAGTTTTTCCGGCTGATTTCCTTTCCGATGACGATGATGATCTCTTCGGTTACTCATCTGAGGATTCTACCTCCGTTCACTCTATAGATCTACTTGACATGCTCAAAGTAGAATCTAGTTCTAAGAAGTTTGGAGTCTTTGTTAAAGCTAAAGAAATCTCTTCTGAGTCTTCAAAAGTTTCAACTCTTCCAAGCTCTTCTTCTTCTCCCAAACCTATTCAAAGACTTTTAAACTCTTTAAGTCTTCATGAGTCAAGGTACTCCCAGGAGCAGCCATCTAGTGTTGCTGAGTATCCCTCTCCAAAAAGATTTTCTCCTCAAAAGAAAAAATTTTCTAAATCAAATTTTTCATCTAAAAGGAAATCTCAAATAGTTACTGATTTTATTCCTCGGTCAGTGAACTTGAAGAAGTCAAGAAATCCTGGTAAAGGTATCCTTGGACCAAGACCAGGTGTCGGTCACCCCTCCTCTTCTCAGTCATCAACCTCTGTCCAAAGTTTTGATGATATGGATTTTAAAAGTGCCTTTTCTTTAAAGAAGTGCTATAATTGTGGCAATACTCTTCATCTTGCTAAAAATTGCCCAAAAGGCTTGGATCTTCGCAAAAATAAAATGCCTTCTAATTCCAAAGGACCCACCTCAAAATGGGTACCAAAAGTCTAAATTTGTTTCTGGGTGCAGGTACCAAACAAAGATCACATATGGTACATGGACAGCGGGTGTTCAAGACACATGACTGGAAACAAACTTCTTCCCTCTAACTTCTCAAAAGAAAAGGGAGCCACTGTTTCCTTTGGAGGAAATGGAAAAGGGGTCACCAAAGGATATGGTACCATATCAAATGGAACCATCACTTTCTCTAGAGTAGCCCATGTTGAAGGGCTAATGTACAATCTTCTAAGCATCGTCCAAATATGTGATTTGGGCTATAAGGTCATGTTCCAGCTATGTGTATGCTTGGTCTTTGATGTACAGAATAAGATTGTACTAGCAGGAACCCGACTGAATGACGTATACATAATCAACATGAAGGAAAGTGCAATAGGAGAAGCTGTGTGTCTCCTCTCTCAAGAACTAGCCAAACAAAGTTGGTTGTGGCATAAAAGGTTTTCTCATCTAAACTTTAAAACCTTGAACAAACTTTCCAACAACGAACTGGTTGTTGGAATGCCAAAAATAGTTTTTGAAAAAGAAAAGCTATGTGGAGCATGTGAAAAAGGAAAACTCACTAGAACTTCCTTTAAAACAAAACAATGCTCATCTATCTCCCAACCTCTTCAAATGCTTCACATGGATCTGTGCGGTCCAGTAAGCACACCCAGTCTGGGTGGTAAAAAGTATATGCTAGTAATCGTCGATGAATTCTCTAGATATACTTGGGTATTCTTTCTGAAACACAAGAGTGATGCTGCTGAAGAAATAATCAGGTTTACAAGAAAGATTGAAAATTTGAATGGTAAACTGGTGAAGTCCTTCAGAAGTGATAATGGCACAGAATTCAAGAATGCTGCTCTGGGAGATTTCTTTGACCTAAAAGGAATTTCTCAGAACTTTTCTGCCGTACGCACTCCTCAACAAAATGGTGTTGTTGAAAGAAAGAATAGAACACTGTGTGAAGCTGCAAGGTCAATGCTGAGTGAATCCAAGTTGCCAACCTATTTTTGGGCAGAAGCAGTTAACACTGCATGCTTTACTCAAAATAGGTCTATCATAGTCAAAAGGCATGACAAGACTCCTTATGAAGTTTTCCATGGTAGGAAACCTGCAGTTGACTTCTTCCATGTGTTTGGCTTTGCTTGTCACATGCTAAATGACAGGGATTGGAAAATTTGATCCGAAGTCTGATGATGGAATTTTCATGGGCTATTCTCTCTCCTCAAGAGCCTTCAGAATCTTCAACCTAAGAAGACAATGCATAGATGAATCCATGCATGTAAAGTTTGATGAGTTTGAAACTTCTTCATTATCTTGTGATGAAGAAGAACTAAACTTATGGATAAATTCATGTGTTGGTGAAATTCCATCTTCCTCTCAACCCAATCCTTCAGATAGCAATCCTTCTCAGCCTCCCATAAACACCACCTTACCTTCAGAACCTTCTCTTTCTTCTCCACCTCCTGAAACTAACTCTACAGAAGACCTTACCCACCAAAACACCATATCTCCCACTAACCTTACCTTACCTCCTACACTAAAGTGGACGATGGATCATCCAATAGATCATATCATAGGTGATCCACAAGTTGGTGTAAAAACAAGAAGAGGCATAAGCAATCTGTGCTTATATGTCAACTTTGTTTCTATTGTTGAGTCTAAGCTAATAAATGAAGCCCTAGCTGATCCTAGCTGGGTAATTGCCATGCAAGAAGAACTCTCACAATTTGAGAGAAACAAAGTCTGGAAGTTAGTTCCTCGTCCATCCAACAATACTATTATTGGAACAAAGTGGGTGTTTCGAAACAAGATGGATGAAGAAGGAACTATCATACAAAACAAAGCAAGACTGGTTGCTCAAGGATATCGGCAAGAGGAAGGAATTGACTATGATGAAACCTTTGCTCCTGTTGCCAGATTGGAAGCTATCCGAATATTTCTTGCTCATGCAGCTTACAAGAATTTTCGGGTATTCCAAATGGATGTCAAAAGTGCCTTCCTGAATGGTGAATTAGCTGAAGAAGTGTATGTGAAGTAACCTCCTGGGTTTGAAGATCCAGTCCATCCATATCATGTGTATCGGCTGGATAAAGCTTTGTATGGACTGAAGCAGGCTCCTCGTGCCTGGTATGACACTCTCTCAGAATATCTACTTAGAAATAAGTATATACGAGGCAAGGTTGATAACACACTCTTCTTCAAGAAATCACAAGGTAATATCATTCTTGTTCAAATCTATGTTGATGATATTATTTTTGGAGCCACCGATGAATCCTTGTGTGATGAATTTAGCTCCCTCATGCAAAAAGAATATGAAATGAGCATGATGGGGGAGTTAACTTTCTTTCTTGGTTTGCAAGTAAAACAATCTCCAGAAGGTATTTTCATAAATCAAAGTAAATACATTAAAGATCTTCTGAAAAAGTTTCAATTTGATACTTGCTCTACCATGAAAACTCCTATGGCTCCTCCTCTTAGACTCTTTTCTGATCCTGATGGCATTTCTGTTAATATTACAAATTATAGAGCCATGATAGGATCCCTTCTTTATCTGACTGCAAGTAGACCTGACATTATGTTTGCTACTTGTCTGTGTGCCCGATACCAAGCAAATCCTAAAGAATCACATCTGGCTGCTGTGAAAAGGATTTTTCGGTATCTGAAAGGTACCATAAATCTGGGTCTTTGGTATCCCAAAGACTCAGGTTTCGATCTCATCGGGTACTCTGATTCTGATTTTGCAGGTTCAAAAATAGACAGAAAGAGTACAATTGGAAGTTGTCAGTTACTTGGTGGAAAGCTTGTGAGCTGGTCAAGTAAGAAACAACATTCGGTGTCTACTTCTACTGCTGAAGCAGAATATGTGGCTGCTGGAAGTTGTTGTGCATAAATATTGTGGATGAAAAATCAGATGTGTGATTACAATCAGATTTTCTCAAAAATCCCAATAATGTGTGACAAATCAAGTGCAATAGCTATTGCCAACAACCCTGTGTTTCATTCAAGATCTAAGCACATTGATATCGGATATCACTTTATAAGAGATCATGTCTCTAAAGGTGATGTGGAGCTTCATTTCATTCCCACTGATTATCAATTAGCTGATTTGTTCACAAAGCCCCTTGATGAAGCAAGGTTCAAGTTCCTCATCGGTGAATTAGGTATGATAAACATAGACTAATATATTTTATAATTTTATATAAATATATGTTTTATATATATATATATTATATACATTTATATAATTTATAACTTATATATTATATATGTTATATATATATATAAATAAATAAATAAAAAATATATATATATATATATAGTGTCGGTGACAGGGTCACCGACGTATCTCTCTCTCTCTCTCTCTCTCCTCTCTATAAGCTTCAAAACCCTAACCCTAAAACCATACATAACCACAAGCCACCGACGTCCGAACCACCGTGATACACCATCTAACCACCGACGCCGGCGGTAACAACCACCAAAAGCCACCCACCGACAGTGGCCGTCTACCCACCGACGGTCGCTCACCGACGTTTGCCCATCGCCATGACCAATCACCCACCGACGCCGACGTCGTGATTACGTCACTTTCCGACGCCGTCCTTTGAGCCACCGACGTTGCACCTACGGTCGATCCATCGACGGTTGCCCCTTGTTTCCGACGATCCACCAAGGGCACACCCACCAACGTTGTTCTCATCCACCGTCATCAACCTCTCAAGCCACCGATGTTGCGTCACTTTCCGACGCTGAAGTCATCACTAGCCGCCGACGGTCACATCGTTTTTTAACCCACCGATGTTTACCCCTTTCACGAGCCACCGACGTCGACCTCTGCTCTAGCCACCGACGTCTACCCTTATCCTAAGCCACCGACGTTTTACTCTCTTCGAGGTAACCGCTGGAACTCTTCACATTCTTAATCCCTTAAAGATAACCCTTGACTTACCACTCTTGGTGAGCAAGATTCTTTGTTCTTATCCCTAATGACATCATCAACGTCATTAATGTCAGAGCATGCGCCGAAATTCAACCCTAAGCTTCAAAAAATATATATATATATATATATAGTGTCGGTGACAGGGTCACCGACGTATCTCTCTCTCTCTCTCTCATCTCTATAAGCTTCAAAACCCTAACCCTAAAACCATACATAACCACAAGCCACCGACGTCCGAACCACCGTGATACACCATCTAGCCACCGACGCCGGCGGTAACAACCACCAAAAGCCACCCACCGACAGTGGCCGTCTACCCACCGACGGTCGCTCACCGACATTTGCCCATCGCCGTGACCAATCACCCACCGACGCCGACGTCGTGATTACGTCACTTTCCGACGCCGTCCTTTGAGCCACCGACGTTGCACCTACGGTCGATCCATCGACGGTTGCCCCTTGTTTCCGACGATCCACCAAGGTCACACCCACCAACGTTGTTCTCATCCACCGTCATCAACCTCTCAAGCCACCGACGTTGCGTCACTTTCCGACGCTGAAGTCATCACTAGCCGCCGACGGTCACATCGTCTTTTAACCCACCGATGTTTACCCCTTTCACGAGCCACCGACGTCGACCTCTGCTCTAGCCACCGACGTCTACCCTTATCCTAAGCCACCGACGTTTTACTGAGGTAACCGCTGGAACTCTTCACATTCTTAATCCCTTAAAGATAACCCTTGACTTACCACTCTTGGTGAGCAAGATTCTTTGTTCTTATCCCTAATGACATCATCAACGTCATTAATGTCAGAGCATGCGCCGAAATTCAACCCTAAAACCCTTAAAATTCTGATCTTTCAATCACCAAAAGTAATCATTATTTTTGAAAATTGAAATTCCCTCTCATATATAACCTCCTTCCCCACTACCTTACCACCTTTCTCGCACCCTCTCTCTTCCACTTATACAAGAGCATAACCTGCAACCTGCAACTTTCTTCACTTCTTCAATGGCTTCTCCTTCAAGAACTTCAGAAGAACAAACAATCACCTTCAGATCTCTCTCCTTTCCAGCATGCAACTACTTTGGATGCATTGGAACTGACAATGCTAATCCTGAGTATAATGATGTATGTTGATTTCTTCAATGGTGTCCTCTACAATATGCACTCACAGCTAAACCTAAAATGAGTAAGTTTCTTCTTGGAAACTTTTGGTTGACATGCACATTTGATGCTTCATCAGATCAAATTCTTGCATCTGTTCTCAGTAATGATGAACATGATGTGGTTTTCAATGTGGAAGATGTTCAAAGCATTCTCAAGCTTCCTTCCTATGACTCCTATAAACCTTTTCCCCTTGGAAATG
This sequence comes from Silybum marianum, assembly GCA_036898165.1. Lineage (NCBI taxonomy): Eukaryota > Viridiplantae > Streptophyta > Magnoliopsida > Asterales > Asteraceae > Silybum > Silybum marianum. Next base: position 36,212,764 of record CM072530.1, on the reverse strand, counting down.
AACACCAAATGGGGGTTGATGTTTTGAACTATTTGAAAGAGAAGAAGGGCTCAAAGTCAAAGGGTCCAGGTACTTTACTGCGCAAGAATATGGGGAACATATGGAACTTTCTTTTTGCCCATCTTATTTTGTGCCTAAGCAAGAAGACAGGTGGTCCTGATCAGTCACCTTCCCAAGTGACTGAATTAGCACATGCTCTAATTTTTCTAAGGAGGATAGACTTTGCAAGCTATTTCTTTAATGAAATGATCTCCTCCTTCTCTGCCATCCGACGTCCTCAGGTACCATTTCAGCGCCTTTTCTCCCTTATCATTAATGCTAAATTGGCTGATAAACTTGAGAAAAGGGATGACATCATATATGATCTCCCTCTTCATCAAGTGGGAAATCATATTATGAAAAAGGCTGTCTTAGCGTCAGACAACCCTCTCCGACCTTCTATGGTTGAGTTTGCAAGGAATGCAACTCTATCTTGGGGAGAAAATGAACCCCGTCTCCAAAGGAACTCAGGTATGTCTTCTATCCTTTCTGCACCTAGAGTAACTGATGTGCCCAAATCTCGTAAGAGATCCAAAGCGTCAGGCACATCTACCTCCGCACCCACTGATGCTACAAAGCCAAAAGAACCTTTGGCTTCTACCCAAGCATCTAAGTCCCAAAAGCGGAGACACTCTAAAAGCCCCCCAAAGACTTCCTCAAAGAAGTCTAAGGGTACCCAAAGGGTCTCACCTCACAAACCACCTACTAACTCCCAAAAGTTGGTAAGTGTTGAAAAGATTCCTACCCGACCCAAGGACCAGTTAACCCAACCAAGCTCCTCCATGCCCTCCCAAAAGGACATGGTTGTACAAAGGGACATCCCTATTATTCCTTCATCAACTTTCTCTCCGGTTGATGAAGATGACTTGGAATCTCTCATCCAAGGTACCTTTTCACCACCCCCGGAGCTCTCACAGCTCCTTTTCCACACTCCACGTGAGAGTGCACCACAACCAGGTGCATTTGATGGAGCATCCCATTTTACCGATTTTCTTATGTCCGACACTACACCTTGGTCAGGTACGTCTCCCGTACATGCAGAGTTTGTGGAGGAACCCATTACTGAAGAATCCCCTCAAAGACACTCTCCTAAACGTGTCTCCCCCACATCTCCTAAATCCCCCCCAAGAAATCCTACAGGTTTGGTGGATTATTCTTCTAATGATGATGATGCTGATCAACCACCAAAGCCTCAACCTTCTGCTCCCATGTCTTCCAAACAGGGAGATGATCTTCTCCAAGCTTTCACCAGCTTTACCCGTGACACTATACGTCGGGTGGAAACTCTAGAAGATCATGCTACAAAAGAAATGGAAAGAATGGCTTCACTTTCCTCATCTCTTAGATCTAACATTGAGGAGTTGTCGGTGAGTCACCCAACTCTAATGACATGTTTAGATCTCCTACACTTGGATATCCTTGATCTTCAGCAAGGGTTTTCTTCAACTCAAGCATCAGTGCTCTCTTCCATCCAGGAACTTCGAAGTTCATCTTCTCAGCAAGCCACCGAAATATCTTCTATTATTGCCAATCAGAAGGCAATTATGGAGTCTCTTTCTAGTCTTCACACCAAGGTTGATAAAGTTCCAACCTCTTCTCCAACAGTTGAACTTGATGTTGGTGATTCATTCTTCCAGGACAAAGATAGATTTGTCCTTCAAAGAGTTGAGAAGAAAATTGGTGCTCTCTGCTCTGATATGGGAAGGATGAAGGAGTTTCTTTCTTTAGTGGGTTTCAAGGGTTCAACCACTGAGGGGGAGAAAAATAAGAAGGCCACTGCATCCACCTCCACATCCGCCGATCCAGTCACCACCACCATCCCAGCCGTCGATCCAGTCACCACCACCATCTCAGCCACCGATGTGGCTCTCACAGCCATCGATGGTGGTGTGGTCACCGAGGTGACTCCTCTCATGGTCACCTCTGTTCCTTTAGTCACCGAGTTTTCTGGAGCAGCTGTTGAGGGGGAGAGTATCAGTGCTCAACCCCTTGAATCTGAAGAGGAAAAGAAGAGAAAAGAAAAGGCCAAAGGAAAGAAGCCCGTTTCTTTTGAAGAACAACAGAAAGAGAAAAAGAGAAAGAAAAGAATGAGAAGGCCTCAAGCAGATACTCTTAGACTTCAGCCTGCCTCTGCACTGACCGATCCTCTTGGGGTAATTTTATCTGAAGCTGAAAAAGAAGAAGCCATTAGAGCACAACTTGAGTATGATCAGACAAATGTACTCAAGTTGGCTCAAGATGAAGCCACTCATGCAATGGTAAAGGATGCACTTCAAGCTCAAAAAGATGAGCTTGAAAATATAAAGAAGAAATCTGAAGCTGCAAAGATGCTTGATGAAGCCAAGAAGACCAAGGAAGTGGAGTGGTTTAAAAGAAGGCTGAAAAAAAGAAAAGATGAGTCCAAGATTATCAGTGCCACTATCCAACCTCTAACCAAAAATTCTCCTAAGTTACTTATCACCCTTAAGAGAGCTGACACTCTCTCAAAGGTCTATGAAGTTGAATGGTTGGAAGTTCTTGGGATAACTGAATGGATGGAAGTTGGCAAATGTATCTCCAAGAGAAAAAGCAAGTACAAGGAGCTGGTACTTAATATTCTCAGAAAACTTTTCATTAAGATGCTCAACATCCAAAAGGAGAATGATATTCTTGTGACATATCTTGAAGCACAGCAAATGTACTTCATACAACAGGGTCTTAAAGGAGAGGTCATCACAGCTCCTAAAAACAAAAAGAAGGGACACTTTGTTATGCTTCATGAAAGAGGCATCCAGATAAATGCTTCGGGTATAGATCTTTCCATTCCTACTCCTATTGCTTACCCGGAGTAAACTATGCTGACTACTCCTGAACTTGGGGTTTTCTTTGAAGACATCTTTGGAAACATCGGTTTCTTTAGAGCTTCTGATATCCCAAGGGCTCACAGCTCCTTCCTCTCTGCTATTCTAGTAGTACCTCCGGTTGAAGACCATGGAATCAGTAGGCTTATCTTGGATGAGCTAAAAAGAAGAGAACCCACTCCTTGAATATTCTTCATATAGTGTGAACTTTATTTTTCAAAGCTGTGTGTTGATTAATAAAAGTTCATACTCTTCTTCTTTAAAAATTCTTGTTAATATCTTTATTTTTCTTGCACATACTTATACTTATACTTATACTGTACATACTCAGTTAAAAAAAACAACAAAAAAAACAACAAAAAAAACAACAAAAAAATAAAAAAAAAATCTGAGTCAAAAGAACCCAAAAGAAATAGAAAGGGTCAAAAAGAATTCTTTTTCTAACTTACAGGTATCATCATCAAATAGGGGGAGATTGTTGGGTCACCGATGATTTGGTGATGAACCACCTTCCTTTGTATGATTGATTTTTTACAGGTTCTTTTGAAGGTCTGAAATATGCTTCAAATATTGAAGAGTCAAAACCCTCACTTAGTTAGCTATCTCTCCTTGGGGACTAACACACGCACACCGACTCTCTGAAGGACATTAGGTCCAATGTGCGAACGATGATGGTGCATGTTCTCCCCGCTAACAACATCGAGGGGGAGAGATGCGCCAAAGAAATCGCTGATGAGATTATCGGACAGGTCGATGAAACAATTCTTGGCTCTTCAATATCTCCCTACATACAACAAGATCTTCCTTACGTCGTCGCTGAAGAAGAAGATGATGAGGAGGAAGAAGAAGACGATGATGAAGATAACGATGAAATCCCTCATTATGGGGGAAATGATGAAGATGATGATGATGATGACATCTCTCCTGGTGCTCTTGATCACTTTAAGAATAGTAGACCAGGCAACTTCATGCCTGAAGTAATCTACAGGGAGCGTTTGGGGACGGACCACCTCCTTCTCAGGATCCGTCCAACCCATCAGCCAATGGAAAGGAAGTGGTAGATCTTGATCCCACCATCCCACTATATGAGGGGGAGACGCTATAGAGGTAACTCTTCTTATCCCTTATACTACTCCCATCTCTGAACCCCCAACCTATCCATCTTTCTCTCCTCCAAATTCTGGTTCTGACCAACCTCTCTCTCCATCTCCCATTCTCAGTGAGTCTAGTCCCCCAAAGGACTCCACGTTTTAGAAGGAACCTTCATCAGAGGAGCAGTTTGTGTACATATCTGATTCTGACTCTAAAGATGAAAAATGCCTTATTCCCAAACGGCGGGCACAAAGACCTCTAATAAGCGAGCCTGAAGAAGAAGTAAGGCGAATAAATTTCCTAAAGGAACTTGAAGCCAAAAGAATAAAGATGCCCACTGCTGAACCAGAAAACCCTATGCCTATCAGCATGGTAGATGATTTCGACTTCCTATCTAAAGAGGAGAGAGCACAAGCACTAGAAGCTCAGAGAATTAGGGACGAAAAGATGAAGCAAACCTAGAATGATCTTGAGCTCGCAAGAAAGATACTCAGGGAGGATGTTGCAAGAGATGAAGCGACTAAAAAGCTGAACGAGAAAAGTAAAAGAGTCGCTGAAGCTCTGGCACAAAGAGAACTGAATGAAGAAAATCTAAATGTGAATCCTATCCTTGCTCGAGAAAAGATCCTAATTGCACTAACTGATGAAAATACAAGCCACAGAGAAAAAAAACTACGCTGGTGCACTAAACGATTTATTTTTCGAAGGTCTGATTCAAAAATCATTCGTGCAACTATCGAAGGACGTCCTTCTAAAAGAAATGGTTTGAAGGTATATGTATGAATGTACAGACTTTCAAGATGTGAAAAAGAAGAAGCCAAGTTCTTAAAATTCTATGGAGACTATGAATGGCTAGAAATCAGAGATGCCATTCTGGGTTCCAAATCAAAATTCAAAGATGTGGTGGAAAGAGCATTGGATCAGCTACTTCAGAGGATGTCACAGCATGTGCAAGTTTCGTCTCTCCCTGAGCCTACAAGAAGAAGAAAATCAAATGCTGAAGGAGGTTCATCTTCTAAAAGCGAACATGAAACCAAATTCAACTATAAAAGCATTCTTGGTCATCTTGAAATCCCTAACATCTCAATGTTGAACTCCTCTCTCCCTCAAGATCGAAGATATGAAGAAAATGAAATCATCACCTTCCCTGAACCTGGTATGGTTTTCTTGGATAATGATGGATTCTTAGGACTCTTCAGGAACCGAGAAGTCAACAAGGCTCCATTAGCTTTCATAAAGATCATGCATCATTACTGCTAGTCAGATGATCCGCTAATGAATCGACAAAAAAAGATCCATGAAAATAAACTACGAAGAAGACATGAAAGACTCTCTAATTGATCTATAGCCTTCTTTTCCTTTGTAGTACTCTTCAGCTTATTGTACTTTTATCTTACAAATTTGTAATTTCATTTTCTATGTAATTTCTTCAGATTATTTTTAATGAAATTTCAAATGAAGTACTCTACTCCAACTGTGTACTAAAAAGATCCCTGAAAACAGTAAATGGGACAATGAACATAAGAGTTCTAATTTCTTTACAAAGCTCGTTACTCACTGATATTTCTCTTTGAAATTTAAATCATCGAATGTACTTAAAGCCTCTACTTATAAAAATTGTGTTTTCATATCCGTAAAAATGAAACTCAATGGCTATAATAGATTAGCTGAAAAAGATCTCACAGATTAGTACATAGAAATTTTTACTTCAACATTTCTTAAGTCCCTACTAAATCTTTCAAGCAATTTTCCTATGTTGCTTAATCATAATCAAATAGGGGGAGATTGTTGATCATAACTCCTCTCAGTGATTTGAATATGATTCCTCTATATACTTAGTGAAATTCCTTTGGTAAACTTAAGTTCAAATTCAACGATAGCATACGCTGATCGTTATCAGCGATCGCTGAAAATCAAGAACCTCAAGTCTACCTCTAAAGATCTGAAGATCAACCAACACACCAAAAGAACATTCAGCGAAAGTCGAAAACCAAGCTGCAGAAAGAGATAATCAGCTAGTTATCTGAAGCGGTTCAGTGATAGCAAGGATTATCTAAACCAAAGTGTGAAGTCTTGTCAAGCCTCAGCGATATCTAAACCAAAGTGATTTCTTTTGTAAAATTTCTTTTGAAGAATCACTCGGAACGTGAGGCACGTGGGAAATAGAAGACCATATGCGACGGGAGTACCCATAATTCATTAATCAATGTAAGTTTCCTTTCTATATTCGGATTCAGGGACAAAATCTCTTTTTAGGAAGAAAGAATTATAAGACCCGAGTTTTAAAAACATGCTCATTAGCTTACTGAATTGTAACCGTGTTTAAATGACGTTAAGTAACATGTAATATATATATATATATATATATACACGACAAATGCAACAAGTGCAACAAATAAACTCACATACCCTCTTCACCTTCGGTAAGGTTTGAACCCTTGATCTCCTAGGAGGGCAAGGGCCACGATACCGCTAGGCCAAAGGCACTTTGGTAATTGTTTGAGTAGTTAAGAGCGTCAAATATCTAAACTCTTCTTACATTAATATATATATATATATACTTCTGATTTGATACATACTTAAGAATTATATATATATATATATATAGAGAGAGAGAGAGAAAGGAAAGTTCAAATGTGAACTTAAATTTGTAGTGAACGTGAGGACAAGTGAGAGCACGACACGTGTCTGAATGTAGATTATTCAGACTGAATAATCAAAGAAATATTCAGTATGAATATGACATGTGTCGCGCTCTCATTTGTGCTCACATTCACAACCAAATTTGAGTTCTCGTTTGAACCCGTCCCTATATATATATATATAATTCTTAAGTATGTATCAAATCAGAAGTAAAATTCTCATTATCACCTTCAACATAGTCTTTTCTTTATATCATCACCTATATCCCTTTCTCTCATTAAAACTCTCGTTCTCTCTCTAAATTTCTTCTTAATTTATTGAAGGAATCAAGCTTTCGATCACAAATTCGTAATCTATTATCTGAATCCTTCCTAAAGGTATACATTTCTTTATCTCTTGTTAAGGTGTTTAGGTTAAGATTCTTGAGAAATGGTATCTAATTGTGTTTATGTTTAAGTTATGAATTGGTATTGCAATCTATATTTATATAGAAGGAAATCCTCCAACAATGACGTGACTCACATCTCATTTAACGTTTTTTCTTTTGTTTTACCAAATCTCCATCATATTGCATATTATGCATTCAAATGTATTATCAAGATGGAAGCTAGATTTTTTATGGTTTATTCTATGTTTTTATATGAGTTATTTGTTGTTATTGATGTGTGTTGTATTATTCTTTTTTTTGCAGGATGTTTTATCGTCGTCGTTGTTCTTCCTCCATAAAATCCATGTAAGAATTGTTGCATTTAATTTATGATTTGTGATCAAGTGTTATTTATGCAAAGTTTTTTTATTATGAATTTCATTCTTCATCCTTTATATTTATAAAAATTTCTCAATTTGTATTTTTAACCCATACTCTATATTGTGATCGTTTATGAAAATCAATATATATCATGTGATTATTTGGTGTTTCAATAAAAAACACTTCAAATGATATTTATGCATTTATTTCTTTAGAAATCAATAGAATGTGATGTTCATGTGTGTTTAGTATATTTGTTTGCTTTTTACTAAATTATACTTCTATTTTAAAATTGTTTAAATTTTGTTTAAAATTTATTTATTTAATACCGGATTTATCATACGTAATGAAAAAATAATCTTTTTTGTGTTTAAATTTTGTTTTGCTATGCAAGCGACGAGGTTAAAAATTTGGTATGAAAAAGATCTTTGTATATTTTTAATCTTCGATAAATTAAAAAAAAAAGTGAGTTGTTTGTTTTTAGTTTGTCCCATTTAATAGTATATAGATATCTCTTTAATGTTAATTCAAAGTTTCTATTATGTATTGGAATGGTTGATAATAATATATCAATAATTGTGAGTTAATAAAGTATTCAAATAATTTTACTTTTGTTTAATTTATTTATGGATTTCATCATGATGTGACATAGTTAGTTCCTTATTCACTAGGTTGAATGCTCAAGCCAATAATATTATGTTGCCAAACAACGTGCAAGATAATTTGGAATGAAGTTATTCGTTTGTTGGGAGTTATGCTTACAAAGTACTAACTATTACTTTTGTGTAATCGTAAAGTCATTTTTTGCAGTTTATATGGTTAAAATTTACTTTTTTGTTGCTTCAATTTTTAGTCTTTATATCACAGGTTTAATGTTAAACATTTATTTTTCTTTAAAATATTTTGATCCTACTACGTTTAATATGTCGATATTGTGTTAGGTTTTCTAAAGATTAATTATGATACAACTTACACACCTAAAGACTTTTTTTAAATGAATTAAATTTCACTCATTTAAATTAACAATTGTTTAGATCGTACCATCATAATATCAAATTTCACAAATACATTAAATGTTAATAGAATATGTTACACTTACACATGTAAGGAGTCTTCATAAACCAATTAAATGTCACTTACTTACATTAACAATTTACATTCCACATATATAATTAATTAGGATTATTTAGGTATATCATAAACTACGTAGAAGATAATTAACATTTGGATAGTCAAAACATCACCGCTTAACTATAAATATAACACGTATATTGTTGTTCTTTCAAACAATTTTGCAAAAATAATATTATTATAAATTACATCACCGTTATTATTGTATCTAATTATATTATGTATATTACATATCTCGATGCACATGTGTATATTGTTTAACGCCCTTAATGTAGATGCATACTTATTATTACGACTGAAAATTTTATTTGTGACACAGGTATCTGAGCCTAAGCGGGGGGTTTATTTTCATACCCAAAGTAGGGTCGAGACAAGATCGGGGAATCCCCGATTAATATTTTTATTTAGTTAAATATATGTGTATATATATGGGGTGTATAATAAATGTGTGTGTATATATATATTATGCATTTAATATTAAATGACAAATATGTTTAATTTTCAATATTTATAATTATTGTAGCGATGATTCATTATAACTTTAATTTTAAAATAAATTATTTTTATTGTTTTTACCGAATGAGTACACAGATTCTTAAACCAATCAAGGATCCCTTTTTCCCAGAAACCTTTGAGGATTATACGAGGCGGGGTCGAGGTCGGGATGTGGAGCTTAAATAAGGTTGGGGTCGAGGACGGGAGATGCATTACCTTCCCAATACCCATCCCGTTTCCATATCTACTTATTATTATTTAAATCTATCATAATCATACTAGTCATGTTACTTTTAAAGTTAATTAAATTATTTTTCGTAATCCAACCACCAATAGTTACATTTATTTTATTTGTGTAATATTGAAATTAGATTGACATATTTCTATTAATTTTTTTATTTATATAAATTTAGTTTATGATTAAACAATATCCAATGTTCATTTGATGTATTTGCACAAATAATATGTTCGTTAAACAATATCGTCTGCCGATATTTAAGACAATGTCTCTTTGATATCAAAACATTGCCACAATTAAAAATAATTGTGTTGTTTGTATAATTTCTTTCTTTTGTAAACCCGACTTTTGTAACATCGTCATTAATTATGTCATTTTTATCATGTTCAACGTGCAACTTTTATTTCACAAGATGTTCCATATAGACAACGTCATTCACTCTAAAATCATGTTCACTAAACAACTAATTCTAACGAACAAAATCAATATTAAGACACATGTTTTAATATCTTGCAAATAATCACTTATCAATATACATATTTCGTTATATTTCTTAGTAAACGAAATAAATTGATTGCATCTAACTTTCCAATGTAATTTGTATTGAAACAGTTTCATCACCGCGCAACGCGCGGTATCACACCTAGTTTGCTATTAAGTATATGTTTAGAATACTTGGGTTGGTTAAAATTGATGTAAATATTAAAAGGGTAAGTTATGGTTCAATATGGTTAGATTGGGTGTATATGTTTAACCGCACACCAAGTGTTCGATTAAACATCGAAAATAGTATAATTGTATGATTAAGCTTAGGTTAAATACCATTAGACTTCGTTTTAATATTGAGTATGTTGAGGTATGTTTTACAGCTTTTAAATGTATAAAATCATGAAGTTGGGATCATAAAAGTGAATTGGATTTTTTGTTTTTTATGAAAATCGGATTTACAGACAGGTGCAAGTCTCGTACTTTAACAGCGCATATATCACAAATCGTATGCCGAAAAAGGATCATATTTTTAGTTAGAAATATATTACTGTATAATACAAATGTCATGAAAGGTGTCAAACCCAGTTATGACTTTAAGGGGCCCAAAACAGTGTCTTTTTGTGGTTGTTCACAATGTACTCGGGATCTTGACTGCTACTTTGTAAAATCCGTATTAAATAAATGAATGATCTAAATGAGATGATTCCAAAATTAATAGACTCATAAGAGACCATACTAAAACTTTCATTTAGACTGTGGAATCTGTATCGGGCTCTACGTACGGTAGGAGTAAAATGCTAAAAAAGAAGAGGGTCGGAAGCTGTTAAGTGCCGGTACAAAACTGCACTAGACCGAGTATTGAGTTTGGTTTCTTAATTCATATCCGGTTGTCCTCTTGAAGTCTAAATTGTTTAAATACATTTAGAAACTAAGTAACTTTCTAAAAGAATCAGGATATGGTTTTTATGTCTTGCAAGTAATTCGATTTATGCATTCATTAGGCACGCGATCGGTCGAACTTTATCGTGAGTCTCATTGATCGTCCGTTACTTCTTAATTTTGGATAAGGTACTGATATCATATTCCTTTGACTCGAGCGTAACCGGTTACATTCCGACAATCCCATCCATGTTGATAGACGTGACTCCAAGCCTACCGGTTCCGAGTACCTTATAAGAAACTTCTTTTTCATTTCAAGATTTTGGTTTATGTTTTACATTGAATTTGTTTCACGTTTTGAGAATGTTATTGAAAGGTTCAATTTTATGCTTTTCGACTTCATGTTAAACGTAATTTTGCATGATTTATAAACGATTTGATTCTTGAAGTTATGATCCGTTTTCAGTTGATTTGACAAATACTTCCTGAACCATTTTTGTTGTTTTGAATATTATGATATGTGATCCGTTATCGGTTGAATTGACTATTATATGATTTGAGATTTGGTTTAAATCTTGATGGAACCATTGATTTAATGCACGAGTTTTATTGTTTTCGACTTAGACTCAACACTTGGGCCACGGATGTTGAGATGCCTCTATGGTGGCTATTAATAGCCATGACGTTCTCGTAAAGGCTAGACTAAGTCAAATAGAGGACATATGATGCATCCAAGAGCAGAATACCAGAGAACGTCTGGTTACCGGATAGAACCGATTATCCGATAGAGCTGAATACCATAACTAAACTGGTTACCTGAGGATGGGTGGTGTTGTGCCCGATACTAACATTCTACATTTTATTGGACCGAATCATCCGATTAGACAACATATTATTTTTAATATAGATGACTTGTTTATTTTTAAAATGATTTCTACATTAATTATTTATGTTAAGAAACGGTTTCACTATAATTGTTTTACGTGAATTTGTATTTGAACTTATATTACGTTAATACGATTATGCACATAATCCATCCACTAAGCGACTTTACTCAGCCGAGGTATTTTCTGTTTCCTCAGAAGGCTCAAGTTCTACTTCAGGGACGGGTTGAGAGATCGAGATATCACTAAAAGTAAAAGTAACATAAGATCCATTTTTGTATATCGGGTTTGTATAATATTTTTGGATCACTTTAGACGATAACATTTTGGGTTTGTATCTATCTTTAAGTTTCGTTTTAAGTTAACTGCTATTTTTAGGAAACTTAGTGCAACTCTGAAATAGTGGTGTTTTGAGTGTTTATCCGATTATCGGATTGTACATCTCTCGTCTCGGGTTGCACAGGGCGGGGGTGTTGCATCATCCTACATATATAGTTTTTGGATACATGTAAACAAAGTTAGGTTACAAAAATAGGAGTTTAAAAAGATCATGGATCATTTCTTCTAATCAAACGAGCATGCCAAAGTTCGCCCAAGAGTCCCAAAAGTTAAGCCCAACAACAAATCCAATAGTAAACAGTAAGAATACTTTGGCAGCAACAATACATCATCAATCGTGCATTGGAAAATCAGAATTTCAGACTTTTTCGATAAAGTTAAAGCATAACATAGATATCATATACCGGACTTGGACATGAATCAATAAACGTAAAATAAGAGAATAAAAATAACTTAAAGGTTAAATTGACAAATAAAAAATATCTAAAAGACTCAAAAGGTAATGTTTTAGGATTAACAAATCAACACCTGTCAATCATTATAAACTAATAAAACGGGAACCTTTAGATTATATATAACATTATATACCAACTTAAAAATTATTTATTTTGTATAACTTAAAAACTAATTTTTTATGTACAACTGATATTAATATAATTATTATGTACTAGTTGTAAGAACTTTTTTTTACAAAAAGGGCAAGCAGATTCAAAACCATGTTCTCTAGGAGAGTGGCCACAGGTGATAACCAATTCAGTCACTGGTCATATGCATCTTTAAAAGTTGACGATGGTATTTAACTTAAAAAGTGGGGTGGTCATTATGAATGAGTGGAACGAACAGAAATTCCGAACCGGTTTCGTACCAAACCGGTACCGGTACCGAATTTCTCTACCGGTTCGGAATTCGGTATTGGGATTTATGACTTTCGGTTTCGGTACCAATTCGGTACGGGACCGGTTCGGTTCGGGATTTTGGTACCGGTTTGGTTAAGTGATTTTGGTTTTTAATATTGCGTTTAATGGTCAATGGTAAAAAACCTTATTCGTTCAAAAAAAATGGTACCAAACGGTTCTAGTCTCGAAAATCTTCATACCGATCTGGTATTGGTACCGGTACAGAATTTCATAATTGGTTCGGTATTCGGTATTGGATTTTGACACTTCCGGTTTCGGTACTACCCGGTTTCGGTACCGGTTCGATACCGATGTCCCGAGCTCACCCCTAGTGGTCATGGCCCCTCAAAGGCCCCTATGGTATTTTGCAATGTTTTAAAACCCGGGTTAACCTGCTGGTCGAACCGGTTGGACCGGGACCCGGGGTAGTGACCGGGTTAACTAACGACGAGTTAATGTATATGACCGACCCATTTCAACCCGGTCGAGTTTCTCAAAAACCCGGTTAAACCGGTGGTAAACCCGTTTCCCAAACCCGGTTAACCCGTTTTTATATTAATATTAAAAATATATATTAAAAAAGTGTGTTTTATGTATTTGGATTGATGTAAAACTTGTCGTTTGTGTATTTTTAATGTTGGAACTTGTAGACATCAAATTACTACTTTATATATATGTATGTACGAAGGAAAATGAAAAAATACAAGGATTAAGGGAATTATTAAAACCGGTTAACCCGATTGTTGAACCGGTTAACCCAGGACCTGGTCACCACACCGGGTCAACTAAAAACCCCGGTTTTAAAATATTTTCATTCTGTCATTGATGTTAAGATCATGTAAATCACATGTAATTTTGTATATGTTATTAATATAAAGTTACATATAATTCAATCATTCTTTTTTATTTTCTTAAATAAATATATTATATAGGGGTGTTTGCGGTCCGTTTTGAACGGTTTAACCCCTAAAATCACAAATCAAACCGCTATAGTGGTTTAGAAAATTCAAAACGAGCAATTTGGAAGCAAGTGATCAAACCGGTCAAACCGGACCACAAAAAGACGGTTTGGTCTGACCAGTTTAGGCGGTTTGAGCAATTTATGGGTTTTAAACTAACAAAAATGACATTTATAATGAAATTTGTATCAATATCACACTATTAGAAAATCGTATCCTTAATTATAAAAAAACATTTATCTCTAAAATTACAAAAAGACATTGAACAAATGAACAATAGTTACACAAATCCACCAACAATAGTTGGAACATTAAGTAAAGCAAACTACGGCTTGTAATTTATCTTTTGACGGATTTTAGAAGTTTGACAAATTAGAAATGAAAAAAAAAACATAATATCTTTGACGAAATATTTATAACTTGACCATAAAAATAAAACATACCACATGAAAAAAAAAAATAATTAATGCATTTTTTTGATGGTCGATTTGGTTCAGCCATTCAAAAAATATGTTCAAATTGTAGATCAGACCGAACCGAACGATTTAACTATTTTCAAACCAAAACGAACCATCAAACTACTTAAACCATCAAAAAAATCCGATTTAATTTACTTCAACAAATTTAAACGATTCAACAATTTTTTTACATCCCTAATATTCTGTGTGTAATAAGACCCCTTCCGCATGTGGTTGAGGAAGATCTTGATATTCCCACTGACGCCTCTATCACATCCTTTTCTCACCATCCAATCAATCCACAAAATATTGGATTTCTTCATCCACAAATCCACTATATAAAATAATAATTAAATATTTTTATTGGTGATGTTAATTATCGATTTATTATAATGTTAACATTACCCATATAGATAATACTTTCTCTATTTTAAAATAAATATTCACGTTTACATTTTACTTTTTCCAAAATAAATGTAAGCTTCAAAAAAATAACTACATATTTTTCCAATCTATTTTTAGTCACGAGACGATTATATTAATTAATCTTTTTATTATCAACATTAAAACGGCAACAAATTACATTTTTTTAAATTATATTCTATTTTTATTGGAGACACTTGTTTAAAAACGAAGAGAATAATAAAGAAAAATTAAATAAAATAATTATTTTTAGATGTTGGTTTCTTTCCTAAAATCATCAAAATGTCATTACATTCGCAAGTGACAGGTCCACAAGATTATTGTATAAAAATGTTTTTAAACCAGCAGCCAGTACATGGACCAAATTTGTAAATTTTGACAGATAATCAATACTGAATTTAGATATTTGATTCCTGTAATTTCGGACCTGGTTTAAAACCTTTTTTTTACCCTTTGATGCTTCCTAATAACGTTTTGATGATTATAGAAGAAAATGGTTGATATGTAAAACTACAAACCGAAAATAATTATTTTAATTAAATTTTAATAATAAATTATATACTTCGAAATATAATTCAAAGTGCGTATGAATATGACAAGATACCCAAAACTATGGTCTAATCGATCGTGGATGTCTCTTGTCAAAACAAAAAAAGAAATGAGTGTAGGTGGTGGTCCTTCGGATAATTATCATTTCACTTTTGACTTTTTATTTATAATATTCGATAATGTTAAATTAAACTTTATTTTTTAGAGATAATCTAACTACACCCCTAAACGAATTTATCTTCTTAGAGGTGTTTACGGAATGGATTGATCGGGTTAGAGGTATTTGATCAATTCAACTTAATGTTTTCAGTTTGAAAATTTTCAACCCAACCTAAACTTTACGGGTTGGTTGGATTGACCGGGTTCGTCGGGCTGATAGTTTGGTATATCAAAATCTAACCTTGAATATGATGTTTTCTATATTAATAACTTCTTTTTCATCATCAATCATTTGGTATATGTTATTCATACCTCTTTAATCTTAAGTATATAACATTAATTAATTTTCTCAATTTATATATATGTATATATAAGAGAGATTTCAATAACAAACCTTGTCAATTCGTACTAACCGTACAAACCGTATGATTCATTGTTTAATTGAATAAAATTGTTTAATGAAAGTGTGTAATATGATGAAATTGTTTCATATAATTCTTTTTTTCATGAAATTATTTTTGTTTTAACATGAAAATGAAATTGTTTCATGAGAATTTTGATGAGACATGTTTTACATATTCATCATTATGAAATTGTTTCATATAATTCTTTTCTTCATTAAATTATTTTTGTTTCAAGATGAAAATGAAATTGTTTCATCAAATTCACATTTTGATGAAACATGTTTTACATATTCATCATTAATCAATCCTCATGTATTTCTGATGAATTTTTTTCACATATTATTGACTAATCAACCTACACAATTAAGAAAAAGTGAAAAAAATTAATTAAAAAAAACGATTCGCTGAATGCGGTTTGTACGTTTTGTACAAACTGACGTGGTTTGTAACGGAAAACAACTCTCTCTCTTTCTCCCTCTCTCTCTCTCTATATATATATATATATGTGTGTGTGTGTGTTCGCAGTAGTAAACATATATACAAAGGTGTTATATAGAGATGAAGAATAGATTGAAAATATATGTGAGGACTGAAGAGAGTACGTGATGGTGCAATTGACTAATGTACATATAGATGTTGATCATAACTCCTCTCAGTGATTTGAATATGATTCCTCTGAATACTTAGTGAAAATTCCTGTGTAGACTTAAGTTCAAATTCAGCGATTGCATCCGCTGATTGCTATCAGCGATCGCTGAAACTCAGGAACTTCAATCTATCTCTAAAGACCTGAAGATCAACTATCGCACCAGAAGTACATTCAGCGAAAGTCGAAGACCAAGCTGAAGAAAGAGATAATCAGCTAGTGATCTGAAGCGGTTCAGTGATAGCAATGATTATCTAAATCAGTGTAAAGTCTTGTGAAGCCTCATCAATACTTCGAAAGTTCATCCTTGAAGTTTCAAGTTCAGCGATCCAGTGAATCTTCTCAAACAAGATTAAAGTTGATTTTATCCTCGATGCACAAAAGTCAAACCTTATACTATGTCAGAAAAGGACGTACGAATTGTCTCTTATGTCACCATCATATCTGATATGGTACTGTTCACACGCGGCCAAATACAAGGTTGCTTTTTGGACAAAGGACAAGCTTCGTATAAAAGCTTGACACGTGGCATATACCTTTTGTCTTGCATTAAATGCAAACGGGTATAAATAGGATGAAGATATCTTCTTCATTCTTATGCATACTATTTCTTTTCTATAACCTCTGCTGCTTTTCTTCCTTATATTCTTGTGCATCAAATCTGTGTGTTTCTTAGCTACAATAGAATAGGTTGATAAACTTGTTCTAATTCCGCTTGTAAATGTAAATTTGTTTATTTAATATAAACTCATTTAAAAATTAAAAATCTATCTGTTTATTTTCAAACCCCCTTCTACAAACTGTTTCTATATCCTTGAAATCTTGTAGACTCCTTTGGGACCAACAAGTGGTATCAGAGCAGTGTTTCTTGCTTAAATCTTTAAAATTCCAATTTTCAAAAGATATTTTAAAATGACAAACACAAATACAAACTATATTGACAATGGATCTTTAGCCAAACCACCTAGGTTTAGCCGTGGTAATTTCCCATTATGGAAGGAAAGAATGACTCTATTCCTAGAATGGTCAGATCCTAAGATCCCCTACTATTTGGAGAATGGACCATTTGTTCCTACAACCCTCTTACCCGCTGTTCCTGCCACTGGTAACACTGCGGCAATCCCTGAAAGAAGGATTATCAAAACTCCAGATCGATGGCGTGATGATGACAAAAAGGAAGTAGCTATAGATTCTAAGGCTAGATCATTAATAGCTATGTCTTTACCGGATGAAGTCTATCATTCCCTGATGAAGATGAGAACTTCTAAAGCCATGTGGGATACTCTATGTACTCAATATGAAGGAACTGACGAAGTTCAAGTCACTAGATGTATAAACTTAGTAAGACAATACGAAAGCTTTATGCACTCTAAAAGTGAATCTCTTTCTCAAATTCACCAAAGATTTAATTGTCTGTTGATTGACATGAAAACTGTCAATAGAGAATATTCAAATGCTGAAATACTGACAAAATTCATGGAGGCACTTCCTAAGCAATGGGGAGTGTATACTACATGCTTAAAATTGTCAAAGAATCTTGAAACCCTCTTTCTGAGCGCCTTATATGGTATGCTTCTTAATAAAGAACAATCTCAGGTTTTAAGGAAAAACCTCATTAATGAACTTAAAGGTGCCAAAAGTACTTCTTTGACATTAATAAGTTCAGAGGTAGAACCTTGAAAACAAGTCTCTTCTTCTATCACTTCAATCACTGAATTAAATCAAACTGATTCAGAAGAACTCACTGATGCTGACATCTCTAAGTTTGATAATTCTCTAGCTCTCGCTGACATCAAAAGATTTGCTAGAGAGAGTAATTTTCGAAAACCTCCTGCTATCGCTGACTCTGAGAAGTCAAAGACTGTATCCGCTGATAAAGCATCTTCAATATGCTATAACTGTCAGCGAAAAGGTCACTTCACCAGCGAATGCAGATCAAAGAAAGTAGCAGCTCCCACCTCTTCCCAGAACTCTGATAAGAAATAAAAATACTTTAAACTTAAAAACAAATACATAGATCTGAAGAAAAGCCAACAAAAAGGCAAAGGTCTGATTGCTGAAGAAGTTGATTGGGATGATGAAGATGACTGGGCCAAGTCATTTGATGAGTCAGGCTCAGATGAAGAAGATCTTGCCTTCCTCTGTCTAATGGCAAGAATCGAAGAAGCTGAAGAAGTCTCTGGGACATCTTCCTCCGAGTCTCCTTCAACCCAGGTAGATACTCCTTCCACCTCTTCCTTAACTAAAAGTAATAGTTTGTCAGCTCTTGATGTTATGATTGTTAATTTTTATAATGCTTTAAATGGAAAGATAAAAGTTGAACAAATAAATATGGACCTCTCTGAGAAATTAAAAAATTATCACCTTAAAATAAAAGAACTGACAAAAATTGAAGAGGACTATAAAGATCAAATCTTTGTAAATCAAACAATAAGCATCAAAAAACAACAAGCTATCACTGAGAGAGAAAAAGCCATCGCTGATCTCAAGGCTGAAAAAGCTACCATCGAAGGATGGTGCAAAGCTTCTGACAAAGTCAATGAGATCATAAATGCTCAGATCCCTCTGAAAGTTAAAAGCGGGTTAGGTTATAACCCAAGTAAAGAAGAATCAGAGAACGATCATTCCATGCTAAAATTCGGAATGTCCGTCTCCTCTATCTCTGATCCCTCTTCACTAAAACCTCAGTCTACTGAGAAGTTGTCTATTCCTAAGAATAAAAACATTCAGAAACAGACAAAGGACTCCTCTGTTCCCTCAACAAGTCATCCTAAATCTAGGAAGAATATCCCTAGATCCATTCAGAGATCGACTCCTAGAATTAAGATTGACCTCTCTCCTGTCCCTGAAAGGTTGTTATACCTCCAAGGACACCTGACAAAGGAATTCTTGGTCCTGTTCCTAAGAATGTCTCATCTCTTTCTTTTAATTCTTCCAAGCCTTCTCATAAGTATAGGAAATGCTATCACTGTGGTGAAAATACCCACATTGCAAGAAAATGTCCAAATGCTACAAAAGCTGAAAAATTAGCTCACGGAAAGAAAGTAGCTCAAGCTGATAAACCAGCGAGGTTGAAATCCACCAAGGTTGGTAAAACTCCCAAGGTGAAGATATTCGCTGAGGCAAGCTCTTCAGCGAGTAGTCCTTCCGCCACTCCTTTCACTAACTCAGTAGGACCCATAGTAATATGGGTACCTATGAAAAGTTAATCCTTTTGTTGTATGCAGAGTGCTAAAGGTATCTGGTATCTAGATAGCGGATGCTCAAGGCACATGACAGGCAGAAAATCTCTGCTCTCTGACTATAAAGAAGAAGCTGCTCCCTTAGTGACCTTTGGTGGAAATGGCAAAGGATACACTAAAAGCTATGGAATTCTATCCAACAGAGCAATCTTCTTCAGTCGAGTTGCTTATGTTGAAGGACTAAAACACAATCTTTTAAGAGTTAGTCAGCTATGTGACAAAGACTGCAAAGTTCTATTTCTGAAAAATAGATGTGTTGTCACTGATAGTAACGACAAACTTGTCTTAACAGGCAAAAGAGTTGAAAATGTGTATGTCATTAATATGAATAGCTCTAACTCTGAGAACATGTGCTTCATATCCAGAGCTTCATCTAACGTAAACTGGTTATGGCATAAACGACTCTCTCATCTAAACTTTAAGATGATTAATGAATTATCTCATAAAGATCTTGTCAGGGATCTCCCAAAACACACATTTGCAAAGGAATCTTTTTGTTCAGCGTGTGAAAAAGGAAAACTGACAAAAGCCTCATTCAGATCTAAACAAGTTTCATTAGTGAGTTCTCCTCTTCAACTCCTTCATATGGACCTATTTAGACCTGTTAATGTCCAATCTCTCTCTGGAAAGAAGTACACTCTTGTGATAGTTGATGAATATTCCAGATATACTTGGGTATTTTTTCTTCGATCCAAAAGTGATACACCTGATTTAATTATTGCTTTTATCAAAAGAATGAAAGTCCTGAACAACCTCATTGTTCGTTCCATGAGAAGTGATCATGGTACTGAATTCAAAAACAACACCCTTCAGCAAATGGTGTTGCTGAAAGAAGAAATCGAACGATCATTGAAGCAGGTCGCTCAATGCTCAGCGAATCGCATCTTCCTACTCAATTCTGGGCCGAAGCAATAAGCACAGCTTGCTTTACTCAGAATCAATCTATGATAGTTAAGCGATTCAAGAAGACTTCCTATGAACTATTTCATGGAAGAAGACGCTCTCTGAAATATTTACACATCTTTGGTTGTAAATGTTATATTCTGAATGACAGAGATCACTTGAGTAAATTTGATCCTAAAGCTGACGATGGAATATTTCTTGGATACTCTTCAGTGTCTAAGTCCTTCAGAATCTTCAACAAGAGAAGACAACATGTTGAAGAATCTATGCATGTCAACTTCGATGAATCTCATCCAACAAACTCTGCTCCTATCCCTGAAGAAGATGAGGAGCTAAATGAATGGATGAAATCTCATTATGGAGAACCTGAAACTTATTTCAGCAGTCAACCTAATGCTGAAATAAATGATGACGGACTCCCTGATTTTCCCATTCCAAGCAATGATTCATCTTCAGGGATCAACGTCACTCCTCTCAATCAGATCCATCCATCTGATACCTTTCAAGGAAACTCTTCAGTGAATAACCAAACTTCATCTTCTCCTCCAGATTTGATCTTAAACGATGAAGTCCCTGTTGCTGAACCAACAAATAGTATTCCTGAAGGAGAAGAAGTCGCTGAATCTATTGTTGATCAGTCTCCTCAACCTCCTGCTCAGCGATGGACTGCAAGTCATCCAATAAATCAAATTATTGGTGATCCTAATGCAGGTATCAAGACTCGTAGAGGTTCAAGTAATATCTGTCTTTTCGTTAATTTCATTTCTCTCTCTGAACCTAAAAAGATAGATCAAGCTATCTCTGATCCTAGCTGGGTCTCTGCCATGCAAGAAGAATTGTTTGAATTTGAAAGGAACAATGTTTGGAACCTTGTCCCTCGTCCATCTGATAAGACAGTGATAGGTACCAAATGGGTCTTTAGAAATAAGCTAGATGAAAATGGCACTGTAATTCGCAATAAGGCTAGACTTGTTGCTTAGAGTTACAGACATGAAGAAGGAATTGACTACGATGAAACCTTTGCTCCTGTAGCTAGACTAGAAGCCATAAGACTCTTCTTAGCTTATGCTGCCCATAAAGACTTTAAAGTTTTTCAAATGAATGTTAAAAGTGCTTTTCTAAATGGAAAACTCAGCAAGGAAGTGTATGTTGAACAACCTCCCGGGTTCGCTGATCCTAGTCACCCTGCTCATATTTTCAAACTTAAAAAGGCTCCCTATGGGTTAAAACAATCTCCTAGAGCTTGGTATGATACCCTTTCTAAATTTCTTCTTAAAGAAAAATTTATTCGTGGAAAAATTGATCAAACCCTGTTTTTAAGAAAACATAAAGGTCATACTATTCTAACCAAATTTATGTCGATGATATTATATTTGGTTCCACAAGACTCAAACTATGTACTCATTTTGCTAACCGAATGAAGAAAAAATATAAAATGAGTATGATGGGAGAACTAACATATTTTCTAGGTTTGCAGATTAAGCAATCTGACAAAGGTATTTTTATATGCCAAAGTAAATATGTTAAAGATATGTTGAATAAATTCGACATGAAACAATGCTCAGCAATGAAGACCCCCATGGCACCTCCTCTGACGTTGAATAAGGGCTCTAATGGAAAACCTGTCAATGTCACTCCCGATCGTGGGATGATCGGATCTCTGCTATATCTTACAGCGATCCGACCCAATATCATGTACTCAACCCGTCTCTGTGCCAGATATCAAGCCGAACCCAAGGAATCTCACCTCATCGCTGTAAAGCGGATCTTCAGATACCTGAAAGGAACTCCTAATCTGGGTCTTTGGTATCCCAAAGGCTCAGGGTTCGATCTAATTGGATACTCTGATAGTGATTTTGCAGGTTGCAAGATTGACAGAAAGAGCACCACTGGTGGGTGTCATCTATTGGGTGGTAAATTAATTAGTTGGACTAGTAAAAAGAAAAACTATGTGTCCACCTCCACCGCTGAACCTGAATATGTTGCCGCTGGTAGCTGTTGTGCTCAAATCCTTTGGATAAGAAATCAACTCAGGGATTATGATCTCAGTCTTTCTAAAATCCAAATATATTGTGATAGTACTAGTGCTATTGCAATTGCAAACATTCCTGTTCTTCACTCTAAAACCAAGCACATTGAGATTCGATATCACTTTATCAGGGATCATGTGATGAATGGTGAAGTAGAACTCCATTTCGTGCCAACTGAATATCGGCTTGCTGATCTTTTCACAAAGCCTCTTGATGACACTAGATTTAATCTACTCATCAGCGAGCTTGGTATGTTAAATGCTGAAAAAACTCTCCATTCTCTGAATTCTGATTCAGTGATACTTGATATCTCTCAGGTATGATTTCTTATCTCTTTACACTCTCTGAATATTTATTTTTAGGGAGTATGTCTTCAAACAAAAACCCATCACTGACAATCCTTTATTGTCCATTGATGAAGATTTAAGGATAATGATTAACATTTAATTATTAAATGATAATCAAATATTTTTTTCAAAGAAGAAAATGACACGTCAGACCTTTATCTGACACACGACGGACCACGACGTTTCCTTTTCACTCATTTCTAGGGACGTGCGTTAGGTCAAATTTCTTTTTCCAAAAGCTAAAACCGTCGTTTAGCTATCCATTTTCTCTCTCCTCATGCTATTTAAGAAAATATCCGTTTAATTCTATCTTTTATGCGCTCATATTCTTCTAAACGGCAAGAACATTCTCTTGATCTTCAAGCAATCACCAAGAACACCAAGAACACGGACTTGTGCGTTTTTCTTACAGTTTTACACTTTTAAGGTTTGATCTAACCCTTTCCTTTGTGTAAAAATAACAATGTTGATTCTCATCTTTTTCTCCTTTTAACTTCTTAAATCTTTACTTATTTTTAAACCTAAAAATAAACGTGATAAAACAGAAAACTCTCTTTTTATCAAAAACCTGTTCTGATTCATCTTAGAACAGAAGGCCATTTTTTTTGGTATTTATCAAAAACCAATTTCTTTGTGTTAAAACACAAGTACTTTGATCTTTGTTCATCAAAATACTTATTTTCTTCTACACATTTTGGTAATCTTTGTACCAAAAAACTCTATTCTGGTTTACTCCTCTTGTATTAAACCATGATTTTCCTCTTTGGTGTTCCCATCTTTGAAACAGACATGGCATCATCAAGAAACATCTCTCAGACCGATGAACAAGAGCCTGTCATCATCGAGAAAGCCTCTGCAAGCAACTTCAGCATGGAACAAGCCACCTTCAAGGCATGCAACTATCTCGCACTGGTAGACATACCCGCTGACAAGGCCTACTTCAACGATGGAGCTAGTTTCATCAAGGTCTGCCCTCTGATGTACGCATTCGTGCACAACCCTGTCGGTCTCACTACGCATCTCCAAGCCCTCTAGTACTCTGGTCACTGCACGATGGTCACCACTGAGAAAGGGAAGAAGCTCCCTGCTATCGGCTTCACGATCCCCTCTCTGGGTCACTTTGCCTTCAATTCTGGTTACTTAAGGCACGCTCTCCGCCTTCCCTCTAAGCCCAAGAATGAGACATGGGCCCCTGAGCCATCCACTGAACAGATTGAGGAGTTTTTGGACTCAATCGGCTATGTCTGGGAAAATCCCGCGAACAAGGCAGTGGGCTCCAAGATGGAGAAGAAGCGACTCCCTGCTCGCTGGCAGTACATCTTCACTCAGGTCATTCAGTGCCTGAATTCTAAAACTGGTTCTCATGATCAGGCAAGCAAGCATCTCCAAGACCTTGGCTTTGCCCCCTTGCACCGGTTACAAGCTGAACTACGCCGATCATATCTTCAGCGATATGTACAACCGGGTAAAGGCAGCAAAGAGAAACCAATTCATCCCTTACCCCAGATTCTTCTCTACAGTTCTGGAGCTTGCTTTCAAGGATGAATGCCCCAAGGTTGCAAACCAAAGCTTCTCTTTAGTTGGGAAGAAATCACTGGAGATCAACATTCACGCTGACGATGCTTCATACACCCCCTACATGCTGCAACTTATTGCAGCTGCTACCCCTGTGTCCATCCCGCTGACAAACCCATCAGCGAGTATCCCTGACACCAACCTTCCCCCAAAGCGTAAGCAACCAACCGATGCTCATAAAAAACCATCGCTCAAAAACCAGCAGCAAAGAAAGCCAAGAAGGTAGTCTCTCAAAAGACTAGCCTCTCTAATTCTGGCGTATTACCAACGCCTCAGTCAACCTCTACCACGACAACGGTCTCTGATCCCATTGCCACTTCTTCAGCACTACCCTCACTTTTAACGACTTCGGTCAATGAAAGTATTAGAGTCAGCTTCGCTGAAGCTACACCAGGTAATACAATCACAGCCCTCTCTTCCTCTTCCACCATCTCTTCTTTGGTCCTCACATCAACGCGTGATTCAGAGATAGTTGTCCCTATCTCTAATGATGTTGAAATGCACGCTATTCAAACTTCAGTATTGTTTCGACACTCTGAATTTTGGAAAGCCAGTACCACAGGACCTCAGCATGCCTCATACAGACATGCTGAGACACAGGCTAATGATCCTCAGGACATTGTCGTTGCACTCGTTGTTCCTAAGAGTAATCCTCACGATACTCTTAGGATACATAACATGTCTTATCATTCCTCATCTAACCCAGAGCTATTTTTGGCTGCTCTGTCTCTGTTGTCATCAGGTACTGCACCACCATCAACAGCGACCACCATCACCACATCTTCAATTGCTTCTTCTCTCTCTCCCAGTAGCAAAGGAAAGAGCTCTCAGCGACCAATCACAGCTGAGGAGATTCTTAAGGTCAAGCAGGAAAAGGCTGCTGCCAAACTCCCTCCCTTCCAGGTGGAGGTTCCGAAGATAGTTCTTCCACACCCTACCTTCCCTACCATTGACTTCATAGTCAATGAATGTGCTCAGACCAGGGTAAGGGTGGACAACATTCAGAGGTCTGCTGAGTACATTTTTCAGACCATCTCTAGCACTTCAGGGATGAAGGCCACTATAAACAATGTCTTCTCTGACATTCAGGCCATTAAAGCAGACACTCGGGCGAATACTCAGGCCATCAGCCATGTTGAAAAAAAGATGAAGGCGCAAGGCCAGATGCTTGAGTCAATTCAAAAGACTTAAGCTGACATGATGACAAAGATCAACCAGCTCTGTAGCGCAGGCCCCTCTTTCACTGCTGAAGACAGGACATCTCTGGGCAATGTCCTTCGTCAATCAGTCTCTGCACTCTGATCTCTCAGAGATATCGGGTCCAATGTCCGGACCATGGTGGTTCATGTTCTCCCCCATGAAAACATCGAGGGGGAGAGATGCGCCAAAGAAATAGCTGATGAAATCATTGGTCAGGCCAATGAAAGAATACCTGGCACACCGATATCTCCTTACATTCAGCAGCAACAACAACAACAAGAACCCTCCATCGCTGAAGATGAAGAAGATGAGGAAGAAGAGGAGGAAGACGATGAAGAAGAAGACAACATCCCTCTCTATGGAGGAGATGATGATGATGATGACAATGATATCCCTCCGGGTGCCTTTGAGCACTTTAAAAGTAGTAGACCAGGTGTCTTTATCCCTGAAGTCTACTACGCTGAGACTTTGGGGGACGGATCAACTCCTTCTCAAGAGCCGTCCGGCCAAGCAGGCAAAGGAAATCAGGTGGTAAATCTGGATGCCACGATCCCAATACCTGAGGGGGAGATCACTATATCTCTCCAATCTCTGAACCCCCTACATATCCCACCTTCTCTACTCCAAATTTTGGTTCTGACCAAGCTCCCTCTCCTTCTCTCGTTCTCAGTGAGTGTAGTCCCCCAAAGGACTCTACTTTTTGGAAGGAACCTTCGTCTGAAGAGCAGTTTGTGTACATAACTGACTCTGACTCTAAAGATGGAGAAGGCCTGATCCCAAGACGGCGTGCACAGAGACCAACAATAAGCGAGCCTGAGGAAGAACAAAGGCGAATAAACTTTTTAAAGGAACTCGAGGCCAAAAGAATAAAGAAGCCAACTGTTGAACCTGAAAATCTAGTACCTCTCAGCATGGTTGACGATTTCTACTTTTTTTCAAAGGAAGAGAGAGCTCAAGCTCTAGAAGATCAAAGACTCAGGGATGAGAAGATTAGACAAACGCAGAATGATCTTGAGCTTGCAAGGAAAGTAGTTAGGGAAGATGCTGCCAGAGATAAAGCAACCAGAAAGCTGAATGAGAAGAGTAAACGGGTTGCTGAAGCTTTGGTACAAAGGGAACTAGTCAGAGAAAATTTAAATGTAGATCTCATCCTCGCTCAAGAGAAGATCCTCAGTGCCATCTCTGAAGAAGAAACAAGCCACAGATAAAAGGAACTACGCTGGTGCACTAAATGTTTCAACTATCGAAAAATCTGATTCTAAAATCATTCGTGCCACTATTGAAGGACGACATTCCAAAAGAAGTGGTCTGAAGGTATACATACGAATGTACAAACATTCGATTTGTGAAAAAGATGAGGCAAAGTTCTTAAAGTTCTTTGGATACTCTGAATGGTTAGAAATCAGAGATGCCATTCAGGGTTCCAAATCAAAATTCAAAGACGTGGTGGAAAATGCACTGGATCAACTCTTTCAAAGGATGTCTCAGCTAGTACAAGTTCCTCCTCTCCCTGAGACCTCAAGAAAAAGAAAGTTTACAGGTGGTCCTTCTTCAAAGAATGAGAATGAAACTAAGTTCAATTATGAAAGCATTCTTGGCCATCTTGAAATCCCTGATGTCTCTATGCTGAACTCCTCTCTTCCTCAAGACCGACAATATGAAGAAAATGAAATCATCACCCTCCCTGAACCAGGTATGGTTTACTTGGACAATGAAGGGTTCTTAGGGTTTTTCAGAAATTCAGAAGTCAGCAAGGCTCCCTCTACTTTCATCAAGATCATGCATCACTACTGCTGGTCAACTACTCATCTGATGGTCAGACAGAAGAAGATCTATGAAAAAGAATTACAAAGAAGACATGAGCAACTCTTTGATTAGCCATCTTTTCCTTTGTAATAAACTCTTCAGTGTACTGTACTTTCACTTTATATTTTTTCATTTCACTTATCTTGTAATTCTCCAAATTATTGTTAATGAAATTTCAAATGAAGTACTCTACTTCACCTATGTACTAAAAAGATCCCTAAAAATAGTAAATGGGCCAATGAACATAAGAGTTCTAATTTTCTTTACAAACCTTTAACTCACTGATATTTCTCTTTGAAATTTAAATCAGTGAATGTACTTAAAGCTTTTACTTATGTAAATTGAGAATTCATATCCTTATAAATGTGAAACTCAATAACACAATTAACATAGCTGAAAAAGAACTCACAGATTAGTACTTAGAATATTTATTTAGAATATTTCTTAAGTCCTTACTAATCCCTTCAAGCAATTTTTCCTTATTGCTTAATCATGATCAAATAGGGGGAGATTGTTGATCATAACTCCTCTCAGTGATTTGAATATGATTCCTCTGAATACTTAGTGAAAATTCCTGTGTAGACTTAAGTTCAAATTCAGCGATTGCATCCGCTGATTGCTATCAGCGATCGCTGAAACTCAGGAACTTCAAGTCTGTCTCTGAAGACCTGAAGATCAGCTATCACACCAGAAGTACATTCTGCGAAAGTCGAAGACCAAACTGAAGAAAGAGATAATCAGCTAGTGATCTGAAGCGGTTCAGTGATAGCAAGGATTATTTAAATCAGTGTGAAGTCTTGTGAAGCCTCAGCAATACTTCGAAAGTTCATCATTGAAGTTTCAAGTTCAGCGATCAAGTGAAGCTTCTCAAACAAGATTAAAGTTGATCTTATCCTCGATGCACAAAAGTCAAACCTTATACTATGTCAGAAAAGGACGTACGAATTGTCTCTTACGTCCCCATCATATCTGATATGGTACTGTTCACACGCGGCCAAATACAAGGTTGCTTTTTGGACAAAGGACAAGCTTCGTATGAAAGCTTGACACGTGGCATATACCTTTTGTCTTGCATTAAATGCAAACGGGTATAAATAGGATGAAGATATCTTCTTCATTCTTATACATACTATTTCTTTTCTATAACCTCCGCTGCTTTTCTTCCTTATATTCGTGTGCATCAAATTTGTGTGTTTCTTAGTTACAATAGAATAGGTTGATAAACTTTTTCTAATTCTGTTTGTAATTGTAAATTTGTTCATTTAATATAAACTCATTTAAAAATTAAAAATCTATCTGTTTGTATTCAACCCCACCTTCTACAAACTGTTTCTATATCCTTGAACTCTTATAGACTCCTTTAGGACCAACAATAGAGATTCAATAATCATATTAAATTCAAAAAATAAAATAATGCTGGGTTCCTCGGATTCATCGGGTTCATCGGGTTCATCGGGTTGGTTTGGGTTCAAATAAACGTAACCCGATATCAACTCAACACTTACTGTTTGAAACTTTACAACTTGATTAGACATCAAGTAAGTTATTTTGTGTTGGGTTTGGTTGGTTTAATCGGGTTGATCGCGTTTTTGAGCACCCCTATCTCTCCCATATGTCCCATCTAGCCATCTCTTACTCATCCATCATCTATCATATTGGTTTTAAAGGCATAATATAATAAGAGGCTAATGGCATTCTAAATGAATTCATTTCGCACAAATCTATGTCAAAACAAACTTTTTACATTTCCAAGCCTACAAAAGCATAAAAAACTCCATGCATAGGGGTGCCGATAACATTGCCCTTATGTAAATACACCCCTCAAACACATATCTCTCCCATATGTCCCATCCGGCCTTCTCTGTCCTTTTTTTAGGGGAGGCTAATAGCATTCCTGTAGAATGCTAATGGCATCCCTACCAAATGAATTCATTCTCTCACACATCAACATTAAAACCAACTTTTTAAATTCCTAAAGCTATAAAAAGTATATCAAATTCCATGCGTACCCCTACTAGGAAGTGCCATTAGCACTCCCTTTTTTATTCTCAACAAGCTTATGAACTAAAATCAAGGCAATTATTTTATTTAGAACTAACAATATTTTAGACATAAAAAATTGATGTTAAGAATAGTGAAATATAAAATTTAATTGAAAACTATTTACTTACGTTAGGGGTGGCAATTATGTCGTTTTCGTGTTGGTGGGTCAGGAAGGCTCAATCCAAATACGACTCGTTTAACTAATTGTGTCGAAATGTTCAACCTTAACCGGTACATACTCGGGTTGGTGGGTCATAAACGGGTTGGCAGGTCACATAATAATACGACCAATTTCAAACGTCCAAATTCAAATATTAGTACTGCAACCAAGTTCACATACTAATACAAAATTTATTTTAGATAACTTAAAATAAAAAGTATTTAAAAAATTATTATTTTAAACGTGTTGGCGGGTCAACCCGCGACCCATATGTGTTAACCCGAACACGACCATTTTACTAAACGGATTGGCGGGTCAGAAAGTTCAATCCAAAACCGTTTATTTTTTTATAGGATTTGTGTTGTGTCAGGAATTGTCACCCCTAATTTACGTTATGCTTGACACTTAATATAAAATCTTGTTTCTATTTTGAAATATTTTTTTAGCATTATGATCGTTACTTTGTTACACTTTTGATCCCTTGAACTAACTAGTGTTAAAAATTGGTGTTAAGTAAAGGTATTGTGGTCTGTTTACTCTATTTACGTTAAAGGAAAAACAAATAGAACAACAATAGAATATGAAGAATGAATCTGTTTAAATAGAATGAACCTTTTAAATAGGGATGTGTTTACAATGAAAAGGAAATATTCGTTATGGTAGTTTCTAATACTTGAAAAATATTCTATCAATCACTTCCTTTTGATGATGGCACATAATCCTTCAACACTCTCCCTTGTGTCGAGTCAAATGAGTGATGGTGCACAACTGTTGCGTCATTAAAACCGTACGCCCAAAATAAAACCTAGTGGGAAAAAATAAAAATAAGACGAAGGAAAGAGTACAACGCACTAGCTTCTTTGCAATAGGTAGACTTTTCCTTTACTCTAATATTCTCGTAGATTCATACATTAATCTTAAGAGTTAGCAAAGTAGGATGATATACAATTGTTGCCTCACTAAAACCTTACACCAAGGAACAAAACTCAATGGGAAAAATAAAACCTTGGGTGAAGGAAAGAGCACAACATACCAATATTATATATATAGTAGAATCCCCTTTTGTCTACTACTCCCCCTGATTCGTGCATTAATCAAGAGAGTATGGAAAACATTTACATTTTTAATACTTTCTATATGTTCCCCAAATATGATTTTAGATAATGATTTGGTAAACAAATATGACACATTCTCCTCGCAATATACTTGATTCACTTGAATATAGAGGAGAGTTTGTTATTGCTGATTGTATATAAACTTAAAGCAGAATATGCTTTGTGTTATCACCCTTAATGTATTGTACTTTCATTTCTTTGATACATGATGCATCATTTTCATATATGCAGGTGGGATATTGTATGAACTCAAAACACTAGCTCCTCTAAAATGTGTAATGATAGTCCTTAATAGTCTCATATAGAGTAATATTCTTGGAATAGTTTGAACTTCGAAGAGGTAGCTATAAGGGTTTACTTAGTTTACTTCCAAGCAAGCGACATGTTCACTATGGTAATTTCTTATCCAGTTTGGGAATGAGTTTTATATGATTCAGATAGATAGTTAATATCAGCAAAGACATACAAAGACAATATTTTATGTTTTTCTATAAACGTCGATACTTTTGCTGTTTACATTCAAAGTAGGTATTGAAGTTACATTATCAATCCTATTTTTCTCTTTGTACGGGAAGTATATGCCCACATCAATGGTTCCAAAAGATCAAATTGATATCATTCCAATGACATTGCGTTGGCGCTGAGCTAAATCTCGTTAACGAGTTCATTGAGAAATACAATATACGGTCAAGTGTATTGTTCTAAGTACAATAATGCGCCTATTCTACTCAGATAGGGAATTCCAGCTCCCAAAACCTCTTCGTCATCATCCTCTAAACAAAATCGATCTTTCCTTTAATCTAACACTTCGACCGATCATGGGAGTGCTAGCCGGATACGCTTTGACCATATTAAATCGCTTGATTATTTTCTAGACATATGCGATCGGTGAATTAATATTCCACAAACTCGGTGTCTTAAATTATATAGATACACAAAACCAAGTGTTCCCAATATCTTTCATCTCAAATTCAGATTTTGAATAAATTATACTTTCTCTTACTTTATCAAGAGTGTCTATTATGTACATAACATCGACATATAGAGCTACGCTTGAAAATCTGGAACTCGTTTTTATTTATAAATACGCATGGGCACATTTTATCGTTCTTATATCCCTTTTGTAACACCCGTAAATTTTGTATGTAAGTTAATACATTTCGCATCCTAATATCATCATGATTATCTATTTTGAGTGTTCCAAGTGATTTTATAGTGGTGTTATTATGAATTGGAAGAAAGGAACGAAAACGAAAACGAAAACGAAAACACTCTTTGTGCCATTTAGGCTATTGTGACAGGCTACTGTGTCATGGCACAATCGCCTGGCACAGTCGCCAAAATCTGTCAGTATGACCAAAATCATCAGAACTCGCGGTACATCTCAGGCTATTGTAACTGGCGACTTTGCCATGTCACAATCACCTGGCAAGGTCGCACGGGGTGTCCAGAAGGGCATTAAGTCACGTTTTTCAGATCAGTTTCTCACTTCTCGTCCCAAACTTGTTTTTCTCTCCAAGCCTTCTCTCAAGGGCGATTTTTAGATCATTTATTCCACCAAACCATCTTCTCTCAAGGCATTTATTAGATCTCAAGCTTAAGGATTTAGAGTTAGAGTTCAATATCTTGGTGCTCTTCATCTTCTTCATCAAGTTTTCACCACCTTCATCTTCTTAAGGATTTTCTAGGGTTTTCCAAACCCTAGCTTGTGAGTTCATTTCCAACCCTTTTACAAACTTAATACTTGTCTTAAATGTTGTATTTACTTCTTTTAAAGTCTATAATTCCATTATTCAAGCATTTGGTTATGTTTGGAAGATTTAGGTCAAAATGAGGAATTTGGGGATTTTGATCTTGGTTATAAAAGGAGTATTATAAATGGTTTTGTGATACTTGGAAAAGTCTCTAGATGAGGAAATCTTTGATTTTGGAACTAAAATTATTTGACCTAATTTTTGGTAAAGTTCATATTTCAAAGGGAAACATTTATGTAGAGGTTTTTCGGTACTTGGAAAACTATCACTATGTCTTGCTTGATGTAGTTGATTTATAGACTAGTATGTAAAGGATACATAGGCATTTAGTCGGTTTTAAGACGGGATTGTTGTCCCCTTTCAATCACGTATGAGTCATCGAGGGCCTTGCAATTTATTGTATTATTGGTTGTTGCCAGTTGCCATTGACTCTTACGTACGTGCTAAATTAGGGTCATCGAGAGCCTTGCAATTTATTGTACCATTGGCCGTTGCCAATTGCCATTGACTCTAGCACGGGCTTTCATTGAAATCATCGAGGTCCTTGCAATTTATTGTATTATTGGTTATTGCCAATTGCTATTGGTTCCTTTGTTAAGCCAACATCGAGTAGTGACTTACTTTTGTATCCGTCACCAAAGACGGTTACTTTTAAAAGAACTTTACTCACCAAGAGTAAGCTTTCAAGTTAAGTTAAATGGGATAAAGTCTTCCGCTCTTTATTTAAATATTTTTACGGCTTTATCCATTTAACTGTTTGTTCTCACTAGGCGTAAGCCTAACACTTTTTCTTAAATGTGATGTTTAGCAATTGATCGTGTTAACGAGACTCCTTAGGGCGGAGTGGAGCGTTTTGCCGGTAGAGGCACCTTTTTGGGATTACACTTTCAAGTGTAAATATTGGAGATATTAGCAACATGTATTTTGAGGATATTAGTGACACCCGAACATAATCTATATTCCGGATTTTGTATAGATTAATAGGTTGTCATTTATGATTCCTATATTGATGTAAACTCCTGTTACTATCCCCATCTTATGGGTGATCCTTTTATACTTTAGTTGTATTCCACATTTAAACTTCAGGTTAAATTTACTCTAAATTTTAGGGTGTTACACCTTCCCAATCAATTATTCACTTAGGCAAGTATACCATATCCGCCTAGAGTGCTTTAATCTATAAAATGAGCATTTCAATTTCATTGCAAACGCATTTCGTGGTTTCTGTTAACATAATGCTATAAAGCACTTTTATATATATCTTAATCTAAATCCCTATAGAGATATGTAGTAACCACATCCGTAAGCTGCATTTCCCGTCCTTCGGAAATTACTTGGCTAATTAATTAGCAAGATGTTATAACGTCAGAGTAAGTATTCTCGTGGTCAATCCAGGGCATAGTGAGAAACCTTGCGCCAAAGGAAGACCTTATACATCGTGACTTAATTATTCTCGTTATGCTTTCTGACAAATGATTTATCTATGTCTTACAGGCTTTACATTTGGTAGGTTAGCACTACCTGACCAAATACCCGTTCATTTGTATAATTTTCCTGGTTTACTTATTTTCATTTAGGTCAATATGCTCTTTGTTGACATTTTTCAACTGAGCATGGTTCGATAACGTCGTGCTCTATCATCTCATGAGCAACAATAATGCAATATATCATCAACGAGTATGTACGATCTGTCCATCGAATTGTATGCACTTTCATAATTCTTTTGAGATTTATTTGATCTCTGGAATCAATATTAACTTCGTAGCGTCCTCCAGTAATGATTCATACACATAGTTTTAATCAGAAAAATCTCATTAAAGGTTTATGTATTGATGACAAATAGTTGTGCCTCACTCATCTCTTCCTTTGGATGAGTATCTATCGAACCAAGTAGCTTCCCCCATTTCCTTTTGGGAGCCACGACATAAACCACACATCCACCATGTATGATTGCAACGCACTTTCCTGCAACGTTGCCCTTGTTTTGGGACTTTTAATCTTGCTGGTATATTTGCAGCGGTATATGTGATCTTGTCACTTCTAGAATAACATTAAATGTATAAGGTATCGAGTCTGATTCGTTTGACTTCTACTTTACTTTGTGAAGTTTGGGATCAGAATGAGACAGAGTGAGAATATTCAATGACACTTCCTGTCGTTCCCATGGAAAATCCTTTTTCCTATCCCCGCTAACGAAGGGAAGACTGTCTCATTAAAGTAACGACTCGCAAATTTAGCGGTAAAGTGATCACCCGTCAAAGGTTTTAATTAGCGGATAATTGTTGGGGATTCATATCCAACTCATATTAAATCGTATTTACAGAACCATTTGGGTGCGCTGTGGGGGCGCAATTGGCACATATACTACAGAACCAAACATGCGTAAATATAAAATATCAGGCATATGTTCAGTTACCAACTGGTACGCATGAAATTGGTTGGCTAGTAGTGAGTCTAAAAACGAATAAGTAAGACTGCATGTAATATTTGCATAACCCCAGGCAAATGCGGGTAAATTGGTGTGGATAACCATTACCCTATATACCATCTATATTCTTTTAATGACAACTTCTACGAGACCATTATATATGTAAAGGCCTCTTCAAGTGTTAACCCAATAATTTGTGTTAACCGTGTTAACCTATCGTTCACTGGTGAACACCATGCTCGTTCATTGGTGAAACACCATTCATCAGTGAACGAATGGTTCCATACATGCATGCTAGTTCACTGGTGAACACCATTCGTCAGTATACGAGCATGGTGTTCACCAGTGAACGAGCATGGTGTTCACCAGTAAACTATGGGTTAATACGGTTAACACAAATAATTGAGTTAACACTTGAAGGAGCCTCTATATATGTATATATATATATACACACACATGGGGGTAAAGGAAACTCTACATTGATCCTAATACATATGCAATAACTATCAAATCCTTATGATGTAAATTCTCTAGCATTCCAAGTCATGTAGACTCGATGAGATAATCAGGGTGGTGAGCCCTTGAATGTGTAGCTAGTGCTAGGAGTGTAATGTTTCATGTGGACAATAATACAATTGTTGGTCCCTAAAGGGTCTACAAGAGTTCAACAATAAGTAAACAATTTGTAGAGGGGGGGGGGGGGTTGAATACAAACACACAGATTTTGGTTTTTAAATGAGTTTATATATCATAAACAAATTTACAGTTACAAGCAGAAGAAGAACAAGTTTAAAACCTATTCTATTGTAACTAAGAAACACTAAGTTTGATGCACAAGAGGAAGGAAGAAAGAATAAAGAGGGTTTAGGTTAGAAGGAAGCATGCAATAAAATGAAGAACATATCTTCATCTTATTTATACCTGTTTGCATTCAATGCAAGACAAAAGGTAAATGCCACGTGTCAAGCTTGGATAGGAAGCTTGTCCTTGCTAATAAGACAGCCATGTTTTTGGCCGAATATGAACAGTACCATATCAGATATGATGGGGACATAAGAGACAATTTGTACGTCCTTTTCTGACAAGGTATTAGGTTTGACTTTTGTGCATCGAGGATAAGATCAATCTTTAATCTTGTAAAGGAAGCTTTCATTTGATCGCTGATTCTAAATCTTCAAGGATGAACTTCAGTATTTTTGAGGCTTCACAAGACTTCACACTTTGAATAGATAATCGCTGCTATCGCTGAACCGCTTCAGTTCACTTAGCTGATTATCTCTTTCTTCAGCTAGGGTCTTCGACTTTTGCTGAATGGTCTTCTGGTGTGATCGTTGATCTTCAGGTCTTCAGAGATAAGCTTGTTGTTCCTTGATATTCAACGATCGCTGATGGTAATCAACGTATGCTATCGCTGAATATGAACAGAAGCTTATACAATGGAATTTCACTAAGTAGGAAGAAGGAATCATATTCAAATCATCGAGAGGAGTTATGATCAACAATCTCCCCCTATTTGATTATGATTAAGCAACATAGGAAAATTGCTTTAAGAGACTAGTAAGGACTTAGGAAACATTTAAAGTAAAATTTCTATGTTTTATATTTGTAATTTTGATGTATTTCTTTACATTCATAATAGTTAAATATTTGGTTTTTCATCAGCAAATGAAATTAATTTAATACTTAAAATAAATTTCAAATAAACTTATGCTAAATCAATCTTAAATCATCTGATATAGTTCATTTTCAACTTTTATTTATACGAGCGATTAATAGCACATTTTTTTTCTTATATTGTCCATTATCTTTTATGCGGTAGTTGCATCTCTACTCCAAAAATTGGAAAGCCCTTTTTGATTCTTTTCATGACCCTTACCCTTTCCATGGTTTTGTCCATGGGGTGCATAGATGTCACCTATGTGAAATTGTTTCTAACTCACTGTCATTTGGAGTTGTTTCCACCTCTAACACTTTCATTATTGACCTCGAGAATTTTCTTTATCCCAACATGTTTAGTGTTGTGATATAAAATAACCTTGTTATATCTCTCAACCACTTATAGTAGGCTGATGAATTTGTCTAAAGGTTATATGCTTACATTGGTTCATTAATATGATTACTGGTATATGAAAGGTGGAAATCTTCTATGAGTTTCTTGCCACGAAGATTGAGATGCATTTTGAGACATAATATTTCTTTGTTGAAATCAGTCACCTTCTTGTAATCGAGTGAGTTTCATTCCACTATATGATTAGTTTGGTAAGTACATGGTAATGGATACTCCTCATTTTCCTCTCCAGGACGTCCCACGGTTCTTAAGGGACATTCACTGATTGAACTTTCAGAGTGAAAAATCAGTGAGTAAAAGATAGTTTAAAGAAAATAGAACTCTTATGTTCAGTGTCCCTCTTACTGTTTTCAGGGATATTTTCAGTACTTGAATGGAGTAAAGTACTCTGATTGAATTTCATTAAATATAATCTGAAGAAATTACAGGGAAATGAAATTACAACAATAAAAGTAAAGTACTTGTACACTGAAGGAATATTACAAAGGAAATAGAAACCTATAACTAATCAGAGATGTTCTCGTTTCTTCTTGGTAGCTCATTCTCATAAAGCGTTTTCTGTCGATTTATCAGAGGGGTATCTGACCAGCAGCGCCATAGCATGATCTTTATGAGAGAGGATGGGGCCTTGCGAATTTCTTGGTTTCTGAAGAGTCCTAAGAACCCTTCATTATCCAAGAATACCATACTAGGTTCAGGTAGTGAGATGATTTCATCTTCTTCGTATCTTCGATCTTGAGGGAGAGAGGTACGTAGCATTGAAATATCAGGGATTTTAAGATGACCAAGAATGCTATGATAATCAAATTTGGTTTCATGCTCATTTTTAGAGCTTGAACCTCCTTCAGCAGTTGATCTTTTCTTCTTTGATGACTAAGGGAGAGGGAGAACTTGCACGTGTTGTGACATCCTTTGCAGCAACTGATCCAGTACTCTTTCCACCACATCCTTGAATTTGGATTTTGAACCCTGAATGGCGTCTCTGATTTCTAACCATTCAGTGTATCCATAAATCCTTAAGAACTTGGCTTCTTCTCTCTCAGTTCTGTTTGTCCTTGTCATTCTTACATATACCTTTGAACCACCTCTGTTGGAGTGTCGCCCTTGAATAGTTTCATGAATGATTTTGGCTTCAGATCTTCGAAATTTCAGTCTATCAGTGCACCAGTCAAGCTCTTTGTCTTTCTGAATTGTGGCTTCAGCGGATAGTTCACTTAGGATCTTTTGTTGAGTGAGGATCGGATCTACGTTCAAGTTTTCCTGTGCAGGTTCTTTCTGAGCAAGAGCTTCAGCGACCCTTTCACTCTTTTTCAATTGTTCCTTGGCCGCCTTGTCTTTAGCAGAGTCTTCCCTGCGTAATTTTCTTGCTAAGGCGAGATCATTCTCAGTTTGCTTTGTCTTCTCATCCCTGATACGTTCTGCTTCCAATGCTTGTTCTCTCTCTTCGCTAGATAGAAAGTAAAATTCATCTACCATCCTTATTGGTACAGCGTCTATAGGTTCAGCTTGAGGCACCCTTATTCTTCTTGCTTCGAATTCCCTAAGGAATTTTATTCGCCTTTCTTCTTCTTCAGGCTCGCTTATGATCGGCTTTTGAACGCGACGTCTGGGAATAAGGCCTTCTTCTTCTTCAGAGTCAGTTTCTATTATGTACATAAACTGCTCTTCAGAAGAAGGTTCCTTCCATGAAGTGGAGTCCTTTGGGGGACGGGGATCACTGAGGGAAGGAGAGGAGGAAGAAGATTTATCAGAGAGAGTTTTTGTAGGTGAAGGAAGTGTGGGGGTTTCAGAGAGAGGTGTAAAATAAGGGATAAGAGGAAGAGATACCTCATTAGTGGTCTCCCCCTTAGATAATGGGATAGTGGCATCCAGATTTACCACTTCTTTTCCTTTGCCTGAGGGACCGGCTTGTCCCTGAGAGGGATGTTGTCTGTCCCCCAAAGGCTCTTGATGAGAGACTCCAGGCCTAGACATTCTGAAGTGCTCTAAGGAACTTCCAATGTCATCGTCATCTTCATCATCATCCATTCCCCCATAATGAGGGATGGGATCTTCTTCTTCTTCTTCATCATCTTCCTCAGCATCATCATCATCTTCTTCAGCTGCCAACCCTTCAGGGAGGGAAGATCCCGTTCGCTGGATATACGAAGAAATCTTTTCACCAGGGAACGTCCGGTTGTGTTCCGCAATGAGTTCATCTGCAAACTCTTTGGCACATCTCTCCCCCTCGATATTATCAGGAGGTAGACAGTGCACCATCAGAGTGCGAACATTTGACTGAATGTCCTTGAGCTTCATATCATTTTCCTGAAGCGTAGTCCGATCAGCAGTAGTGAAGGAGGAACTGGCCTCAGAGAGCTTGGTGAGCATCTGCATCATATCGAATTGAGTCTTTTGAATAGACTCAAGGACGTTTGCCTGAGCAGCAACCTTCTGCTCTAAGTTGGACAGGTTCTGGCCAAGGACCCGGTTGTCTTCCTTCAGAGAGAAAACGTCAGAGATAAGGTTGCTGACGTTGGTCTTGATCGCTGGAGTCCCAACGATGCGTCACAAGATAAGTTCAGCTGACGTCTGAAGATGTCAACCCTAGCCCTGGTGAGAGCACATTCCCTGATAGTCAATAGCGGGGAATGTAGGACTAGGAAGGACAATGGGAGGAAGATTAGTGACGGGAGTGGGAAGCTTGGGAGCTGCCATCTCTGTCTTGACATCTCGGAGCGTTGCAGCACTGGGATGGCCCTGAGGAGACTTCCCCGTCTTATTGCTGAGAGGTTGAGCGCTGGTGGTGGTGGTGGTGGTTGTCGTTGTCGCTGAAGAGAAGAGAGGAGCGACACCTGATGATGACATAGATAAAGATGCCAAAAACGCATCTGGATTAGATGATGGATGAAAAAATTTATTTTCCTCCTTGAGAGTATCATGAGGATTACTCTCAGGGACTACGTTTGCAGAGGTAGTGTCTTTAGGATCACTAACCAGTGTCTTAGAGTATCTGAGAGAGACACTCTGAGGTCCTTTTAAATTGGCCTTCCAAAACTCAAATTTCCTAAACAATAGCGAGGTTTGGTTTGCGTGCATTTCAGCATTATCAGGGATAGGGACAACTATCGCTGAGTCATGTGCTGAGGTGAGGACCAAAGAAGAGGAGATAGATGAAGTTAAGAAGGCTGTGAGAGTAGTACCTGATCCAGCTTCAGTAGAGCTAGCTATAACACCCTCAGTGACCGGAGTCGCTGATGCTGGAGGTAGTGCTGATGAAGCAACGGATTGAGAGACCGTTGAAGTGGCTGTGGTCGTTGTTGGTGTTGGTAGTACACCGAAATCAGAGAGAGTGGTCTTTTGAGAGACCATCTTCTTTGACTTCTTGAGTTTGGTTGCGATGGTCTTTACATGACCATCGGTTGGTTGTTTCCTCTTAGCAGCAGCAGTGTTTGGGATGCTCGCTGTTGGGATGGGCAGCGAGGTAGACACTGAAAGAGGGGCTCCAATCACTTTCAGCATGTAAGGCGTGAAAGGAGCATCACCTGGATGTTCCTCTATGTCCAGGGACTTCTTCCCCACCACGGAGAAGGAGTGGTCACCGACCTTCGGGTAGTCCTCCCCGAAGGCAACTTCCATAATTGTTGCGAAGAACCGTGGGTAAGGGATGACCGGGTGTCTGGTAGCAGCGTTGATACAACTGACCATATCGCTGAAGATATAGTCAGCGTAGTTGAGGTTGTGGCCGGTGCAGAGAGAGAAGGCGAGATCCTGAAAGTTCTTGCTCGCTTGGTCATGCGAGCCAATCTTTGACCCAAGGCATTGGATCACCTGGGTAAAGATGTATTGCCAACGAGCAGGCAATATCTTCTTTTCTACCTTCGAACCCACCGTTTCAGCGATGGATTCTCCCAGGCATAGCCGATAGAGTCCAAGAAGGCGTCGATCTGCATCTTGGTAGGTTCAGCGCCCCATTGCACATTATTGGCGCGTGTAGGGAGACGAAGAGCCTTCCTCACAAATCCAGCAATGAAGGAGAAGTATCCAAGGTCTGGAATCTTGAAGCCAATCGCAGAGAGCACGGTCCCCTTGTACGTGGTGAGCGTGGTACAGTGAGCCGTGTACCAGAGAGCTTGAAGATGAGAGGAGATGCCCACTGGGTTGTGGAAAAATGTGTACATCAGCGGGCACGTCTTGATGAAGGTAGCTCCTTCGTTGAAGTGAGGGCGATCAGCAGGTATGTCAACCAATGCAATATAATTGCATGATTTGAAGACAGCTTTCTCCATTGGGAAGTGGCAGGTTGGTGCAACGACCAAGGTGTTGTCAACAGTTGTAGTAGCAGAGGTTTCAGTAGTCTTACTTGCAGAGGCCATTTCTGTAGGAAAAATGGGAACACCAAAGAGATAAATCATGGTTTTATACATAAATGTATAAACTAGAGTTTGGTATAAAGAATACCAAATGTAAGATTGAAAGAAACAAGTATTTTGATGAACAAGATCAAAATGCTTGTGGTAAAAACAATAACATAAAAGATTATTTTAGAAAAAGTAGAAGATAACTAAAAATGGATAAAACTTTAAGAAGAAAGTCTTTTGTTCTAAGGAAAGAACTTAGAACAGGGATTTGAAATAGAAGAATATTTGAGTTTTAATCCAGATTAAAACTATTTTCTTCCTAAAATATGTTTGTATTGCATTTTAAGAAGATTCAAGATAAGAAGATGTGAAACAAGATGTTTCTAGTTTTAAGTAAAGGTTTAGATCAAACCTTAGGTGTTTCGAGAAGAAAAACGCACAAGTGCGTGTTCTTGGTGTTCTTGAGAAAGCTTGAAGATTCAAAAGTTCTTTTGCCTTTGGAGAGATATGAAAGCATAAAGAGGCAAATGAGGCAAAAGAATTGCTTAAATAGCAAGAGGAGAGAGAAAGAAAGGAGTGCTAAACGACGGTTTTAGCTTTTTGAAAAAGAAATGATGACCTGGCGCACGTTCCAAGAAAGGAGTTGGAAGGGAAACGTCGCGGTCCGTCGTGTGTCAGAAAAAGGTCTGACGTGTCCTTTTCTAATTTTTAAAAGATTATAATGATAATTATCCATAAGGAAAGTATCATTATTAATTTAAAATCTTCATCAATGACAATAAAGGATTGTCAGTGAGGAGTTTTATTTTCAGAGATTCATTCTTTGATGAGAAAAGATATCAAAGAGTAATAAAGATTAGAAGATAATACCTGAGGAGATGGCCCAGATATCGCTGAATCAGAGTTCAGCGAATGGAAAGTTTGAAGGCTTTATTTGTATCACTTGTTGTAAGTCACTTAATAAGAAATTATTTAGCATTCAACATACCAAGTAGATTGAATCTAGTTTCATCAAGAGGCTTGGTGAAAAGATCAACGAGCTGATATTCAGTGGGTACAAAAAGAAGCTCAACTTCACCATTCATCACATGATCTCTGATAAAGTGATATCGGATCTCAATGTGCTTGGTTTTGGAGTGAAGTATAGGATTGTTAGCAATGGCAATAACACTAGCACTATCACAATAAATAAGAATTTTAGAGAGCTTGAGATCGTAGTCTCTGAGTTGATTTCTCATCCAAAGGATTTGAGCACAACAACTACCAGCGGCTACATATTCAGCTTCAGTGGTGGAGGTGGACACTGAGTTTTGCTTTTTGCTTGTCCAACTAATTAACTTTCCACCTAGTAGCTGACACCCACCAGTGGTGCTCTTTCTATCTATCTTACAACCTGCAAATTCACTGTCAGAATAACCAATAAGATCAAATCCTGAGCCTTTGGGATACCAAAGACCTAGATTTGGAGTTCCTTTCAGGTATCTGAAGATTCGCGTTACAGCGATTAGATGGGATTCCTTCGGTTCAGCTTGATACCGAGCGTACAGACATGTAGAATA
The DNA here is from genome assembly GCA_036898165.1 of Silybum marianum. NCBI lineage: Eukaryota > Viridiplantae > Streptophyta > Magnoliopsida > Asterales > Asteraceae > Silybum > Silybum marianum. The sequence goes on along the minus strand of CM072530.1, from coordinate 36,169,883 downwards.
CATGATGTCAGGTCTACTCACTGTAAGATACATCAAAGATTCAATAATTCCTCGATAGGCAGTGACATTGACTGGTTTCCCATTGGGATCCTTAGAGTCAGAGGAGGAGCCATAGGGGTCTTCATCGCTGAGCATTGATTCATGTCGAATTTATTCAGCATGTCTTTAACATATTTACTTTGACAAATAAAGATTCCTTTGTCAGATTGTTTTATCTGCAAACCTAGAAAATATGTTAGTTCACCCATCATACTCATTTTATATTGCTTTTGCATTCTTGCAGCGAAACGAGTACATAATTTGGGTCTTGTGGAACCAAAGATAATGTCATCGATATATATCTGAGCGAGTATGGTATGACCTTTATATTTTCTTAAAAACAGGGTTTGGTCAATTTTTCCACGAACAAATTTTTCTTTAAGAAGAAATTTAGAAAAGGTAAAATACCAAGCTCTAGGAGCTTGTTTTAACCCGTAAAGAGCTTTTTCAAGTTTGCAAACATAACCAGGATGGTTAGGGTCTGAGAACCCAGGGGGTTGTTCAACATAAACTTCCTCGCTAAGTTTTCCATTTAGAAAAGCACTTTTAACATCCATTTGAAAAACTTTGAAGTCTTTATGGGCAGCATAAGCTAAAGAGAGTCTTATGGCTTCTAAACGAGCTACAGGTGCAAAGGTCTCATCATCGTCAATTCCTTCTTCTTGTCTATAACCTTGAGCAACAAATCTAGCCTTATTGCGAATTATAGTCCCATTTTCATCTAGCTTATTTCTGAAAACCCATTTGGTTCCTATGACAGTTTTACCAGAGGGTCTAGGAACAAGATTCCAAACTTTATTTCTACGAAATTCAGTTAGTTCTTCTTGCATAGCTGAAACCCAGCTAGGATCAGAGATAGCTTGATCTATCTTCTTAGGTTCAGAGAGAGAAATGAAGTTAACATAAAGACAGATATTACCTGTACCTCTACGTGTCTTGATACCTGCATTGGGATCGCCAATAATCTGATTTATTGGATGATTTATTGGATGATTTGCAGTCCATCGCTGAGCTGGTGGTTGAGGAGAGAGATCAACAGCAGATTCAGCGACTTGTTCTTCAGTTTCTGGAATAGGACTTGTTGTTTCAGCAACAGGTACTTCATTTAAAATCAATTCAGGGAATTGATTTTCAGATGTAGTTTGGTTGTTCACAGAGGAATTTCCAAGAGAGGAATCAGCAATAGGAATCTGATTTATAGGAGTAACATTCATCCCTGAAGATGGATGATTGTCACTTGAAGGATTTATAGGGATTTCATCATCACATGCTTTAGCAGGAGGTTGATTGCTGAAATACGTTTCAGGTTCCCCATAATGGGATCTCATCCAAGCATTCAATTCTTCATCATCATCATGAGTATGAGAAGTATGAATGGGACGAGATTCATCAAAGTTGACGTGCATGGATTCTTCAACATGTTGTCTTCTTTTGTTGAAGACTCTGAAGGACTTAGATACAGAGGAGTATCCAAGAAATATACCACCGTCAGCTTTTGGATCAAATTTACCCAATTGATCTCTGTCATTCAGAATGTAACATCTACATCCAAAAATATGGAAATATTTCAGAGTAGGTCTTCTCCCATGAAACAATTCATAGGGGGTCTTCTTAAGTCGGTTAACTATCAGGGACCGATTTTGAGTAAAGCACGTTGTGTTGACTGCTTCAGCCCAGAACTTAGTTGGTAGATGCGATTAACTGAGCATTGAGCGAGCTGCTTCAATGATAGTTCGATTTCTTCTTTCAGCAACACCGTTTTGCTGAGGAGTTCTTACTAAGGAAAAGTTGTGAGAGATGTCTTTTTCTTCAAAGAAGTTCACCAGAGTGCTGTTTTTGAATTCAGTACCAGCACTTCCATCCTTTTGATAAAAGAAATTATCATTTCAGGGGTATCACTTTTGGATCGAAGAAAGAACACCCATGTGTATCTGGAGTATTCATCAACAATCACCAAAGTATATTTCTTCCCGAGATAGATTGGACACTGACAGGTCCAAATAGATCCATATGGAGTAGCTGAAGAGGAGCGGTCACTAAAGAAATTTGCTTTGACCTGAAGGAGGCTTTTGTGAGCTTTCCCTTTTCACACGCTGAACAAAGAGATTCCTTTGTAAAGGTGTGATTTGGGAGGTCTCTGACTAGATCTTTTTGAGACAATTCATTTATTGTCTTAAAGTTGAGGTGAGAGAGTCTTTTATGCCATAACCAGTTAATATCAGTGGATGCTTTAGAGATAAAGCACATGTTCTCAGAGTGAGAACTATTCATATTTATGACATACACATTTTCCACTCTTTTGCCTGTTAGGGCAAGCTTATCATTACCGTTAGTGACAACACATCTATTCTTTAAGAATAGAACTTTGAAGTCTTTCTCACGTAACTGACTAACGCTCAAAAGATTGTGCTTTAGTCCCTCAACGTAGGCAACACGAAAAAACGATGTGGCTCCGTTGGATAGAATTCCATAACCTTTAGTGTATCATTTGCCATTTCCACCAAAGGTCACTGATGGACCAGCTTCTTCTTTGTAATCAGAGAGTAGAGATTTTTTGCCAGTCACATGCCTTGAGCATCCGCTATCAAGATACCAGATACCTTTGGCACTCTGCATACAACAAAAGATTAATTGTATAAAGGTACACATACTACTATGGGTCCTGCTTGGTTAGATAAAGGATTGGCGGAAAAGCTACTAGCTGAAGAACTCTCTTCAGTGGATATCTTCACCTTTGTGGGTTTTGCAACCTTGGTGGATTTCACTCTCGCTGATTTATCAGCTTGAGCTACTTTCTTTCCATGAGCTAGTTTATCAGCTCTAGTAGCGTTAGGACATTTATTTACAATGTGGGTAGTTTTACCACAGTGATAGCACTTCCTATATTTAAAGGGTTGGAATTCAGAGAGAAAACAATAACTTTTTCAGGAATAGGACCAAGAATTCCTTTATCCATAGTCCTTGGAGGTATGACAGCCTTTTCAGGGGTAGGAGTGAGATCGATCTTAATTCTGGGGGTTGGTCTCTGAGAAAAGTCAGAGATCTTCTTCCCAGATTTGGAATTCTTCTCAAAGGATTTCTTGTTTCTATTCTGAGCGACCTTATTCTTAGGAACTTGTTCAAGAAACTCGTTCTTGATCACTTTCTTAGAATTTATCACAGGAAACTTCTCTTTAATAGAAGAGGAAGAAGAAGAAGAAGTTGAAGAAGAAGGATCAGGGATAGAAGAGACAAACATTCCAAATTTAAGCATGGAACGATCATTCTCTGATTCTTCCTTTTCAGGGTTAAAGCCTAACCCACTTCTTACTTTCATAGGTATTTGGGCATTGATGATCTTATTGACTTTATCAGAAGCCCTACACCATCCTTCGATGGTGGCCTTTTCAGATTTAAGATCAGCGATAGCCTTTTCCCTATCAGCAATAGCTTGCTGCTTCTCGTTGCTTATGGTTTGATTTGCAAAGACTTGGTCCTTGAGAGTTTCCTCAATTTTAGAAAGTTCTTTGATTTTTAGATGGCAATTTTTCAATTGCTCAGATAAATCAGTGTTAATTTTCTCGGCCTTAATCTTTCCATTTTAAGCACTATAAAAATCAACACTCATAGCATCGAGAGCTGACAAGTTATCACTTTCAGAGAGTAAAGAGATAGAGGGAATGGTTACCTGAGTAGAAGGGGACTCAGAGGAAAAAGTTTCAGTAGCTTCTTCAGCGTCCTCTATTCTTGCCATTAGACACAAGAAGGCAAGATCTTCTTCATCAGAGCCAGACTCTTCAGAGGTCTTGGCCCGGTCATCTTCATCGTCCCAATCAACTTCTTCAGCGATAAGGCCTTTGCCTTTTTGCTGGTGTTTCTTCAGATCCTTGTATTTGTTTTTCAATTTCAAATACTTCTCCTTTTTATCAGAGGTCTGGGAGGTGGTAGGAGTTGCAACTTTCTTTGATCTACATTCACTAGCAAAGTGACCCTTTCGCTGACAGTTGAAGCATATAGCTGAGGCTTTCTCAGCGGGCATTGTCTTTTGCTTTCCAGAGTCAGAGAGATTTGAAAGTTTTCGAAAGTTGCTCTTTCTAGCGAATCTTTTAAAATTATTTGTTAAGAAAGCTAGAGAGTTATCAAACTTAGAGATGTCAGCATCAGTGAGTTGTTCTTCTGAATCAGTTTGACCTAATTCAGTGATGGAGGAAATAGTGGAAGAAGAAATATTTTTAGGAGGAGTTGCCTCTGAAGTCACAAGTGCCAAAGAAGTACTTTTGGCACCTTTGAGTTCATTTATGAGGTTCTTCCTCAGAAGTTGAGATTGTTCCTCGTTTAAGAGCATTCCATATAAAGCACTTAAGGACAGAGTTTCAAGATTCTTTGACAACTTTAAACATGTAGTATACACTGCCCATTGATCAGGTAGTGCCTCCATGAATTTGGTCAGTATTTCAGCGTTAGAGTACACTCTGTTTACTGATTTAAGATCAATCAACAAACAGTTGAAACGCTGGTGAATTTGAGAAAGAGATTCACCTTTATGATACATAAAACTCTCATATTGTCTTACAAGGTTTATGCACCTAGTGACTTGTACTTCAGAGGTTCCTTCATATTGGATACATAAAGTATCCCACATGGCCTTAGAAGTCCTCATTTTCATAACAGAATGATAGACTTCATCTGGTAAAGACATTGCTATTATAGATCTAGCTTTTGAATCAATAGCAGTTTATTTCTTATCTTCTTTAGCCCATCGATTAGGAGTTTTAATGGTACTCTTTTCAGGGATGGCTGGAGTAGTAGTGGTGGCAGGAACACCGGCTACAATGGTTGTAGGAACAAATGGTCCATTTTCTAGACAGTAAGGGATCTTTGGGTCAGATCCTTCTAGAAACAGAGACATTCTTTTCTTCCATAATGGAAAATTATCATGGCTAAATCTTGGAGGTTTAGCTAAAGATCCATTATCATTGTAGTTCGTATTAGGGTTTGACATTTTAAAATAGTTTATAAGAAAAATATTTTAAAGATAAAAGAAGCAAACACTGCTCTGATACCACTTGTTGGTCCCTAAAGGGTCTACAAGAGTTCAACAATAAGTAAACAGTTTATAGAAGGGGGGGAGGTTGAATACAAACACACAGATTTTGGTTTTTAAATGAGTTTATATATCATAAACAAATTTACAGTTACAAGCGGAATAAGAACAAGTTTAAAACCTATTCTATTTTAACTAAGAAACACTAAGTTTGATGCACAAGAGGAAGGAAGAAAGAATAAAGAGGGCTTAGGTTAGAAGGAAGCATGCAATAAGATGAAGAAGATATCTTCATCTTATTTATACCTGTTTGCATTTAATGCAAGATAAAAGGTAAATGCCACGTGTCAAGCTTGGATAGGAAGCTTGTCCTTGCTAATAAGACAGCCATGTTTTTGGCCGAATATGAACAGTACCATATCAGATATGATGGGGACATAAGAGACAATTCGTACGTCCTTTTCTGACAAGGTATTAGGTTTGACTTTTGTGCATCGAGGATAAGATCAATCTTTAATCTTGTAAAGGAAGCTTTCATTTGATCGATGATTCTGAATCTTCAAGGATGAACTTCAATATCGATGAGGCTTCACAAGACTTCACACTTTGAATAGATAATCGCTGCTATCGCTGAACCGCTTTAGTTCACTTAGCTGATTATCTCTTTCTTCAGCTAGGGTCTTCGACTTTCACTGAATGGTCTTCTGGTGTGATAGCTGATCTTCAGGTCTTCAGAGATAAGCTTGTTGTTCCTTGATATTCAGCGATCGCTGATGGTAATCAGCGTATGCTATCGCTGAATATGAACAGAAGCTTATACAATGGAATTTCACTAAGTATACAAAAGGAATCATATTCAAATCATCGAGAGGAGTTATGATCAACAATCTCCTCCTATTTGATTATGATTAAGCAACATAGGAAAATTGCTTTAAGAGACTAGTAAGGACTTAGGAAACATTTAAAGTAAATTTCTAAGTTTTATATTTGTAATTTTGATGTATTTCTTTACATTCATAATAGTTAAATATATGGTTTCTCATCAGCAAATGAAATTAATTTAATACTTAAAATAAATTTCAAATAAACTTATGCTAAATCAATCTTAAATCATCTGATATAGTTCATTTTCAACTTTTTTTTATATGAGCGATTAATAGCACATTTTTTTCTTATATTGTCCATTATCTTTTATGTAGTAGTTGCATCTCTGCTCCAAAAATTGGAAAGCCCTTTTTCACTCTTGTCATGACCCCTTACCCTTTCCATGGTTTTGTTCATGGGGTGCATAGATGTCACCTATGTGAAATTGTCTCTAACTCACTGTCATTTGGAGTTTTTTCCACCTCTAACATTTTCATTATTGACCTCGAGAATTTTCTTTATCCCAACATGTTTAGTGTTGTGATGTAAAATAACCTTGTTATATCTCTCAACCACTTATAGTAGGCTGATGAATTTATCTAAAGGTTATATGCTTACATTGGTTCATTAATATGATTACTGGTATATGAAAGGTGGAAATCTTCTATGAGTTTCTTGCCACGAAGATTGAGATGCATTTTGAGACATAATATTTCTTTGTTGAAATCAGTTACCTTCTTGTAATCGAGTGGGTTTGATTCCACTATATGGTTAGTTTGGTAAGTACATGGTAATGAATACTCCTGATTTTCCTTTTCAGGACGTTCCACGGTTCTTAAGGGATTCTAGTTAATGGTTTTCCCTATGAAGGTTGTGACTGTTGTATCGTTTCAAAAACCTCAAGGTATTTACTTGTAACTTAACAGGTGATTTTTAGGGTCAATAGGTTTTGATGGTTTTACATATTTGCATGTGTTTTTATGAACCTATCTTATGGTACTCAACTTCTTCCGAGTCCAGGTCGTATGTAATGGTGAATATATGATTTTCTAAAAATTATGGTCTATAATCATTATATTATGCATGAAATTTCATTATCATAATATTATTGGATTTTTGTATGTTTAAATTTTGTTGATAGTACTTCGTCAATATTTATATTTGTGAAAAGAAATCACTCAATCTATTGGATTTCCAGGTAGTAGGGGAATCACATGGATTTCTTAAGTCTCTACCTATTGACCCTAAAAATAGGTAGATAAAATTCAATCAATATTTTTGCGTTTTATTTAATTTGAAGATACATAATAGTTAGAGCATCTCCAACAACATCTCTAAAATAGAGAAAATAGGGATTTTTAACAATTTTTTGCGCCAACCGCATCTCTAAAACTTTCTCTAAAATAGAGAAAGTAGGAGAGATGGTACTCAAATCTCCGAATTTGGAGATATTCCTAAAAATAATTACATTGAGAGAGAAACATTATTTTATTATCTTTCACCAATAAGAAATATTGAAGTTAAGTGTTTAGGTGAAAGAAATAATATTTTATTAAAATATGTAATATTTTAATAATATAATGAATGATGTAATCTCCAAAATAGAGAAGTTGTTGGAGTTGAATGTAATATTTTTAGGGTGCGTTTGGTACGCAGACAGGTTAGGACTGGACAGGACGGAAAAGGACATCTGTTCAATGTTTGGCAAGACATTACATGACAGGACTGGACAGGACAGACTTGGTTAAAATGACTATTTTACCCCCAGTAAGTTGTTTAGTGTAAACAATCATATATAATGTAAATAAAATGCTAACAAGAATGGCTAAAACAAGAACACCAAACATCTTAATGCGAACAGACCGCTTAATGCAACAGTTGTTTTCGATCCTTCCCAGCCCTGTCGTCGACCCCAAAAATGGACGACTTTAATGCACATTGCTTTTCGAACCTTCACAATCCTTTCCTCAAATCGTAACCAAACGACTTAATGCATACGGACGAACTTAATGCGACATCTTGTTTTCGAACCTTCACAGTCCTTTCCTCAAATCAGAACCAAACAACTTAAAGCATACAGACATCTTAATGCAACAGCTGTTTTCTAACCTTCACAATCCTTCCCTCGAATCAGAACAGTAGTCAAAATCAATCTCCTCTAAATCTATATAATTGCAATATATAGCAGAAAATTGTGTGGATCAGTCAAGTTTGGTTTGTCAATTCAGGAAAGCTACGGGACTTCAATATTAGCAAAACTACTTGGATTTTGGAATAAATTTTGAAAATGCTTCAAATAATCGATTCCAAAATCAGTGGCCAACAATCGACTCCAAAATCAGTGGCCAAAACAATTTTTGAAAATGCTTCCAACTATCGCTTCCAAATCAGTGGCCAAAAACCCGATTCCAAAACCGATTTCAAAATCGATTTCGAAACAGTGGCCAAAAAATCGTTTCTAACAATCGACTAAAAGAAGGAAATTGATTACAAAGAGTGAAGAAATCGATTCAAACAGTGAAGAACATCGATTTATAGAGAAGTCGACGCAGGAGAAATCGATTTATAAAGAAGTCGATGGAGAAGAAATTGAAGTTACTTGACATGAAATCATTAGACACAAAGGCGTAATCGACCTCCGATTTAAACGTTGAGAACCAAAATCGATCTTAGAGGGGTGCTGAGTGACGATCTTGAGAGGGGTGCTGAGTGACGATCTTGGTACAAAATCACCTTGTTCTACTTTGTTCCAGGAGGTAAGGAGAGGACAAGCGTGTCCCACTCTTGTTCCACTAAGTCCCTGTTCTTTTCACATAAAGTCATACCAAACATAGGACTAGTGTGTTCTGTTCTGTCATGTTCCACCCTGTCCACCATATCAAATGCACCCTTAGTGATTTTGGATTTTAATTCTCTATTTTAGAGAAATATAGAGAAGGTGTTGGAGATGCTCTTATATGCTTTTGGCATGAGGCCAAAAATTATATGAACTAGTGTTGGGCCCGTGCGTTGCACGGCATAACGTTAAATTTTCTATTGAAGTACTAAAATCGAGTTAAAAATGAAACCCAATTTCTTATTTAACAATTAATAAAATATAATGTGAAAAATGAACATATTTTCATAAGTCGTTAACTTACATAGGATAAACAATGGTATGGGTTGGAAAGAAAAACAACAAAATACATACAAACTTAATAAACCATAAAAATTGTTAATTCCATTTTTATGTAGCATTTGATTGTAGCTTATAAACGATTCAGTGGAAGAAAGATGAAAAGGGTAAAGAATTTAAACAAAAAACCAACAGAAGCTGAATTTTACACATTCACGATGGTGTTACCTATAAAGTTTATATAGGAGGAACAACGATATTGATGGGCCGAAAATAGATTATACAAAGGAGAAACAACTGTGCTTTACGCGGTAGGTCGGTAGCGTGAGTAATTTGGTTAATGATTAAGAGATTGTCTATAAAAATATATGTTAGTTGTTAAATATAATTATCAACAATGGTATTTAAATGATTCGAAAAAAGTTAGTAGAAAGAGAGAAAGAGGGAGATGTTAAGGAATAAAGTTGTAAAATGAAATAAAAATATGAATGTGGATAAGCGAAGAACCTTATCATCGCTTGACATGCCGCGAATCCTCTTGAAAGAGAGGGGCAAAGTCATTACCTTAACCGCAAGGAGGGGGACGCCTTAATACGTTGTTTGTATGATTGATTATCTTCATGAAGATTTTTCTTAAAAAAGACGATTAGCTCTATCGATTTTATTAAGAAATAAATAAATTACACAAAATGGACGATAACTAACTTAAAATATTAATGATATCCATCTATAAATAAATATGTAAATATTAAAGATGTATTAATATAAATTCTAAGATTACAAATCAATATAAAAATAAATGTTTTTAAATACTAATCAATAATAATCAATAATAGCTATTTAATATCATTAATATTCTTTTTCTTATATTTATGTTAATTATATATATATATATATATATTATATTGAGAGAAGTTGCATTTTATAAGTTAAAATCTATGTAAATTGGTAAATATTAATCGATTAATATTATTTATCGTCAATATATTAAAACCATTGAGAGAGAAAGGAAGATGTTGTCGATAATACAAATTAGAAAGGTAAAACAAATTGATTTATACATACGAATGACGATTGTAATAAACTATTTTAGATTAACTCATATATTAAAAAATTACACATGTATTGTATAGTGAAGGAGAAAACAATAAAAATATGAATCATAAAGTTATAACAAATGAAGTATCATCTCACATATATAATTAAAATTTGCTTTCTTTTCATTTGGTTGACAATTTAAAAAGTTGAGCAAAAGCAACACAATGAAATATGATTGATTATTCTTTTTTTTTTCCCCATCATTGTCAATTGTTCGCATAACGGTTGTAGTCCGCTACCGGTCTCCTTTTCATTTGATTGGGTTTAGTTACTAATGACTTCTTGACAACACCCAACTATGCTTATTTGACAACACCCAACTATATATTTATCTTCTATAATCACATATATGTACAAACATATATTAAATGAATAAGTAATGTCAATAAACTACACAAACTTACAATGTTTTCCATTAAGAATCTTTAATAAGGAAGATGAAATGACAAAGATGTTTAAATAAAGTCTCTTCAATTTTCTATTAAGAATCTTTAATAATGGCGGGTCTTTTCAATAGTAAAGTCTCTTCAATTTTCTAGTTTTTTTTTTCGTTTAAGTTAAACCTTAATAGATTTGTGGACTGTTGAGAAAAAAAATAAAAAGTGGTTTCTAATGTAATTCATTAATTGATAACTAATGTTATGTAGTACAATACAATACAATGAAAAAAATACAATGAAAATCATTATATTATAAATAAATTTTCTTTATTGAATCACATCCATATAGTAATCCTAACAATGAGATTTAGAGTGAAATCAAATATTAACGATATGAAATGAAATAAGAGTATGAGAATATTATCTACTAATGATCGAAAAGTTGTATAATGTAAGAAGAAAACAATAAAAACGTGAATAAAAAGTTAAAACACATGAAGCTCTATCTTGCATATGTAATTAAAGTTTGTTTTCTTTTCATTTGTTGGCAATTTGAAGAGTTGAGCAAAAATAACACAATAAAATATGATTGATTACTCTTTTTCTTCATCATCACTATTATATTGTTGCCATAACTCAAAGATTGAACAATATGAAATGAAATAAGAGTAAGAGAATAGTATCCACTAATGATAGAAAATTTGTATAATGTAAGAACAAAACAATAAAAACGCGAACGAAAAATTATAACACATGAAACTTCATCTTGCAGATGTGATTAAAGTTTATTTTCCTTTCATTTGGTTGACAATTTGAAGAGTTGAGCAAAAACAACACAATAAAATATGATTGATTATTTTTCTTCTTCATCACACTATCATATTGTTGCCATAACGATTGTAGTCCGTTACCGACCTTCTTTTCATTTGATTGAGTTTTGGCTTCTAATGACTTTTTGACAACATACAACTATATCTTCATCTTCCATAATCAAATACAATACAGTACAAAACATCAATATACTATAAATAAAATTTTCTTACAAATTCAAGTCCATATAATAATCCTAACAATAACATGTAGAGTGAATTAAAGATTAAACAATAGAAATTAAATTAAACTAATGAAATAATAATATCCACTAATGATAGAAAAGTTGTATAATTTAAGGAGAAAACAATAAAAATAAGAATAAAAAAGTTACAATACATGAAACATCATCTCACATATGTACTTAAAGTTTGTTTTCTTTTCATTTGGTTGACAATCTGAAAAGTTGACCAAAAACAACATATTTTGTAATCCGCTACCGACCTCCTCATTTTCATTTGATTGAGTTTTAGCTTCTAATTTCTTCTTAACAACACACAACTATATCTTCATCTTCTATAATCACATATATATACATACACACACATATGTTAAAGGAAGAAGTAATGCAAATAAACTATGCCGTTAAGAATCTTTAAGAAGGAAGATGAAAGAACAAAGATGTTTAAAAAATAATAATAATGGGTCTTTTCAATAGTAAGTCTTTTCAATTTTCTTGTTTTTTAAGCTAAATTTTAATAGATTTGTAGAGTGTTGAGAAAAAAGATAATAGAGTTTCTAAGCTTGAGAATATGCCACATCATACTCCTTGGTTGTTCCTTTAATATATATAGATATAGATTTGACATATGAAGTCCACTTCAATATTTTAATACCAAATGGTATTTTTAGAGGTTATGTCATGAGACAAATAAATATTGGTTTTTGACATAAAGTCAAATTCAAAATTTGAACATCTTAATAGATTTTAGAACTTTTGGTAGAAGATCAAAATATATATGAGGGTTGGAAGTGTAATTTCCAAAAATTGAATTATAAGTGGGAACTTATAATTAATATAGACATTTTAACATTTTCATGTTATTTTTGTTTCGAGCTTTTGACAAACGACCAAAAGTTATGGTAGTTGGAAGTATAAGTTCCAAAAGTTATGGTAGTTGGAAGTATAACTTCCAAAAATTATTGTAAGAATTATAAGTAGGAACGTATAATTATGGTAAATATTTGAATATATTAAGTGGAAAAATAAATTTAAAAATTATTTCAATAAAAAATACATTTAAATCTATAATTTAAATAAAGTCAAATAGCTAAAATAAATTACGGTAGCATGCCTTAAATAAAAGGATACTAACCTAAACAAATAAATAATACTTTTCAATTAAACAACTAGCAATCCTAATATATCCAACAAATTATAAAACAACAATAAATATTTAAAGATATACATGAATGTTATTATTTAAATACACTACAAAAAAGGGACCCTTTCCGACAGATATTTCCGTCGGAAATCCGTCGGAAATGGTGGATTCCGTCGGAAAAAGTCCAAAATCCGTCGGAAAAAAATCGTCGGAAAACCCCTCGTCGGAAATGCCTATTCCGAAGGATTTCCGACGGATATTTCCGACGGAAGGTATTTCCGACGGATTTCCCGTATCCGTCGGAAAAACTTTTCCGACGGAGTTCCGACGTACTATTTCCGACGGATATTATTTGTGACGGATTCCCGACGACTTTTCTGACGGATCATTTGCGACAGAAATTTAACATTTCCGACGTATTTTATTTCCGACGGATTTTATTTTCGACAGATTTTATTTCCGACGGATTTTAGGAAACATTTCCGACGGCATATCCGTCGGAAATGGTGTTTAGGGGGAAAAAATAATTTAAAAATCAAATTTCCTGTACAATTTGTACCCAGCATAAACCACACAGTTTTGAACAAAGCTGTATATATAACAAACTAAATTGTTTTTAACAAACTTACAAAATAATCCGTCATAAACAATTTTAAGTCTTCAAAATTACATAAAAAAACAACGTCATTGTATTTATTTATTCCGCCGGTTCTCGACCCCGGTTGCAGTTCCGGCTCGTTGCAAACTGCTGCATGAATGCCTGCATCTGCTCCGGGTTCTGGAACTGCGCCATGAAGGACTCAAATTGCAGTCTCGTGGCCTCTTGTTGTCGCCTGTCTTATTCGTATTTCTGCCACCGCTCTTCTTCCGCCTCACGTTCAAGCCGTCTCTGTCTCCGTTCAGCCTCCATCTCGGCTCTCAAAGCCTCTAGCTGAAATGAATCCACATTTAACAAACGACATTAATGTTAAGCGCTAATTAATACAAAAAATAATTAATGCATGCATGTATTACACCCATATTACACATACCTCTGAAGAAGGGGTGCTTGAACAACTATGACGAGGTGGACCGGTCAAATTTACGAAATCGTCTACTTTACCGAACCCGGGCATACGATTCTTTTTAGGACCTCCGACAGCCTTTTCCCACAACCGACCCTGTATCTCCGGACTAAGGGTCATCGGATCAACATCCGGGTATTCCTCTTGTGTCATACTGCGGAACGACGCCTACAAACACCAAAACAAAAATGTTAAACTTATAGACATTTCGGTAGCATAACTACTGTAATTGGAACATATCCATTACATACTTTTAACTAGTTTACACTTATCGTCTGCCCAACAACGGCAGCCCAAACTTATTAATACAATTTTATCCTATAAAACAAGTCAATCCTAAAAACAAATTAAATTTTGTGCAAAAACTAAACTTACCGCCCTATGCTCGTGAGTCTGATCAAGATAAATAGGAGGACTTGTGGGCGGCCCGGTCGCACCCGGAACTAGTTGTCGGTTCGTGCAGTGAACCCGGTCAAATACCTCACTAATCATGGGCTCACGGTTCCATGCTTCTCTCTACATTCAATATATATACGACTTCAGTTGTTAGTAGACAAAATAAAATAATAAATTATATACATTTAATATAGTAGATGAATGTTCAATACCATCCGTTCCCGATGGACAACCGTGCTAACCGAACCTCCAGTATGCCTGGGGGCCGTTGACCGCGAACGATTGGCCGTATTGGCCGCAGATTGACGCTGAAATACACCATCACCGGCGGCCCAGACCTGTTAAAACATAAAAGATAAAAATCAACATACATACAAACTAAAACTAATCTATAACAACAAAAAATCCGTCATACTATACCTGGTCTATCATCTGGTGCCATAAGGTCGCGTCCATCCAGTCTGTAGAGAATGGTCGGATCCGCTCAAAGTCATGCCGATCCCACGGTATCCCATCGACGGCTTGTGCTCTCCTCCCTGCCTTTAGTCGAAGCTCTCTCATCCTATCAGCATAAGTGGATTGCAAGCAACTACAAAATGCTAGGAACACGGCCTCATCCGTCTCGGATGGCCACTGGTAGCGAGCCTGCATATTGATCATTGTTTGTGTTAAGTTATAATTACAACAAATAGTTTACATAGACTTTTCTACTAACCTTAAACTCCCCGAACATCTCAACGAGATTTTCATGAGGGATCTGCGTATAACGAGCCCACGGACCATTGAACATGGACCTCCATATTGCAGCCACGTCACGAATAGCATGGTTATCCGATAAACTTCTCGATTGCAAAATGTACAATATAAAAGTTAAAAGTTTGTTATGTGTTAAAAGTTAAAACCTTAACCACAACTAGCTACTTACCGGCTACTCAGAAGCCGGATCACTCGTCGGTTATCGGAATTAGTTGGAGTCTCACGTAGAACAGCGCCGCCTCGTCGTCTCGGCTCTGGTTTTGGGGTCTCATCTATTTCGATCTCTACATCTAGCTGATCATCCTCGTTCTCTTCTATATGATCCAACCCCGTGGCTCTAGTCTGTTCACTCGAAGGTGTGGTCTCTTCACTCGCGGGTGTCGGCTGTTGACTACCGGATGAGCTGCTACTTCCGCGACTGAACAATCTTCTAGCAATCGCCTTCCCCTTGTTACTCAGACCCCTTCCCACCATCTGAAATCAGATAACGATTTAAAGTTAAATATACATACATAAAGATAGAAGATATACATACACAAAAACATATATACATACACAAAGACAAATATACATACACAAAGACAGATATACATACACAGAGATAGAAGATATATCGCACCGCCGTTGCTGCTCGCCGCGCGCTATCGCCGCTGCTGCTGCTTCTTCGCGCTAGCTGCTGCCGTCGTCGCTAGTGCCGCTACTACTGCTACTACTGCTACTACTACTACTACTGCTACTACTACTACTACTATATATTTTCATATGTGAAACATACTCATATATTTTCATATGTGAAACATCTGGTAAACCTTAAAATCATAAAATCAAATCCTAAATTAATAACAACAAATGCTCGGAAAAAAAACTAGAGACGATTCAACATAAAAATAACTAATTCAACAAAATATTGTACATATTAAAAAGACATAACTAATGCTTCAACATACTCATATATTTTCATATGTGAAACATCTAGTAAACCTTAAAATCATAAAATCAAATCCTAAATTAAAAACAAAAAATGGTTGAAAAAAGAAACTAGAGACGATTCAAAATATGTTTTATCTTATCAACGCACTTTGTTGATATCACATTTTCATCTTCGCGCATCTTCACCTTATTGTTGATATCGCATATGTTTTTCTTCGTGATAGTCAACGATGACCGAGTGGGTAAGAAAGATGGTCGGTCAAGGGGATGAGGAAGATAGTTAACAATGATGCGTGGTAGGATTATGGTTGAATTATGGATGATATTCAAACACTTTCATGTTAACCAACAATCATAATTTGTTTGAATTTGAATCAAATAGATAAAACAAAAAATGGACTAGGGATGAGATCGATACCAGTACCGTACCGAACCGGTTGGTATCGAAATTTTTTTGAACAAAATATGAGTACTGAATACCGAACCGAATTTACCAGTTCGGTACCGGTACGGGATCGGTATCGGGACGGAAAATTCGGTGTCAATACCACTTAGTACCGAAATTTAAAGTTAATAACAAAACAATCAAAACCAAATCGCTAAAGTTCAACAATCGCGAATGTTCAATGTATCAAAAACCAATCTCAAAAGTTCAACAATCTTCAGTACTATTTCTCGCTTTTCCTTTTTTGGTTGTTTATCGCCTCTTCAACAATATCGATTTTTTTTATGGGCGTGATTTATTGAATTCAAATAGAGAAGATATGGTTTATTAGGCATAGATATTATAGCTTTAGGAAAATATGATTAGTTAGGAGATAGAGATGGAATTGGAAATCGAAATGTCCCTTGCTACCCGATTCGGTACAGGTACCAGTACCGATTTTTTCAGTATAATCCCGGTACCGAATACTGAAATACCGAATACCGATTTGGAGGAATTTTTGGGACCGAATACCGTACCAAATATGAGAATTCGGTATCGGTTCAGTACGGGATCGGTTCGGTTCAAGAAAATGGTATGAAAAGCTCATCCCTAAAATGGACAACAATCTCTAAAGGGTTGTTTGAAGGTTATATATATGTATATACATATAAAGGGCTATTCATGGGAGAACTTATGAGAACTGTGAGATTCATTTAAAACCATACATGTTAAACCCATACATGGTAAGTCACACTGTTATTACTTGCTAAACCCAAACCAATGTGTTTTTTTATTTTATTTCAAATACCAAACTCCAACACGATAACTTATACTCTTAATACTCGTTGATCTAAGGAATGAGTTATTATGTTTCAAACATTAAACCTAGACATGGTAATTCACACTGTGATGAACAATTTTTCCATGAAAATGAATGAATAAAATCCATAGGTATATATGAAGATGTGGATGAACCTATCTGGCTTGTCAAAGAGGAAGAAGACATGAAAGTTTCCAATGATCATCGCGACAACTAGCATGTTGACGAGAGTAGTGACGAAGAAGACGAGTTTGAAGAATCTGACTTGTCTGATCACTCCTCAGATGATTAATTAGGTTAATTTTAGTCTTATTAAAATTTGTCTAGGTATTTTAAATGTTTATGGCAATCATGTTTAGTTGTATATTTGTTACCCTTATGAATTTGGAGAAAAAATGTTTGCGTTTGTCTTATCATATTGGGTGAAATCTAAGATTGTGTTGTATACATGCATTATTGTTCTATGTTTTCTAACTTTGTTTTGTAGACATGCTACAATGCTGCAAATATGGACATTTGGAGGGAGGGGCAGTTCCGGTAGTTGAGGAGGTAGACAGGACACTTCTATTCTGGGAGTTTCTCCTTACTTAGCTTCTAGTATTGCTTCCGCACCAATGCATCAACAAGAGTTCGGAACTGGCTGTGGCATCGCTATTCTGCAACAGATTCCAAGCCAAAGGACTCAAATCTCATTAAACCTCAACGAGTAAGTGTCATATTAACTAAATGATAAGCTTAACTATTTTGGGGTATCGATAATAATTCAAGTCATTATATAGCTTTGACAATACGACGACCATTCGTTACCTGAGAAAGATTAATCGGTCAATGATTGACCACCCATGTTGCGCTTGGCCGGAAATCCTAAAGGAGGTCAGGGCCTGAATGTGGGAGGGTTTTCGGGTTCATAGAATATATTTAACTTGTTATAGTTTTGAACTTAAAAATCAACTAACACTTTATGTACAAAGTTTTTATTGCTGGGAATCGGCCTTAGACAGTCGTATGTTGGAGATTTAGGAGGCCAAATCAATGAAAAATTACAATGACAGGATGAATACATCAAGGACAAGGGCATGCGAAAAGGTCGTGCACGTCGATCTTCCCTATCGAGGAAAATACGTTAACCGGGATATGCATTTATTGAAGAACTTCCCCTACTTGCTCAATCAGCACATCCAGGCCGAGATGATCGACCATTGGAATACCGAGCATTGGAAGGGCGTATCCAAGAAGGCTAGTACGAACCGGTTGATCGAGGTTGACAGTGAAATATCAAAACACACCTCCAGGTCCATCTCGTTCAATATGCACGGTTCTACACTGGTAGGTCCTTCTCACGATTACTTTAGCACCTTGATTTTTAGTATGTTACAATTAACACATGTTTGTATCATTCTTTGCCTTTGTATACAAAATCTAGGGCAGGAGTGACACCGACTTGCATGGACCTGTTCGATCATATACATAGGAAGAGGTCGATTGGAGAGTCATCTTCTTCTGATAGCGGGTCATTAGGGGATTACGTGAACTCATGGACTAGCCATGTTGCGGTAACTCTTTGATACCTATTGCTTTATAATTGTTCACTAGTTTGTTAGGCAACTGTTAGGATTGTTTTAGGTTAAATGCTGATATTTATACACATCTCTGTCGAGTTTGGGTTGCCATTTGTTAGGGAAACATTAAGATTTCTTTAAGTTGTCATTCATTGAGCAAACATTAGGATTGTTTTATTTAAATGTTCATATATATATACACACACACACACACACATCATATATCTGTCTAGTTTGGGTTGCATATTTCTTGGGCAAACATTAGAATTGTTTTGGAAACGTCTCATTTACAGTTGTTATCTGTCGAAATTGACTTGTGTTTTAAACCACTGGTCATCTGAATGCTTGTTTTAAGAGGGAGTAAGTAATTTTTATATTTGAGGGGAAAAATATTTTTGTACGATATGATCTTGCTTTTTAGAAGTGATTTCAAAGAACTATGATAGTTCAATCTAAGAAACTTACTTGTGTTAGTTTCTTTTCAATTGAAAATCTATTCTTGGATTATCACGCATAATATTTCTTGAAAAAGTTATTTCCCCGTCTCAAAGTTTGTTGATTATTTTGTGGAAATACATCGTTTGATATTCTTTGATTGTTATCATTTTACGTTTGTTTAATATCAATGATTCAATTCATATCGAAATAATAATTGCGATTTGTTTCTCACAATTAATCTCTATAACATTGAATATTTCAATATACACCATGCTTAACGAGTCATATCTTAGTTGTGCTTGAAGGATGCATTTTTTTTAAATTGTTTTGAAGAACTATGGCTTCTAAACATATCAGTTTAGGACTCGTGGAAAATATGTTTCAAAGAGAGAAATTACATATATCTGACTATTTTTTAAGGAGCTAAATGACAAATATTCCTAACCTTCAGAAAATCCTCTTTACATGTGTGATGGGATCTTAGCGTTTCTATGGTAAATCTAGAACCGGATTACCTACGCCTGGAACACATCCCTAAGATAGTTTCAAAATGAGTGAATGAGGTAAGATTCTGAGAGATTGAGTGCTTGGCGTTAAAAAAAAACATGGTGAATCTGTGAAAGGACTGAAAAGAATTAAATATAGTCGTTACCAAACCGAAATAGTTATCCGGGTTACCACATAATTTATTCATTTTTGATTATTTGGTGATGGATATTGAAAATAGACATGGACCCAATGTCGATAACTCGTGTTAACCCACCAAGCTACTCAAGTATCGCCTAAATGATATTTATTTAAATTTTCATGGGGACTAAGCATATAAACTATCTAGTTTTCATTTCAGAAGACTTAGATATTGAAAAAGAAGGAAGTTGCCCCGCCTTCAAACTTCATTTTTCACATTGATTCAATTTGAGCCTAATCAATCTACATGATTATTTCTTTCACACTTGTACGAATCTTTGTGATTCCATAAGCATATTTTTATGATATTGCAGGAACAGTTTGAGAAGTTAATTTCATAACTTTCTTCAATGACAACTGGAAGTCCTATCAGTACTATATCTTTGCCAACACTGAAAATAGGCTACACCATTTATAATTGTTGTGATAACAGCTTCTACACGTGATTCTCTGCTAGCCGGTTACCCATGTCCGTATCAAATAATCTTTTTGGGGAGATATCATTGTATTGTGGAAGGAAGAAAATATCTTGATGAATTTTCGAGATTAAAGAAATATTGATTTGAGGGGGAGCTAATTTGATTAAAGAAGAGGTGTTTCTCTGAGTTATCGAACCTTTCTTTCCACTGTTCTTATTCGCCTCGATAAAAATCTAAATTGTCAACACAGTTATCTAATTTATCTACCAAACTCGAGACGTCCAAGAGTGAGAGGAGTGCGCTATCACGTCTTTACAATACAACTCTCAAAGAAAAGAATGACTTGATTGACAAAATTAAAGTTTTTGAAGAAAAACTATACAAACAAGGCCAAACCGAGCAAACAGTTCATCTAAACAAGCCAAAGGAAATACCTATGAATGCAAAATGGGGATTAGGATATGAAAATCCTTAACATTTAAAGAAAGAACTTTCTGAGATTCCAACTTTGTATTAGTTTTATTTTATAAATCTCGGTGCTACTTATCCTCAATATAAAACCAAATGGACTAAATCAGATAAAGATATTCAGCATCGGGACGACTGGAATTGGAAAAATAAACGACGAATGCAACTTCCTTTTAACTATGAGTTATTAAACGATTGTTATCTTTCAAACAACTCTCATTTTTTATTAAACGATTATTTTTCAAGCTATTCAACTATTGAGCTTGAAGTTGAGCCAGTTGAAGGCAAGATTTACGTTCCACCACTTGTGTTGGAAAGTAAAATTATCGAGTTTGAACAATCATTGTCTGAAGAAAGAAAAATGTATGAGGAAGAAAAGATTGCATTGTTAAAAAGAATTTCCGATCTTGAACATAGATTTCCTGTTAAGTTTGGGGACATACCAGAATCCAGTGAGACAATGAGCGAAAGCAATTGCTACGGATTCTGATATGTCGTCATGTAAAGCTTTTATGGGAAATTGTCTGTTTAAGAGTGACCAGAGTGACTTAAATGAATTAAAGGATGTTGAAGAATCTGATAATAATACATCTGATTATGAAAAGAATTTGATGAATTTTTGTATCCCGGTCGGGCCGAACGCATCAAGAAAGAACAAGAACTTGATTTATCTGATGATAGTTAATCTGAGCTTGACTTTTAAAAAATAATGAATTCCGATGACTGCTTAGATGATGAAATTGCAAAGTTTGACTTTGAACCCAAGTCAAGTCATTTAGATTTTTTGGTAAAAGAGTCTCCAAAAGAGATACCAGTTTGTTTTGAAAAGGGTGACTGCTCAAATACCAAACCCGTTGTTGAGAAGACCAAGTCTTCTGAAACTAAAACCAAACGGTCTTCTCAAAAGCGGAAAAAACTGGTAAATCTAAAAGACGACGAGCTACTTCTTTCCATTTTACTAACAATCAGTTTCATGATGTTTCAGATAATTCTTCAGTAAAGAAAGAGGTAAAGACAAAATGGAGAGTTAAGCAGTCTACTTCGTCTATAGACAAAACAAAGTCGTTTTCTCAAGTACCGAATGTAATGAAAAACAATATTACTCATGATAGACATAGTGTTGAATGTACTGTTAAACAATCGTGTTTTCCAAAAACAATATCTTCAGTACATCAATAGCTTTCTTTTGCTCATGGTAATATTTGTTGTTCTGTATGTGGTGTGAATGATTTGTTACTTCTCAATTGAATTATGTTATCGATCCTTACATATTTGCATCACACGGTCCTCAACGTCATTTCTGTAAGAAAACAGAGCCAATTTCAAATGGATGCCAAAATCCGACCTTATTGAGAAAAACAAAGGACCCAAATTTCGTTCGGTACCTAAATCCAAGACTTTGTCACGACCAAAAGGACCCATTTTGGTACCAAAATCAAGATTTTGACAAAATCAAAGAAACCCAATTACAGTAGGTTCCTAAGGTCAAGGTGTCTGCTAACCCATAGGACCCATTTTCATATGGGTACCTAAAGTTGTTTAGTCACATTTTGCAGACCAGTCATGTGTGGTTATTGGACTCCGGATGCTCCAAACACATGACTAGAAGAAAGGAGATTCTCGCTAACTTCACAGAAAAATACTACGGGAAAGTATGTTTTGGTAATGATCATTTCTTTCCGATCTTGGGGTATGTCGACCTGATCAAGGAAAAAATCACTATCAAGAAGATATCTTATGTGGAAGGATTGGGACACAATCTATTCAGCATTAGACAATTCTGCGATAAAGCTCTAGAGGTAAATTTCAGGGCAAAGAGATGCAGTGTTCGCAAAGCAGATGGTACTGAAATTCTAGCCGACACTCGAAAGTATAACCTCTACTCAATCAACCTATCTGATCTGAAGTCCGGAAAAGCAATATGTTTGTTGTCCAAATCCTCTATGCAACAGAACTAGTTGTGGCATAAACGACTCTCCCATCTGAACTTCAAGAATATCAATGAACTGGTAAAGGAGATGGTTGGTAATGGGCTTACCTGATCTAAAGTTTGAGAAAGAACACTTGTGTGCTGCTTGTGAGATGGGAAAATGAAGAGAGCCAGTCATAAGCCAAATGTTGAGTTTAACACTGAATGACCTCTTCAACTTCTTCATATGCATATGTTTGGACCGATGGGCGGTCAAACCATCAATGGCAGGAATATGTTCTTGTCATTGTTGATGATTATTCTCGGTACACATGGGTAAGGTTTTTGCGATCAAAGGATGAAGCCCCGGAGCTCATTATAGACTTCATCAAGGGAATTCAGAACAACTTGCAGTTGTTAGTTCAAAACATCAAAACTGATAATGGTACTGAGTTTAAGAACAAAAAGCTGGGAGTTTAAGAACAACTTGCAGTTGTTAGTTGGGATTTCTCAGACATTCTCTACAGCTCGGACTCCTCAACAGAATGATGTTGTAGAAAAGTGTAACCGGACGTTAGTTGAAGCAGCACGTACGATGTTGGTTCACTCAAAACTACCTCTATTTTGTGGGCCGATGCTGTTACCACTATATGTGTCACACAGAACCGCTCCATCATCCATAAGCGGTTTGGAAAAACTCCATATGAACTGATCAATAAACGCATTCCTAACATTAACTTTTTGCATATTTTTGGATGTTGTTGTTATATTTTGAATGACATGGATGATCATGGATAGCTCGACTCTAAGGCTGATGAAGCTGTCTTCATTAGTTATTCCGCCAGATTAGCAGCGTACCGGGTTTACAACAAACGGACAAGAGTGGTCAATGAGAGCGTCAACATTTCTTTTGATGAGAATGTTGATTTGGTTTCTATTCAACACAGATCAGAACCCGTGATAACTGGCGTTTTAGCTTCTGATCATCTCCGCACAAATACTTCAAAAGCCACCGTTGATCCAAATCACATATCTACATCGACCTCTCATCTTTCATATTTTGATCTTTTATTTGAATATTTTTATGATGATTTGTACAATACTAATCCTGTTCCATATTATGTGTCTCGCAGTACAGAAGCTGTTTAAACACGAGAATCAGTCTCGATTTCAAGTTCGTCTGGTTTCTCGACATAACTCCGTCTAAAGTTGTGCCAACTACTCCAACTTTGTAACTGTGCTTCCAATTCCCATTCAGACACAACTTCCAACTAATAGTGTTGATTCTGCCACATTTACTCAACTAGAGCCCCTCCATCTGCTATTGCCACTACGACTACACTAACCGCAATTCATACAGATGAGGCCTCTGCATCACTATCTACATCAAAAATTTCACCGGAAAATAACCCCACAGTCTCCCTGATTCCATTTGTTGACCCCGACAATGCTCAACTAATCTACAATCCGCTGCCTCATTCGACTAACTGGACAAATGCACATTCGGTTCATCAGATAGTTGGAGATCCGTCCAAGCCAGTTCATACCAGATCTGCTACAACGAATGAGTGCATATTTGCATCCTTTCTGAGCAAAGTTGAGCCAAAAAAAGTATCTGAAGCATTTGTTGACCCGGACTGAATTATAACGATGTAAGAAGAGCTCAATTAGTTCAAATCTCTGAAGGTTTGGCATCTGGTTCCTCGTTCGAAGGACAAGACCATCATCAGTACCAAATGCATATTTAAGAACATGAAAGATGAAGATGGTATCATTGCATGAAATAAAGAAAATTTGTTGCAAAGGGATATCGACAGCAAGAGGGAATTGATTATGACGAGACATGCGCCAAGTGGCTCGGATTAAAGCCATTCAAATGTTCTTAGCCTACGCAACACACAAGAACTTCCAAGTCTTTCAGATGGATGTGAAGACTGGGTTCTTATATGATGTATTGTAAGAAGAAGTGTTTGCCTTCCAACCGAAAGGTTTTGTCGATCAATATCATCCAAATCATGTTTATATACTCGACAAGGCCCTTTACGGTCTATAAGAAACCCCTCGACGTACAATTGATTCTACTTTATTCATCAAACGAGAGGGTAAGCATATCATACTTATACAGATATATGTAGACGATATTATATTTGGTTCGACTAAACCAAAATTTTGTAAGAATTTTTCTGGCTTGATGACAATACGGTTTAACATGAGTATAATGGGGTAAGTGAATTTTTTCCTTGGATTACAAGTGAAACACCTGTGCACGAGGATTTTTATGAATCAATCAAAGTATATTTTTGACATATTGAAGAGATTCAATATGAAGAAATGTACTTCTATTGCTACCCCGATGGCAACATGTTATAAGAATAGAGCTGATCCTATCGGAAAAGATGTAGATCCGACGAACTATCGAGCTATGATTGGTTCTTTAATGTACCTAATTTCTAGTCGATCAGATATAATGTTTGCTACATGTGTCATCAGCAAGGTTTTAAAGAACGGAAACGAGCCTCGAGGCGTTTTCCCTCTAGGTACGTGAGGCGTAAGCCTCAAGGCGGTCGAGACGTAAGCCCCAAAAAAATAAAACAAACGTAAATTTCACATCTACACTACACCAGAATGTGACATTATAAAACACAAAAACATAATATGTATATATATATATAGTTACACTTGCACACTTGCAAAAACAAAATAATACAGTTACAAAAGTATTGGTTATATATAATAATATATTTATGGTAAAATATATAAAGGATTTTTGTAACTTACATAAAATAATACAAATGCAACATTTTTAGGTAATATAATAATATATTAGTATATGTCTAATAGTAAAAACATATATAAAAGTAATAAAAAAGTAATCAGCATACTTGTAGTAAAAATATATCAAAGTTACTAGAAAATTAAAAATAAATATAATAAATACAAATTTTTTTTGAATGAATATAATATTTAAAATATTATATGTTTGATATATAAAAATAATATAAAACTATAAAAGTAACCATTATATTGAAACAGAGTCTGGATAAGGAGGTAGGAAAATGCAGTCGTACATTTTTGACCAACTTTAGGACTTTACCCTTTTATTAATTGGAAAAAAGCAGGCACGCCTCTCCACAAATCCCACCGCCTCATCTCCTTTTGCCACGTTTCATACAATTAAGGCGCACGTTCCAGGCAACCTTTAAGAGGCGCTGCCTCATATACGATTTTTGGACGCCTCGTTTTGAGGCACGCCTCAAAACGTACATTCCCAACATTTTTTAAAACCATGGTCATCAGTGATGGAATTGATCCAAGAAAGCGGGCATTTTTGAACGCCTAAGGAATCTCATCTATCTGCGGTAAAACGCATTTCTAGATATCTGAAAGGTACACCTAATCTTGGTCTTTGGTATCCTAAGGACACAGGTTTTGGACTGAAATCCTATTCAGATGTTGATCACGCAGGCGGCATGTTAGATAAGAAAACCACCTCGAGTCACATTCAGTTCCTCGGAGACAAACTGGTGAGTTGGGCGTCAAAGAAACAAAACTATGTTTCTACTTCCATAGCTGAGGCGGAGTATGTAGTTGCTGCCAATTGCTGCTCTCAAGTGTTGTGGATGTGTATATAGTTGTGGGGCTACAGCTTCTACTGCAATCAGATTCCAATATATTGTGATTTAAAGTTGCAATCGTGATTTCAACCAATCTAGTCCAACACACAAAGACAAAGTACATCGAAATCAGATATCATTTTATTAAGGACCATTTGAGAAAAGTACTACTAAACTATAATTTTTTAATACAGAATATCAGTTTGCTGACTTATTTACTAAGGCATTGAAAAACGATTCCAATTCTTATTATCCAAGCTTCGCATGCTGAATTTGAGGGTTTGATGTTTCATATTTTATTTTCTCAAACTACAATTCCTTATTTTTCTTTTACTGTGTCTTTAATTAATTTTTATTCCGTTTGTTGTTGATGTTTGTTGCTCATTTCGTGGGGAGCCAATTGATCTAACAATTTTTTTGAGGGACTCATGATTTTTCACTAACAAAGTTTTTTTGTGAGTTTTTTTTTACAGATCACTGTCCAAGAGGGAGCAGGTAAATTTCTAAACTGTTAAATAAATTTCTGCCACCCCAAATGATGAAAATAATTTTGCCATTTTTTTCACTTTCATCAGTTAAGGGGGAGCAAAACTTTCTTTGAACTAAAATCAGTTAAAAGTTGGACATCTTATAACTTGATAAAACTTTTGGACTGATTTTGTAAAATTTAAAAAATGTCAATTTTTTCAAAACTTCAAATTTTTTCTAAGGCATGCACCTTCGCATGACCTTGTGCGAGTCTTCTTGGCTTCGCGTAAGGCTTATGCGAAGCCTCTCATGAACAATAACCCTCGCACAAGGCTTGTGCGAGCCTTGATTGGCATCACAGAGGCTTATGCGAGCCTCGCATGGCCTCGAACGACTTTGTGACACCTGGCCTCGCATATGTGTTGTGCGAAGGCCTTATCACCTTCGCATATGTGTTGTGCGTAGGCAACATCATCTTCACATATGTGTTGTGGGAAGGCGACTATTCACCCTTCGTACCTCTCTCACATCCAATCAAATTTTGCTACGTGTCATTGTCAGACACGAACCGTCTTATCTCTTGTAGGAACCCAGATCCTCTATAAACTTAATATTTGGTGATATAATTAAATATAAATGAGTAGGAAGCGGAAGCAATTGAATTCTCACAAAATAAACTAGAACTGATGAATTGAATAGTAAATAGAGATTAGACACAAACACAATAGATATTCAGGAAGTCATCATGTGTATTGAAGAGTGAATAGCTGAGTAGTTACAATGAAGAACACCAAGAACACACATAGTTGTGTGTGAGAAAAGCTCTCAAGTTTACTCTTTCTCTCTCTCTTAAGTACAAATCTGGAAGATATTCTGTTAATGCACACCTATTACATTGAACAACTTTCCTATTTATACTATCGAAAGCAGTCATTTCAGAAAAAGCAGTCAGAAGTGCTTGTTTGAAAGAGTTCAGATCATTAGAGGACTGAAGTTGAAAATTATTCAACTTATTTACCATACTTTCCCCATGTTTATCCAACCTATCCTCCAACACCTTTTTGGTTGTATCCGTCAATTCCTTGATATCCTTCTGAATCTTTTCAAATTCAGAAGTACAAAAATCTTTAAATTATGTGAATTCAGAAGATGTGGGTAAGGTTCCAAGACCAACAGATGGTCTTGTTTGCAGACCTTCAGAAGAAGGTTGGCCTGTATGTGCCACAGAGACATCATGAACCACATTTGATTATGTGAATGGGGCTCTTGTGATGTTCACCCACCAGGTCTTCCAACTAATCCTTGATATCCAAAAATTGGAATATCTATAGTTGTGATGCAATGTGACAAACACTTTGCTTAGTGACATCTGGAAGATGTGTACTAGTGTGAATGGATTCCACATGAAGTGGTTCAGTAGGCTCAAAGTTGAGAGGACTCTCAGACTCAATGTGCTCAGAATGGTGAAGGGGGGACATATATCCTTCATTTTCAACAAAAGGAACCTCCAATTGGGGTCCTAATGGATTATAAGCGGCTTGCCCCATATGTGTTGATAAAACACCCTTATGTTGAGAGATGGGTGAGTGGCTGGGGGGGATAACCAAATTTGCCATGGGCTCACTGGCTTTTTCAATATCATCCACCAAAGAATGTGGAATGATAGTGGGTGCCCGGCTAGTAACATGTGGTTCATAGGTTTGTTTTTCTTTTACATGTGTTCTCCCCTCTTTAGTTCTTTTTCTAACTCTTCTACCCATTCTCTCATTTTCATTTTTCCTCTTTACTCTTTGAGGTTGTTCTCCCCCTTATGTTGAGAGATGGGTGAGTGGCTGGGGGGGATAACCAAATTTGCCATGGGCTCACTGGCTTTTTCAATATCATCCACCAAAGAATGTGGAATGATAGTGGGTGCCCGGCTAGTAACATGTGGTTCATAGGTTTGTTTTTCTTTTACCTTTTGATGCATCTCCAATAATTTGATGCACAGGATGACTGGATGTCCATTTGTTCACATTTGGCAATGGTTGAAGGGATGAAACATTGTTTAGAGAATCATAATCATCAACAATTGCTTGAGTTTCAGTATCATGATTGATAACTGAATGTAAATCTGAAGTCTCCCCCTCAAATGAAACATTCTGAATTTGTTCAGAACTTTGATGAACATGCTCAGAAGTATCTGGAACTGATTCAGAAACAACTGGAACTGGTTCAGAAACAACTTGAACTGATTCAGAAATAGCTTGAATTGGTTCAGAAGTAACTGGAACTGGTTCAGAAACAACTTGAACTGATTCAGAAATAGCTTGAATTGGTTCAGAAGTAACTGAAACTGATTCAGAAATTGGATGTACATATATAGAAGTTGGAAGTTCTGAATTTGAGGTCGAGATTTGTGGTGCTGATGTACTTGAAATTTGTATTTCTGAAATGTCTTGATTTTTTAAGCTTCTGGTGAGAGAAGGATTTTGATAATCTGCAGAAACATTTACAGAAATATCAAATAAGCCTTGACATAGAGTGTCTAAATTTGTTTTAAGTAAAGTTTGAGATTCAGAAGAAGAGTTTGTCTGATTATGTTCTGAGTCTAAACTTTCAGAAATTAAGTTATGTGCGAGTTCTGAACTGTGTTGTTCAGAAGTCAATGTTGGCTCATGAAATCTGACATTTGTAGTCTCAATGATTCTTTGAGTTCCTTTAATGAGTACTCTATAAGCTTTGGATCTTTGAGAATAACCAACAAGGATACCAGTTACACCTTTTGGTGCAAATTTGTCAAGATGCTGAGTATCATTCTTTAGAAAATACCTGCAACCAAAGATTTTAAAATAATCAATAGAGGGTTTTCTTTGTTTTAACATTTCATAAGGACTTTTAAGAAATTTTCTGTTTAGAATTGTCCTGTTCGGAGTAAAACATGCAGTAGCAATTGCTTCTGCCCAAAGAGAAAGAGGAAGTTATGAATATGCAAGCATGGTTCTTGCAGCCTCTTCCAAAGTTCTATTCTTTCTTTCAACTACCCCATTTTGTTGAGGAGTTCTTGCAGCGGAAAAATTATGTGAAATACCAACAGATTCCAAAAAATGCTGAAGTGTAGAACTGGTAAATTCTGTTCCATTGTCACTTATGATCTTTTGAATTGGGAGTTGAAGAAGAACTTGAATTTTCTTCAAAAATGGTATCAGTCTTTCAGAAGTATCAGACTTGAGTCTCAGAAATTCAATCCTTGTATATCTTGTGTATTCATCTACTATGACAAGAATGTATTTCTTTCCCCCCATGCTTTGAGTTTTCATTGCTCCACATAAATCTATATGTAGCATTTCAAGTGGAGCTTTGCATGAAGATAGCATTTTCAGAGGATGAGAACTTCTTTTGATCTTCCCTAGTTCACATGCAGAACAAAGAGAGTTCTTTTCAAATCTGATCTTTGGTAGTCCTCGTACAGATTGATGTTTGCCTAATTCAGAAATGGCTTTGAAGTTCAGATGTGACATTCTTTTGTGCCAAAGCCAACTATCATTTCTCATTGTTGTAGAGATATAACATACACCTTGTAATTGACCTGTTGCAGTGAATGTTGCTGTGTAGATATCTCCATCTCTATAAGCAGTTAATTCTTTTTTGTTTGTTGTACTCAGAACATGACAATGATCTATGTCAAAATTAACTTTCCAATATTTGTCACAGAATTGACTAATACTGAAAAGATTATGTCTTAGTCCCTCAACATAGAAAACTTTCATTACTGTTACATCTCCTTTAATGAAAGTTCCATATCCTCTGACATATCCCTTTGCATTGTTTCCAAAGCTAACTGTTCCTCCATATCTTTCATGATAATCAGTTAGTAGTTCTTTGAAAGGTGTCATGTGTCTTGAACAACCAGAATCTAAGACCCACACATGACATATCTGCAAAAGAGATTATTGAGTTTTAGGTACCCATTTCAGAATGGGTCCTTTGAGATTAGTAAGAATATTTGAAGTTCTGAACTTTTTCTTTAGATTTTTCAATTCAGAAGTTTGTTCAGAACTTTGAGATTTATCTTTCTTAGTTTTATTTTTATTTTTATTGTTTTGTTTTATTGAATTTGTCAATATAGCTGAACATTTCTGAATAGATTTCATCAAATTTTTCTTGTTTGTATTGGAGTTAAGATGAAAATTATGATGACCACAATTAATACAGTGAATGTGATTCTTTAATGTATATATAACATCAATAGACATATAAGAATCAATAATATTTGATTTTTCAACAAAAATTCTTTTATTCACTTTCTTTGATTTAGGTAGATCATTCTTCTTTAAAAATGAAAAACTATCTAATGTGTCATTCTTTAACAGTCTTTCATCTTTCTTTCTCCATACTAAAGTGGATAGCTCTGTAAAAGATAAGAAATGAGGATTAGTATAAGAAATTCTTTTGTTCACTTTAAGTTTATTTTCAGAATTTGAATTAATTTGCTGAACTTCAGAGAGAGAATTTGAGGATTGTCCTTTTTCAAATTTTTTAATTCTGGTGTTGAAATCAGAAGATGTTATTGAACATGGTGTTGAAGTTAATGAAATGTTTGTAGTAGTAGGAGAAAAATCTGAATTCTGATATTCTGGTTTTAAAAACACAGGACCAAACATTTCTGAAGGTATCTTTGAAGTTTCTGTTTTTAGTATTTCTCCTTCAGTCATACAAGATTTTGATTTGTAAACCAAATAGCCATTTTTATCAATGACTTGCACCATATGATCATCATCATCTTCTGAATCATAAGCATTTATTAGTTCTGAAAATTTATTGTGAGTCATACTTTTTGTAAAAATACTTGAATTTGTTTTTGTTGTAGACTCATCATCAGAATGATCAAAAAATATATTGGGATTCTCATCAACATCTTCTAAAGATTCAATTTCTGAGAATTCATCATATTTTTCTTCATGTTCTGATTTATTATCAGAAGTATCTTCTGAAATGCCTTCAGAATTATATTCAGAATTATCTCAGAAGTAACTTCAGAAATTATTTCAGTTTTAACAATTACTTCAGATTTTTCTTCAGAAATAATATTTGATTCAGAAGATTTACAAATGTTTGAACTTGTATTTATTTCTTCTGTTTAGAAATTATTTCTGGTTCACCAGATTTAAGATGTGTTTCTTCTGAAAACAAAGTCTCTGATTTTACAAACGGTATTCTTTCAGGCAAAGAATAGTTCACAGGTTTAGAAATGACATCTGTATTTGACTCATTGAAATTTTCATTTAAGAATAATCATACAGATTTGCAGGTGCCTTTTTCAGTATATGACTGTCATTATATCCTAAACCTGCTTTTTCAGTATATGACTAGTTAAAATATTCAGAGTTTGTTCAGTTTGTCCTCTTTTAAAATTTAAATCTTCTAATTCTTTAATCTTTTT
Organism: Silybum marianum; assembly: GCA_036898165.1. Taxonomy (NCBI): domain Eukaryota; kingdom Viridiplantae; phylum Streptophyta; class Magnoliopsida; order Asterales; family Asteraceae; genus Silybum; species Silybum marianum. The sequence goes on along the minus strand of CM072530.1, from coordinate 36,137,792 downwards.
GTAAAGATCAAGTCTCTCTTGATTCAGAAAATTCATTTTAACATTCAGAATTTCTTTTTCAGACTTCTCATTTATAATTTGCTTTTGTAAGTTGTCCATTTTTTCTTTTAAAACAAGTTTTTCTTCAGAAACCTTTTTAAGAATCTGTTCCGCTTCTTGACAATTTTCTTTATATATTTGACTTTCAGCTCTGAATTGATTGACCAAAATTCTTTCACCTTTGATTCTGTTTCTGAGAGTTTCAAATTCAGAAAACATGTTTTGAAATTGATTTTTCATTTCAGAATCTTCAGTGTTATGATCAGAATTTTGTTCAGAAGAGTAGTTTATTTCAGAATTTAATTCAGAAGATGAAGAAGATACCTCAGTGTCTTGTTTGTCTTTTTCTCGGATCCATTTGACACATATAGCAGCTTGTTGCATAGTGAGCAACTTCCTCATCATCATCTCCATCACTCCGCCTTAACCAAATTCTCTTCATACTTGGTTACTAAAGCAGGATTAAGTTCTTTTTTCTTGGCTAACAGATGCTTCTTCTCATAGTAGCCTGAATTCTTCACTTTTGGCATCTTGCATTGTCTTGCATAATGTCCATGCTGTCCACAATTAAAGCATCTTGCTGGTTCAGATGTTTCAGATTGACCAACTTCTTGACCTTTCTTAGGTCCATTTTCAGATCTAGGTTTATTCTGATATTTTTGATTGTATCTTTGTGTAAATTGCCTTGTCATAAAAGCAATATTATCAAAAATCCTTTTTAGCTCCTCATCTGATTCATCCCCATCACAAACTGTTGTCTCTGGGATCTCACACACCTTCTTGGCAGAAATAGTTAGAGAATTATTATACTTCTTGCTTAACAAGGCTACAGTTTCATTTACCTTCTTTTGTTCATTTTGTCTAGTTTTGATTTTGTCTTCTTGTTGAAACAGAATATCATAGACATCATGAATGGATTTTCTTGATAAATTTCTAGTAACCATGTTATCAGGGAAGCTTGACCATCATTACCCAAGTTGTTCAGAAATTTGTTGTTTATCTCAGAATTTGATTTCTGAACACCATTTCTTCTCAAATCATTCAGAATATTGTTGAATCTATGATAAGTCTCTGTAATAGATTCATTCTCTTTATATCTGAAGTTTTCATAAGTACCCACACAGATATTTAGTCTTTGTGCTTGGGCTTTTGTACTACCCTGCATTTGAGCTTCAACTTCATCCCACATGGCTTTAGCAGATGTTAAGTTATCTACTCTATTGAATATCTCATTAGGAATAGCCATTGTAAGAAGAGTTAATGCTCTTTTGTCAACTTTAGCTTGGGCTTTTTCAGTGGTGCTATACATATCTGGGCTTTTCTTGATTCTTGACGCTGGTATTTCAGGAGTTGATTCAGTTCTAGGAACTGCTGGAATTTCAATAAAGACCTCTAATGGGCCATTTGTGATTGATTGCATTAAAGCTTCATCTATGTTGTCCAGAAATTGAATCATTCTGATTCTCCATTGATGGTATTCTCCCAAGAAAAGAGTTGGTGGTTTTGTTTCAGATCCGATTGAGACAATTTATTTAGACATCTTTGATTGTTAGAAGATCGAGAATTCACCTGATTTGAATTTGAGATTTATCGATCAAGAACACCAAGAACTGTCAGATCTGACAATTCTTTCACAAATCTTCAAGAACAAATGAATTGGCTTTGATACCAATTGTTAGGACCCAAACAATCAAGATATCAATATATGGAAAGATTTTAACAGGAATGTGATAGCTAAATGTAATATGTGTTGATTAAATGTACAGTATTACAGAATATATCTTTACAATGCTTATGGAAACGTTAGTTCTAACTATCTAACAAACTATCTATTTATACATGAAATAGAAAGACTAAAGTAACAGTACATTCATAACAGACAAGTTCGTAACAGTTCGACCTCCTTCAGATCTTCTTCAGAAGTGTCTTCAGAACTTCTTCAGAACCTCTTCAGAATGTCTTCAGAACTTCTGAAGTTGGCACTTCAGAAGTTATGCCTTAGGCTTTTCTTTAGATCTTTATATCTTCAGAACCCAGTTCCTTTTGAAGCTATTTTGATATCTCTATCAATAAGTAATAAAGAAACCCACTATCATAGGGATCTACAAATATTAATTGTATATGCATACATACACATATTGGAGATATGAGCAGGGGAAAACATAAATACCGGGGAGTACTTTCAGGTTTGAACAACAGCAAACATAAAAACCGTTGAAAAAGACAAAATTTAAAAGTCAGTTAGAAGCACAAATTGAAGAGTTCTTTGAGGTGTTAGCGGAGAAATCGAGACGGTGAGGAGAGAGGATCAAGCTTGGAGATTAAAAGAACTAGGCGAGTCTTTGGAAATTTGTTATAACCCCTTGAGGTGTGAGCAAAGACAAAGAAAAGAGACATAGAAATTGACCAAAACTTGATAAACCTCCATAAGATAATATATCTGATAAATTGAATGCTGAAATATCTTTAATATTAGGGGTACATACCTCAGGACCAAGGAAATCGTTCATATCCAACATCACATGAGTATGGTTCCCCAATCTTTGGTTTTAATGATGTTATATTGTTTAACATACTTTGAGGTTTAAAAGAAAGGAAAACTGGGTCAAAGGATAAAATAATTCATGTGGACTTCAAACAAGCTAACAGAAAGATTTGATATCAATCTGGTAGCATTAGTTTCTTCATTTGAGGAAAGTATGACTAACTTCATAGTGTCGGAGGACGTGTAGCAAAAACTTTTCCTTAACTTCCCTAGCTACTTTAAGTGAATCTTCAGGTGGAATGTTCTCTGCTTGTTCATGCGTAAGATAATATCATAAAAGACTTCACTTTCCTAGCATGTATGCTTAACCACAATTACAAAATAATAAAATCATGATCAATATTTCCTAATATGTGTGATTGGGACAATCACGTGCATAATGAAGTTAAAAGTTGACAAAAAATAACTGGTTGATCAAGTTCTTACTAATAGTGTCAAAAGGATTAAAACTTCACAAAAAGAATAAACTATACAACAATACCTATTAATTAAGTGAGAAGAGAGAGCAAAAGAAAGAAACATGTTTCGATTGAACTGCTTTCCACCATTAATTTGCTCCCACCAGGTCAACCTGTTCTACATGCCCAGGTAATCAGCAAAAAGGTATTTCCTTTTTTTTCCGGTGGAATAAGTGGTGTATCCAACAAGCCGTGAATGCAAGTTAAAAATCAAATGCACCAACAACAACAACATCGTGCAGGTGATATTAAGTTGCAAAGTCATTATCAAAATCAAAACAAAACAAAAATCAAAATCTCAAATCAAGAGTTAGGGTTTTTGTAAGCTAGCTCAAGGATTTTAATCGCATGATTAGCTTGCGATGCGATGCAGTGGGATTGAGAGGGAGCATTGTGTGATGTAGGTTTTGTGTTTTGAGCTTTTGATTGATTTCTTAAATAATGAATAATATCGCCAAATGCAGAAGAAGTGTGAATATGATATCAAGAACAAAGACTCAAAAAGTCTTTTTACAGGGGAGAGATTAAATTAGAACTTTTATTATTAAATTAGAACAAATAAAAGTCTGATAGAAGAAAGAATGGTTTGAAGATACCAAATTCAAGGAAGAAAGTTGTGGAAAAGGAAAGGAAAAAAAAGGTAAAAGGAAGAAAGTAAACCTCAAAGTTTCAGTTTGGGAGAGAGCCAATGAAAGAGCATTCAATTTTGAATTTTAAAAGTTTGTTAACCAAACAAATAGTACAAACTTTGTTTACCGGGAAATTTTCATCTTTTTTATATTTTGATACCACATTCCTTGATTATCTTATTCACTTAAGTGTTACCTTTCTTGATCATCACATTCTTTAATTATCTAATTCACGTAATTGTTTCACCTATGAAACTTCTGGTTTCACCATTGAACTTGTTTAAACTTTCATGATTATCTCATTCATTTTCTGGTTTCAACTATGAACTTTAATAATCTTTTTGGAACAATCAAAGTTCATACACGAAACAACATTCTAAACTTTACACAAGAATCATTGTTTTTTTTACCTATGAACTTTGATTATTTAGTTTCACCTATGAACTTTAAACATAAATCATTGTTATAACTTATGGTTTCACTTATGAACTTTCCCGTTTTATCTTTAAACAAAAAATATTTAATATGGGGGAAATTAATTAAAATAGCCATTTTTTACTTATGCCTTAACCTCTTGGTCGGTTTCTCCTAAAACATACCAAAATAGTCATCAGGTTCACAATTGCAAAGGGTGAAAATGTAAAAATAAAATTCTAAACTAGATTCACAATTTCAGGGACCAAATATGTAAAATTTGGTCTAGGTTCGCAATATCAACTTCGATTGCGAATGTAATTTCTAAATTTTATATATTTGGTCCCTGCAATTGCGAATCTGGTTCAAAAACTTCTTTTTTACATTTTTCACTCATTCACAATCGCGAAGTTTGTAATTGCGAACCTGGTGGCTATTTTGAAACTTTTGGGAGAAATGAGCTTGAAGATGAAACCACAAGTAAAAATAACTATTTTAATTAATTTTCCTAAATATTGTTGTTGATTATCTCCAAAAATAAGATACGATTATCTTTCAAAAATAGAAAATCATTTAAATATTATTATTGAATATTTTCTAAAAATAAAATACGATTATCTTTCAAAAATAGAAAACCATTTAATTATTATTATTATTGATTATTTTTAAAAATAAAATACGATTATCTTTCAAAAACAGAAAATTATTTAAATATTATTATTTGATTATTTTAAAAATAAGATATGATTATTTTCTAAAAATAGAAATTAATTTAAATATTACTATTAATTATCTTCTAAAAATATGATATGATTATCTTCCAAAGTAGCATTTAAATATTATTGTTAATTATCTTTTACAAATAAAAGATGATTATATTTCAAAAATAAAAACAGTTTATTTCTTAAATGGCATTCATTTATTACCATTTAATTTGTTACATTTTTAATTATTAGATTATAACATCCCATTTCACCACAACCATTGATTAAAGAAATGAAAGACTCATATCAATTACAAAAGTTAATAATATTTACTCGGTTAAAAAGTGATTATGCCTCTCTCCCTCTTATATATATATATATATATACATAGAGGGATGATCAAATACAAACTCATATTTATGTACAAACTATACAAACTGATTCAAAACAATAACAAAATAATTTTTTTTCAAGATTTTTTTTTCATCAAATGTTATGGTTTAAGATATTATTGCACATATGTTTGTTTCACCTTATGAAAAAATTACGTGTGAAAGTTTTACATTATGAAACAAAAACATATGAAACTTTTTCATAAAAAAATATATGAGAAACTTTCAACTTATGAAAACAAATACATGTGAAACTTTTACATTATGAAACAAACATATGTGTAATAATATCTTAAATCATAGCATTTAATGGAAAAAAATCATGAAAAAAAATTACTTTTGTATTGATTTGTATAGGTTTGTATAGTTTGTACGTAAATATGAGTTTGTATTTGAACTTCCCTCTATATATACATATACATATACATATATATATATACACACATATATATAGGGGCGGGTTAAAATGCGAACTCAGATCTGGTTGTGAATGTGAGGAAAAAGGAGAGCGCGACAAGTGTCCCATTCAGTCAGAATATATTCAGAAGGAATGTTGTGTTATTCACTCTGAATTCTGTGTTATCCACTTTGAATGTTGTGTTATTCACTCTGAATGTGTGTTATTCATATTGAATAATGTATGAACTTCACTTTCGTTATTCATACCAAATGCTCTTCATTATTCAGACTGAATGGGACACGCAGAGGCGGAGCTAGTAGGGGGGCAGGCTGGTGCTGAGCCCCCCCTAACGTTACTCCTTAATAGATTAATGTAGAAAAGGTAACTAAAGTAAGTGAGTTGTCCAATTGGTTAAATGAACGCCTTTTGTGTTGTGAAGCCCAGGTTCGAACCCCTTTGTAGGCGTTTTTTGTTTTCTTTTACTTTATTGAAGTTGATAACCATCTTATTATTACAAAATTTAAATACTCATGTTTTATTATTCTTAATATTTATTTTACTATATTTACATGTACAAATATTTTATAAAAACTCAAAAATATATATAAATTAAGGTTTTTGTATTATCGTTTTTTTGGACGATAAATTTTTATGTCATTTTTGGTTAATAAGTTACGAAGTTTATTTTCATGTATATGATATACAATATTCATATTCATATTAGCTTTATTATGTTATAGTTATAAATCAATAAAAAATGGTTAATTTGATGATAAAAATATATTTTATGATTCAGTTAACATTATGATATGAAAATATCTTCTAACATTTTACAAGCCAAAACCACAATATTCATTGGGTTTTTTATCTACACATTCATCGCACCTCAAATTTTCTCTCAAAGTCTTTATAAAACTTGTGACAACCAGTATTAACCAACATCTTACATTAAGTTTTGTTTGAATACCTTAAAACAACAAGTTGAATTCATTTTTGTTTGATACCTTCTAGCCCCCCCCCCCTAAACTTGAATCCTGGCTCCGCCCCTAGGGACACATGTCACGCTCTCCTTTGTCCTCATGTTCGAAACCAAATTTGAGTTCGCATTTGAAATTTTTTCTCTCTCTCTATATATATATATATATAATTATATATATATGGATGGATTCACGTTAGGTTCACGTGAGAATCGTGAGATCTAAGGGTGACAATTCTCGACACGACACGAAACACGACACGAACCCGACACGAAAATAAACGGGATAGGGTTGAACTTTTTGACACGCCAACCCGTCAACCCGCCAAATAAACGGGTTAGGTTCGGGTTGACACGAATGGGTCGCGGGTTGACACGCCAACCTACCAAAATTTATTAAAAATAATAATATATATGTTTTATGTTTTATTTTAAAATCTAAAAGTTTAATCAATAGAGTGTCTTTCGTTTTGTTGTGTAAATTGTAATACCGTCCGTCAAAACTCAAACGTAGAAATGTGAAACACGAACACCTTAACCTAACTCAGAATACTCAACAGCAGTACGACGGCGCTTTACCTAGAAACAAGAGATTTCATGACCCCTCAACCCGCGAACGACCTGCCAACCCGCCAACCCACGACACGCCAACCCGACAACATGCAAGTTGACTCGCCAACCTGCCACCCCGCGACCATCCCGCCAACACGCGGGTTGACCCGCCAACACGAATGTGTGCGGGTTAGGGTTGCGTATCTCGACACGATTAGCTAAACGGGTTGGGTTAGGGTTGAGCATCCATGACACGCCAACCCGCCAACCCGCGACACGCCAACCCGAACACGACACGATTGCCACCTCTAGTGAGATCACATTTTTACACTTGAAACTTCACAACAAATCACTGTAAAGGTAAAACAAATCTGAACCTTCACAACAAAAACACTATGAAGGTTACTTTCATAGTGTTTTGTTGTGAAGTTTCAAGTGTAAAATAATGGTCTCACGGGGCTGACGAAAACAGATTGGTCTCACGTGATCCCAAATCTCTTTCTCTCTTTCTCTCTCTCTCTCTCTCTCTATATATATATATATAATATAGGGACAGGTTCAAATGCGAACTTAAATTTGGTTGTGAACGTGAGAACAAGTGAGAGCGTGACACGTGTTCCATTCAGACTGAATGTTGTGTTATTCACTCTGAATGTTGTGGTATTCACCCTGAATGCGTGTTATTTATATTGAATAATGTATGAACTTCACCTTCGTTATTCATACTGAATGCCCTTCCTTATTCAGACTGAATGGACACGTGTCTCGCTCTCCTTTGTCCTCATGTTCGCAACCAAATTTGGGTTCGCATTTGAACTTTTCTCTATCTCTCTCTATATATATATACATACACACACACACACATATATATATATATATATGATGATAATCAAATAAAAACCGTAAAATGATTGAGGACTGTGAGGACTAATCTCAACCATTAAAGAGTTTAATCAAAAATTACTAATCATGGTGGCACTTTTGTAATATTAATAAAAAGAGAAGGGCGTAATAGTGATTTTGTTACAACCGTCATGTTTGACTTTTATAATTCATCGTTGACTACACCTGCATTCATATGGAGAATATGGTGAATTAGTATGTGTTTTGGATTCATATGTTAAATATGGTGAATTAGTATGTGTTCTATAGAGAACCATCAACTAAATTTAGATTTCATGTGGTAATTAGTATGTGTTTCATATGGTGAATCTGCGTTTCATATGGTGAGTGAATATATATATATATACTAATTACCACAGGTGAGTGAATATATATATATATATATATATATATATATTCACTCACCATATGAAACGCAGATTCACCATATGAAACACATACTAATTACCACAGGTGAGTGAATATATATATATATATATATATGTTTCATCTAGTGAATCTTGTTACTAAAATGACGATTATGCTCTTTTTTACTAAAATTAGTTTTTTAATTAAAACCATAGGATCAAAACCAATTTAAGACTTTGATCGGTCCTCACGGTTTTCAATTTTTTTTGTTTTTATTTGATTTAACCCCTATATATATATGATTAACCTGGATATCCAACCCGTTATGAGAGCCGACTAATCTCAGGGCAACCATTTGCTTCACGGGTAGTCCGGAGTCACCGCATTTGAACCTTCATGGCCGCAAGAGGATTTTATTCCTCCTAGGATTCGAACCTGGACCTTTGGAGCCCAAGGTCAAACCATTGAGGCACCATTCTTGTATGGACGAAGAATCGTGTGAGAATAGGAATTAAGATGGGAAGAATAAGAAGAGATCTGGAAATTGATCACTTTTATTTCTCACTTCCACCCAATGAATTGTGCTTACGACAAAAATTGATTTGTTGCATCTCGATGCACCGAACTAATGTTCATCTTTAATTATGATTAATATAAAAGTTGAAATCTCTTCTTACCTTTTTGACCATAATATTTATTTAAACAAATACTCAAGGACTTAATCATTCAAGTTTAGGTAATTAATCATTAAGAACGTTGGTTGAGTTTTTAAAAACTTTTTTCTTAATTTTATATTTTTATAGGGATATTAAAATTAACAACCACATAAAAGTTTGAAATTAGTCGAAATACATATAAACCCATTTGATGAGGAGAAATCATATAAAGAGCAGGTTGTTTTCGTGAGATCCATAAGACCATTTTTTTACAGTTGAAATTTCACAGCAAAACTGTGAATGAGAGTTCTTTTGCTCCAAAAGTTTCATATTTCTTTTTACCTTTACAATGTTTTATTGTAAAATTTCAAGTGTAAAAATATAGTCTTATATGTCTCATAAAAACATTTAGGTCTCACGTAAACCCAACCCCTATTTAGGGGGTGTTTGTTTTAGCTTATAAAAACAACTTATTGACTTATTCTGGTGTGATGCCGGTAATAAGTCATTTTGATTTTTGAGTGTTTGAAAAAAAACAACTTATCCGGTGTCAAACCGGTGATAAGCCATTTTTAGAAAGTTAAATTTTTTAATTTATCAAATTTTAATAAACATTTTTTCCAGAAAATCAATAAGTTATAAGTTAATAGGCTAATCCAAACACCCTCTTTGATATAAAAAACAATTTTCTTTTTAACTATTTTAAAAAACCGTTACCATTGTTTTTATCATTGAAAATAAAATAAAATAAAATAAAATTGAAGAAGAATAGCTACAAATAAGCAGTTATAGTTTGACTTAGAAATTGAATGGTACGAATGATGCCGGTAAGACGCACAAACGAGGAGGTTTTATGGGAGTATATTATGTAGTCGTCTTCTTCTTCTTCTTCATCCACCACCACCACCACCACCACCACCACCACCATCACCATCACCATCACCATCATGTCAAATCCACCGGCGGAACCTGCAAATACCACCACCGTCATCGCTATCCCCAACGACTCCCCCCCTCCAAATCGCTCCTTCACATTCCGCAACTGGCAAGGCGCAAAGCCAATCCCACTCGCACTTTCCATATCCGTCGGAGTTATCGTCTGCTTCGCCATTCCAAGACCTTCACAGGTCTCTAAACAAGCATGGCAGCTCTTCTCCATCTTCCTCACAACCATCGCCGGCCTCATCCTCGGTCCTTTACCCGTTGGTGCTTGGGCCTTCATCTGCCTCACCATCTCCGTCATCACCAAAACCCTATCCTTCGCATCTGCCTTCGCCGCCTTCACCAACGAAGTAATTTGGCTGATTGTCGCTTCGTTTTTCTTCAGCCGAGGGTTTGTGAAAACCGGATTGGGTGATCGGATGGCAATGTACTTCGTCCGGTGGTTGGGGAAAAGTACTTTGGGTTTGGCCTACGGATTGGCGTTTTGTGAAGCCGTAATTTCGCCGGCGATGCCTAGTTCCACCGCTAGGGCCGGCGGAATCTTCCTACCGATTATAAATTCGTTGGCGATTGCTGGTGAGAGTAGACCTAAGGACGGTTCTGCTCGGAAGCTTGGTGCTTATCTTATTCAATCTCAGCTTCAGGTAAACAACTCATAATAATATTATCTATTCTATAAAATCATTCTTTAATATAAAACGATTCAAAATGACAAAATCAACCGACTGAGACTCCAATAGTTTATATATTATTTGATCATCGATTTGAAATAGGACAAGATATATAGAATCTTGTGTTTTGCGTCTTTCTTATATATATATATATAATCCACAACTCATACAAATATTCTGAAACAAAACAGGGTACTAATAACTATGGTTATGTTTGGAAGACTGTATAGGTTGGCTGATTACTGTTTGTTAGTAGAAAAGCTAGTTATTAGCAAATAAGTTAAGCAATAAATAACCACAAGGTTTGTTGCGTACTGGTTAACCCATCTACCCCGCCAATCCGCATTTAACAACTTGTGCCAATTTTAAATTATCTCCTGTACGCTTTGCTAGCCTTAAAATTATCGTGATTAGTCAGTAAACGCCTATGATACCCTTTCCAAAGAAAAAAAGTTAAGCGATAAACCGGTAAAAACTAAGGGAATCTCCATTGGAGTGGCTTATACGGTTGCACCTTTCACGATCCTAAAAGTTTTTAGCTCGACGAAAGGACAATATGGTGTCACGTGCCACCACGGGCACCACCTCAAGAAACCCACTTTATGTCCTCTTCGTTGTGGGCCCCATATACTTTTTTTTGAGCATAATATTAAATTATATCTTTGCAAACCAATTAAAAAACTAAGAACCAACCTTCTTGGACATGAACTCCAAAACGACTCTAGAACTATAGTGACTTGTAAGAACTATATTTTTTACTTATAAGAACTTACCATTGGAGATTGTTAACAGATAAGCTAGCTCACCACGTAAAGTTATTTAAATAGATAAGACTTTTTTGGTTATTTATGTAAATACATATATGATTTCACATCAATATCATATATGTTTTCATTATTGTTGGATTATGTTTGAAACCATGTATAGTTTTCATTAGATTCAAGATAAAAACTTGATCACCTAGCAATTTTTCCTCACAAATGATTGTGAATGATCATATTGCCCATGATGCATCTTCTTTTCATTGTAAAACAATAATATTGACCATCTTTTCTATTGTTTTAGACAACAAATCAACTTATACTTTTCTATATCCAGACTGGAACTCATGGACCAAATTTACTCAAATGGATACATATGATTATACCCAAAAAGATACTAGGACCATATGCCAATTTTAAGCATCCAAAAGAATATTACTGGATATAGTGATAGGTCTTTTATATTAAACTACACTTTTGGTCCCTGTGATTTGTCAGAAATTACAGATTTGGTCCATGTGGGTTGCTTATTACATTGGCGGTCACTATGGTTTGCAAATCTTTACGAATTTGGTTCCTAATGCAAACGTTGTACCCGATAGTTAAGTGCTTGTCACCTGAAGGGCATTTTGGTCATTTTAGTAATCATTATACAAGTCTTTCATCTCTTTTAGAAATATTATATATATATATAGCACAATACATGCACAACACTCTGTCTTCCTCCATTGCACCTTCATCTTTGTCTTCCTTTTTTTCACAACACATACACCTCCATCTCCGACCACCCCCTCTCGCACCTCACCATCACTTTCCCCCACAGAACCCACCACCTATGGTTGAACATAAACCTCATCAAGATTCTTGGAAGCCATTGATGCATGCAGAAGGGATTTCGGAGAAAAACTAAAGAATTTATCCTTGAAATTGTGGACATGTGAGCAAAGTTTACTAGGGGATTGAGCAATAAAATTATAACCCCAAAAATCAAATCATATTTTGTGCTTCTCGCCGAGACCACAACCATCCTTTTCCTCCGCTGCTTCTTGCTTTCCTCCCTCAAATTGGCTCAAATGGCTTACTGGATCAAAGATATCCATTGAACTTGATTTCTTTCTGGGCTACTGATCTAGACTGTGCTCATTGATCCAAGAACTCGGTTAGCAACAATGGGAGTTTGCAGATCAACATAACCATTGGGGATTGTTTGGATTTAAACCTTATGATGTCTTTACAAAGAATTGTTTGAATTCGATATAGAGTTTTTGTTTGTTTGATTGATTTAGATTTTGGGTTTTGTTTGTTTGAACATGAGTTTTTGTACAAAGATTTGATGATAATGAATTCGCTTATTTCTTAATTTGTTTGTTTAATTGGCATGACGAACGAGAACAAGAAGGTGTCGGTATGGTTGCCTAAACAACATAGTACTACGTGAAAGGAGAGGGAAGGGATGAGCTATCATTAGCTGAATTAAAGAACATAGATTATTATTATTATTATTATTATTATTGAGATGACCAAAATGCCCTTCACATGACAGGCACTTAACGATCTTTCATGAACCGTGTCAACAGTAGGGACCAAATCAACTTGCAAACCACAATAACTGCCAATGTAATTAACAAACTGCATGGACCAAATCCATAATTTCTGACAAATTAGAGCGACCAAAACTGTAGTTTACTCGCTTCTTTTACTAGGTTCTATGATATACCCATCTTTATCTTGTAATGTTCTGTTTTTGAAATAAATTTTTATAGGGTTCCGTATACCAACACGAAACCACAAAGATAGTGCCCGATACTAGTTTTTAGAGTCTAGATCATCTATGCTTGCTAGGACTATGTGTGGCCCAATATATACGTTCAAAGCCCAGTTATAACTATGATCGAGCCCTCTTTGATCGAGACCAAACTCTTGTTAAGATCAAGCCCAGACCCGATTAGGCTCGATCCAGGTTCAACCCAAAAAAAGGCCCACATTTGGACCATTTGCATTAGACCCCATATATACATTCCATTAAGCATACTCTGTAAGTTTGAGTTTTGGCAGTCCCAAACCAATAGCCAACACAGAGCTACAGCAAAGAGTGTTTTCTGGCTTAAACAACTTCTAATGCACGATGCCTTGCTCATTATATTGTATTTGTGGATTGGATGGATAAAATTGGCACAATGTAATTAATTAAATTTGTTTGAAATAGATTGAACTTAATTAGCACAAAATACATTAGAATTAAATAGTTTTAAAACCCTAAAACTTATGGCCGTGATTAAGAAGATTAGGCTGGTTCGAGTTAACCAAATCTGGATCTTGGTCATTGGGACAAAAGTTGCATAATCTTGTTTTCATTTCATAACACAATTGGTTTATTCGAGCTGCATTAATAATGTTTAAGTGAGACCTATTATAAAAAGTTGTAACATTTGATGTGTTTGTTATGTGACAGTCATCTAGTAGCTCGAGCGCACTTTTCTTGACTGCTGCAGCTCAGAACATGTTATGCATCAAGTTAGCCGATAGTTTAGGGGTTAAAATCAAAGACCCATGGATCACATGGTTTAAAACTTCATGTTTTCCAGCTCTGACTTCTCTTATGTTAACTCCACTCATCGTTTACAAGATCTTTCCTCCTGAGACTAAGCACACGCCCGATGCTCCTATCTTGGCTAAAACTAAGCTGGAAGAAATGGGTCCTGTTACAAATAATGAGTGGATCATGTTGGGAACCATGCTTGTTACAGTTGCATTATGGATCTCTGGGTAATTTAACAGATTTTCTATTTTTTAATATTATTCCCATTTGTTAGAATATATGTGGAACCCCATTAGACTGCCCTCCAAAAGAAGAGAAAGGGGGTTCCAACATATATATCGAAGAAAAAGCGTACAAGTCTAACTTATGTCAAACTCTAACACCATTAACAATTACCGAATAGTAGTGTCTGTTAGCCTCTCTTATACTTTTTCTTTCTATTCATTTAACTTCACTTGGTGTGTTTGACCTTCTTAACTTGCTCAATGACCTTCGTTTGACTTGCTCCTGGTTCAAAACACCTAGCTCCCGTAAAAGCTTAGGAATACACTAGGGTTTAGATTCTTAACTTAGTTTTTTAGAAGGTCGTTTAGCTTAATAGCCTGCCATTTCTGCATGCTGATGAAATATGGATTAAATGTTGGTAAAATTTGGTCTCGCTACAGATAAGTTCTATATTTCTATTGCTAGGACATAGTAGCCGAGTACAAGACCGCTTGTTGATATAGGTGAAGGATCGTGTGAGAAAAAAGAATTAAGGTGAGAAGCATAAGAAGTGATCTGAACCCTTTATCAGTTTTAATCTCACACCCACCTATGAATTGTGCTTCTTACGAGAATTGATCCAGTGCATCTCATTAGTGTCGATCTAAGATTGATCAAAGGGTCCAAATCCCTTCTTACGTTTCTCACCATAACTTCTCTTCTCACTGGAACCCAACCTAGTTGATATGTGTGTGTGTGTATATATATATATATATAGAGAGAGAGAGAGAGCGAGGTTGGTTCCGGGGAAAAGTCAAAAAAAGTGGAAAATTGAGTAATAACCATTCTTTTGTCCGATATGCACATGTGCATAGAAACTAGGAAACATGTTCAATTACTTTTATGCACATGTGCATATTGGACAAATATATATATATATATATATATAGAGAGAGAGAGAGATAGGTTGGTTCCGGGGGAAAAACCAAAAAAAGTGGAAAATTGAGGAATAGCCTAATAAGTAATAACCATTCTTTTGTCCGATATGCACATGTGCATAGAAACTAGGAAACATGTTCAATTACTTTTATGCACATGTGCATATTGGACAAATATATATATATATATATATATATATAGAGAGAGAGAGAGAGAGAGATAGGTTGGTTCCGGGGGAAAAACCAAAAAAAGTGGAAAATTGAGGAATAGCCTAATAAGTAATAACCATTCTTTTGTCCGATATGCACATGTGCATAGAAACTAGGAAACATGTTCAATTACTTTTATGCACATGTGCATATTGGACAAATATATATATATATATATATAGAGAGAGAGAGAGAGATAGGTTGGTTCCGGGGGAAAAACCAAAAAAAGTGGAAAATTGAGGAATAGCCTAATAAGTAATAACCATTCTTTTGTCCGATATGCACATGTGCATAGAAACTAGGAAACATGTTCAATTACTTTTATGCACATGTGCATATTGAACAAATGACCGGTTATTAGGGTGCTCCTCAGCCTTCAATTTTTTGTGGTTTTCCCGGAACCTAGTCTCTCTCTCTCTTTATATATATATATATCCCCGTCTTGGAGACTTCCTCTTCGATATATATACGTTGGAATCCTCTTCTCTTTTAAGGGCTCTTTTGTAGAGTTATCTTGGTTCTACATAACTTTTACACGGTATTAGAGTCAAAATCTCTTATCTTGGACATCTTTACCCGAGACTCAACACTCTTTACTCGTTATTTTTTGTTCTATTTCTTGCATTTCACATAAACACGACTTCTTTTTGCCAACTTCTATCAAGTAACGACGATTAACATTTCTTGAATCTTATTAGACCTTACTGTATTCGTGCAGAGAGAGTCTCAACATTTCAAGCGTGGTTGCAGCCATGCTTGGTTTATCGATCCTATTGATACTAGGGGTGCTAACTTGGGACGATTGCTTAAGTGAAAAATCAGCATGGGACACCTTAGCTTGGTTCGGTGTGCTCATAGGCATGGCAACTCAACTCACGGTTTTAGGCGTGGTTCCATGGATATCAACTTGTGTGGCCAACTTTCTCAAATCTCTTTCAGTCGGATGGCACCTCGCTTTACTTATCCTTCAAGCCGTTTATTTCTTCATTCATTATCTATTTGCGGGCCAAACAGCTCATGTTGGAGCTTTATATTCCGCTTTCCTTTCAATGCACCTAACATCTAAGGTGCCCGGATCACTTTCCGCTTTGGCTTTGGCGTATAATACAAATCTTTTTGGTGCACTCACACATTATAGTAGCGGTCAAGCTGCTGTTTATTATGGAGGTATTGTTTTCTGCTCTCTTAAATGTAACAAAGTTTGATTTAGTTCCTATTTAATGCAACAAACGTTAAGTAACCTGCTAATTTTGTAAACATTTGATGCCGTGGATACCTGCTTATGAAATATTAGAGCATCTCCACGAGCTGTGTTATATTTTTTCTAAAATAGAGAAAAAAAAGTCAAAATATCTAAAAAAAATTACTTCCAACTCCAAAAGTTATGCTATTTTATAGAATGTAGTATTTATTATATTATTAAAATAATCAATATATTAATAAAATATTATTTCTCTCTTCTAAATATTTTATTTCAATGCCTCTTAATGGCTCTTGTTGGTTGAATGATTAATTTTTTTTTTCTTTCTTGAAAAGTGGGTTTTAGAGATTTCTCCACATTTGGACTTTTTTTTATCTTCTCTCTCCTCTTTTTTATATTTTAGCATACAAGATAGCATAGCCCTTGGAGCAAAAAAATTGCTAAAATCTCACTTTTCTCTATTTTAGCATAGCTCTTGGAGATGCTCTTAAATGTTACAAGATTAACAAGTTATCCGTCAAAATAGATACAAAATTGGAAAAGTTTAAAATTATGTTACATTAAATAAGAAAATTTGAAACTTTGTTATATTGATTGAGAAGCAAAAAAAAATTGTACATTGTTACACTGAGTAGGAACTCTGGAAAATTTCGTTGCATTTTGATGTATTTTTTCGTTGTACAATTTATATAACGAAATGATTGCATCCCAATGGCTTTTATGCTCCTTTGCAGCTGGTTATGTAAGACTCCCGGATGTGTTTAAGCTCGGGATCGTGATGGCGATTATTAACATTACAATATGGGGAGTACTCGGAGCTTCGTGGTGGAAGATTTTGGGGCTTTATTGAGTAAGAATTTGTGAATTTTTTAGATTCAAGTGCTATACGCATTTTTTAAAGAGAAAAAATGCTTATAGTACTTGAATCTATCTACACTTTTAATTCATACTTTCCCTTTTTTTGCATCTTGTTTTTTGTATAGTTACTATGATATAACTATAATCATAGATACTGTTGAGTGTTTTGGTTGAATGGCATGATATATCTACATGTGGTGATACCCTTTGACTTTTTATGGTCAAACATACCACTTTTTTACTTCCAAATTACAACAATAGGAGTTGAAATTCATTGAAAAAAAGAATCACTACACTATGTGAAACTTTATACTATATGATCTTATATAAAATTTCATGGTTTTTTTCTGTAAAGGGTATCTTAGGCATTTGACTAGGTTAATCCCTGACAATTTTAAGACTGCTAAATCATGCAGCCCTGAGATAATTCTTCAGTGGCCACAAGTTGTTTGCGCCTTAATTTGAACCTGGGGTAGATGGTTTATCTAGCCTCATCCCCCACAAGGCTTAACCAGTAGGCCACAAGTCTTGTGGTTAATTTCATGGTTTTTGTTTGTTCCATAATCCAAAATTGTGAATAGAGGTTTTGTAGGGTGATTGTTTGATTTCCTAATGGTAGTGGGGATTTGCTACATTGGTTCAATGTGCTTTTGCTCTTCTTTTGTTGTAAAATACCTTTTTTCCAAAATGTACAATTTGTTGAAGGGTAAAGTACATGTAATTATTGCGTAAGTTTTTTTGATTTGGGTGTAGCTTTTTGAGGCATAATCCATCTCCACTAGTGTAGTTCCAATATCTTGCTTTTCTTTTCTTGTCTTTTTATGTTTACCCTTGTAGATATTCATTTCATGCATCCATCTCACTCAGGGGCAGAAAGGTCAATTCCATTTTCAACCATTCAATTTTCTTTCATTAATCATTATATTTCTAAATGGCCCATTCTCTTAATTGCAAGATTTTCTTTGTAGTTCTTAATGTAAAATGTCCAAATCACACACATATATATAGATGCAAATAATTTTCTTGTCTCTATCTACTGGTCACACACACACACATATATATATATATAGGGACGGGTTCAAATGAGAACTCAAATTTGGTTGTGAATGTAAGGACAAATGAGAGCGCGACACGTGTCAAATAATCAAAGAAATATTCAGACCGAATAAAACTGAATATAATGTTTATTCAGTCTGAATAATGCTTATTGAGATAGAATAAACACTATATTCAGTTTTATTCGGTCTGAATATTTCTTTGTATATTCAGTCTGAATAATCTATATTCAGGCATGTGTCGCACTTTTATTTGTCTTCACGTTCACAACCAAATTTGAGTTCGCATTTGAACTTTCATCTCTCTCCTATACATATATGTGTGTGTGTGTATACACGAAAGTTCTGTTAGTAACCTAAAATTGTTTAGGAACCCGGGAACCACCTAAAACACTCCACGTGTCGCTCTTCAGTACGAACATTTATCATGAATCACACATTCACAATGATGAATATGTTACAACATTCATAATGAATAACATGTTTATATTCCTGATGAATATACTATGTTTCGCGTTGTGGACGATTCTCAAGTTCTTTATCAATTTCAGGTTCATAACCAAACCTGCCTATATATATATATATATACATATGTATGTATATATATAATATTAAATCAAAGATTTTTGATGTTCATGTAAATGAAGAAAAGGGTAGCTCCCCTTTCCATGATTAAGATTCCCCGTCTCTTTCTTTTCCTTTAATCAGCACTCAGAAAACACAAAAGCAATCCAAAGGCAAAGAAAGGATGGTCTACTCTACTCTACAATACCCCACTCACCTAAAATCAATTCTTGCTTTTAATAGTGCTGCTAGATTCTATCCCCCTTCACCCTACCAATACATACAAAACCATGTTTCTTTCATATCAACATTTTCTATAATTCTAATACCTATATTTGATAACTTTAAACTAACTTAATGTCTACACTTATCAAAGATGTTTTATTTGATAATCTATCAAGTTTTTGAAAAACTACTTATGATAGTTTATTTGGATTTTCCTGATTTTTTTTTCTAGGTTATGTCCTTATATTTTTAGTAAACGTCCCTTATATATATATGTATATTTTTTTTAAAGTTAACTTTAAACATTTGGATACCATGCATACATCAAAATTTAAACCGGTAACCACAAGGTTTGTGGCGTACTGATTATGGCTTGTGGGGATGAAGCTAGATAACCCATCTACCCCAGGTTTGAATCCAGACGCAAACAACTTGTGGCCACTGGGGAATTATCTCAGGACTGCATGCTTTAGCAGTCTTAAAATTTTCAGGGATTAATCTAGGCAAATGCCTGGGATATACGTTTCAAAAAAAAATTAAACCTATAATTATAGCATCCTATGATCTTTGGTTTTTAATGATGGGCATTTATTTGTTCTCCAAAAGAAATGGTCATAAAATTGTACTTAAAAAAAACATTATGAATTGAATGATGTTTTTATGTGAATTCTTTCTTGGTTATTGGTTTTGAAAATGTCAATGTGTCCTTCTCTTTTGGAAAAGTCTATTGGCCCTACAACCATCTCACACATTCATGTTATTGTCTTGTTTGCTTCTATAAAAAAAAGGACAAAAATTAATGTATCAAAATAATAGGAACCAAGTTTGATTTATTTGTATTTTATTTAGTGTAAAGATATTTTTTTTTCTTCGGCTAATGTGTAACATATATTCAATTCTTTGTATTCGTATCATTTAGATCGATAACTGATAGATTTTGTAATTATGGATTATTTGATGTTAATGTGACGAGTTATATAGTAATTCATAATTATATAGAAAATTGTCACATCGGTGAAAGTTCGTGAATCAGATAAAATGTGTATTAAACAGTTGAATGATTTTTAAACCAATTGAGATTTTTTTTTATCATTACACTAAAAAGAAACTAAGTATTTTAACCTTTAGAATGTATTTAAGGTTTAATATCGAGTGAGAAGGAGAGTTAAGGTGAGAAACATAAGAAGAGATCTGAACCCTTAATCTCATACCCATCCATGAATTGAGCTTTAGAAGGAAGTCGATCTGGTGCATCTCGGTGCCCTTATTGTAATCTTCATCCAACGGTGGAGATCCTCTCTTATGCTTCTTACCTTAACTCTTTTTCTAACAGAACTCAACCCATTTATTTAAATGGTTACGCTTTATGAAATCCGAAGAATTAACATCATGTAAACCAAACACACATGGCCATAATCCTACTTATCGTCTCAAACCAAACATTCTATTAATCTGCGGACGATATAAAATGATAAAGGTAAATAAAAATCATCTTATAATTCCTTTTTAAGTTTTATGTTGTTGGGTAACGATCATATTCATTGAAGATTTAGTAGAAAACAATTATTTAAAAGGAAAAGTCTAAAAAAATCCGAACAAATTAACCGATTTTGAACGATAGACTATGCTTGGCAAACTAACTAATAAGCTAGCGGATGACTGATAAGCTAGCTGATAGCTTATTAGTTAGCTGGTAGCTGATGAAAAAAAATATTGTTTGGCAAAACTAGCGTATAAGAATGTAAAATGACCAAAAAGACATATTGAAAAAATAATGAAAAAATAATGAAAAAATAATGAAAAAAATCATGTTTGGCAAAACTAGCGTATAATAATGTAAAATGATCCAAAAGGGCATATTGAAAAAATAAAAATAATAATTAATAATTAGTATTAATGAGGGTTATAATTGTAAAAATGACAATAAACTCCCAAAACGCTAATTCAAGTAGCGTTTCAATAAGCTAGCTTATAAACTAACTTATTTTTGTCAAACAAAGCCTAAGTCATTGAAATATTTTTTTGAATGATAAAACTCTTAAACTTTCTAAAACCGGTTAAATACATTATTGTAACCTGTAAAAGTAGATTAATGTTAAAAATTTAGGAAAAGTCTACAAAAACCCAACAAACTATTTGATTTTCGATGATTAAGTTCCTATTTTTTGACAAACAAATTCATAATTTTTTTTCTAAATCTTTTCACCAAGTAAATCTCAAAAAAATTGACGAAACAAAATCATGACCTTAACCGTGAACAAATAAATCCGGAACTTTTTATGAAAAAAATTTATATCCAGAGCTTTGTTGTCGATAAGAAGAATTGTGTATATTTTTTGTTCATGATTTTCTTTCAAAAAAAATCGGATTTATTTGTTCAAAATTAAGCTCATACTTTTGTTCTTTCAAAAAAGTTTAAGATTTGTTTCTTAAAAAAAAATTCAAGAATTTATTTGGTAAAAGATTTAGAAGAAAAAAAATTAGAAATTTATTTATTAAAAAATTAGGAATTAATTAATCATTCAAAATTTGATAGTTTGTTGAGTTTTTTTAGATTTTTCCTAAATTTTATCACATCAACCTTTTTTTTACATGTTATAAGAATGTATTTAACCGGTTTTAAAAAGTTTAAAGATTTTATCATTTAAAAAAATAGTTTAACTACTTAATTACTCAAGATCATATAATTTATTAGATATTTTTTAGACTTTTTTCTTATTTAAATAGGGAAAAGATTGATTTAAGTAAACAGTTATTTCATGTATCAATTAGATAGAACAATAACCGAAATCATCTTTATACAGAAGAAAACACGAAAGTTGATATATAATATAAGCCTGAATTTTTTTTACGGTGTATAAAAATAAATTATTATTATATTATATTTTGAAGAAAAAATTGTAATGATTTAAATAGCGAAAAAGACGGAAAGAAAAAGGTGGAGACAAATGCTTTGATTTCTTCCAACATGCTTTTAAGTTTTAGGTCTTCGTGTGGAAAATGAGCCCACTCTTTTTTTTGGTTAATTTAAGTGTCAAAAGTTTTTGTTTTCGAACATATAAAAGAATACGATTTATATGCATTTTGTAAATTAAATTACAATTTTTTTTGGTTATTTTACATTACCCCTTGTCTATGCATAGAAATCAATAGAGGTGTAAACGAGACAGCTTGTGAGCTACTCGAGATAGACTCAATTAAATCTCGGTTAATACTCGACTTAAATAGGCTTGGCTCGAACTCGAGCTCGACTAGACATATTAGTGAGTTTAGTCGAGCTACCCAATACTCAACTCGAAAAGCTCATGAGATATTCAATCTTTTTACATATATTTAATTTTAAAATATAATCACCTTTATAATGTAATTTGTAAAATATATATATAATAAAAATGTCTTATAATCTTTTGATACTTGAACAAAATTATGCATTTTTTAAACTATAAAATCAATCATTATTTTTATTATTAAAATCGTAATTAAAAAAATACAAAGAAAACCCATAAAGTGTTGTTGAAGTTGTCCTATATTGGAAAAAAGATGGTAAAGGAGGGTGAAGAGGAGTTTAGAGCATCTCCAACATATTTTAAGAAAAATAGAGAATCAGAACTAATAGTTTCTAAAAAAAATTACATTCATCTCCAACAGATTTTCAATTTAGATATTTTAACACAAATTATATTAATATAGTATTCTTTAATTTATCATCCCAATACACTTATAAAAAACTTAATATAAAATGATAAAAAATTAATCTTATTGGTAGGATTGAATTAAATAGTCATTTCTCTTTTCCACCATCAACTTTTAGAGATTTCTTTAAATTTGGAAAAATTCCAAGTTTTCTCTATTATAGAAAACAATATAGCAAATTTGTTGAAGATGTTTGGAGGAAAAAAACACATTTTTTCTATTTTAGCAATGTTGTTGGAGATGCTCTTATAAAAAGACGGGGAGGTGAATGAAGTTTGTAACTTGTCTTTTTGATGATAAATTTGAGGTGCATCCATTTAGTTTTATAAGAATTAAAAGAGAACACCTTTAAAGTTTAAGATTTATAAGAAACGAGCCCAAAATTCTATAACTTCAATGGGCGGTGAGCTTGGTTCGAGCTTGATTCGAGTTCGAGCTTGATTCGAGTTCGAGCTCGAGTTTAGAAAATTGTAATCAAGTTTGAGTCGAGTTTAGTTTTTTAACTACTCACAAGTTTTCGAGTCGAGTTCGAGCTTGAGAAATGGCTATCGAGTTTGAGCCGAGTATATTGATACTCGAGCTCGAGTCGCATCATTTTACACCCCTAGAAATCATTACATTTTACGAATTGTACTTGTATTATATCTCATGGATCCAATTTTGTGAGAAAAACATAGAAAATTCATGTTTGTGACGGCTGTTAATGGCTAGATCACATGATTTTTAAGGAAGTTAGTCAAAATAGTCATTTATCGCTTTTAAATTTGTCTTTCTCACGTTCCTCTCTCTAATTAAAGGAATAACCAAGAAAAATGATGTGACACCTCCTAAGCCTTAGAAACTTGCCTATCTTTTTTTCTCAAAGTTTTGACTTTTTTTAAATGTTGAAATTGTTAAAGACTTTTCCGCACCTATTAGGAAAATGTGTAATTCATTATTAACCGGGTTTTTTTTTTGTAATTTTGCATATCCAAGTTTAACCTCCAACTCTTGATTTGCCCTTTCATTTGTTTTCTTTTATTTCTTAATAAAATTTGTTTTTTAAAGTTGAAATAAGCTCCAACTCTTGATTTGTCCTTTCTTTTATTTGTTAATGAAATTTGTTTTTGAAAGTTGCAATATAAACAAATGATTCCTATAAATTTCTTTGGTGAGGGATGAATAAAATGAGGTTGAAGGAGACTTGAAAGATTTTAAGGTATGTAAAAATTGTATTCTTTAAAAAAAATGTGTTTTGTTATTACATATCTTTTCTTTGTGATATTATTGGATTTGTTGTTATCATAGGACATGCTTATATTTACGATTGAATCATATAAATTCGTGATTTTTTTTTGGTGAGGGATGAAAAAGACTTAGAAGATTTTTAGGTATGTAGAAATTGTATTCTTTAAAAAAATGTGATTTGTTATTACAATTTTTTTTTGCAATATTATGGATTTGTTGTTATCATAGGAGATGATTGTGTTTACGATTCAATCATATAAATTCGAATAAATTTTTGATATATTGTGATTACAAGATATGATAAAAAAAATCGAATTTAAGCTTCATTGACAAAAACTGTTTATACATGATTGATTATTATGTTAAATTTTGACTACTTCAAGATTTTTTCGATTTATAAGAATTCTTTTGGTGGGGGATGAAGAAGGTGAGAGTTAAAGAACGTTTTAAGCCTACCACGTTACCTAAAGACAAAACAAGGATCCGGGAGCCGAGGGATGAAGAATAGATTTTTAAATGAAACTAGACCATGTATATGCTAAAAGATTTCATGACTTGGAAATTTTAATCATGTATGCATGTAAAAATTATATTTAAAAAAATGTGATTTGTTATACATATTTCTTCTTTTCAATATTGTTGGATTTTTTGTTATCATGACATAATTGTGTTTACGATTGGATCATAAAAATTCGAATAAAATATTGATATTTTTTTTTATTATACGATATGATAAAAAAAATCAAATTTAAGATCCATTATTTACATTAAATTTTGATTATTTCAAGTTTTTTTTTCTTATTATTGTAGTGAGAATTTATGGTGTCTATGACTACTCTTAATTAAAATCTTCAATCTTAGTGGAATTTTTTTCTTTTTCAATCAAACATCGAAAAAAACATTTTTATTGAAAATTTTCATAGATTTTGTTTGTAACGATCTAAATTTTTTTTTACTTCTAGGTTTTATATCTAATTTATACGTTGTTTATTTCTAAGTTTAAAAAAATATTTTTACCTTTTATTTTTTCATAATATGATATTGCATTTTGAGAAAGTTTGAAATATTAGTTACTATTTTTATTCGATTTATGAATTAATTTAGAATAAAAGCATATCATTAAATGAATGTTTTTTTTTAAACTCAAAAAATTAATTACTAAACATTTTTTTTATTTACATAACAATCGATATTAATTAATTTTTATCGTCCTTTACTCTATTAGCTTAACATTTAGGCATTGTTTGGCAAAAATAAGTTAACTTATAAGTTAGTTTATTTTCAGTGTACATGTTTGGATGCACATAAGCTGACTTATAAACTAACTTATAAGCTAGCTTATTGATAAGCTACTTTGAGTAGCTTATGAGGAGCTTTTTGTCATCTTTTCCGATTATACCCTCATTAATATTAATTATTATTTTTTCAAGATATCCTTTTTAGTCATTTAAATGGTTATCAGCTAGTTTTTGTCAAACATAATTTGTTCATCAGCTAGCTTATAAGCTATCAGCTAGCTTATCAGCTATCAGCTAGCTTATCAGCTAGTTTGCCAAACATAGCCTTAATGTTTATCTACCCTTCTTTTTTTTATTTATAAAACAATTATTACAATTAAAACCTATGTTTTATTTATGCTTCTTTTTTACTTATTTTACATGAGTTTATTTATTTATAGATTGTTTTATTAGCTTAATAATCAATATAATTAAAAACTTTTGGTTGTATTTACATTTTATTTTTTATTTACACATCAATACATAAATTAACGCAGAGTAAACTACGATTTTGGTCCCTGTGGTTTACTGTTTATAACGGGTTTGGTCTCTGTGGTTTCATTTTGCTTCTATTTTCGTCCTTACCACTAACCCAGTTAAAAGTAGCCGTTAAAAACCTTTAGAAAGTTACATATTCAGTCCTTGTGTTGTTTAAAATTTAAAATTTTTAGTCTTTGTGTTATAAAAAGTTTAAAATATTTATACTTCAATTTTATTTATTATATTAAATATTTATAAACTATATATTGATATTTGTATGCTATAACTTTTTAACTTTTTCTTTATTTATTATAATTTAATACACATAACACACACACACATATATATATATATATATTGTTTTTAATTTAAATATCAAACAAAATTGTATTAGTTAATAAAAGATAAAGTTTAAATGAAATATAGAATAGTGAAAGGAAAATGTATTTAATAAAAATAACCGGTTGGATGTAAATAAAATTATTTTGTTCTCAAATCCAATTAAACTTTTTTGGATATAATTTAAGATAAATGTAAAACTTTGAAAAAAAATGTAATTTATTCATCAACAATTTAATGGAAAAATATTACGAATCATTAAGGTTGTTGATAAATAACTTATATCATTTTTTAAAAGTTTTACATTTATCTTAAATTATTATATGAAAAAGTTTAATACATATTTTAAACATTTATACATATTTTTAAAGTTTAACACAAAGAATGAATATTGTAAACTTTTATAACATAAAGACTTTAATGATTCCTAATATTTTTCCACTAAATTGTTGATAAATATTTTTCACCTCTTTTTTCAAAGTTTTACATTTGTTTTAGATTATATCCGAAAAAGTTTAATAGGAATTGAGAAAAAAAATAGTTTTATTTACATCCAACCGGTTGTTTTTATTAAATACATTTTCCTTTCATTATTTTATATTTTAATTAAACTTTATCTTTTATTAATTAATACAATTTTGTTTAATATTTAAATTGAAATCAATATATGTGTGTGTGTGTGTGTGTGTGTGTGTGTGTGTGTGTGTGTGTGTGTGTGTGTGTGTGTGTGTGTGTGTGTGATATGTGTATCAAAATATAATAATAGAAAAAAATAACATATAAATATCAAATCAATAGTTTATTAATATTTAATATAACAAATAAAATTGAAGGATAAATATTTAAGCTTTTTATAACACAAAGACTAAATATTTAAATTTTAAACAACACAAGGGCTAAATATGTAATTTTTCAAAAGTTTTTAACGGCTACTTTTAACTGGGTTATTGGTAAGGACGAAATAGAAGTAAAATAAAACCACAGGGACCAAAAAAGCAGTTTTTAAACCACAGGGACCAAAATCGTTATAAACAGTTGTTGATCATAATTCCTCTCGATGATTTGAATATGATTCCTTTTGTATACTTAGTGAAATTCCATTGTATAAGCTTATGTTAATATTTAGCGATAGCACACGCTGATTACCATCAGCGATCGCTGAAGATCAAGGAACAGCAAGCTTATCTCTGAAGTCCTGAAGATCAGCTATCACACCAGAAGACCATTCAGCGAAAGTCGAAGACCTTAGCTGAAGAGAGAGATAATCAGCTAAGTGAACTGAAGCGGTTCAGCGATAGCAGCGATTATCTAATCAAAGTGTGATGTCTTGTGAAGCCTCAGCGATACTGAAGATTCCTCCTTGAAGATTCAGAATCAGCGATCAAATGAAGCTTCCTTAACAAGACAAAAGATTGATCTTATCCTCGATGCACAAAAGTCAAACCTAGAAACATGTTAGAAAAGGACGTACGATTTGTCTCTTATGTCCCCTTCATATCTGATAAGGTACTATTCATATTCGGCTAAAAACATGGCTGTCTTATTAGCAAGGACAAGCTTCCTATCCATGCTTGACACATGGCATATACCTTTTGTCTTGCATTAAATGCAAACGTGTATAACTAAGATGGAGATATCTTCTTCATCTTAATGCATGCTTCCTTCTAGCCTAAACCCTCTTGATTTCTTTCTTCCTTTTTCTTGTGCATCAAACTTAGTGTTTCTTAGTTACAATAGAATAGGTTTTAAACTTGTTCTTATTCCTCTTGTAATTGTAAATTTGTTTATGTTATATAAACTCATTTAAAAACCAAAATCTGTGTGTTTGTATTCACCCCCCCCCCTTCTACAAACTGTTTACTATTTATTGAACTCTTGTAGACCCTTATTGGGACCAACAAGTGGTATCAGAGCAGTGTTTGCTTCTTTAATCTTTAAAATATTTTTTTTCTTAAAACTATTTTAAAATGTCAAACCCTAATACGAACTACAATGATAATGGATCTTTAGCTAAACCTCCAAGATTTAGCCATGATAACTTTCCATTATGGAAGGAAAGAATGTCTCTATTTCTAGAAGGATCTGACCCTAAAATCCCCTACTATCTAGAAAATGGACCATTTGTTCCTATAACTATTGTAGCTGGTGTTCCAGCCACCACTACTACTCCAGCCATCCCTGAGAGGAGTACTGTTAAAACTCCTAACAGATGGACTGAAGAAGACAAGAAAGAAATTGCTATTGACTCTAAAGCTAGATCTATAATAGCAATGTCTTTACCTGATGAAGTCTATCATTCTGTTATGAAAATGAGGACTTCTAAAGCCATGTGGGATACTCTATGTATCCAATATGAATGAACTTCTGAAGTACAAGTCACTAGGTGCATAAACCTTGTAAGACAATACGAGAGTTTTATGCATCATAAAGGTGAATCTCTTACTCAAATTCACCAGCGGTTCAACTGTTTGTTGATTGATCTCAAATCAGTGAACAGAGTGTACTCAAACGCTGAAATTCTGACCAAATTCATGGAGGCACTACCCGATCAACGAAGCGTTGTACACTGCATGTCTGAAGCTGTCAAAGAATCTTGAAACCTTATCTTTAAGTGCTTTATATGGAATGCTCTTAAATGAGGAACAATCTCAACTTCTGAGGAAGAACCTCATAAATGAACTCAAAGGTGCCAAAAGTACTTCTTTGGCACTTGTGACTTCAGAGGCAAATCCTCCTAAAAATGTCTCTTCTTCCACTATCACCTCCATCACTGAATTAGGTCAAACTGATTCAGAAGACCAACTCACTAATGCTGACATCTCTGAGTTTGATAACTCTCTAGCTCTCTTAACTAATAATTTTAAAAGATTCGCTAGAAAGAGCAACTTTCGAAAACCTTCTAATCTCTCTGACTCTGAAAAGTAAAAAACATTGCCCGCTGAGAAAGCCTCAACGATATGCTTCAACTGTCAGCGAAATGGCCACTTTGCTAGTGAATGCAGGTCAAAGAAAGTTGCAGCTCCCACCTCCTCCCAGACCTCTGATAAAAAGGAGAAGTATTTGAAATTAAAAAACAAATACAAGGATCTGAAGAAACACCAGCAAAAAGGCAAAGGCCTTATCGCTGAAGAAGTTGATTGGGACGCTGAAGATGATTGGGGCAAGACCTCTAAAGAGTCTGGTTCAGATGAAGAAGATATTGCCTTCCTCTGTCTAATGGCAAGAATAGAGGACGCTGAAGAAGCAACTGAAACTTCTTCCTCTGAGTCCCCTTCTACTCAGGTAACAACCTTTTCTATCTCTTTACCCTCTGAAAGTGATAACTTGTCAGCTCTAGATGCTATGACTGCTGATTTTTATAATGCTTTAAATGGAAAGATTAAGGCTGAGAAAATTAACACTGATCTATCTGAGCAATTAAAAAATTGCCATATAAGAATCAAAGAACTTTCTAAAATAGAGGAAACTCTTAAGGACCAAGTCTTTGCAAATCAACCCATAAGCATTGAGGAGCAGCAAGCTATCGCTGATAGGGAAAAGGCTATCGCTGATCTCAAGTCTGAAAAGGCAACCATCGAAGGATGGGGTAAGGCTTCTGATAAAGTCAATGAGATCATCAATGCCTAAATACCTATGAAAACTAGAAGTGGGTTAGGCTATAACCCTGAAAAGGAAGAATCAGAGAATGATCGTTCCATGCTTAAATTTGGAATGTTTGTCTCTTCTATCCCTGATCCTTCTTCTTCAACTTCTTCCTCTTCTTCTAAAGAAAAGTTGCCTGTGATAAATTCTAAGAAGGTGATCAAGAACGAGTTTCTTGACCAAGTTCCTAAGAATAAGATCACTCAGAACAGGAACAAGAAATCCTTAGAGAAAAATCCTAAATCTGGGAAGAAGGTCTCTGACTTTTCTCAGAGACCAACCCCCAGAATTAAGGTCGATCTCATTCCTACCCCTGAAAAGGTTGTCATACCTCCAAGGACTATGGATAAAAGAATTCTTGGTCCTGTCCCTGAAAAGGTTCCTATTTTCTCTCTGAATTCCAAATCCTTTAAATATAGGAAGTGCTATCACTGTGGTGAAACTACCCACATTGCAAGCAAGTGTCCTAACGCTACTAGAGTTGATAAACTAGCTCATGGAAAGAAAGTAGCTCAAGCTGACAAGTCAGCGAGAGTGAAACCCACCAAGGTTGCAAAACCACCAAAGGTGAAGATATCCACTAAAGAGAGTTCTTCAGCTAGTAGCTCCTCCGCCAATCCTCTATCTAACCAAGCAGGACCCATAGTAGTATGGGTACCTTTAAACAATTAATCTTTTGTTGTATGCAGAGTGCCAAAGGTATCTGATATTTTGATAGCGGATGCTCAAGGCATATGACTGGCAGAAAATCTCTACTCTCTGATTACAAAGAAGAAGCTGGTCCATCAGTGACTTATGGTGGAAATGGCAAAGGATACACTAAAGGTTATGGAATTCTATCCAACGGAGCCACATCGTTTTCTCGTGTTGCCTATGTTGAGGGACTAAAGCAAAATCTCTTGAGCGTTAGTCAGTTATGTGACAAAGACTTCAAAGTTCAATTCTTAAAGAATAGATGTGCTGTCACTGATGGAAATGATAAGCTTGCCTTAACAGGCAAAAGAGTGGAAAATGTGTATGTTATAATATGAATAGTTCTCACTCTGAGAACATGTGCTTTATCTCTAAAGCATCCACTGACATAAACTAGTTATGGCATAAAAGACTCTCTCATCTCAACTTTAAGACAATAAATGAATTGTCTCAAAAAGATCTAGTCAGAGACCTCCCAAATCATACCTTTACAAAGGAATCTCTTTGTTCAGCGTGTGAAAAGGGAAAGCTGACAAAAGCCTCATTCAGGTCGAAGCAAATTTCTTAAGTGACCGCTCCTCTTCAGCTACTCCATATGGATCTATTTGGACCTGTCAATGTCCAATCTATTTCTGGAAAGAAATATACTTTAGTGATTGTTGATGAATATTCCAGATTCACATGGGTGTTCTTCCTTCGATCCAAAAGTGATACCCCTAAAATGATAATTTCTTTTATCAAAAGGATGGAAGTTTTGAACAATCTAATTGTTCGATCCATAAGAAGTGATCATGGTGCTGAATTCAAAAATAGTACTCTGGTAAACTTCTTTGAAGAAAAAGGCATTTCTCACAACTTTTCCTCAGTGAGAACTCCTCAGCAAAACGGTGTTGCTGAAAGAAGAAATCGAACTATCATTGAAGCGGCTCGCTCAATGCTCAGCGAATCGCATCTACCGACTCAGTTCTGGGCTAAAGCAGTCAACACAACATGCTTCACTCAAAATCGATTCCTGATAAGTTAAGCGATTTTAGAAGACCCCCTATGAATTGTTTCATGGGAGAAGACCTACTCTGAAATATTTCCATATTTTTGGATGTAGATGTTACATTCTGAATGACAGATATCATTTGGGTAAATTTGATCCAAAAGCTGACGATGGTATATTTCTTGGATACTCCTCTGTATCTAAATCCTTCAGAGTCTTCAACAAAAGAAGACAACATGTTGAAGAATCCATGCACGTTAACTTTGATGAATCTCGTCCCATTCATACTTCTCATACTCATGATGATGATGAAGAACTGAATGCCTGGATGAGATCTCATTATGGGGAACCTGAAACATATTTCAGCAATCAACCTCCTGCTGAAGAATGTGATGATGAAATCCCTGTAAATCCTTCAAGTGACAATCATCCATCTTCAAGGATGAATGTTACTCCTCTAAATCAGATTCCTGTTGCTGACTCCTCTCTTGGAAATTCCTCAGTGAACAACCAAACTATATCTGAAAATCAATCCCCTGAATTGATTCTAAATGAAGTACCTGTTGCTGAAACAACAAGTCCTTTTCCAGGAACTGAAGAACAAGTCGTTGAATCTGCTGTTGATCTTGATCTCTCTCCTCAACCTCCAGTTCAACGATGGAATGCAAATCACCCAATAAATCAAATTATTGGTGATCCCTATGCAGGTATCAAAACACGTAGAGGTACAGGTAATATCTGTCTTTATGTTTGCTTCATTTCTCTCTCTGAACCTAAAAAGATAGATCAAGCTATCTCTGATCCTAGCTGGGTTTCAGCTATGCAAGAAGAACTCACTGAATTTCGTAGAAATAAAGTTTGGAATCTTGTTCCTAGACCCTCTGATAAAACTGTCATAGGAACCAAATGGGTTTTTAGAAATAAGCTAGATGAAAACGGGACTATAATTCGCAATAAGGCTAGACTTGTTGCAAGGTTATAGACAGGAAGAAGGGATTGACTATGATGAGACCTTTGCACC
This sequence comes from Silybum marianum, assembly GCA_036898165.1. Classification (NCBI taxonomy): domain Eukaryota; kingdom Viridiplantae; phylum Streptophyta; class Magnoliopsida; order Asterales; family Asteraceae; genus Silybum; species Silybum marianum. The sequence goes on along the minus strand of CM072530.1, from coordinate 36,105,248 downwards.
TGTTGCTCGTTTAGAAGCCATAAGACTCTTTTTAGCTTATGCTGCCCATAAAGTGGAAAACTCAACGAGGAAGTTTAAAAGTGCTTTTCTAAATGGAAAACTCAGCGAGGAAGTTTATGTTGAACAACCCCCTGGTTTCTCAGACCCTAACCATCCTGGTTATGTTTTTAAACTTGAAAAATCTCTTTACGGGTTAAAACAAGCTCCTAGAGCTTGGTATGACACCCTTTCTAAATTTATTCTTAAAGAAAAATTTGTTCGTGGAAAAATTGACCAAACCCTGTTTTTAAGAAAATATAAAGGTCATACTATACTCGCTCAGATATATGTTGATGACATTATCTTTGGTTCCACAAGACCCAAACTGTGTACTCGTTTCGTTGCAAGAATGCAAAAACAATATAAAATGAGTATGATGGGTGAACTAACATATTTTCTAGGTTTGCAGATTAAGCAATCTGACAAAGGAATCTTTATTTGTCAAAACAAATATGTTAAGGACATGCTGAATAAATTCGACATGAATCAATGCTCAGCGATGAAGACCCCTATGGCGCCTCCTCTGACTTTGAACAAAGATCCTAATGGGAAACCAGTCAATGTCACTGCCTATCGAGGGATGATTGGATCTCTGCTGTATCTTACAGCGAGTAGACCAGACATCATGTATTCTACATGTCTCTGTGCTCGGTATCAAGCTGAACCGAAGGAATCCCATCTAATCGCTGTAAAGCGAATCTTCAGATATCTGAAAGGAACTCCAAATCTAGGTCTTTGGTATCCCAAAGGCTTTGGATTTGATCTAATAGGTTATTCTGACAGTGATTTTGCAGGCTGTAAGATAGATAGAAAGAGCACCACTGGTGGGTGTCAGCTGCTAGGTGGAAAATTAATTAGTTGGACAAGTAAAAAGCAAAACTCAGTGTCCACCTCCACCGCTGAAGCTGAATATGTAGCCGCTGGTAGTTGTTGTGCTCAAATCCTTTGGATAAGAAATCAACTCAGAGACTATGATCTCAAGCTCTCTAAAATTCCTCTCTATTGTGATAGTACTAGTGCTATTGCAATTGCTAACAACCATGTACTTCACTCCAAAACCAAGCACATTGAGATCCGATATCACTTTATTAGAGATCATGTGATGAATGGTGAAGTTGAGCTTCACTTTGTACCCACTGAATATCAGCTCGCTGATCTTTTCACCAACCTCTTGATGAAACTAGATTCAATCTACTTATCAGCGAACTTGGTATGTTGAACGCTGAATAACTTCTTATTCAATGACTACCAACAAGGGATACAAATAAAGCCTTCAAACTCTCCATTCACTGAACTCTGATTCAGCGATATCTGTGTTATCTCCTCAGGTATTAACTTCTAATCCTTATCACTCTTTGATAACTTTTCTCATCAAAGAATGAATCTCTAAAAACTAAAACCCTTCACTAACAATCCTTTATTATCAGTGATGAAGATTTTTTAAATTAATAATGATTTACCTTCCTTATGGATAATTATCATTATAATCTTTTAAAAATAATAAAAGGACACGTCAGACCTTTTTCTGACACACGACGGACCGTGACGTTTCCATTCCAACCCCTTTCTTGGAACATGCGCCAGGTCATCATTTCTTTTTCAAAAAACTAAAACCGTCGTTTAGCACTCCTCTCTTTCTCTCTCCTCTTGCTATTTAAGCAATCCTTTTGCCTTACTTGATTCCTTCCGCTTTCATAACTCTCCAAAAAGGCAAAAGAACCTTCGAATCTTCAAGTTTTCTCAAGAACACCAAGAACACGCATTTGTGTGTTTTTCCTTCTCGAAATCAACTAAGTTTGATCTAAACCTTTACTTAAGACTGGAAACATATTGTTTCACATCTTCTTCTCCTTTAATCCTCTAAAATGATATAAAAACTGTTTTAGAAAGAAAATAAAACTAATCTGGATTAACCTTACAAAGTTTTCTATTATCAAAATCCCGTTCTAAGTTCTTTCCTTAGAACAGAAGACTTTCTTCTTAAAAGTTTTATCCATTTTTATTTATCTTCTCATTTTTTTTAATCTTCTATTTTTATTATTGCTTATATAACAAGCATTTTGATCTTGTTCATCAAAATACTTGTTTCTTTGAATCTTTCATTTGGTACTCTTTTTACCAAACTCTAGTTTATACATTCATGTATAAAACCATGATTTATCTCTTTGGTGTTCCTATTTTTCCTACAGAAATGGCCTCTGCAAGTAAGACCGCTGCCACCTCTGCTGCTGAAGACAACACCCTGGTTGCTGCACCAACCTACCACTTCCCCTTGGAGAAAGCTGTTTTTAAGTCCTGCAATTACATTACATTGGTAGACATTCCAGCTGATCGTCCTCAATTCGCTGAAGGAGCTACCTTCATCAAAGCGTGCCCGCTGATGTACGCTTTCGCCCACAACCCAGTGGGCATCTCCTCTCATCTCCAAGCTCTCTAGTACACGGATCACTGTACCACGCTCACAACGGAGAAGGGCAACGTGCTCTCTGCAATAGGCTTCAAGATTCTAGATCTTGGCTATTTCTCCTTCACTGCTGGGTTCGTGAGGAAAGCCCTTCGTCTCCTTGTCCGCGACAAGAATGAACAATGGGGCGCTGAGCCAACCAAGCTGCAGATAGACACCTTCTTAGAATCAATCGGTTACGCTTGGGAGAATCCATCATTGAAGACGGTTGGTTCCAAAGTTGAAAAGAAGAGATTGCCTGCTCGCTGGCAATATATCTTTACCCAAGTAATCCAATGCCTTGGGTCAAAGATTGGTTCGCATGACCAGGCGAGCAAGCACTTTCAAGACCTTTCTTACTCTCTCTGCACTGGTCATAAGCTCAACTACGCTAACTATATCTTCAGTGATATGGTCAGTTGCATCAACGCTGCCACCAGACACCCTGTCATCCCCTACCCTTGCTTCTTCGCAACCATTATGGAGGTTGCCTTCGGGGAAGAATACCCGAAGGTCGGCGATCACTCCTTCTCCGTAGTGGGGAAGAAGTCCTTGGCCATTGAGGAACGTCCAGGTGATGCTCCTTTCACGCCCTACATGCTGAAAGTGATTGGAGCCCCTCTCTCAGTGTCTACCTCGCTGCCCAACCCAACAGTGAGCATCCCGGACACTGCTACCGCTGCTGCTGCTGCCAAGAGGAAACAACCTTTTGTGGTCATAAAAAGACCATCGCATCCAAGAAGCCAAAGAAGTTGGTCTCTCAAAAGACCACCCTCTCTGATTTCAGTGTACTACCAACACCAACACCAACTGCAGCCACAACCACTTCAATGGTTTTTACATCCGTTGTTGCTTCATCAGCACTACCTCCATCTTCAGGGACTCCGGTCACTGAGGATGTTATAGCCAGCTCTGCTGAAGCTGGATCAGGTACTACTTTCACAGCCTTCTTATCTTCTTTTATCTCCTCTTCTTTGGTCCTCACTTCAGCACATGAATCAGCGATAGTTGTCCCTATCCCTGACAATGCTGACATGCACGCAATCCAAACCTCAATATTGTTTAGGCAATCTGAGTTTTGGAAGGCCAATTTGAGAGGACCTCAGAGTGTCTCTCTCAGATACTCTAAGACACTGGTCAGTGATCCTCAAGACACTACCTCTGTAAATGTACTCCCTGAGAGTGATCCTCATGACACTCTCAAGGAGAAAAATAAATTTTTTCATCCATCATCTAATCCAGATGTATTTTATGCTACTTTGTCTATGTCATCATCAGGTGTCGCTCCTCTCTTCTCCTCAGCGACAGCGACAACCACCACCACTAGTGCTCCTCCCATCAGCAAGGACATGGGAAAGTCTCCTCAGGGCCATCCCAATGCTGCAAAGTTCAGAAAGGTCAAGACAGAGATGGCGGCTCCCAAGCTTCCAACTCCCATCACTGATCTTCCTCCAATTGTCCTTCCCAACCCTACATTCCCTGCTGTTGACTATTTGGTCAGGGAATGTGCTCTCACTAGGGCTAGGGTGGACAACCTTCAGACGTCCGGTAAACTCATCTTCAAATGCATCGTTGGGACACCAGCGATCATGACCAATGTCAGCAACCTCATCACTGACGTTTTCTCTCTGAAGGAAGACAACAGGGCCCTTCATCAGACCCTGTCCAGCTTGGAGCAGAAGGTCACTGCTCAAACGAACGTCCTTGAGTCTATTCAAAAGACTCAATCCGACATGATGCAGATGCTCATCAAGCTCTCTGAGGCTAGTTCCTCCTTCACTGCTGCTGATCGGACTACGCTTCAGGAAAATGAAACGAAGCTCAAGGACGTTCAGACCAATGTTCGCACTCTGATGGTGCATTGTCTACCTCCTGATAACTTCGAGGGTGTGAGATGTGCCAAAGAGTTTGCAGATGAACTCATCTCGGAGCATAACCAGAGGTTCCCTGGAGAGAAGATTTCTCCCTACATCCAGCAGACGGGATCATCCCTCCCTGAAGGGATGACTGCTGAAGATGAAGATGAAGAAGAAGAAGAAGAAGACGAAGAAGAAGATCCTATCCCTCATTATGGGGGAATGGACGATGATGAAGACGACGATGACATTGGAAGAGCCTTAGAGCACTTCAGAATGTCTAGGCCTGGAGTCGCTCATCAAGAGCCCTTGGGGGACAGACAACATCCCTCTCAGGGACAATCCGGTTCCTCAGGCAAAGGAAAAGAAGTGGTAGATCTGGATGCCACTATCCCAATATCTAAGGGGGAGATCACTCATGAGGTATCTCTTCCTCTTATCCCTTATATAACACCTCTCTTTGAAACCCCCACACCTCCTTCACCTACAAAAACTCTCTTTGACAATTCTTTTTCCTCCTCTCCTTCCCTCAGTGATCCCCGTCCCCCAAAGGACTCTACTTCATGGAAGAAACCTTCCTCTGAAGAGCAGTTTATGTTCATAATAGAAACTGACTTTGAAGAAGAAGAGGGCCTCATTCCCAGGCGTCGTGTTCAAAAGCCAATAATAAGCGAGCCTGAAGTAGAAGAAAGGCGAATAAAATTCCTTAGGGAATTCGAAGCAAGAAGAATAAGGGTGCCTCAAGTTGAACCCATTGACGCTGTACCAATAAGGATGGTAGATGAATTCTAATTTCTGTCAAGAGAAGAGAGAGAACAAGCATTGGAAGCACAACGAATCAGGGATGAGGAAATAAAGCAAACTGAGAATGATCTTGCTTTAGCAAGAAAATTGCTCAGGGAAGACTCTGCAAAAGACAAGGCGGCCAAGGAACAACTGAAAAAGAGTGAAAGGGTCGCTGAAGCTCTTATATAGAGAGAACTTGCACAAGAAAATTTAAATGTAGATCCAATCCTTGCTCAACAAAATATTCTAAGTGCACTATCCGCTGAAGCCACAATGCAGAAAGACAAGGAGCTTGACTGGTGCACTGACAGTTTGAAATTTCGAAGATCTGAAGCCAAAATCATTCATGCAACTATCCAAGGGTGACACTCCAACAGAGGTGGTCCAAAGATATAAGTAAGAATGACAAGGACGAACAGAAAAGAGAGAGAAGAAGCCAAGTTCTTAAGGATTTATGGATATACTGAATGGTTAGAAATCAGAGACGCCATTCAGGGTTCCAAATCCAAATTCAAGGATGTGGTGGACAGAGTACTGGATCAATTGCTGCAAAGGATGTCACAACATGTGCAAGTTCCCCCTCTCCCTGAATCATCTAAGAAGAAAAGATCAACTGCTGAAGGTAGTTCAAGTTCTAAGAATGAGCATGAAACTAAATTTGATTATCAAAGCATTCTTGGTCATCTTGAGCTCCCTGATATATCAATGCTTTGTACCTCTCTTCCTCAAGACCGAAGATATGAAGAAGATGAAATCATCTCACTGCCTGAGCCTGGTATGGTATTCTTGGATAATGAAGGGTTCTTAGGACTCTTCAGAAACCAAGAGATTCGCAAGGCCCCATCTTCTCTCATAAAGATCATGCTTTGGCGCTGCTGATCAGATACCCCTTTGATGAATCGTCAGAAGACGCTTTATGAGAATGAGTTACAAAGACGAAACGAGAATATCTCTCACTAGTTATAGATTTCTATTTCCTTTGTAATATTCCTTCAGTGTATAAGTACTTTACTTTTATTATTGTAATTTCATTTCCCTGTAATTTCTTCAGATTATATTTAATGAAATTCAATCAGAGTACTTTATTCCATCATAGTACTGAAAAGATCCCTGAAAACAGTAAAAGGGACAATGAACATAAGAGTTCTATTTTCTTTAAACTATATTTACTCACCGATTCTTCACTTTGAAGAATTCATCAATGAATGTACTTTAAGCTTATTTACTTATAAAAATTGGGCTTTCATATACTTATAAATGAAACTCAATTAGAATAGTAGACTAGCTGAAAAAGATTATACAGATTAGTACTTAGAAAATTTACTTCAAATTTTTCTTAAGTCCTTACTAATCTCTTAAAGCAATTTTCCTATGTTGCTTAATCATAATCAAATAGGGGGAGATTGTTGATCATAACTCCTCTTGATGATTTGAATATGATTCCTTTTGTATACTTAGTGAAATTTCATTGTATAAACTTCTGTTAATATTCAGCGATAGCACACGCTGATTACCATCAGCGATCGCTGAAGATCAAGGAACAACAAGCTTATCTCTGAAGTCCTGAAGATCAGCTATCACACCAGAAGACCATTCGGCGAAAGTCGAAGACCTTAGCTGAAGAGAGAGATAATCAGCTAAGTAAACTGAAGCGGTTCAGCGATAGCAGCGATTATCTAATCAAAGTGTGATGTCTTGTGAAGCCTCAGCGATACTGAAGATTCCTCCTTGAAGATTCAGAATCAACGATCAAATGAAGCTTCCTTAACAAGACAAAAGATTGATCTTATCCTCGATGCACAAAAATCAAAACCTAGAACCATGTCAGAAAAGGACGTACGATTTGTCTCTTATGTCCCCATCATATCTGATACGGTACTGTTCATATTCGGCTAAAAACATGGTTGTCTTATTAGCAAGGACAAGCTTCCTATCTAAGCTTGACATGTGGCATATACCTTTTGTCTTGCATTAAATGCAAACGGGTATAAATAAAATGAAGATATCTTCTTCATCTTAATGCATGCTTCCTTCTAGCCTAAACCCTCTTGATTTCTTTCTTCCTTCTTCTTGTGCATCAAACTTAGTGTTTCTTAGTTGCAATAGAATATGTTTTAAACTTGTTCTTATTCCGTTTGTAACTGTAAATTTGTTTATGTTATATAAACTCATTTAAAAACCAAAATCTGTGTGTTTGTATTCAACCCCCCTTCTACAAACTGTTTACTATTATTGAACTTTTGTAGACCCTTATTGGGACCAACAATAGTAAACCATAAGGACCAAAATCGTAGTTTACTCATTAATGTAATATTATAAAAATGGCTAAAAACATATGTTGCCATTTTGAGAATATTTGGATGGTGAATTTTATTATTTATCTAATTTTTAATTACCTTAATATTTTTGTGTTATTAATTGATTAAATGTTTTATTATTTTTGTAATTATTACAAATCAATATACCTCATTAATTATTTAATCGATTCAACCTTTCATATTCTTTATTTTGATTATTACGAGTCATTATATATAAATGAAATATTTATGACAATTTAATACATTTAAATATAAATGATAAAAAATTAATGAGAAAACTCGATCATATTTATATTTTTTTTCTCTCATTCTGATTTATTTTTAATTTAAACTCAACAAATCAATTTTCTAGACTTTTCATTTGTGTGAAATAATAGGATTGAAGAAATAAGGTATATCAAAAAAGGAAATAATTCTTTTGTGTACATTCAAAGGCTGCTTATTTTGGTCGTAGTTATCCCACATTTGTGAAAAGTTGAAATATTAGAATAAAAAATGTATAAAATAAGTGGATTGGATGATGTGGTATATATCATAAAAATTGAGTATGCTTAAACATTGAAATGTGATATCGTTTTGGTCTATCTCATGTTGGTAAGATGTTAAATTGTAAGAATGATGTGAGTATATATGGATAAGAGGATGTTTGTGTCATCTTATAGAATTAATAGTAATCCTATTTCTGTAGGGTAAGAGTTATTATAATAGTTAAAGAAGAGCTGATACATTTATGACAAAATCATAGAGTTGATATTAATCTTATTTTTATGGGGAAAAAGTTATTGTAATAACTTGCTATTGAAAATTTTAACACGATCTATCCTTGCATATTGATCAACTAATTTTGCATCTTTATAATATTTTTAATAACAGTGATATGATTATTGGACATGTCGCTTGAGTTTTAAATAATAAAATTATTATTGATGTATCACAAACTTATCGTAATAATAAACGATAATGAATACATGCAAGTTAATTACTTAAGAAAAATACTTTTCATTTATTATATTGTATTTCAATAATTATTAATTAAGGAATTACACTTGATTTTAGTTTGGTTCAATATCTACTTAAAAATTTATGGTCGTCGTGCAAAGCGCGGACCCATCACTAGTTTATCTAAATGTCACTATCTATCAAGTTCCGCCTCCCCAACTTGCGGACCTATAAAAAAAAAACAAGTTCAAACTACGTTAGCAAGTGATACTATCGTAATTGCGGATCTGGCCGTCGCTTGCAAATCTAGGTTGAGTTTGATTTTTTTTGTCTTTTTCCTGGGTCCACAAGTGGCTGAGGTGGTAATTGTGTAATACCTCTAAAATCTATATTAAATAAGTTTTGGGTGGGCTCAAATTAATTGGATGGGCTAGGGCTTGGTAGAAGAGGCCCAAGGTATTTATAGGTAATTAATTGGATGGAGCCTCCTCATTATCTTCATTTCTCTCAAATCAGTGAAGGTGTAGTGTGTGGTGCGTGGAGAATAAGAAAGGAGAAGAGAGGAGCAAGCATTCTTGGGGATAAAGCAATTGGAGATCATCAATTTCAGATATTTTTCCATCTCCTATATTAAGTAGTTCATCTTATATGGTGGGTAATGCAATGGTGATGTTAGAATGATAGATGCACTATTTTGTATTAAAGAGGAAAAGGTTGAGTTGTTCTAAGTTGATTTATATAACTATCACCATTGAATAAAGGATTTATGGTGTACACCAATGGAGTATTGGATTGAAATTTTAAATTCACTTCCATTGATGAACACTCATGAAATGGGTTTGGGAAATTGGTGGTAAATCTCCCAACACTAATGGTAATTAGTTTGGGATTGATTTAAGGATTTATATAATCATTATATGTGGTTATGCGGTTATAAGAAGTGGTATTTTGGAGTTTGATTGAGTTTTTGGGGCTGTTTCTTTATGCAGGGATGAACCAGGTCGGACAGTGAGTCCCGCGGGTAGAAGCCGCGACCCAAGCCGCGCAACTCACTGTTTTGACGTGAGTTCGTCCGTTTGGTTTCTCGTCTAAGGTCAGGGTTTGGACCATCAGATTAGGGATTTATCTTAAGTCTCTAATAGAAGTTTTTTTGGGGTATTGCATTGGGTTAACACCCATTTTATATTTTCAAATTTAGGCTCGGGACAAGGTGTGTCAAATTCAGGTGAGTTCCATATCCCTTAAAAATGCAATGTCTATAATACAAATGCTTACTTGTTGATTATGATCTTTTAAATTATCTCATTTATATGCAAAACTACAATGATCACTTTTATAAGCTTTGGGGGTCGATATGTGCACTATCTGTTTTAATTGGAGGTTTGTGGCAAGATCCTATTTATTACATCCTAGACCACTAGGGGTTTGTGGTTGTACAGATTTGGTCCTAAAGGACTGGTCTGTCGCTAGGGGTTTGCGATGGTGTTTGCCTTTGCCATATTTCTCCAATACGTATTTTCTTCCCACTTAGGAAATGGGTTAATTTGTCGGTAAACCGTTGCATGTTTTGATGATTTGTAAACTGCTGAAAATATTAACCGTTTTTTATGGGAATTCACTAGCCCTTTTGGTCTAACCCTCGTTTTTCAAAATAAAATATTTTCAGGTAGGTACGTTGCAGGGAGAGAGGATAAGGGAAAAAGCAAGATGTAGAGAGGCCTCCGATGAGCTAGTTTTCCGCGTTAGATTAGTAATTCAGCTTTTGACATTTTAGACTTTCCGCTACGTTTACTTATTGGTTGAGTTTTGTAATGAATTAATCCGTGGTTGATTAATCTAGTTATGTTTGAACTCTGCTTTTTTATCCTTTGTTGGTTTTAGATTTTAGGAAGTTACAACCTGATATCAGAGCCTTAGTTTAAGTGAATTAGGTAGCCGAGTGGCACCTAGTCTTAGACTGTAGGCTAGGAGTCACAGCCGAATTAGGAAATATTAGGGAAATCTCGACATGAATAGTAATAATGAGGTAGGGAGAGGACCCTTATGTGTAGTAAATTGGGAATTACACTTGGCCACCGTAATTGCGAGTTTACAGGTGCATGTGTGTGTTTGCATTACCTTATTATTTTTGAACTGTCATTTAAGTTAGATTTTGTTGTTCGTAGAAAGGATTCATGTTAGCTCGAGTTACGAGGAGCCGATCCGTACCTATTGCAAGGTCGGATTCATTTGAACACCGGGAGGATGAACCGGTGGATTTGGGAGGTGCGATGAGTGCACCAACTAGAGGAAGGGGTCGAGCTAGAGGACGTGGAAGAAGTGTGGGTTAAGCACCCATTCCTACGGATGGGGGAACTAGAGGTCGTGGTCGGGGACGTGGCCACGGAAGGAGAAGGCAAGCAAGTGCACCAGAGGTGTTGGTGCAAGAGAGCTCAGTAAGTGTACGAGGTCGGGGCCGTAGAAGAGGTCGAGGCCATGGCTCCACCCCAGCCTTTGTGACTCATGAGGCGTTTACTAATGAGTTGGGAAAGATTTAATTCGCACTTCAAACCTTGTTGACTCATCAAGATAAGTCGGGATCCGAGAGTCAAAGCAAGAGTAAAGATAGAGAGCACTCCGAGAATGCTAGCTTACCTAAGATGGTTGAGAGTGGTCATTCTTGGGAAACACCATTGGCACCTACTTCTTCCAAAACAATCAAGGGTTGTTACTACAAGACCTTTGCTACTTGCAAGCCACCGACTTATGATGGTGCATATGATCAGGTGTTAGCATTGCCTTTGGTACGAGAGATGGAATTGGCTTTTGAGACTTGCAAATGTGCCAATGAGGATAAAGTGACTTACTCAATCTCCATGTTGAAGGGGGAAGCGATCAACTGGTGGGATATTGAGGCTGGTGCTAAGGGGTCGTAAGCCGCTACAGATATGAGTTGGGAGAAATTTGTGCAAAGATTCAAGTTGCAATTTTGTCCTTTGACTTCGATGAAGCAACTTGAGAAAGAATTTTTAAAGCTAGAGCAAGGAAGTATATCGGTTAACAGTATGCGACAAAGTTCAATGAGAAGGCACGTTTTGCTACGGTGTATGTTCTGGATGAGGCTCGAAGGATTGATCGATTTATTTGGGGTTTGAATGCTAGTATTCGGGAATTGGTGACTAACCTTCCTCATTCTAGTTATCAGGAAGCCGTGGATGCGGGTAGGAAGACCGAGAGGGAGAAACTTCGTCAAGTGGATGAAAATGTGGGTGAGAAGCGGAAATGGGAAGGCGCGGGGACGGACTCTAAGAAGTCCAAATTTGTCAAAGCGGATCAAAGGGGAAGCCAAGGTGGGAATGGGAGACCCTGAAGGAAATGTTATCGGATTCATAGTGGGGAGTGCACGTCTGAGACTAGAGGTTGTTACCATTGCGGATCCATGGCGCACTATTCTCGAGAGTGTACGGCTTCAAGGAAGTGTTATTTGTGTGGGTCACCAGATCATATCAAGCCCGATTGTCCATAAATGAAGAAAGGGGGATCCAACTACACCGGGTATCGTCAGGGGGATAATGGGGCGGAGAAGAGGACCGAGCCGGCTAAGGCAAAGGGGAGAGCATTCCAGATGACTACAACTGAGGCAGAGGTGACTCCCGATTTGGTGACAGGTACATTCTTGGTAAACTCTTTACTTGCCAAGGTGTTGTTTGATTCGGGTGTTAGTTATTCTTTTGTGTCACCTTTATTTCCGAAATGTTTGGGAGTGAAAGCTAAGAGGATTGATCATGCTTAGAGGTTGAAACGACCAATGATGATTTAGTCTTTGTCAAAGATGTAATCGAGGGATGCACCATAGAAATAGAAGGGAACCGGTTGCCGTTGCAACTCCACCCCATTCCTATGGGAGAGTTTGATATAATTATAGGAATGGATTGGTTAGCCAGAAATGATGCCTATATCATGTGCAACAAGAAGTTGATCTATGTGAGCATACCGAATAAAGGGACGGTGGTGATTTATGGTAATCGTAGGGATCGGAAAACTAGTTTGATTTCTTTGGTGAAAGCCAATAGATGTATGAGGAAAAGATGCCGAGGTTTCTTAGTGTACGTAGTGGATGCTAAGAAGGAGAAAGGGAATGTGAATGATGTTCCAGTCGTAAGTGACTATCCCGAGGTGTGTCCGGAGGATTTGATGGGACTACCTCCGGATCGTCAGGTTGAGTTCCAGATAGATTTGGTACCGGGAGCAGCTCCTATAGCTAGAGCCCATATCGTTTAGCGCCGTCAGAAATGAAAGAGATGATGTCTCAACTGCAAGAATTGTTGGATAAAGGCTTTATCTGACCGAGCACTTCACCGTGGGGTGCACCAGTACTTTTTGTAAATAAAAAGGATGGAACTATGCGTATGTGCATAGATTATCGTGAGCTTAATAAGGTCAGAGTTAAGAACAAATATCCACTTCCGAGGATAGACGATTTGTTTGCTCAACTTCAAGGGGCAAACTATTTCTTGAAGATTGACCTTCGTTCGGGGTTCCATCAACTCAAGGTGCGGGGTGAAGATGTTGCTAAGACCGCGTTCCGAACTCGTTATGGACACTACGAGTTTCTAGTGATGCCTTTCGGTTTGACTAATTCCCCAACGACATTCATGGATTTAATGAATCAAGTTTGTCAACCATTATTGGATAAGTTTGTCATTGTGTTCATTGATGACATCCTTATCTACTCTTGATCGGAACAAGATCATGGGAAGCATCTTCATTTGATTTTGGATTTATTGAAGAAAGAGAAACTCTACGCAAAGTTCTCTAAATGTGAGTTTTGGCTACGTGAGCTGTAGTTTCTTGGGCATGTTGTTTCAAGCGAAGGAATAAAGGTTGATCCGTCAAAGATCGAAGCTATAAAAAATTGGGAACCGCATAGGACTCCATCAGAGGTAAGAAGTTTCTTGGGGTTGGCGGGCTACTACCGGAAGTTCATTAAAGACTTATCTCGGATAGCTACCCCACTAACCTCATTGACCAAGAAGAATGTCAAGTTTTCTTGGACGGAGGCTCAGGAAGAAGCATTCTGGGCTTTGAAGGAAAGATTGAGTAGTGCTCCAATATTAGCATTACCTGACGACGATGATGATTTAGTCGTGTATAGTGATGCGTTTAAACTGGGATTGGGGTGCGTCTTGATGCAACGTGGAAAGGTGATTGCCTATATGTCAAGACAACTTAAAGAACATGAAAGACATTATCCTACACACGATCTTGAATTAGCCGCTGTGGTGTTCGCTTTAAAGATATGGAGACATTACTTGTATGGGTCTAAGTGTTAGATTTTGATTGATCAAAAGAGTCTTCGTCATTTATTTGACTAGAAATAGCTCAATATGAGGCAAAGGGGATGGATGGAACTACTAACGGATTACGATTGCGAAATCGAATAACATCCGGGGAAGGCTAACGTGGTTGCAGATGCCTTGAGTAGAAAAGAAAGAGGTGAGACTTCAAAGGTTTTCGCCATGAAGACAGTAGTCAATTTCAACTTTCTTCATGAAATCAAGAACTGTCAGTTTGAGGCACTATAGCCGGAAAATCTCAAAAAGGAGAGAGGATGGTAGGGGTGGTATCTACCCTACAAGAAGACGAGCGGGGATTGAAGTGTTACAACAAGCGTGTTTGGGTTCCGAAATTCAGGGACATTCGTTAGAGATTGTTGGACGAGGCGCATAAAACGAAGTACTCTATCCATCCAGGTACGGATAAAATGTATAAGGATCTTCGACAATTTTGTTGGTGGTCGGGAATGAAGAAGGAGGGTGACATACTATGTAGAAAAATGTTTGACTTGTCTACAAGTGAAAGTGGAGCATCAAAAACCTTATGGTAAGCTACAACCATTGGATATACCGGTTTGGAAGTGGGATCATATCACTATGGACTTTGTGATAGGGTTGCCTAGATCTCCAAAAGGGTTTGATTCAATTTGGGTGATTGTGGATAGACTCACAAAGTCGGCACACTTTCTACCAATGCAGAAGACTTATTCCATGGAGAGATTAACAAAATTTTACATCGATAAAATTGTGACAAGGCACAGAGTACCTTTGTCTATTGTGTCGAACCGCGACACACGCCTTACGTCCATGTTTTGGACAAGTTTTCAGAAAGAGATGGGGTCTCAAGTCAAGCTCAGTACTGCGTATCATCCTCAAACGGATGGACAAAGCGAGCAGACTATTCAGATGTTAGAAGATATGTTGAGAGCATGTGCCATTGATTTTAGCAGATCGTCGGAGAGTCATCTACCGTTGATCGAGTTCGCTTACAATAACAACTATCATGCGAGTATCAAGGCAGAACCGTATGAGGTGTTGTATGGGAGGAAATACAGGACTCCTCTTTGTTGGAATGAAGTTGGGGAAAAGCAGTTGTCGAGGCCAGAAATTGTGCAAATGACGACCGATAAGATCGACCGAATCCGAGAAAGACTAAAAGCAGCTCAGGATCGACAAAAGAGCTACACCGACAAGAGAAGAAAATCTATTGAGTTTCATGTGGGAGATCTTGTGATGCTTAAGGTGTCACCTTGGAAAGGGGTAATGTGTTTTGGAAAGAAAGGGAAGTTAAGTCTGCGCTATATAGGACCATTACCCATAATTGAGCGGATCGGGGAAATTGTTTATCAATTGGAGTTACTGGAGAAGCTTCAAGGTATTCATAATACCTTTCATATCTTTAATATGAGAAAATGTTTAGCGGAGGCGGAAATGACTGTACCGTTACAAGAAGTACAGATTGATGGGAAGCTGAACGTTGTGGAAGAACCCGAGGCAATTGTTGATCGAAACATCAAAAGATTGAGGAACAAAGAAATTCCACTGGTAAAAGTGCAATGGCAATTTCACAAGGGACAAGACGCGACTTGGGAGTTAGAATCAAAGATGAAAGAGCTGTAACCGTATCTATTTGAAGAAGGAATTCCTGGGACAGAATTCTGTTAAGGTGGAGGTGTTGTAATACCCCTAATATCTGGGTGGGCTCTAATTAATTGGATGGGCTAGGGCTTGGTGGAAGAGGCCCAAGGTATTTATTGGTAATTAATTTGGATGGAACCTCCTTATTCTCTTCATTTCTCTCAAATCAGTGAAGGTGTAGTGTGTGGGTGCGTGGAGAATAAAAAAGGAGAAGAGAGCAGCAAACGTTCTTGGGGATAAAGCAATTAGAGATCATCAATTTCAGGTATTGTTCCATCTCCTCTATTAAGTAGTTCATCTTATATGGTGGGTAATGCAATGGTGATGTTAGAATGATAGATGCTCTATTTTGTATTAAAGAAGAAAGGATTGAGTTGTTCTAAGTTGAATTATATAACTATCACCATTGAATAAAGGATTTATTGAGTTGTTCTAAGTTGAATTATATAACTATCACCATTGAATAAAGGATTTTTGGTGTACACCAATGGAGTATTGGGGTTGAAATCCTAATTACACCTCCATTGATGAACACTCATGAAATTGGTTTGAGAAATTGGTGGGTAAATCTCCCAACACTAATGGTAAATAATTTGGTATTGATTTAAGGATTTAGATAATCATTATATGTGGTTATGAGGTTATAAGAATCAGTATTTTGGAGTTTTGGTTGAGTTTTTGGGGCTGTTTCTTTGTGCAGGGATGAACCAGGTCGGGCAGTGAGTCCCGCGGGTTACCCTCGCGGGTAGAAGCCGTGGCCCAAGCCGTGAGTTCGTCGTTTGATTTCTCGTCTAAAGTCAGGGTTTGGACCATCGGATTAGGGGGTTTATCTTAAGTCTCTAATAGAAGACTTTTAGGGGTATTGCATTGGGTTAACACCCATTTTATCTTTTCAAATATAGGCTTTCGGTTTGGAGTAATTAGCCGTTTAAGCTCGGGACAAGGTGTGTCCAATTCTGGTGAGTTCCCTATCCCTTAAAAATGCAATGTGTGTAATTCAAATGCTTACTTGTTGATTTTGGTCTTTTAAATTATTTCCTTTATATGCAAAACTATCATGATGACTTTTATAAGCTTTAGGGGTCGATATGCGCACTATCTGTTTTAATTGGAAGCTTGTGGCAATGTCCTATTTATTACATCCTAGACCACTAGGGGTTTGTGGTTATACGGATTTGGTCCTAAAGGATTGGTGTGTCGCTAGGGGTTTGCGATGGTGTTTGCCTTTGCCATATTTCTCCAATACGTATTTTGTTCCCGCTTAGAGAATGGGTTAATTTGTCGGTAAACCATTGCATGTTTTGATGATTTATAAACTGCTAAAAATGTTAACTGTTTTTATGGGAATCCACTAGGCCTTTTTGTCTAACCCTCGTTTTTCAAAATAAAATATTTTCAGACAGGTACGTTGTAGGGAGAGGGATAAGGGAAAGGGCAAGATGTAGAGAGACCTCCATGAGCTAGTTTTCCGTGTTAGATTTGTAATTCAGCTGTTGACATTTTAGACTTTCCGCTGCGTTTACTTATTGGTTGAGTTTTGTAATGAATTAATTCGTGGTTGATTAATCTAGTTATATCTGAACTCTGAATTTTTTTCCTTTGTTGGCTTTAGATTTTGGGATGCTATAAATTGCGTAGTTAGTGATTTTTTGGTAAATCAGAGAGAAGAATGATTAAGACAATTTGGGGGTGAAATTGATTATTTTGGCCAATTTCCTTTATTTTTAATTTACTACTAAATAGTTATCATATTCTTTTATATGATTTTCATTTGTTAATTTTTTTATAAAAAATTGTATATGTACAAAATGAGTGTTTTAAACTTGACGATAAGACCATGTTTGACAAACTAGTTGATAAGTTAACTGATTGCTAATAAGCTAGTTGATAACTTATAAGGTAGCTGATGAAAAAATCATGTTTGGTAAAACTAGCTGATAAAAATGTAAAATTACCAAAAAAGGTATTTTAAAAAATTAATTAATTACAATATTTTTAAATATAATTAAAACAAATAGTTAATAATATAATATATTAACTAATACAAACAAGATGGTAAAAAAAATATTGCTAAAATAATTTCAAATTGACTATTATATGTATTATAGTATTTAGATTTGTTAAAAACAAATTTTAGAAAAAGTATATTATTTATGATTTTAAATAACCATTACATATAATATGAATAAAAATAAAAATGGTCAACCTCATATATCATAATTAATTAATAATTAAAAAATATATATTTAATAATTAATTTAGAGATTTTACTAAAATTATTTAACGCAATTATATTATCAATGAAACAACATAAGAATAATTATAATTTTTATTACATAATTATTTTTATAGTTGTTATATTTGTATTTTGGTAACTTATTGAAAAATAATTTAAAAAATATGAAAATAAATGATATCATTAATAATCATTGTAATGAAATAATTAATAAATAATGTTAATGTTATGTCTATAATATTTTATCCGAGATCACAATTTTGAAGACATTAAGAGTCAAAGCTTAAATTCAACAATGTCAACATGATCTCAATTGTAGTCTACTTTTATGTAATAGTCAAGAGTATAAATACATGTAGTTAGTTACTTTGTAACAAGGACTTCACTTTCATATTCATATTCTAATACATATGTCTGAAGATTACATCATGTGTTCTAGATCTATATTGTTAGATTACATTGTTATCTGATTGTAAGTGGACACACAATTGCTATCAGAGCAGGAGATTGATAGATATTGGATTAGTTCATCAAGATTTTCAAGGTTTATGAAGAAAGTCAAGAAATAAGGTTTTTGATCGGATCTATGGGATGTTTGGTGTTTTGATCGAGTATTCTTGGTCCTTTAGACTCGATTTTATAGGGAAATCAGTTAGGATTAACAATTTTGGGTTTTACATAAATTTGGGTCGATTTTTGAAGAATTTCGTGGGGTTTTAAAGTTTTAAAAAAACTCACTGTTTTGGATCTGATTGTATAGATTTAGGCCGACTTAGGTATTTGTTGAAGAATTAAAAGTGTTAGATTTTGGATTTCCCACATCATATCCAAAATTTAGATCATCTGGACAAGATTTGGGGTTGAAATCGCACTTGGTGAAATTCATTCAAGAACTTCAAAGTTGTCGCACAGAACATCCTCAAAGTTATCGCACAGTACATCTTCAAAGTTATCATACAGTAAATCTTGAAAGGATAGGTTGTCGCACAACAAAGAGAGTTCATTGTGTAGTGTCGTGCGATACACTTGGATATCACATAAGTGTCACGCGGTACCTTACTGTTCATCGAATAGTTTCATAAAAAGTTTGGTTTATCGCATAAGAGGCTTGCAACAAGTTACTGTACATCAACAATATTGTGCGACAAAAAGGGTTATCGCACAAGTATTATGCAACAAGTTCCTGTTCATTGAGTAGTTTCATATGACAAATTAAAAAAAACCCTAGAATTTAAAAAAACTTGATTTTTCAAAGTTTGATTTTTTGAACTAGATTTCAGATTTTACATTCAAAAATAACTTTCAGAAATTGGCAAAAAAATATAATGTTTGACTTTTAGTTTGAATTTTTGAGAAAATTTTGATTTTTTCGACTTTTTGAACTATTTAAATTTCTTTGATCTACGATCATTCATTCAGGTAACGATGTTTTCTACAGTTTTTGATTA
This sequence comes from Silybum marianum, assembly GCA_036898165.1. Classification (NCBI taxonomy): domain Eukaryota; kingdom Viridiplantae; phylum Streptophyta; class Magnoliopsida; order Asterales; family Asteraceae; genus Silybum; species Silybum marianum. The sequence goes on along the minus strand of CM072530.1, from coordinate 36,086,230 downwards.
ACAAAAGAGTATTACTAATCTAAATGACAAGATTGCAGATTTGAAGATTAAGTTGAGAAAGAAATACGCAGATTATCTAAAAGCTCTATACAGAAAATACTCTGAATTATCCGAATTATGAATGAGCAAAAGGTACAGTAAAAAAGAATGACAAGTATCAAAATGAAAAGGAATTTTTGCAACAACGATTAGATGAACATTTTAAGCAATCCTGATCACACTTTGTTGATCCAAAACTCCTTTCAGTGATTTGAGTATGATTCCTCTCTATACTTAGTGAAAATTTCATGCATAAGTTATAGTTCAGGTTCAACGTTAGCACAAGCTGATTACACTCAACGATCGCTGAACATCAGGAACTCTAATCTTATCTTTGAAGATATGAAGAACAAGTCACACCACAAGTCTATTCAGCGACAGTCGAAGACCAAGCTGAAGATATAGATGAACAACTAGTGATCTGAAGCGGTTCAGTGATAGCAAAGCTCATCTAATCAGAAATGTGAAATCTTGTAAGGCCTCAGCAATACCTCAGTGACTTCATCCTTGAAGTCTCCGGTTCAGCGATCAAATGAAGCTTTCAACAAGATTATTGTTGATCTTATCGTCGATGCACAAAAGTCAAAACCTCAACACCTTGTCAGAAAAGGACGTACGGATTGTCTCTTGTGTCCCCATCAAATCTGATTTGGTACTGTTCATAGGTGGCTAAAAGCATGGCCATCCTATTAACCAAAGGACAAACATCCTCCACATGTTTGACACATGACATGTACCTTTTGCTTTGCATTAAATGCAAACGGGTATAAATAGATGGGAAACCATTTCCATCTTCATGCATGTTGCTTTCTCTCTCAAAACCTCTATTACTGTTTCTTTCTTTCCTTGTGCATCAACTTAGTGCTTTCTTTTGTTACAATAGAATAGGTTTTATACTTGTTTTTATTTCGCTTGTAACTGTAAATTTGTTTATTTATATAAACTAATTTAAAAAGGAAAATCTACTTGCGTTTTTATTCAACCCCCCCTTCTCCAAAATGTTCTATATCTTTGAACTCTTGTAGACCCCTTTGGGACCAACAGGCGGTATCAGAGCAGTGTTTTCTGCTTACTAATCTTTAAAACAACTTTTTATCAAGCTACTTGAACAGGATCTGTTCTATAGGCTCATACCTCTGTATTCTTGATTCTGACAGATAAATTTAATCTTTTTCTTAGTTTACAAACTTTAATTTACTTGTATTTGTAGAGGAGGTCCCAAGATCAATCCTTGTTTGATGCAAATAATTAAATTCTTTTACCTCTCATCTCTAACACAAACACCAACTACATAGATAATGGATCTTTAGCTAAACCTCCAAGATTTAGCCGTGATAATTTCCCTCTATGGAAAGAAAGAATGACTCTATTCCTAGAAGGGTCAGATCCTAAGATCCCCTATTATCTAGAGAATGGACCATTTGTTCCTACAGTCCTGGTACCTGCAGTACCTGCTACTGCTACCTCTCCAGCTATTCCTGAGAGACGAATTGTCAAAACTCCAATTCAATGGAGTGATGAAGATAAAAGAGAACCAGCTATTGATTCAAAAGCTAGATCTATAATTGTCATATCTCTTCCAGATGAAGTTTGTCACTCTGTGATGAAAATGAGAACATCTAAAACCATGTGGGACACTCTCTGTATTCAATACGAAGGAACTGATGAAGTTCAGATAACTCGTAGCATTAATTTGGTAAGACAATATGAAAGCTTTATGTTTATGAAAAATGAAACACTTTCTTAAATTCACCAAAGATTTAACTGTCTCTTGATTGACATGAAAACTGTCAACAGAGAGTACTCTAATGCTGAGATACTGACAAAATTTATGGAGGCACTAGCTGAACAATGGAAAGTGTATACTACATGTCTTAAGCTGTCAAAGAATATTGAAACTCTGTCTTTAAGTACTTTATATGGGATGTTACTAAATCATCAGCAATCTCAGTACTTTATATGGAATATTGAAATCATGTCAAAGAATATTGAAGCATCAAAAGTACCAAAAGTATTTCTTTGGCACTTGTCACCTTAGAGGCAGAACCTTCTTAACATGTCTCTTCTTCCATCACCTCTATCACTGAGTTAGATCAAGCTGACTCAGAAGAATTCACTGATGCTGACATCTCTGAATTTGATGACTCTCAAGGTCTTCTTACTAACAATTTCAGGAGATTTGCTAGAAAGAGTAAGTTTAGAAAAACACCGGCTATCACTGACTCTGATAAGTCGAAGACTCTTCCTGCTGATAAATCTTCAGCAATCTGTTATAATTGTCAGCGCAAGGGTCACTTCGCAAGTGAGTGTAAATCCAAAAAAGTCGATGCACCAACAACTTCTCAGATCTCTGATAAATCTAAATAGGAAAAATATTCTAAGTTAAAAGAGAAATATCAGACTATAAGAAATAACCATCGAAAAGGAAAAGGCCTTGTCGCTGAAGAGGCAGATTGGGATCAGGAAGACGATTTGGCAAATACCCCTTATGAATCTGCATCAGATGAAGAAGACATAGCTCTAATATGTCTTATGGCCAGAATTGAAGAAGCTGAAGAGGCATCTGACACATCTTCTTCAGAATCTCCATCAACACAAGTACTCATTCCTTCTAACTCCTCTATACCTGAAAATGATAGCTTGCCGGTTCTCGACTCTATGACTGTTGAATTTTACAATGTGTTGATCATAACTCCTCTCAGTGATTTGAATATGATTCCTCTTTTACACTTAGTGAAATTCCTTGTTTAAGTTTAAGTTCAAACTCAGCGATAAGCACACGCTGACTGTCATCAGCGATCGCTGAAGATCAAGGAACCTTAAGCTTAACTCTGAAGATCTGAAGATCAGCGATCACACCAAATGATCATTCAGCGAAAGTCAAAGACCAAGCTGAAGAAAGAGATAATCATCTACGTCACCTGAAGCGGTTCAGCGATACCAAAGATTATCTATCCAAGTGTGAAGTCTTGTGAAGCCTCGGCGATACTGAAAGTTCATCCTTGAAGATTCAGTCTCAGCGATCAAGTGAAGCTTCTCATACAAGATTAACGTTGACCTTATCCTCGATGCACAAAAGACAAACCCCATACTGTGTCAGAAACGGACGTACGAATTGTCTCTTATGTCCCCATCATATCTGATATGGTATTGTTCATATGCGGCCAAAAACATGGCTGTATTCTGAACAAAGGACAAGTCTCCTATGGATGCTTGCCACGTTGCACATACCTTTTGTCTTGCATTAAATGCAAACGGGTATAAATAAGATGAAGATATCTTCTTCATCTGAGTGCATGCTACCTTCTGTTTTAAACCTTCTATATTCCTTCTTACTTCTTTCTTGTGCATCAATCTTAGTGATTTCTTAGTTACAATAGAATAGAGTTAAACTTGTTCTAATTCCACTTGTAACTGTAAATTTGTTTATGCAATAAAAACTAATTTAAAAACCAAAAATATGTGTGTTTGTATTCAACCCCCCCCCCCCTTCTACAAACTGTTTCTATATCCAAGAACTCTTGTAGACTCCTTAGGGACCAACACAATGATCTAAATGGCAAGATCAAAGATGAACAAATAAACATTGATCTATCTGAACAACTAAAAAATTGCCAACTGAAAATCAAAGAACTTACTAAGATTGAAGAAGATAAGGACCAAATCTTTGTAAATCAGACCATAAATATTGAAAGACAACAAGCTATCACTGAGCGAGAAAAGGCCATCACTGATCTTAAGGATGAGAAAGCCACCATTGAAGGATGGTGTAAATCTTCTGATAAAATACAAGAAATCATAAATGCCGAGATTCCTGCTAAGGTCAAGAGTGGTCTTGGATATTCTTTTGACCAAGAAGAAACTGACCCGACCGTTCCATGCTGAAATTTGGAATGTTTGTTTCTTCTATCCTTGACCCCTCGTTTCAGAGTACCTCTATCATAGAGACAAGACCTTCTAAATCTATTCCCAAGGATTCAGGGAAAGTGACTAAAGACAAGTTCATTAATCAAGTTCCCAAGGACAAGAAACTCCCTTCATTGAAGAAAAATCCTTCTTTTCTCTAAGTAAGTCAACCTTCTAAATCCAAGAAGAAGGGCCCTGATTTCTCTCAGAGACCAACTCCTCGGGTTAAGATTGATTTGACTCTAAGCCTGAGAAGCCAGTGGTTCCACCCAGGTCTATGGAAAAGGGAATTCTTTGATCATTTCCTGAAAACATGACCTCCACTTAACATGATTTTAGTTCAAAACCTATTTTCAAATATAGGAAGTGCGATCATTGTGGTGAGACTACCCACATTGCTAGCAAATGTCCAAATGCCATAAAGCTGAAAAATTATCTCATGGAAAGAAAGTTGCCCAAGCTGTGAAATCAGCAAAGGGTAAAACTGTCAAAGTTGATAAAACAATTAAGTCAGGGTAAACCATGAAGGATAATGTTTTAGCGAGTACCTCCTCTAGTTCTCCTGTTACTTCCACTGACAAATGCAGGACCCATAGTAATATGGGTACCTATGAAAAATTGATCCCTTTTTTTTTGCAGAGTGCTAAAGGTATCTGGTATCTAGATAGTGGATGCTCAAGGCACATGACAGGCAGAAAATCTCTGCTCCCTGAATATAAGGAGGAAAATGGTCCTTCAGTGACCTTTGGTGGAAATGGCAAAGGATACACCAGTGGTTATGGTTCTATCCAACGGAGAAACCTTCTTCTCTCGAGTTGCATATGTTGAAGGAGTAAAGCACAATTTATTAAGCGTTTGACCTGTGATAAAGACTTTAAAGTGATGTTCACAAAGACTAGGTGTGCGGTCACTGACAAAAATGACATGCTTGCTTTAAAAGGCAAAAGATCAGAGAACGTATATGTCATCAATATGAACAACACTCACTCTAACAATGTGTGCTTTCCATCAAGAGCCTCCTCTGATGTCAACTGGCTTTGGCATAAGAGACTCTCTCATCTTAACTTCAAAATGATAAATGATTTATCAAGAAAGGAACTTGTCAGAGGCCTACCTAAACATGGCTTTGCAAAGGAATCTCTTTGCTCAGCATGTGAAAAAGGCAAGTTGACAAGGGCCATGTTCAAATCTAAGCAAGTATCCTCAATAACCACTCCTGTTCACCTACTCTATATGGATCTTTTTGGACCTGTTAATGTCCAATCCATATCAGGAAAGAAGTATACTCTTGTTATAGTCGATGAATATTCCAGATATACTTGGGTATTCTTTCTACGATCGAAGAGTGATACCCCTGATGAAATAATTTCTTTTATCAAGAAGATTGAGTTGCTGAATAATGTTCCAGTTCGTTCCATAAGAAGTGATCATGGTACTGAATTAAAAAACAGTACCCTGGTAAATTTCTTTGAAGAAAAAGGTGTTATAATTTCTTTTCAGTAAGGACTCCTCAGCAAAATGGTGTTGCTGAAAGAAGAAATTGAACTGTTATTGAATTTGCTCGCTCAATGCTCAGCGAATCTCATCTCCCAACTCAGTTCTAGGCTGAAGCAGTCAATATTGTCTGTTACACTCAGAATCGATCCCTGATTGTAAAAAGTTTCAAGAAAAATATGCTTATGAATTATTTCATGAGAAGACCCCCTCATAAAAGCACTTGCATATCTTCGAATGTAATTGTTACATCCTGAATGACAGAGATCATTTTGGAAAGTTCGATCCCAAAGCTGATGATGGTATATTTCTTGGATACTCCTCTGTATCCAAGGCATTCAGGGTCTTTAATAAAAGAAGACAAGATGTAGAAGAAACCTTTAATGTCAACTTTGATGAATCGCGTCCTTCAAATTCCACTTCTATCCCTGATGAAGATGAAGAACTGAACAACTGGATGAAATCTCGTTATGGGGAACCTGAATCTTATTTCAGTACACATCCTGTCACTGAAAATAATGATGATGATGTTCTTGTTCTTATTCCCACATCGCTGAATAGTAACAATTCATCATAAGGGATGAATGTTACTCCATTAAATCAGATTCCTCGATCCAGTCCCTCTATCGGTAATTCTTCAGTGAATAATCAAGCATCTTCCTCTTCTCTAGGAATGAAATTCCCTCAGGACCTCCTCCTGAGACGATTAGAGAAAGTGAAGAACGTCACGCTGATCTATCTTCTTCAACTCCTGAACATAGATGGACCCAAGATCATCCAATCGATCAAATAATTGGTAATCTCTGTATAGGCGTTCAGACAAGAAGAAGTATGGCTAACATATGTCTATATGTAAACTTTATTTCTGTTATAGAACCCAAGAAGATCGATGAAGCTATCCTTGATCAAGATTGGATTATTGCCATGCAAGAAGAACTCTCTGAGTTTAAGAGAAACAAAGTTTGGAAGCTTGTTCCCAGAACCTCTGACAAAACCGTTATAGGCACCAAGTGGGTGTTTCATAACAAGTTAGATGAAAACGACAATGTAACCCGCAATAAGGCTCGACTTGTTGCTCAGGGATACAGACAAGAGGAAGGGATAGACTATGATGAATTTTTTTCTCCAGTAGCAAGGTTAGAAGCAATCAGATTTTTCCTAGCCTTCGCTGCCCACAAAAATTTCTAAGTCTATCAGATGGACGTCAAGAGTTCCTTCATGAACGACAAGTTGAAGGAAGAAGTATATGTCGAACAACCTCTTGGCTTTGCTGATGCAATACATTCAAAATACGTCTATAAGCTAGATAAGGCACTCTAAAGGTTGAAACATGCTCCCCGTGCATGGTATGACACTCTCTCTAAATACCTTCTCGCTGAAAAGTTTGTTCGTGGTAAGATTGATCAAACCCTCTTTCTTAGAAAACGTAAGGGACATATCATTCTTGCTCAGATATATGTAGATGACATTATCTTTGATTCCACGAATCCCAAACTTTTTACTCGTTTTGCCAAACGTATGAAAAAGGAATATAAAATGAGTATGATGGGTGAACTCACATATTTTCTTAGTCTTCAAGTAAAACAATTTGAAAAAGGCATCTTCATTTGTCAAAACAAATATGTTAAAGATATGCTAAAGAAATTTGATTTAGCTCAAAGTTCTTCAATGGAAACTCCTATGGCACCTGCTCTGACTTTAAATAAGGACCCTGATGGTAAACCTGTTAATGTCACTGCTTATAGAGGAATGATAGGATCCTTACTTTATCTAACTTCTAGTAGGCCTGATATCATGTACGCCACCTGCTTATGTGCTAGATATCAATTCGAACCCAAAGAATCCCATCTTATCCCTGTAAAGCGAATCTTCAGGTATCTGAAAGGGACACCTAATCTTGGTCTCTGGTATCCCAGAGACTCAGGGTTCAATCTAATGGGTTATTCAGATAGTGATTTTGCAGGGTGCAAAATTGATAGGAAAAGCACCACTAGTGGGTGTCAGCTTATTGGTGGAAAGTTGATCAGTTGGACGAGTAAAAAGCAAAATTCAATATCCACATCAATTGCTGAAGCTGAATATGTCACAGCAGGGAGTTGTTGTGCCCAAATTCTTTGGATGAGAAATCAGCTCGCTGATTATGATATTTAGCCATAAAAAATTCCTATATATTGTGACAGCACTAGTGCTATCGCAATGGCAAACAACCCTGTACTTCACTCTAAGACCAAACACATCGAGATCAGATATCATTTTATCAGAGATCACATTATGAATGGTGAAATTGAACTTCTTGTAAGAACAAGGCAAGCTAAGTGAAGTCATTCAGAACTGGCAAGCAACCAGAAGCACTAGACCAATAAGCTAGATCTCCCTACGGGGCATTGCACGTTTAGCCAGACTGCTCCGCTCGTGCTTCTCCTTGCGTCTTGCACTAGAACAGGGAAATCGTTTATCCCCACTGATTTTCAGCTCGCTGATCTTTTCCCAAAACCTCTTGAAGAATCAAGATTTAATCAACGAAGTAGGAATGTTAAACATGGAAGAATAACTTCTTCAGTGATTTACACTTTCAGTGATTATAAAAATGAATTTCAAATTCTTCAGTCATTCGTTGAACTCTAAAAAGATATCACTCAGGTATGACTTCGAATCTCTTATACTCTCTAAATGTCTTTCTATTCAGGGAATGAATTTTAAAAAGAAAACTCATCTCTGAGAATACTTTTGTTCTTAATGATAGGAGGAATTTAAGATAATGATTAACATTGTTTTAATGATAATCGTTTTATTTTTCGAAACGGACACGTCAGAACGTTTTCTGAGACACGACAACCTCAACGTCTCTTATCCAATCAAACCGTAGGAACGTGTCGTAGGTCATTATTACCTTTTTTCTCAAAAAGCTAAAACCGTCGATTCATCCTTCTCTCCTCCGTATCGTCTCCTCCTATATAAAGTGAAATCTACTTGATTTCACTCTTTACGCGCTCAAAACTTTCAATAAGCAAGAAACGCTCTTGAATCTTCAAAGCTTTCTGAAGAACACCAAGAACACGCATTTGTGTGTTTTTTCTCCGGTCTTAACTTTCAAGGTTTGATCTAATCCTTTCTTCTCTAAAAACAACAAGAATGTTTTTTACTTCATGCTTAAATCTTTTATAACATCTTGTTATAAAGATTTCTTCTTCAAATCTGGATTAAAACCAAAAACTCCTAAACTTGTTCTAAGTCTTTTCTTTTTAGAACAGAAGAATTGTTGGAAAGTTTAATCCAAGTTTCGTTTCAAAAAACCCTCTAATACTCGTTTTTGGTATACTTTCTTTACCAAAATCACTAATATTTGGTTTACCTGTTTAAAATTTCTTTTTAAAACTCAACCAAATAACAAGTATTTTGATTTTGTTCATCAAAACACATGTTTTCAATATACTTTCTATTTGGTAACCTTTGTACCAAAAATACTCTGGTTTATACATATTTTTTGTATTAAGCCATGATTTTTCTATTCGGTGTTCCCATTTTTGAAAAAGAAATGGCAGCTCTAAGCAACATCTCTCAATCTGAAACTGAAGTCTTCCCTGTCACTACCTCACCAGAGGCCAGCTTTCCTCCTGAACAAGCTATGGTGAAACCAAGCAACTATGTTGCTATCACTAACCTCCTGCTGAACGTGCTTATCAGAGGGATGGTGCCTGCTTCATCAAGCACTGCCCACTGAAGTATGCTTTCATCCATGTCCCTGTTGGAATTACTACTCATCTTCAACAATACTGGCACACTGTTCACTGCATTACCCTCACCAATAAGAAAGGAAGAAAGCTCCCTGCCATTCAGTTCACTACTGCCCTTGGCACCATCGCTATCACCTCTGGAGTGATAAGGAACGCTCTCCGTCTTCCAACTAAGGAGGATAATGAAAAATGGGTTGCTGCTCCAACAATTGAGGAGATTCAGGCTTTCCTTGATGCCACTTGCTATGTTTGGCCAGTTGACAAAGAGGCGAAGCAGATCATCAAGTCCATCACTAAGGTGGAAAAGAAGCGCATGCCAGCGAGATGACAATATATTTGGACACACGTTATTCAGTGCTTAAGCTCCAAATTTGGCTCCCAGGATCAGGCTAGGAAGCCCTCCCAAGAGATGGCGGTCGCTCTCTGCACTGGTCAAAAGCTGAACTTCGCTGAATATATATTCAGCGAATTGTACAACCGGGTTGAATACTAGAAGAGGGAAAAAGCTATTGCTTTCCCCAGGTTCGCTGCCATTCTCTTCGAAGCAATCTATGAGGGATACCCCACTGAGGGAAACCAAAATTTCTCTCAAATTGGGAAGAAGGTTCTCGAGGTGGATGAAAAAGATGGAGATGCTCCCTACACTCCATACATGTTGCAGGTAATTCAGGGTGTTGCTGCTGAATCAACCATCTCTATCTCTCAGGTAGGTGCCATGCCTACGTCACTGCCAATCCCCTCAGTGACTAACCAAGGCATTTCTCCTCTAGCTGAAAAGCGAAAACAACCAACCGATGGACACAAAAAGTCTATCACCCTAAAGCCAGCTTCCAAAAAATTCAAGAACAGTGTCACTCAATCAAGCACTCTCTCTGATTTCAGGATTCTACCTACCTTCTCTACAACAACCCTCTCCACAGCCACGACAAAAGCTTCTGCTTCTGTTGCCGCTTCATCAGCTCTACCTCCTTTTTTCAGAGACCTCGGTCCCTAAAAATGTTATAGTCAGCCATGCTGAGGCTGTCTCAGGTATCACTTGCACTGCCTTCTCATCCTCTTCTATCTCTTTTTCTTTGGTCCTCACATCAATCTATGATTCAGAAAGCTGCACCATGCTGAATGAGAGAATTACATTGTTCCTTTTTTCCGGGATTTTGGCTACCTATAGGCGAATTAGACTTTTCACCATGGCCTGCCAAAAGTAGAATTGGGGGAGGCTTTGGAACCAGATTTGTAAAAAAAGGAAAGGCTCGAAAGACCTACTTGACAAGTTGAGCAACATACTATTCAGACATCAGTTTTGTTTCGACAATCTGATCTCTGGAAAGCAACGTGCACATGACCTGGAAATGCTTCTCTTAAGCATTCTCAGAGACAAATAAATGATCCTCAGGACGCTACCGTAGCATGTAACATCCATAAGAGTAATCCTTCGGATACTCACAAGGCACCCATGTGTAAACACTTTACCTACCCACTTCTTTCTGCTAACCCTGAGCTCTTTTTGGCTTGTCTTTCTTTGTTATCTACAGGTGTAAATGCACCTCTGTTTACTTCAGCAACCGCAGTCGCCTTCACCACCATCACCACTTGGATCAGCACCCCCACCACTTCCAAGGCAAACAAAGCTGCTGATCCCAAGGAGATAAAGAAGGAAAAAGCTCTTCCTAACTTTCCTTCTCTGCCTATGGATGTGCCCCAGATTATTCTACCTCCTCCCTCATTCCCATCGATTGATTACCTGGTGAATGAATGTGCACTCACAAGGCACCGGGTAGACGCTCTGTGCTTTGCCTCAGAAAAGATCTTCAAGCAGGTGGTAGGGGTCCCTGGCATGAAGACTACTATTATCAATATCTCCACTGATCTGGCAACAGTGAGAGATGACCAATGCTCCATTGAGCGAAAGGTAAAAGCTCTCTCTCAGCAAGCTGAAAGTCAAGCCAAGGCTATTGCTGAAATACAACAAAATCAAGCAAAGATTATGCGCCTTGTTAAAGGCATGTCAGAGAAAGCCCCTTCATTCTCTGAAGCAGACAGGTCTCAGTTGGGTTTGATCGCTCAAACTAAAACTTCTCAGGCATCAACCCTCTCCTCTCTCGATTCGAAAGTGCACACTCTCTTAATGCACACTCTACCTATAAATAACAAAGAGAGGGAGAAGTTCGTCCAAGAGCTCGCTGAACAGCTCATGAAACAACCACCTCCGCAACCTTATCAACAACCACCCATCCCTGAAGCTGTAGCAGGTGATGAAGATGATGAAGAAGAGGAAGATGAAGATGACGATGAACCTGAAAACATTGCTCATCATTCCCTCAAGGATGATAATGATGATGATGATGATGATGATGATGATGTCGATGGTTTCTGGACTATTCATAGACCACGAATGATACCATTAGGGGGAGTCGCTCATAGAAGCCCTTTGGGGGACAGGGAAAATCCTGAAAAGGATCAACCTAGACCCTCAGAGAAAGATAAAGAAGTAGTAGATTTTGATTCTACTCCTTTAAATTTAGAGGGGGAGCTCAATACTGAGGTATGCCTTCCTATCGTCATTTATATCCCTCTTTCTGAAGCTCAATCTCATCCCCAAACTTTTGTTGCTGATGAACCTCTCTCCTCTTCTCCTCTCAGTAATCCCTGTTCCCCAAAGGGTTCTTCATTCTTGAATGAACCTTCTTCTGAAGATCAGTTCCTGTACATATTTGATACTGAATCTGAAGAAGAAGAAGGCATTGTCCAAAGGCGTGTACATAAACAAATAATAAGGGAGCCTGAAGAAAGAAAGAAGAATAAATTTCATCAGAGCCTGGAAGCAACCAGAGTCCAAATTCCTCCTCGTTCATCTGACCTAGAAGCCCTTGTACCAATCAGGGTGATTGATGATTTCTCTTTTTTCTCCAATAAAGAAAGAGCAGATGCCCTCGAAGCTCAAAGACTTAGAGACGAGAAGACGAAAAAAACTGAAGAAGACCTAAGGATTGCAAGAGAAATGTTCAGAGAGGAGATGCTAAGAGATGAAGCGACCAAGAGGCAAAATGAAGAAAGTTTAAAGGTCGCTGAAGCTCTAGCACAAAAGGAACTTACAAGGGACAACCTGAATGTAAATCCAATTACAACTCAAAAGAAAATTCTACATGCTCCGAATAAAGAAACTCAGGAACAATGGAACAATGAACTTAAATGGTGTACTGAAAGAAACATGTATGTATGATTCAACCATCACTCGTGCTACTATCGAAGGACACACATCCAAAAAGAAGGGTCTGAAGGTATTTGTACGAATGTACAGGCATTCAAGGAGTGAACGAGAAGAAGCCAAGTTTCTGAAGTTTTACGGATACTCTGAATGGCTGGAAATCAAAGACTTCATTCAGAAATCAAAGTCCAAATTCAAAGATAATGTAGAAAGAATTCTTGATCAGCTATTGCAAAGGATGTCACAACACGTCCAAGTTCCTCATCTCCCTGAGCAAACCAAAATAAGAAAGTCTAAATCAGATGCTGAAGAAGGCCCATTGTTCAGAAACGAACATGAGACCAAATTCAACTACGAAAGCGTCCTTGGTCATCTTGAGATCCCTGATATCTCAATACTTAATACCTCTCTTCCTGAAGCCAGACGATTCATTGAGCATGAAATCATTACGCTTCCTGAAGTAGGTATGCTCTTTCTTGATAACCAAGGGTTATTAAGGTTTCTCAGAAATAAAGAGATCAGAAAGGCTTCATAAAAACTCATCAAGATAATTACTACAGCTGTTGGTCTACTAATGACCCTGTACTAATTCAGAAGAAGATCTATGAGAATGAGCTACGAAGAAGAAAAGAGAAACTCTCTGACTAGTCATTAGTTTCTTTTCCTTTGTAACATTTTTCAGTGTATTGTACTGTACTCTATTATTGTAATTTCAGTTTCATGTAATTCTTCAGATTATCCTTTAAATGAAATTCAATGAAGTACTCTACTCCATCAGTGTACTAAAAAGATTCCAGAAAATAGTAAATGGGACAATGAACATAAGAGTTCTATTTTCGTTAAAACAACCTTACTCACTGATATTACACTCTGTAATTAAATCAGTGAATGAACTTTATAGCTGTTAAACTTGTAAAATTGTGATTTCATATCCTTATAAATGAAACTCAATTCAAAAAGTAGATTAGCTGAAAAAGATCTCACAGATTAGTACTTGGAAATCTTTACCTTAAAATATACTTGTGTTTGTTTCTTTTCGATTAAAAATCTATTCTTGGATTACCACGAGTAATATTTTCTTGAAAAAGTTATTTCCATTTCTCATACATTGTTGCATCTTCGGTGGAAATACACTCGTTTAATATTCTTTCATTTTTTGTGTTTAATTCATTTCAATGATTCAATTCTTATCGAAATAATAATTGTGACTTGTTCTTCACAATTAATCTCAATAATCATTGAATATTCATTTTATTAAACACTATGCTCAATGAGTCAATCTATTTAGCGTTCGTATTTGTTTCATTGACATTCCTAAATAGAACATTCATGTTTTAGTTTCTAAACAATTCAGTTTAGAACCTGTGCTATGTATGCTTAGCTTCTAAACAAATCAGTTTAGAACCTGTACTACATATGTTTGACTTCTAAACAATTCCGTTTGGAACTCGGAGTTACATGATATGGTCCTTACAACATCAATATTTCAGCATAGGATATTTTTTTTTCATGTGTGATAGAATTTTTAGAAGTTTCTATGGTCAATCCAGAACCGAAAAGACTAACCCAAGAAACATACCCCAAGGCTAGTCATCAGTAAGGGTCTAGATGATAGTTGAGTTTCTTGATCATTGGGATGATCTTGAAAAGGGGTGTGTTTAGATAAAATGAAAATGAGAGGGAATTTGAAGGGGTAGCGTCTTAAGCTGAAAAGATTATTTCTGGATTTACAATCATTATCAAATGTGATTGAATACGAGACTAAAATGAGGGAGACTTAGTTGAAAATTTTGCGAGATGAGTGCTAGTGAGCTAAAAGAATATGGTGAGTGTGAGACAGGATCAAAAGAATAAAAAGAGCCTCACCAAACCGTGTCAGTAAACCGAGTTGCCACATAATCTATTCATTCTCAGTCTTTGGAGATGAATAGTGAAAAAGACATGGACCTAGTGTCGACTACTCGTGTCACTCCACCTAGCCACTCAAGTATCTCACAAAAGATATTTGTTTCATATATCACGAAGAATGAGCATATCTGCTATCTTTCTTCACTCGGAAGATTAAGATATTGAAAAAGGAAGACATACCTCCAGTATCTGACCTTCGTATTCAATGCACATCGAGTCTGTGAAATATATCTTCACATTTTGAGCCTTAAAAGTAGAATATAATACTTACTCATTTCTACACATTCACGAGTCTTCGTGATTCTAGAGGCATTAGAAGCCTGAAGTAGACATAGTATCTCTGCTATATTTTTGCCTTGGTTGGCAAGCTCCTTCTCCACGCTATCGATGCATTTGCGCATCTGAGTCACTGTAAACGTGTTTTGAGCGATAGCATTGCTCATAGTTGTCTTAAGAGAGGCAACTTCAGATTTGATGCCGACACAACATTCTTCAGGGCAGGGGTCCCGGACACCCTGGTGTATATATGCTTAGCAGAGAGCTGAAGAATATCGGTCTTGTGGTTGATGTGGGCAGCCTCTTGAACAAGGTGATCCAGAGCTGGAATATGGATTGTCGCTGTTGGAGGAGGCAGAGAGATGACGGGTGGTTTCTGAAGGCTGGGAAGAGAAGTTGTTCCCTGAACCTTCTCTTGCTTTATCTTCTTTAGCTACTCCACCCTGAGGGTAGGAGACTTTAGAGTAGATGTAGCGGAGACACCCATCGATGTTTTAGTAATAGTGGCAAAGGTGGTGGTAGGTGCACCAGAGATACAGGTAACACAGATAAATGAGCCAAAAGGAGCTCAAGGTTAGAAGAAAGAAGTTGGAAGTTTGTAGATTTTTGCAAGGGTTCCTTGAGAGTATTTGCAGGATTACTCTCAGGGTTGGAACTTGCTACGGTTGTGTCCTAAGGATCACAAGCCTGTCTCTGAGAATGTTTAAGAGAAACATTCTCAGGTCCTATGCACGTGACTTTCCAATCTTCAGATTGTCGAAACAAAACTAATAATTGGATAGCACATTGTTCAACCTCTTCATGGGCTGATGTGTGGACCAAAGAAGGATAGGTAGAAGGAGAAAAGAAGGCAGTGATAGTAATACCTGTACCAGCTTTAGCGTAGCTAGTGCCTAAGTTTTCAATGATCGAAGTCCCTGAAACAGGTAGTGATGATAAAGTGGCAACGAACATAGAAGCCGTTGTCATGGTGGAGGAGAGAGGAGGCGTTGGTACGATGTCAAAATCAGAGAGAGTCGTCTATGGAGGGACGCTCTTCTTTAGCTTCTTTGATGCTGGCTTATGAGCGACAAACTTTTTTATGTCCCTTGTTGGCTGGTTGTTTCCTTTTGTGGGGAGAGGAGGGAGTGTCCAGGTTGATCACTAATGGGTTGGTCAGTGATCTAGATATACTCTCTGCCTGAATGGTAGGAATAGGGGTGCCTTCCAAGGCAGGTTCCCATATGATATCCAACATATATTGGAGGTAGGGAGCGTCTTCGTGCTTTTCATCAATCTGCAAGGACTTCTTCCCAATCGGAGAGAATTTCTGATTTCTCTCAGTGGGGTAGTCTTCGTACAAGAATTCCAGGATTGTTGCGACAAACCTGGGGAAAGGGATTGTCTTTTCCCCTTTTGAAGCCTTGACCCAGTTGTATAGCTCACTGAAGATGTACTTAGCGTAGTTCAGCTTACGGCCATAGCAAAGAGAGAAGGTCATCTACAGGAATTGTTTGCTGGGCTGGTCTTGAGATCCAGTCTTAGTGCCTGAGCACTGAGTGACATGAGTGAAAATATATTGCCACCTCGCTGGCAATCTCTTATTCTCGATCTTGGTGATCTCCTTGCTGACCACCATGGTTTCCTCATCAATTAGCCAATTGTAACCAATGATGTTAAGAAAGTCCTTAATTTCATCTTTGGAGGGTGCAGAGATCTGTTGTTGATTCTTCCCTCAGAATGGAAGATGAAGAGCAGCCCTGATCATGCAAGTAGTAATTGCGACGGTCCCCATGCTGATGGTGAATTCAATGGCAGGGAGCTTGTTGCCTTTTTTAGTGGTTACCTGGGTGCAATGAGCGGTATACCAGAATTGTTGGAGATGAGAGGTGATTCCAACTGGGACGTGAGTGAAAGCGTAGTTCAGCGGGTATTTCTGGATGAAGCGAGTACCATCATTGAAGTAAGATTGTTCAACAGGGATATCTATTAGAGCAACATAGTTGCTGGGTTTGACGAGTCCTTATTCAGGGGTGAAGGTGGCTTCTGGTGCAGCAATGAACTTTGTGATGGGGAGAACTTCTTTAGCAGAAGGGTGTTGGTGTTCTTTCTTGAGGATGTCATTGCTGTTTCACAGATAGGAACACCAAATAGAAAAATCATGGCTTAATATACAAAAAATGTATAAACCAGAGATTTTGGTACAAAGAATACCAAAGAAATGATAAAAACAAGTGTTTTGATGAACAAAGTCAAAATACTTGTTATTTGGCATATTTTAGAAAAACGTTTGATCAACGTTTTAATTTAAAAGAACACCAAAGTGTTTATGTTAGGTAAAAAAGTATACCATAAACAGATTTTTGAAAAGATTTAGATGAAGTTTTGGATCAAAAAGACCAAAATGTCTTTTGTTCTAAGAAAGAAACTTAAAACACGTTTTAATGATTTTGAGTTTTTTGACAATTTGTTGAACACAAAACATACAACAAAACTTTATAACAAGATGTTATAAAAGATGGGTAGAAATTTTAAACAACATTTAAGTTGTTATGTAGGCAAAAAAAAAACCTTGAAAAAGTAAGAATAAGAAAAACGCACAAGTGCGTGTTCTTGGTGGTTGCAGAGAAAATTCAAATGCTTTACTTGCTTAGAAATATTTGAGCGCGTAAAGAATGAAAAGGAAAACAATTTTCCTTATATAGGTGGATGAGAGAGAAAGAGGAGAGAGAAGGAGACTAAACGACGATTTTAGCTTTTTTCGAAAAAGGTAATGATGACCTATTGCACGTTCGTAGGGTTTGATGGGATAGGAAATGTTAAGGTCCGTCGTGTGTCAGAAAAAGATCTGAAGTGACCTTTTTGTAAAAATAATAAGATTGTCATTTAAATAATAAATGTTAATTATTATCTATTAAAATCCTCATCATTTGCCATAAAAGGATTGTCAATGATGGGTTTTCTCTTTTGAGAACCATTTTCTGAATAAAAGGACATTCAGAGAGTGTAAAGAACAGAAGTTCATACCTTATAAGATATTTGTCACTGAGTCAAAGTTCAAAGTATGACTAATGAATTTGAAAATTACTTAAGTATTCACTGAATGATGTTTAGTCACTTAAAACTTTATTCCTCAGCATTTAACACACCAAGTTCGCTGATTAACAAATTAAATTTAGTTTCGTAAAGAGGTTTAAAAATATCAGGGAGTTGATATTCAGTGGGTATGAAGTGAAGTTCAATTTCACCATTCATAACATGATCTCTGATAAATTGATATCTCATCTTAATATGCTTGGTTTTCGAGTGAAGTACATGATTGTTAGCTATAACAATAGCACTTGTGCTATCACAGTAGATAGGGATTTTGGATAACTTAATATCATAGTCTCTGAGTTGTTTCCTCATCCAAAGGATTTGGGCACAACAACTTCCAACGGCTACATATTCAACTTCAGCAGTTGACGTGGACACTGAGTTTTGTTTTTTTACTTCTCCAACTTACCAACTTTGCACCTAGAAGTTGACAACCTCCAGTGGTGCTCTTCCTATCAATTTTACATCTTGCAAAGTCACTATCTGAGAAACCAATTAGCTTGAATCCTGAGCCTTTGGGGTACCAAAGGCCAAGACTAGGAGTTCTTTTCAGATATTTGAAGATTCGCTTTACAGCGATCAGATGGATTCCTTGGGTTCAGCTTGATATCTTGCACAGAGACAAGTAGAATACATGATATTAGGTCGGCTAGCTGTGAGACACAGCAGAGAGCCAATCATTCCTCTATAGGCAGTGACGTTAACAGGTTTCCCATTGGGATCCTTGTGCAGAGTTAGAGGAGGGGCCATATGAGTCTTCATTGCTGAACTTTAAGTCATTTCGAATTTCTTCAGCATATCCTTAACATACTTTCTTTGACATATAAATATGCATTTCTCAGATTGCTTAATCTGTAGACCAAGAAAATATGTTAGTTCACCCATCATACTCATTTTATATTCTTTCTTCATACGTTTAGCAAAATGAGTACATAGTTTGAATCTTGTGGAACCAAATATGATGTCATCAACATATATCTGAGCAAGAATAGTATGACCTTTATAATTTCTAAATAATAGAGTTTGATCAATTTTTCCACGAACAAATTTTTCTTTAAGAAGATATTTAGAAAGGGTATCATACAAAGCTCTATGAGCTTGTTTTAACCCATAAAGAGCATTTTGAAGTTTGAAAACATATCCAGGATATTTAGGATCAGAGAAACCAAGAGGTTGCTCGACATAAACTTCCTCTTTAAGTTTGTCATTTAGAAAAGCACTTTTAACATCCATTTGAGAAACCCTAAGGTCTTTATGGGTAACATATGCTAGGAAAAGTCTAATGGCTTCTAATCTGGCCACAGGAGCAAAGGTTTCATCGTAATCGATACCTTCTTCCTGTCTGTATCACTGAGCAACAAGTCGAGCCTTGTTACGGATAACAGTGCCATTTTCATCTAGCTTGTTACGAAATACCCATTTAATACCTATAACAGTTTTACTAGATGGACAAGGTACAAGATTCCAAACTTTGTTTCTGCGAAACCCAGTTAGCTCTTCTTGCATAGCAGAGACCCAACATCGGTCAGAGATAGCTTCATCGATCTAGGTTCGGAGAGAGAAATAATGTTTACATAGAAAGTAGAGACAAATATTACCTGTACCCTTACGGATTTTAATACCTGCGTTTGGATCACCAATGATTTGATCGATTGGGTGATTTAGAGTCCATCGCTGAGCCGATAGTTTAAGAGTTTGATCAACATTTGATTCAACGACTTGTTCAGGGAGAACGGAAGACACTTCAATAATAGATTCTTCCGCATTTCTTATCATCCCTGGTGGAGATCCAGTGGGATTTGCATTCTCTTGAGTTGAGAGAAGAACATAATTATTCACTGATGAATCACCGTTGGAGAAATCAGAGGGAGGAATCCAATTTAGAAGAGTAACGTTTATCCCTGAGAAGGATGGATCATTACTTGTAGGAATGAAATTATGACCTTCATCAACGTTATTTTCAGTAACAGGAGGTGCACTAAAATAAGATTTAGTATCCCCATAATGAGATTTCATCCAATTATTCAATTCTTCGTCGTCTTGAGAGACAGGAATAGAATTGGTTGAGCGAGATTCATCAAAGTTCACATGCATTGTTTCTTCTACGGGTTCTCTTCTTTTGTTGAAGACTCTAAATGCCTTGGAAATTGAGGAGTATGCAGGAAAGATACCATCATCCGCCTTTGGATCGAACTTCCCTAAATGATCTTTGTCATTCAGGATGTAGCATCTACATCCGAAGATATGTAGATAGCTCAGAGAGGGTTTTCTTCCATGAAAGAGTTCATAGGAGGTCTTCTTGAATCTTTTGACTACCAGGGAACGATTATGAGTGAAACATGCAGTTTTAACTGCTTTAGCCAAGAAATGAGTTGGTTGATTAGATTCACTGAGCATTGAGCGAGCAACTTCAATCATCGTTCGATTTCTTCTTCCAGCAACGCCATTTTGCTGAGGTGTCCTTACTGATGAGAAATTATGAGAGATTCCTTTTTCTTCAAAGAAGGTAACCAGAGTATTGTTTTTGAATTCAGTGTCGTGATCACTTCTCATGGTGCGAATAGTGAAATTGTTCAGGACTTCCATTCTTTTGATAAAAGAAATATTTTCATGAGGTGGATCACCCTTAGAACGAAGAAAGAATACCCATGTGTATCTGGAATATTCATCAACGATCACCAGGGT
The DNA here is from genome assembly GCA_036898165.1 of Silybum marianum. Classification (NCBI taxonomy): domain Eukaryota; kingdom Viridiplantae; phylum Streptophyta; class Magnoliopsida; order Asterales; family Asteraceae; genus Silybum; species Silybum marianum. The sequence continues at coordinate 36,065,908 of CM072530.1, read as the reverse complement.
GTATTTCTTTCCAGATATGGATTGGACATTGACTGGTCCAAAGAGATCCATATGAAGTAAATGAAGAGCAGAGGTCACTGAAGAGACTTGCTTTGATCTGAATGTTGCTTTTGTCAGTTTTCCTTTCTCATACGCTGAACAAAGAGATTCCTTTGTAAACGAGATTTTAGGGAGACCCTTGACAAGTTCTTTCTAAGATAGATCATTTATCATCTTAAAGATTAGATGAGAGAGTCTCTTATGCTAGAGCCAATTTATAACAGAGGAGGCCCTTGATAGAAAGCCCACATTCTCTGAATGAGTACTATCCATATAACAGAGGAGGCCCTTTCTCCATTGACCTTGGAGGAACGACTAGTATCTCAGGATCAGATGGAGTGAGATCACTCTTTAATCTAGGTGTAGATCTCTGAACAGATCCAGGGATTTTCTTCCCAGACATAGAATGACTTACTGAAGGAAGTGAGGGATTCTTCTTTAATGTTGAAAATTCTTGATCGTGGGAACATATTCAAGGAACTTGTCCTTGATCACCTTCCCTGAATCCTTGGTAAGGTTTAGAAGGTCTTTTCTTAGATGTAGAGACACTCTGAGAAGAGGGATTAGGGATAGAAGAAACAAACATTCCAAATTTTAACATGGAACGATCAATGTCTATTTCTTCTTGGTCAGAGGAATATCCAAGACCGCTCTTTACCTTTTTAGAAATATGAGAATTTATGATCTCATTGACTTTGTCAGAAGCCTTACACCATCCTTCAATGGTGGCTTTTCCAGTCTTGAGATCAGCAATGGCTTGTTCACGGTCATTGATAGCTTGTTGTCGTTCAATGCTTTTAGCCTGATTTACAATGATTTGGTCTTTAAAATGTTCTTTGATTTTAGTAAGTTCTTTGATTTTCAGCTGACAGTTTTTAAGTTGTTTTGTTAGATCTATATTTATTTGTTCAACTTTTACTTTACCATTTAGAACATTGTAGAAATCAACGAATTGAATCGAGAGCTGACACACTATCATTTTCAGGTATAGAAGGGTTAGTTAGAATAGGTACATGAGCCAATCATTCCTCTATAAGAGGTGTCAGATGTCTCTTTAGCTTCTTCTATTCTAGCCATAAGACATATAAAGGATATATCTTCTTCATCTGATCTAGATTCATCAGTGGTTTGAGCCCAGTTGTCTTCTTGATCCCAGTCCACTTCTTCAGCGACAAGGCCTTTACCTTTTCGCTGGTTAGACTTCAGATTCTGATATATTTCTTTCAACTTAGAGTACTTTTCCTTCTTAGTTTTAGCAGGGATCTGAGAGGTGGTGGGAGCAACGACCTTCTTGGATCTGCATTCACTTGCAAAGTAGCCTTTGCTGACAGTTATAGCAGATCACTGAAGCTTTGTCAGCTTGGAGAGTCTTTAACTTATCAGAGTCAATGATGGCAAGAGTTTTTCTGAAATGGCTCTTCCTGGCAAATCTCCTGAAATCGTTAGTAAGAAGAAGATACAAGTTTAGGAGGTCACTAGAGCTAAAGAAGTACTTTTGGCAGATTTAGTGTCTTTTATGAGGTTTCTTTTTAAGGTTTGGGATTGCTCATGATTGAGCAATATTCCATGCAACACACTTAAAGATAAAGTTTCTATGTTCATTGACAATTTAAGACATATAGTAAATGTGTCCCATTGTTCAGGAAGAGCTTCCATGAACATTGTCAGAATTTCAGAATTAGAGTACTCTCGATCAACTGTTTTCATATCTATTAAAAGATAGTTAAATCTTTGGTGGATCTGTGGAAGTGTTTCATTTTTCAGAAACATGAAACTTTCATATTGTCTCATCAAGTTGATTCGACGAGTAACCTGAACCTCATCGGGTATCATCAAGAATGAAGTCTTCGGGTATCACTAAGGCTTTGCAAGATCTCACACTTTAGATAGATGAATGTTGCTATCACTGAACCACTTCAGATCACGAGTTATCCATCTCTATCTTCAGCTATGCCTTCGACTGTCGCTGAATGGATTTGTGGTGTGAGTGTTGTTCTTCAGATCTTTAGGGATAGGACAATGTTCTTGAGCTTCAACGATCACTCAGTGAAATTAGTGTGTGCTTATCGCTTAATATGAACATTATCCTATGAGTGGAACTTTCACTAAGTAAATGAGGAATCATATTCAAATCACTGAAAGGAGTTTGGATCAACTCTCTCTCTCTCTCTGTAGAATCTATTACAAGATATGAATCTGATAGTTGTAACCAAAAAGTATAATGACAAAGTCTTTATACCATATAATAATAACTACGATGTAAGCATATTATCGACTTTGTTGATTTCAAGCTTTGACCTTCACGTCTTCAACATTGTAATCTCGTATACAATGTTATAGAACTAACAATCTCCCCTTTTGTATTCGAGATAACAATTCAGGAAATCAGCTCTAACAATCTCTTTCTTTCTTTGAAGACACTCGAACTTTGTCAACAAATATTATCTTCAGCAATGAAACAATCTTCCCCTTTGTATTCAAGAAAATCTAATACGAAGAATAACAAACTCCCCTTTTAGCAAATACAGTCTTCAGATCAAAATCATCAACTTGAAATAGTCCTTAGAATTTTCGGAAAGCTTTTCATCATTCTTCAAAAGTTTAAACAATCCTTTCGAATCAACAATTAAGCTTTGAACAATTAGGCTTGGAGTTTCGACACTATGTGTACTAAATTTTTTATCTATATAATAAAACAATCCATCTTCAATATCTAACATCTTCAAGTAGCTTTGACTTGAATCTTTTAGAACAATCTTTGATAATATGCTCTTTTGCTCCCTCTACATATATGAATACTTGTTAGATCAGATAACTATATTTTCTCTTTTGCTCAACATCAACATTAAGTCTTTTCTTGTTTCTCCTCATTATCTCTTTGCATGTGTCTTCATGTGTTTGCATGAGTATTTGATATACTTTTTCTCCCACCGCATGATGATTAGGAGAATTCTCAGCATCATGAACAATCAATCACTAAATCAAATTATCTCTACTAAACACGTATGTTAGCGCCCCCGTAGAAATATATCTTATTTTCTTCAAAAAAAATCACCCCGCTTAAAAATTGATCTTTATCGAAAAAAAATCTCCTTTAGAAAATGGGTAATCGGCTAACATAGAAACACGTTTAACAATTATTATCACTACAATCGAAAAAAATTCTATTGAGTGGCCTATTTTCAAAGGTGACAATTATGAATCTCTGATAGGACTTCTAATTATCACTAAAGTAGAGTTATAAAACTAACTTTTTAAATTGTTCTAGCAATATCAAATAGATATGAAAGTTGAAATCACCAAGATTTGTGCATGTGTAGAAAAAACATTAACACTTTATGCTATTTAAAACTCAAAATGTGAAAATATATTCCATAGACTCAATGTGTTTGATTGAAGTGCTAAGACGGGACAATTTTCCTTCCATTTCAATATTCAAGTCTTTCAAATAAAAGACTGAATAGATTGTATGATGCATGCCAGTTAAAAATTGAAACATCTCTTTGTTAAGAAAGAAATGAGTAGTAGGTGGGGTTAAATCAAGAGTTGGCATGGGCTAATTTCTTCTTTCAATGATGATCATCAAAGAATTATGAACCAGTTAGTAGATGTGGTTGCCTAGCATAGAAGTGGTTGGTGCAAAGTTTTATTTTACTTTTAATTATGTTCTCACACCCTCTATCCTTTTAAAGTCTCCACTTCTAATCAAACTCTCATTTCCATTTTACCACTCAACACAATGAGATTACTCAATTGTATGAGTTATTCCCCCCCCCCCCCTCTTTTATATAATACCCCTCACCCCTCAATCACTTGGGGTAGGGATACTGGTCCTGGTAGTCCAAAGAATTAAATATAGACAAAGTGAGCAGAAGAAATCAAATGATACTCTGCCTCTTCTAAGCAAAAAGATAAATAATTCAATGACTATTCCTTCAAACAATAAGATCTGTGAGATTCTAGAAGTTGCTCTCTGTGGTGATGATGAATCAGATGAAGAGATGAAAATAATTTATGAGGGTATTGCTTTTATGACAAAACAGTTCAATAAAAGATATAATCAAAAGTATAAAAGTAAACCCAAATCAGAAGATGGAGCTGAAAAGTTAATGACAAATGATGCTGTTCAGAAAAATGATGCAGAACCAACCAGATGTTTCAACTGTGGAAAACCTGGTCACTTTGCCAGACAGTGCAAAATGCCCAAGGTGAAAAGTTCTGGATATTATGAGAAGAATCCCACACTAGCAAAGAAGAAAGAATTAAATCCAATTCTCCTCTCCAAATATGAAGAAGATTGACTGAATTGGAGTGATGATGACAATGGTGAGGAGGTTGCTCACTATGCATCAAATTGCTACATGTGTCAATTAGATCTAGAAGATACACATAGTCATGACACTGAGGTACAAATTTCTTCTAAATCTATTTTTGAATCTATCTCTGAATCTATTTCTGAAATTGACATTCAAGAACAAATTCTGAATATGAATTCTGAATTTGAAACTCTGAAAAATAGAATCAAATGAGAAAGAATTTTGGTAAATAAGTTTAGAGAAGAAAGTCAAATCTATAAACTCAACTGTCAAAATGCTGAGAAAATTCTTGAGAAAGTTTCAAATGAAAAACCCTTGTTTAAAGAAAACTTGGACATTATGAAAAAGGAAATTCAAAATGAACAATCTGAAAAAGAAGTTCTGAATGTTAAAATGAACTTTCTAAATCAAGAAAGACTTGAATTGTATAAAAAGATCAACGAATTAGAAGATCTGAATTTCAAAAGAGGCCAAACTTTACAAACTCTGAATATTCTTACAAGCCAGGCTAGAAACTCAAAATTTTATAATGTCAAAACAGGTTTGGGATACAATGAAAATCAAGTTTTAAAGAAAGAACCTTCAAATCTCTATGATATCTCAAATATGAGAATTTTTGATGAAAAAACCAAAGGTCTTACCAATAAACCTGGTGATCATACTTTGCCTGAAAGAATTCCTTTTATCAAATCAGAGGTTTTGTTTTAAGATGAAAAACCGCTAAGCATAAAAGCTGAATCAAAAACAACTTCTGAGATTACTTCAAAAAAATCTTCTGAAGATAGTTCTCATTTGATTTCTGAAGAAACTTCTGAAGTTACTTCTGAATATATTTCTGAATCAAATTCTGAAATTAATTCAAAAGAAATTTCTGAAACTAATTCTGAAATAAAAACAAAAGATAATTTTGAAAATCAAAATAATCTGAATATTCAATCTAAAGATAACTCTGAGGAATTTTATGAAGAATATTCAGACAGTGATACTTCAGTTCATAATGATGAACCTTCAAAAATAATATTTGATAATTCAGATGATGAATCTGAGAACGTTTTTATGGATGATAAAAGTTCTAAAAAAAATTCAAAACTAAATGATTTTGCTTCAAGCATGACTGAGGGTAATTTTCAAATTAAATGAATGCCTCAGATTCTGAATCTGAATATAATGATCCTATGATAGAAGGTATAACTAAAGAATGATATGTTGTATTCAAATCAAAATCTTCAATGGTTGAAGGAGAAATTCTTAAGTCTGATAGACCTAAGTTACCTTCAGAAATGTTTGATTCTGTATTCTTAAAAAAGGAATATCAGAACTTAACTACTTCTGAATGTACACCACAAACCTCAGAAACAAATACTCCTATTATTTCAACAAATTCTTCATCAAAATTTGATAAAAATTCTATCACTGGAAAATCTAAATTGTCATCTTCAAACTTTACATCAAGGGTTAAACACTTTGAAAAGGGCCAGTCTTCTACTCCTACTTTCAAGTCAAACATTAAGAAGAAAGATCATACAAGAAATCTTTATACTAATCCACATTTTCTATCTTTTTTCAGAGGTGTCCACTTTAGTGTGGAAGAGAAAAGATGAAAGCATATCAAAGAAAGACAAATTAGATAGTTTTCATTCTTTTAAGAAAAATAATGTACACAAACACATTTCAATGAATAAAAGCAAGTATTCAGTTTCTAAAAATTATGCTTCTGTTTCTTGCTTATGTATTGATTTATTATAAGTTCTTAAAACTCATATTCATTGTGTGCAATGTGGACATCATAACTTCCATGAGTAACAAGAAATTTTCTAAGAAACCTATCAAGAACTTCTCATGTAGTTCTTCAAAAAGAAATCATCAAGAGAATAAATCTGAGTTATTAAAGAAAGATAAAAATACTTCTGAATCCCCTTCTAAACCAAAAACAGTAAAATCCAAGTTCAGAATTTCCTCTTTAATTACTAATCTGAAAGGACCTATTCTCAAATGGCTACCTAACTCTAAGTAATTGTCTCTGCAGTTGTGTCATGTGTGGGTTTTAGATTCTAGATGTTCAAGACACATGACACCATACAAGGAATTACTAACTGATTATCATGAGAGAAATGGAGGAACAGTTAGCTTTGGTAATAATGCAAGAGGCTATGTAAGAGGCTATGGAACTTTTTCCAAAGGAGATGTCACTGTCATGAAGGTTTTCTATGTTGAAGGACTTAAACATAATCTATTCAGCATAAGTCAGTTTTGTGATAAGTATTGGACTGTTCATTTTGATATAAATTTCTGTAACATTCTCAACTCTAAAAAGCAAAACAAATTAACAGCCTATAGGGATGGGGATATCTACACTGCAACATTTACTGAAGATGGTCAACTCAATGGAATTTGCTATATTTCTACTCCAATGAAAGAAATGAGTTGGTTATGGCACAGAAGGATGTCCTATCTAAATTTCAAGTTCATTTCTGAATTAGATAGGCACAAATTAGTCAGAGGTCTGCCAAAGATTAAGTTTCAAAAGAATTCATTATGTTCTGCTTGTGAACTTAGAAAGATAAAAAGAAGCTCACATCTTCTGAAGATGCTTTCTTCATGTAAAGCTCCACTTGAAATGCTTCATATGGATTTATGTGGACCAATGAAGACTTAGAGTTTGGGAGGCAAAAAGTATATCTTGGTCATTGTTGATGAATATTCTAGATATACTTGGGTAGAATTTTTGAGACTAAAATCTGATACTTCTGAGGTATTAATTCCTTTTCTGAAAAGGATACAGGTTCTTCTTCAACTTCCAATCAAAAAGATCAGAAGTGACAATGGTACAAAATTTACAAATTCTACACTTCAGAACTTTTTGGAATCTATTGGCATTTCCCATAATTTTTCCGCTGCAAGACTCCACAAGAGAATGGTGTTGTTGAAAGAAAGAACAAAACCTTAGTTGAAGTTGCAAGAACCATGTTAGCTTATTTAGAACTACCTTTATCTCATTGGGTAGAAGTTATATCAACAGTTGTTTTACTCGGAACAGAACTATTCTGAACAGGAAACATCTTAAACTCCTTATGAATTGAATTGATCAAAAACAGAAAGCCATCCATGACTTCTGAACAAGATAGTTCAGAACTCAAGCTTAACCCTATTTTTGAACAACTAAATTCAGAAAAGACCATAACTGACAAATCTTCTGAATCTGATTCTTTACTAAAAGCAAAATTAGATTTACTTTGTCAAGATTTATTAGATATTTCTATTAACATTTCTGTAGATTTTCAGAATCCATCACTACTAAGATCTGTTCCAGACCTGGTTCCAACAGAAACTTCAATTTCAAATGTATCTGGTCTAGAAATCTCAACCTCAAATTCAGAAACTTTTACTTCTAAACATATACAAGTTCCTTTTTAACCCGTTTATGTTCCTTCTGAATCTGTTCAAATTGTTTCTGATCCTGTACAAGTTAACTCTGACAATATCCAAGTCACTTCTGAACCAGTGACCATGACTTCCGAACTTGTACAGAATTCTCAAATTAAGGGGGAGACATCTGATTTACTTTCTGAAATCAATCCAGAATCTGAACCACAAGGAATTATTGATGATTATGATTGTTTGAACAATGTTTCATCCGTTCAACCATTACCAAATGTGACAAAGTGGACTTCAAGTCACCCCATTCATCAAATCATAGGTGATGCCTCTAAAGGAGTACAAACTAGATCAGCAACAACAAATAAATGTCTGTATGTGAATTTTTTGAGCAACATGGAACCCAAGAACCCATTTGAAGCTCTCCAAGATCCAGATTGGATTTTAGCCATGCAAGGTGAGCTAAATCAGTTTGAAAGGAACAAAGTCTGGAGATTGATTCCAAGACCTAAAGGAAAATCTATCATTGGAACCAAATGGGTTTTCAGAAATAAAAAGGATGAAAGTGAAATTGTTGTGAGAAACAAAGCAAGACTTGTTGCAAAAGGATATTGTCAACAAGAGGGCATCGATTATGATGAAACTTTTGCTCATGTGTCTAGGCTAGAAGCAATCAGAATTTTTCTAGCTTTTGCAGCTCACAAAAATATGAAAGTCTTTCAATTGATTGTTAAATGTGCATTTATGAATGGAATTCTTCATGAAGAAGTATATGTTGATCAACCAGAAGGATTTGTTAGCAAAGAGTTTCATGATCATTTTTATATCTTAGACAAGCCTTTATATGGCTTAAAACAAGCACCAAGTCCATGGTATGACACTCTCACAACTTTCCTTCGGAATTCGAAATTCAAAAGAGGTACAATTGATACTACTTTATTTCTGAAAAAGGAAGGTGAAGATATGATTTTAATACAAACATATGTGGATGATATTATATTTGCCTCTACTAATCCAAAATTTAGTAAAAACTTTGAGACTATCATGCAAACTGAATTTGAAATGAGTATGATGGGAGAATTAACTTTCTTTCTTGGTTTACAAGTGAAACAACTTCCCACTGGAATATTCATTAACCAATCTAAGTATGTTTCTGACCTACTTAAGAAGTATGATATGTCTTGATTGTTCAAGCATTCAAACATCAATGGCTACTGCTATTAAACTTGAACCAGATTTGTCTGGCAAATCTGTGGATCAGAAAAAGTACAGGGGCATTATTGGTTCATTGCTTTATTTAACAGCTAGTAGACCAGATATAATGTTTGCCACATGTATCTGTGCTAGATATCAAGCTAATCCCAAGGAATCTCATCTTCTTGCTGCTAAAAGTATTCTTAGATATCTTAAAGGCTCTCCTTCTTTGGGACTTTGGTATTCTAAGAATTTTGGATTTGAACTATCAACTTTCACAGATGCATATCATGGTGGTTGTAAATTGGACAGCAAAAGCACATCTGGATCATGTGCATTTTTAGGAGATAGACTTGTTAGTTGGTCTTCTAAGAAGCAGAACTGTGTATCTACTTCTACTGCAGAAGCTGAATATGTAGCAGCTGCAATGTGTTGTTCACAAGTAATCTGGATGCAAATTCAATTAAAAGATTATGGCTATACTTTCAAGAAAATACCACTTTATTGTAATTAAAAAAGTGTCATGTTGCCATCACAGCAAATCCTGTTCAACATTCCAAAACCAAACATATTGATGTCAGGTATCATTTTATTAAAGATCATGTTGAGAAAGGAATATAGAATATTTTTTGTACAGACAGATTATCAGTTGGCTGATTTGTTTAGTAAAGCTCTTGATGAGAAAAGATTTATCTTTTTAGTAAGCAAATTAGGCATGATGAATCTTTCTGGATAAGTCAATCTAATAGGTTTAAGTGCTTTTGTTTATTTCTGAACTATACTTATGTTAAATTTTGAAAATCCAACTTCAGAAGTTCTGAGGTTTCATTCTCAGAAATTAACATCCTATATTTTAGAAGTCAACTTTTTACATTTCTACTTTTGTCTTTCTAATTTTCACATTTTTATATAGGAGTTTTCAAAAGGAAGTTTTTCATAATAATTTTTTTTCCTTCCATGCATGATTCAAGAGGGAGTAACTACAATTCCTCATTTGTTACTAATGGTTTGTTCATTCTTATTACATCTCAAACAATATCCGAACAGATGGACATTCATTCTGGAATTACATATCTTGGAAGTATGGACAAACTTCTAATGATACTTAACCATTTTTCAAATTGTTCAAACTACTGCTGACATACCAAACTGTTTTGCATATTCAGAAGTATGTATTTTTAAATGTTTTTCATGGATTACAAGATATATCATTCAAGTTCTGAAAGCAATTTGCAAGTTCTGAAACATTCGCTCAAACTTCTGAACTCTTTCTCAGAAGTTCTGAACTTCCCGTTGAGAAGATGATTTAATTCACGCATGTGGCACGTGTTTTAATTTCATTAGAGGAGAAATAACCATATCGCAAAACGGTTCATTAATCAAAATTAATATTGATTACTTTGCTAATCGTCATTATTTTTTGCTTCTTTTTCTACCACGTGTCCTACCCCGATCATCCACATCATAAAACCCATGGATTCGTCATCTTCTTCTTTTTTCAGCGAATTTTCCCTCCGAAATTTGTTTTATGATATTCTCGAACTTCATTCTCACTCAAATCTTCAACTTCTTTCAACAATGTTGACTTCTAATGTTGATCAGCCCATTCAAACTGCGAAAGCATGTTTCAGTGATAGTGATGCATCCTCAAATGGAGATTCGTTCAAAATTGTTCCTACAAAACTCATGATTGGGTCTATGGAAGTGATTCTGAATGATGATCCAATGCTCGAAGATACGGCCACGAAAGGAATTTCTGAAGTTGGTCCTTCGAACCCCAATCCAAACCCTAACCGTAACCCTCATTCAACTAAAATTAGGGGAACACAAGTTGAGCCAATAGAAGTTGTTTCTGAAAATCTGTTGGAGGTGTGAATGATTCCCAATTGATTGCTGGTACTGCTCAAGAAGAAAGTTATTGTCCTGATCTTACAAAATTGTATGTTCTAGAGAACAAGAGGATGGAGATAAAGAAAAATAATTGTGCTCTCAATCTTAGATCAACAGATTTCAATGATTACTAGAAGATTTTAATTGAAATCTTGAAGAAACATCCTTTTCGAGCTCTGTTACTAAAAAGTTTTTGGTTTCTGAATCATATTTGCAACAATGGTGGTTCTATGCAGAAATTGATGAAGTGGAAAATGATTTTTCTTCATATGTCCATGGTTACAGGTTTTCTATTAAGGAAGGATTCAGATATCAGGGACATATTTGATCTTCCAAAAGCAAATGCAGTAGTTGGAAAGTCTACCTTTGATGTTATTCCTTCAAATTCTGAACTTATGGCAGACATAATGAAGTTAGGATATTCAGAAACTCTCACTGCACTTAGTTCATTCAGAAGAAAATGTATTCCATCAATGTGGTATTCCTTGTTTACCATTATAAACACTTGTTTATCTGGTAAGAATTCAAGTTCAGATCAAGCATCAACAAATGTGAGAATCATCTTCCATGGGATTGCTCCCAACACGCATTATGATCATGCTTCTCTAATATTTGAAGAATTGAAGACAAGCATTTCAAAGAAGTCTACATATTCTTATATTCCATACCAAAGATTCTTCCAAATTTTTATCAAAGGACCTATGAAGACTGTTGAACACATTCCCAGACTGGATAATGAGGTATTTGTTCCACTATTTTCAATGGATAACTTGAGACCACCAAGTGCAAAACTCAGATATCCCAATGCAGTGCCACTTCCAGCAGAACTTCTTGCTTATGTAAGTTCTAAAAATAGGTTTTTGATTGAGTATTGTGAATCAATGGGACTACCTAAACCTGTAATATCTTCCCCTGATTCAACCCATAGTGGTGAGAAAGGTGAGGGGTCTAGACTGAATAGTGAGAGAGGGTAGGAAGTTCAAGGTGGGGAACAACCTCAGAGTTCTAAGAGGAAAAATGTAACTGAGAGACAAGGTAGAAAGGTAAGAAAAAAAATTGATGAGGGGAGATCACAGGAAAAAGAAAAAGAATCATGTGCACTAACTGTTACAAGCCGGGCAACCATACAATCTATTAGTCCACATTCTTTGGTGGGTAATATTGAAATAGCCAGTGAGCATATGGCAAATCTTGTTAACCCCCCCCCCCCCCAACCACTCACCCATCTCTCAACACAAGGGTGTTTCAATAACACTAATGGGGCAAACAGCTAATCTACCATTAGGTCCCCACATGGAGGAGCCTAATGTTGAAAATGAAGGATATATGTCCCCCCTTCACACATATGAGCACTTAGATTCTGAGAGTCCATTCAATGTTGAGCCCAATGCACCACATAATGTGGAACTCCTTCACACAAGCACACATCTTTCAGATGTACATATGCAAAGTGTTTGTCACATTGCAACAACATCCATAGATATTCCTATTTTAGGAAATCAAGGATTGGATGGAAGTCCTGGTGGAGTGAACATCTTTAAAGCTCCATTAAATGAAACTTCTGTGTTTCATGATGTGGTGACATCAACAGGCCAACCTACTTATGTAGGACTGCAAACAAGACCATCTGTTGGTCTTGGTTCTCTTACCCAATCTTCTGAATTCTATGAATTCAAAGATTTTGTACTTCTAAATTTGAAAAGATTCAGAAGGACATCAAGGAGTTGTCTGAAAAATCTACTAGGGTGTTGGAGGATAGGGTGGAGAGTCAGGAGAAGAAGTTAGATGAGAAACTAATTGATTTGAAGAAAGTCTCTGTATCTACAAATGATCTTAAAGCATTTCAAGAGGTCATTCTAAAATCTTTCTCTGAAGCTGTTTCATCAATGGCAAATCTCAGAACTTCCTTGTCATCTACTTCTGAACAACCAGATCTGTCTCAATTAGCCACAAAAGATGATATTCAACTTATTTTGAATCAATTAACTTCTATTCAGAATACTCAAGTAACTCTTGATTAAAGGATCTCTGCTTTAGAATGCAGGCCACATGCTGACACTTTGAAGAGAAAGCATGATGATCATGACGGGAGAAAAGAACAAAAGCATCTCATTTTGAAGATATCCTTATGATAAAAGCTCAGACTTCTGAAAGATCTTCTGAAGATGTTCAAAAAGATGCTGGTGCTGAAAAGGTTTCTGAAGCAATTGAAGATATTTTATCTTCTGAACCTGAATACCAAGAAATTCCTTGTTCTGAACTTGTTCATGTTGCTGTCCTTATTATAAATAAGCCTGTTGTGGTTATTTCTGAAGATTTTGTTGCTGACAAAGTAACTTCTGAAGAAGTAGATGAAGGATATGAAACTGAAAGATTACTATTAATTCTGAAGATAAAGCTGGTACACATGATACATATATCATTCCTGATTCAAATGAAGAAATGCTTAATGAGTATTTAGCTTTTGAAGAAGAGATTGGAGAACCAGGTGATCTGTCAGATGTCATTATGTTTGATGATGAAGAAGAAGTAAATGAAATAAGGGATATAGTTGTGTGGAGACCTCTTGTCATTAATAGAAGAGAAGATGAAGAACTTCTGAATATTATGTGGTGGTTAGTAAATCAAATACTTATGAAGTATGTATTTTTGAATTGACCAAGGAATCTAAAGTATAGATTCTTGGATGAAAGACTTTCTATATTCAGAGATTTTTACAATCAACAAAGCAATTATGCATATGTGATTGTTGATCTATGTCATATGAGTGATGTTGGATTCTCTGAAGAAGTGTTAATCGCCTATGTTGGTGAAATTGAAGTCAAGTACAAAAAAAGCATTCAGATTCCCAGATTCAACTTACCACTTCTTGAAGAACCCATTATTGATCAAGTTTTCACAAAAGACACAATCTTTGATGAACTTGAACATGTTATCACTGTCTTTCCTAAAGATACATATGTTTTCTTGTACAAGAAGAGTTTGAAGTTTGCAACTCTTGAAAGTTTTATAAGGGATCAATGGGATAAAGAACTTGCTTCTGAAGTTCAATCTTTTCATCAGAGACATGGCATTCAAGACATGCATGATTCTGTTCCAATCAGACATTTTAGAAGTATTAAAAGATCAATTGAAGAAGATTTAAATATTGTCAGAATTGGTGATGAAAGAAGAGATGGTACTTTAATAGAATTCACTCAGTTTGATTTTTATAATCTAAGATTGCAAGATAAACTCTCTCTTCTGAATTTTTGTGTGAAAAGAGAGGATTCAGATATGGTACAAGAATTAAGAAAAATAATTGGTGTCTATCTCAGAAACTTTGTCAAGCATGATTTCCAACTTGCATTGGAACATGGATTGAAGAAAGTGAATTTATTGGAACCAGCTACAGTCAGTCTTGACGGGATCTCTATTGTTTTCATCAAACCAGAACTTGGTTTTCATTATGAAGCAGAAGGATTAAACAAAAGAACCTTTATTGTTTCTGACATTCCAAAGTACTCTTCTGCAACTTTGAAATGGTTTTGTGAATGTAAGGATTGAATTGGTGGTCCTAAAGAATTGAAGGATGAAATTCTGTATCTGATCAAAGAAAGAATAAATTTTAGAGAACTGGTGAGAAGATGTTTGCTGGGCATCAACAGATAAACTCAAGAAGAGATGTAGATTATCTGTTAAGCAATGTTTATGACTTTCATATTCATGCCAAAGAACAAGTGGTTGAATTTGAAATTTTAGAAGAAAATCAACCTTCAGAAGTTCCTGTTTCTGAACATGTTGGTACAAGTTCTGAGAAAAATAAAGATAAGAATGTGGAAGTTGTCGAGGAACAAATGCAAACTACTCAAGTCTCTGAAGTTGAACAATTGCAACTAAGTAGAATTGCTGAACATGCTTATACTTTATTTCATGAATATGTTCATCCTGAAATATCCATGGAACATGAGCAGAGGTTCAACTACATAGATTGTTGGTTGGATAAATCATTTGGTAGGAAACAATGGTACAGTAAAATAATCCAGAAGTTGAAATTACCAGTTTCTGAAGCCAGAAAAGAGAGTCCCATTGTGAAAGTGATAAATGCTGATCAAAAGACAAAAATGAATTATAAATATTCTTACTTCACTGTGGAAAGAGAAAGTGGAGAAGTGTGCACATTTTCTGAGGCAGATTTCCAAAATGTTCATCTAAGGGATTTAGTCAAGGTCTACAAAAGACTTAATCCATTTCATGATAACATTGCCAGATTCAGAAAAATATTTCCTGTTATAAAAGGGGGAATTTACAGAGAATTCATATGCGCAGCCAAGAAATATTTTCAAGTTGTTTTTGTACTTGGTAAAGAAAAGGTGAATCTGATTAGGCCAAATTTTGTACTTCAAGAAATTGATTCAATTAACAAGGGTACTTTGATAGTGCATCCTCCTGGTTTTGTGTGCAAGTTCAATTCAAAGAAGCTTTTTGTCAGATATGAAGAAATTCATAAGTCCAGTAATTGTACATTATTGGCAATTAATGAAAGACTTGTCAAGAGACAGAAGCACAGGCCAAAGAAGGTAAATGATGATGAATGGAATGAATATAAATAGCTTGCTAAAGATATGCACAAAAGAATAGAATAGTTGCTTGAGTACAGAAAATTAATTCTGGGTGAAGTTAGAGAAATTTTGATGTATTGGGGGTATAACTTGACTTTTTGAAGCTAAGGGGAAGATTGATAGAGATCATGAAATAGCTTCAAAGGAGACTGGGTTCTAAAGCTACATAGTTTAGACCTTCTGAACTAGTTCTGAAGAGACAAAGAAAGAAAGATTAGAAGTCTAAAGACAGAAGTCAAGCATAACTTCTGAAGTGTCTACTTCAGAAGTTCTAAAGATTCTGAAGATGTTCTAAAGAGGTTCTGAAGAACTTTAAGATGTGGTTCTGAACTTTAAGATGTACACTTGTATTGATTCTATTGGTCCGTCATGTAACTAACTGTTAGTTTAGAATTTTTTCTTGTATATAAATAGAATGTTAGTTAGTTTTGATAAAACTAACGTTCATAGATCTTACTTGTACTTTCATTACATATTCTGTATTGTAATGTTGATCAGTTTCAATAACACATCTGATTACGTTGCTCCAATCTTGTTCTTAATTCATTCAATCTTTCTATACTTGAATCTTGGGATCTAACATTCTTGATCAAGAAACTTCCAAAGATGCAGGTAAAGAAAATGATTGTTATACATACAAACACAAAATTTTTATATACATACAAAATACGTATCCAACTATTTTTTATCAAAATGACATCTTACAGTGGTTGCCGCCAGGGAGAGCAAGCAACAGAAGTGGTGGTGGTGGTCGACGGTAGTGGTGGTCGGCGGCAACGATGGTTGGTGGAAATGGTGGAGCAAGGCGATAGTGGTGGTGGTGTTCAATGGGAGTATGGCACGACGGTGGTGGTGCAAGGCGATGCTAGAGGTTGAGGTCGACGGGAGTATGGCAACAACGGTGCTAGTGGTCAACTGGAGTATGGGAACGACAGTGGTGGCGTACACTGACGGTGGTGGTGGTCGACAGAAGTCTGGCAAGACGGTGGTGGCCCAAGGCGACAATGATGGTGGTAAACGGGAGTGGCGGTGTTCCTGATGGTCGCGTAGAACAAAATGTGCTGATGGCGGTTTCCAACAAATTAGGGTTACATATATATATATATAGTTGAATTTAATAAATAATTATTTTTATTAAAATCCCATCAGCGATGGAAATTTTCATTGCTAAACTAATTAATTAATTATTAATTTAATTTATTAAACTAATTAATTAATTAATTTTTAATTTAATTTTAATTAATTAATTAGTGGTACCTTTAATTGAGCTGGTTCGTGGTCAACGAGGATTAGTCGGGTGGCACCCTTAAGTGGGAGCCAAGATACCTCGGGAAAGTGTGTATGTGTGTGTTAACTTGCCTTTCAAAAAAAATAACATGTACAAATGCATATAACCCATTAAACCCATTAAAGTCTAATAGACCCATTAAAGCCCAATGAAACCGTTACAATTCACTAAGATACATTAAAACCCAATATAACCATTAAAGCCTATTAGAACGAATTAAAACCAAATATAACTCATGAAAGCCCAATATAACCATTAAAGTCTGTTAAAACGAATTAAAACATAATATAACCCATTAAAGAGCGTTAGAATGGATAAAAACCAAATTACACCATTACAACCCACTAAGACATATTAAAGACCAATGCAACCCATTAGAGTTCAATATAACCCATTAAAGCCCGTTAGATCCTATTAAAGCAATTGATCTAGCTATACAGCTCAGCTCACTAAGACCCACTATATATGAATGTGATGTCTATTGAATTAGATAATACCATTAAGAATCGTTAAAATCCATTATACGTACCCAATATGGATATATGTACACACGTGCACACACATGTATATCATATACACATACAACATATATACAACACATATATCATGCATGTACACATACAACATATATACAACACATATATCATGCATCTACACAAACAACATATATACAAGACATATATCATGCATATACACATACAACATATATGCAATACATATATCATGCATATGCACATACAACATACATAGATGCATACATACATATATGTATTCATACACTGATATTCATATGTACACTTGCATACATACAACACATATTTCATATGTACACTTGCATACATACAACACATATTTCATATGTACGCGGTTACCAGTTAAACAAAGCACACATACATTATATATACATTACACACATGCATAAAACATATATACAACACATACATATATGTGGTTAGCAAACTAACGCACACACATATCATGTATATATATCATAACATGAACCATCTAACACACACATATCATGTATATATATATATTATAACACGAACCATCTAACACACATATACACGTACACATGTATATACATAAGAAAATAAAAAAATGAAACTTTCGTCATAATCCGTCCCTATTCACAAAAAATAATAAAAGAATTCCGTCGTTGATCAGCGATGGAAATTTCGTCGCTAATCAGTGACATAAATGTTTTGTCACTGATTAGCGACGGAATCTAAGAATTTTTTTAATTTTTAAAAAAAATAAAGAATTTTGTCTCTGATTCGTCGCTGAGAAAATTTGTCGCCGATTAGCGATGGAATACTATAAAAAATAAATAAAAATGAAAATTAATGAAGTACATCGCTACTTTTCGTCGCTGAAGGCTAGTTTTCTAGTAGTGAGTCTTAGAAACAAATGATCTTGTATCAACTACAAGAGATTGATGCGGCTTGTTTTCATCACATTCATTTTATAGTTGATATCTTTCTCCAAACCAACGTAAATTTCTTAGAAAAATTATCTGAATTATCAACAAGATGATATAGAAAAGTATAGAAGTGCGAATCTGAGTGTTTGAATAATCTTTTGATTTGAAGAAATTGGTGGGTGAAATATTTGCACAAATAGAACTTGAAGCAGTTTTAAAATAACATTCAGAACTAGTTGAATCATCATAAGTAGTTTGAACAATAGTATCAGGACTAGTTTGTTCACACAATTCAGCATTGATTTTTATGTCTTTAAGTACTTTGATTTTGCTAGACAAAATATTTCTTTCATCGACAATCAAATCAAACTTCTTTTGTAAACCCGACTTCATAATATGCTCTTTCATAACATCTGTTTCTAATCCAAATAGTTTTTTTAGAAAGCTTCACAATCTCTTATTCTAAACATGTCCTTTCATTCTCAAAAAAAATATTCCAACTACTTCCTCTTGTCAGATATCTCTTTGAAGATTCCATCATTCTTATTCTCAAGTAATCTCCTCTCACTAGCAAAAACCATTTCACTATTTTCTATAGTTTTTTGAAGATCAGAAATTTGCATCATAAGCTCCATACTTTTGTTCTCGGTTTCTTCTCTCTCATCTCCAAACTTACCTCTTTCAATAACAATAACTTTCTAAAACTCAAAAACTTGTTTTGAAAGTTTACCAATAGTCATCTGACAAGATTTAAGTTTGATTTCAAAACCTTTCTTTTTAGTATCAAACATGTTCTTCTCATCAGTAAAAATCGTCCTTTTTATCTCAAATTCTTTTCTTTCAATATCCATGACTTTCTCAAGCTCAAATATTGTCGTTGAAAACTTATCCATCTTTGTTTCAATCTCAGACTCAAAAATATTTTTCTGGATTTCAAAATCAGTAATCTTGTTCTGAAAATTAATATTTTTCTTTAACAATGCAGTATTCCTCTCTTTTACAGTCCTCTTTATAACCTCTATCGAAAAGGATTCCTATAAATCTCATCGAGTTGGACTCGCAAAACCTTCTTTTCAGCGTTATCCTTTTTCAAAGAAGCAATAAAGCAAGACAATCGACTTCAAACAAATAAATTTCCTTCTTTTGTTTATTAACTAATGGTTGCAAGGAGGTCACAAGAGAATTCAAATCAGAATTTGAAGTAGACATCGTTACCTGCTTATGATCGTTAATCAAATATGATTCCAGAAGATTTGAATTTCTTTTGACACACAAGTCAGCGCGGAAAAATCAGCCTTAAAAAAGACAAAGTCAACTCTCGCGAAATAGTCAACAAAAAGTCAAACCCCGAGGAAAAAATTTCAAAATTTGAAAGATATTTTTGGAAATAGAATCTGAAATGCAATTCAAAACGTAAAACTTTGTAAGGGTAAATTTGAGATATATATGAATGTATATATATATATATATACTAGAAGGGTACTTGCGCAATGCAGCGAGATCCATCTTAATTTTAATGTTTTATTTTATCTTTTTGTCTCTATCGATGTTATAATACGATTTTATTTTTTGTGTACTTTTTTTAATTCCACTTTTTAATTATAATCCAGCTTTAATAATGAAATAATATATTTTGGTTTAATAATATAATTTTTTTATAAATATAATAATTAAGCATTTTGTTAGAGTTGAATGATTATCCTTATTATATGTTACATCTTTTATATTCAAAATTAGATGTTTATCTATATAGTTAATTGTATAGTTAGTTACACGAATTCAAACATGAAGCTTTAATAAGTTGCACCAATGCATGTATAACTTGTATTCTAGAATTTTAAGTAATTATGCTTCAATCAATTGTACATATTGCAAAATAATATGTTTTTAAGAGTTTTTTTGTCAAATGCTTTATAATATATATTATAGATTTTAAATAATTATGCTTTAATCAACTGTACATATTGCAAAATAATATGTTAAGAGTTTTTTGTCAAATACTTTATAATATATATTATAGATTTTAAATAATTATGTTTTAATCAACTATACATATTGCAAAATAATATGTTTTTAAGAGTTTTTTGTCAAATGCTTTATAATATATTATAGATATATAATGTTTATTGCATAAGAACATTATAGTAATTTAATAAATGATTTATATTACTATGCTTTAATTTTTGTTTCTCTAAATAAGATATGTCATAATTATAGGAGAGTTAAGTATGGAATCTATATCAAAAATTCCATAATCCTATCGTCTCCTCCAATAATAATTGATGTGGTTCTAAAATTCATTGTCCGAGGTCTGAAACTCTGAGAAATTGTTCGAAATCAGTAATAGTGATATGCAGAATCCACCAATAATGGACCATCCGCTTCTGTGGCGAGCCTCAGCTACTCCGTTGCCCCTCCATCAGCTGTTACTGTTGGTCCCAAAGGAGTCTACAAGAGTTCAAGGATATAGAAACAGTTTGTAGAAGGGGGGGGGTTGAATACAAACACAAGCTTTTTCTTAGTTTTTAAATGAGTTTATAATGAATAAACAAATTTACAGTTGTAAGCGGAATAGGAACAAGTATTTAAACCTATTCTATTACAACTTAAGAAATCACTAAGTTTGATGCACAAGGTAGAATAAAAAGTAGCAGCAGAGGTTCAAGAAGAGATATGTATGCATAAAGATGAAGAAGGGGTCTTCATCTATTTATACACGTTGCATTTAATGCAAAGCAAAAGGTAAATGCAATGTGTCAAGTTTGTATTTGAAACGTGTCCTTTGTCCAAAAGACAACCTGCTTTTGGATGTATTTGAACAGTAACCAAATCAGATTTGACGGGACATAAGAGACAATCTGTACTTCCTAATCTGATAAGGTATGGTGGTTTGAATTTTGTGCATCGAGGATAAGATCAACATTGATCTTGCTGAGTAGGCCCCACTTGATCATTGAACCAAAATCTCTAAGGATGAAGTCTTCGGGTATCACTGAGAGTTTGCAAGATCTCACACTTTAGATAGATAAATGTTGCTATCACTGAACCGCTTCAGATCACGAGCTGTCCATCTCTATCTTCAGCTAGGCCTTCGACTGTCGCTGAATGGTCTTCTGGTGTGAATGTTGCTCTTCAGATCTTCATGGATAGGACAGTGTTCCTGAACTTCAACGATCACTGAGTACAATCAGTGTATGATTATCGTTGAGCATGAAAAGTCTCCCATACTTGGAATTTTCACTAAGTATATAAGGAATCATATTGAAATCTCTGAAAGGAGTTTGCATCAACAATCTCCCCCTACTTGATTATGATTAAGTAACATAGGAAAATTGCTAGAAGGAATTAGTAAGGCCTTAGGATTTTTTACAATAAATAATTCTAAGTACTAATCTGTGAGATCTTTTTCAGCTAATATACTATCTAAATTAAGTTTCATTTATAAGGATATGAAATCACAATTTTTACAAGTGTAAGAGGTATAAAGTACATTCACTGATTGATCACAGAGTGTGATATCAGCGAGGATTTAGATTTTTAAAGAAATTTAGAACTCATATGTTCATTGTCCCTTTTTACTATTTTCATGGATCTTTTCAATACACAGATGGAGTAGAGTACTTCATTGAATTTCATTAATCAAATCAATCTGAAGAATTACAATTTGAAAATGAGATTATAATATTTTAAGTAAAGTACAGTAAACTGAAGTAAACTACTAAGGAAACAAATTAAGAGTTGGGTTTAGTGTAGCGTTCAACGTACTCTTCTCTTCTTTGTAGTTCTTTCTCATAGATACCTTTTCTGAATAAAGAAAGGATCATTGTTTTCCCAACATCTGTAGTACTGCAGTTTGATTAGCCTTATAGGAGCAATGTGAACTTCTTTATTTCTGAGGAATCTTAATGACCCATCGTTATCTCTTAATGTTATTCCAGGTCCAGGAGCACTAATTATTTCAAAGTCATCATAAAATCTCTGAGAAGGAAAGGATGTGTTGAGCATTGAAAAATCAGGGAGAACGAGATAGACGAAGAGACTTCCAGCATCAAAATTTGTATCATGTTCATTTCTGAACGATGGACCTTCTTCAACGTCAGACTTAGGTCTCTTATTTTTGGATTTTGAATGAAGAGAGTGATGGTCACATACTGAGATATGTTTTGCAGAAGATGGTCGATGTGTCTTTCTACAACGTCTTTGAATTGAGATTTAGATTTCAGAATGGCATCTCTAATTTCCAGCAATTTACAGAAGCCGGAGAATTTCAGAAATTGGGGTTCTTCTTTTTCTCCTTTTTGAAGGAATCTCTGAACATGAATACCTTTTTCTTTGGACCAGATTTTGAGTTCCATCCTTCGATAGTTGCATTGGTAATCATTGCAGGAGATTTCTTGCACCATTCCAATTCCTCACTTCTTGGTTCCTGTGCTTCCTGATTTTCTTTATTGAACGCTTGTAGAATTTTCTCTTGAGCTCTGATAGGATTGACCTTTAGGTTATCAGCAACAACTTCCTCCTTTGCTAAGGCTTCAACGGCCATGAGGCTTTGTTCATCTTCATGTCTGCGAACCTTGGCTTTTCTTCTATCTTCCCTGACCATTGCTTCAGCGACCTTGAAACTTGCATGTGCATCTTTCATTTGTTGGTCTCTTATTCGCTGAGCTTCTAGAGCTTCCGCTCTTTCTTCCGGGGAAAGGAAGTAAAATTTGTCATAGATATTAGAGGGAATCTTTATTCGGGTTCTTTCTAACTCCTTTATTAACATAGCCCTTCTGTCTTCTTCTGCTGGTTCGAAGATAGGCTCTGTATGTACACGCTTGTGAATAAGGTCTTCTTCTTCTTCAGACTTCGATTCGGATATGTACATGAATCAGTCTTCAGTGGAAGGTTCCTTCACGGGAGTCACCTTTGGGGGACAGGGCTCACTGAGATGGGGAGAGGAAGGTTCATCTTTAGAAACTTCATCAATACTTTTTATGAATGAAGTATTGGTAAGAATGGTGAGAAGTAGGGATATAGAAGGTTGGGGTTCAAAGAGAGGGATGTAGAGTTCAAGAGGCAGGCATACCTCAGCGATGTTGAGCTCCCCCTCTTTGTTTAGGGAAGATGGATCACAGTCCATTGGTTGCTTGTTCTTCCCTGAGGGATCAGAATGCTCTTGGGAAGGAGGGGGACTGTCCCCCAAAGGTTCTCTAAACACAACTCCTTGTGTCATCCTTTGGACGATGAAATTTGAAGAAGTTGGTTATTTCATCGTCATGATCATCTTCTTTATCTCTAAGATGAAAAGGGATGCTTTCATCTTGAACGTTCTCTTCTTCTTCTTCTTCTTCTTCTTCTTCTTCTTCTTCTTCTTCTTCTTCTTCTTCTTCTTCTTCTTCTTCTTCTTTTTCTTCTTCTCCATCATCAGAGATGAGTGTAGATGAGTGTCTTCAGAGCATTAATATTTCTCTAAGTAAAAGCAGCAGCGGTAAACATCGTATTAGTTTCATTAATCAACTGCTCCTCCATTTTCTTCAATACTTTCTCCCCCTCTGTGTTATTGTGAGGGAGAACGTGCACCATCAGAGTAGCAACATTTCCCTTGATGATGGCAAGTGTCTCTGTATGGGCCTTCTGAGTAGCAGAAAGGTTACTCAGGTTCTCTCGGTCTTCCGTTGAGAGACAGGAGGTGGGGATACTAGGTGCCTTGAGGAGACGGAGGATCTCTGCAATATCCTTGCTCTGAGTGGCAATCTCTTTTTCCATATTTTCAATCCGAGATTCGTTCTTGGTCACTGAGAATGTATTATGAGCAATATCATTGCTCAGTGAGGTCTTCAACGCCGAAACTTCAGATTGAAGGCCTATGATGGCATTCTTCAATGCAGGTGTCCCTGACACCTTTGTGTAGATTTACTCTGAATAGAGTTGTAGAATATATGCCCTATGCTTGATTTGGGCATATTCTTGCACTAGATGATCCAGGGCTGAATCTGGATTGACGCGGATGGAGGAGGCTGAGAGATAACAGGAACTTTCTGAATCTTGGGAAGAGAAGTTCCCTGACCTTTCTCTTTCTTTATCTACCTTAATTGCTCCACGGTGAGAGTTGGAGACTTGGGAGTAGAGGCAGCAGAGATACCCTTCGTTGTTGTAGTAGTTGTGACAACAATGGCGGTAGGTGCACCAGAGATACCTGTAGATAACACAGATAAATGAGCCAAAAAGAGCTCGGGGTTAGAAGAAAGAAGTTGGGAGGTAGTAGATCTGTGCAAGGGTTCCTTGAGAGTATATGAAGGATTACTCTCACGGATGGTACTTGCTACGGCTGTGTCCTGAGGATCACAAACCTGTTTCTAATGTTTCTCAGGTCTTGTGCATGTGGCTTTCCAATTCTCAAATTGTCGAAACAAAGCTGATAACGGGTTGATATTGGACAGCATGTTGCTCAACCTCTTCAAGTATGGGGACAACCATATCTGAATCAAGGGTTGATGTGTGGACCAAAGAAGAGTAGATAGAAGGAGAAGAGAAGGCAGTGATTGTAATATCTGTTCCTGCTTCACGTAGCTAGTGCCTAAATTTTCAGTGACCGAGGTCCCTGAAAAAGGTAGTGCTGGTGAAACGGCAACGGACATAAAAACCTGGTCGTGGTTGAAGAGAGAGGACAGGTTTGTATGACGCCGAAATCTGAGAGAGTCGTCTATTGAGAGACTCCCTTCTTTGGCTTCTTTATCGTTGGTTTGTGAGTGATGGTCTTTTTGTGACCATCGGTGGGTTGTTTGAGCTTAAGGGGAGAGGAAGATGCGTCTAGGTCGATCATTGATGGGTTTGTTATTGATCTTGACACATTCTCTACCTAGATGGTAGGATGAGGGATCGAAGTAACCTTATGAGTAGGTTCCCTGATGAGGTCCACCATGTATTGGAGGTACGGAGCATCCCCAGGTTTTTCGTCGATTTCTAAAGCCTTCTTCGCAATCTGGGAGAATTTCTGATTTCCCTCAGAGGGGTAGCCTTCAAAGACAAATTGCAAGATTATAGCCACGACCCTTGGATAAAAGATATTCTTTTCCCTTTTCTAGACTTTAACTCTGTTGTAAAGCTCGGTGAAGATGTACTCTGCATAGTTCAGCTTCCGGCCATAGCAGAGAGAGAAGGCCATCTCTAGGAATGGCTTGCTCGCCTAGTCTTGAGAGCCAGTCTTAGTGCCTAAGCACTGAATAACATGAGTAAAAATATATTGTCACTTTGCTGGCAATCTCTTTTTCTCGATCTTGGTGATCTCCTTGCTGATTGCCGAGGTTTCCTCAACAATTGGTCGATTGTAGCCAATGATGTCAAGAAAGTCCTTGATTTCATCCTTGGAGGGTGCAGAGACCCATTGTTGATTCTTCCCTCTTGCTGGAAGATGAAGAGAAGCTCTGACAACGCCTGTGGTGATGGCGATTGTCCCCATGCTGATAGTGAACTCTATGGCTGGGAGCTTGTTGCCTTTGTCAATGGTTACCGTGGTGTATTGGGTGGTATACCAGAACTGTTGGAGATGAGAGGTGATTCCAATAGGGACGCGAGTGAAGGCGTAGTTCATGGGGAATTTCTAGAGGAATAGAGCACCATTCTGGTAGTAAGGTCGTTCAGCATGTATCTCCAACAGAGCAACAGTTGCTGGGTAATATGAAGCCTTGTTCGATGGAGAAGGTGGTTTTTGGTGCAGCAACAAACTTTGTGATTGGGAGAACTTCTGCTTTAGAGGTGGTGTTGATGTTCTTGCTTTAGGTTGCCAATTCTGTTTTAAAGATAGGAACACCACATAGAAAAATCATGGCTTAATACAAGAATGTATAAACCAGAGATTTCGGTACAAAGAATACCGAAGAAATGAGAAAAACAAGTGCTTTAATGAACAAGATCAAAATACTTGTTATTTGGCAGATTTTAGAAATATTGTTTGAAAAGCTGTTTTTAGATAAATTAGACCAAACGTTTGTATTTGGTACAAAAATATACCATAAACAAGTTTTAGAAAAGATGCAATGTATATTTTGGATTAAAAGTACCAAAATGTCTTCTGTTCTAAGAATAAAACTTAAAACAGGTTTTTATGAAGATTAAGCTTTAAGCAGGTTATAAAGCACGAAAAATCTTTAAACAACATTTAAGTTGTTGTTTAAACAAAGCAAGACCATAAAAAATATAAAAGAAAACCTTGAAAGTGAAAGTAAGAAAAACGCACAAGTGTGTGTTCTTGGTGTTTGAAGAGAGAATTCGAATGCTTTTCTAGCTTAGAAAGATTTGAGCACGCAAAGAATGAAAAGGAAAACAGTTTTCCTTATATAGTTGGATGAGAGAGAAAGAGGAGAGAGAAGGAAACTAAACGACGCTTTTAGCTTTTTGAAAAGGTAATGATAACCTATTGCACGTTCCTAAGGTTTGATGGGATAGGAAACGTTGAGGTCCGTTATGTGTCAGAAAAAGGTCTAATGAGTCCTTTTTGGAAAAATGATAAGATTATCATTTAAATAATAAATGTTAATCATTATTCGTGTTAGGTCTATTATTACTTAATTGTGAAAAAATAAGGAAAAGATATGCTTTATTGTAAAAGGGAGTTTATAATTCCTTAAACTCTTGTTTCCTTAATTAGACTAGACCTAGCAATATAAATACAACGTTAGGGTTTTACTTTCATAGTTAGTCGATTCATATTTTATAGAGAGAGAGCTGAATCTGATTGTAATCGACACATATACGTTCAAGAGATATATGACTACGTAAGTTCTTTAAATCATTGTTCGTGTCATATTACTTTGCTATTAACTGTTTATTGTCATTGTGCTTATTATAATGGGATCAACAAGTGGTATCAGAGCCTGAGATCACGAGTTTTTACGATTTTCTGAGCAAACCACGAAACAGAAGGTACTTTTTTCTATTTCTGCAAGTTCTACTGTTCATTGAATTTTTGTCGAGTCATACTGTGTCACGCTTTACCCGATAAAACTTCTTATTTTTTTTGTCGACAAACTCATATCTGCTCAATGAATTTTTCTCGATCATTATATCAGTTTCTGTGTGTTATTCTTGATTAAGTATATCTGTGTTTTTATCGATTTAAATTTTTCTCTCGACTTATTGAATTTTTATCGAATATCTCTTCTGTTGATTGAATTTTTATCGATTCAACTGTTTAAATCTTGAATTTTTATCAACTCCTATATAAAATATTTAAATCTGTTTAGTTAAAATTACTTTAGTTTATTTTATTTACTTTTGAATATCTTTACATAAGAAAACTCAGGAACTTGTGACTCCTGCAACTTTTCTTACTAAAGATTTCCTTAGTAAAAATCATAAACTCTCGTAATTTTGATATTTTTTGTGATTGAACAAATAAGAAACTCGAAAACCCAGACAGTCTTGTTCATAAAAAGACTAGTTCTTTTTAGTCAAGAACACTGTGTTTTTGTTTTCTGGTTTTTCAATAAACAGAAAACTCAGAATTAAAGAATTTTTTTTTAGTCGAGTCCTATTGAATCGAGAAAATTTTGATCGAGTAGGTCAGTGTTCGATAAATTTCATTAATCAATTTTTTTTTCTCGAGTATTGTTCACTCGAGAATTGTTTTTAGAGTCTATTTAATTCGACAAAAATTTTTATCGAGTCTTGTTCACTCGATAACAATTATTATCGATCCTTAGTCACCCGATAACAATTTTCATCGAGCACCTCACACCCGATTAAAATCCTTCAAATCGATATTTTTTCGTCCTCCTTTGTCACTCGATAATAACTTACTGTTTCAAGCGACAACTCAGAAATTTTTAAAAACTTATTGATCGAGGTCCAACCAAAAAGTACAATGACCACCCGAGAAGTAATGGCCATTGGATCAGACACCAAGCCTCCAATTCTCTTTCCGGGAGAATATTCTCAATGGAAGGATAGATTTCTTGATTTCATTGAACGCCATGACTATGCCGATGAGATCATGAGTTCAATCAAAGAGGGTCCTCCTCCACCTTTTTATCAGGAGTATCCTGCTATGCCAAACAACACTCCTCCTACGCCCGCACGAAGGGAAGCCAAACTCAAAAATTCATGGGATGCAAACGAGAAGAGGATAATGAGAAGTGACCAACTTGCCCGTTCTTATCTACTTATGAGCCTTCCAAATGAGATCTACATGAGCATTGATAGCCACAAGAAGACGGCCAAAGAAATGTGGGAAGTCATAGAGAAATTCATGCTTGGAACGAAGATTGGCACACAACTCAAAATCACCAACTGCATTTCTCAATATGAAGAATTCAACGCAAAAGATGGAGAAAGTCTTACGAACACATATACCCGTTTTGTACAACTGGTGAACGAACTTAGCAAAAATAAAATTCGTAAGACAAAGATCGAAAACAATGTTAAATTTGTTAGCAATCTTCAACCAGAATGGCGCCGGTTTGCTAATCAAATCAAACACAACAAATATCTTGCTGACCTTGACCTTAATGAAGTCTATGAAACCCTTCAACAAGATGAAGAGGAGGTTCTCGAACTAATGGGGTTAAATTCAAAGAAGAACCCGGATCCAATCGCATTAATGGCAAAAGAATCCTCTTCCGCTCCTCAAGAGATGTTTCCCGAATTGGAAGACGAAGATTTTGATTATGATACAGAAATTGCCAATCTTCAACATCAACTGGCCTTCCTTACAAAATCTTTTCAACAAAAGTTCTCACGTCGCTCAAATCCCAATTAACAAAGGTATGCCTCGGGATCTAATAATCATGAGCGAAAGGCCATGTTTGAACCTAACCAAGAAGAGAAGAACCTCGCCCTACACCCAAGCCAGAAGACAAGTTCAAGGGTGAGAGAAGCCTGTGCTACAACTGCGGAAAATCTGGTCACTACGCAAGGGAATGTAAGAAGCCAATAGTGAAGGACTCTAACTACTTCACTTACAAACTGATGTTGTCTAAACAAAAAGAAGCCGGTAAAGTCCTTCTAGCTGAAGATGAACAATGGCTTAATCAAGATGATGAAGATGACATGGAAGGGGATACTCAAGCACATTTCTGCTTAATGGCTTACTCTGATGATACTCCTTCTCACGCTTCCGACTACACACCCGAGGTAAGCCCTTCTGACTATGACTCTTTTGTATCTCAAATGCATGATTTAATGTGTCAATTAAAGGAATTATACTCCAAATTGAAAATCGAGAAACTCTTGGTTTCCATTTTAGAAGCAAGCCTTGAAAATAACCATAAACAATTGCTTATTATGCAAACCGACCTTGTCACTACTCAAAGTATAGCACACAATCTCGAAACGGAGAAAATGGTTTTAAAAGAAGAGAATGATCTTTTCCAACAACAAATATCTGATGTTACACTTCAACTTCAAACATCTAGGAATGAGACTGCCAAATTTTCATCAAAGTTTGACTTTGTCAGTTTTCAAAGACAAGATTTATTAGAAAAAACTCGAAACGTTGGAATTAAAACTTTACAAGCTTGGTCAGACTGAACACACTATTCACTTAAATGCACCGAAAGATTTAAGCTCCAAAGCCGGATTAGGTTTTGAAAACCCGAAACACTTAGCAAAGGCTATCTATAATACTCCGACGATTTATAAATTCGAATATCTGAACCTTGGTCCAGATTACCAAATTCAATTTATGATACCGGACCCTAGTGTTGAGGAAAGAGAAGATTGGAAGAGACAAAACAAAAACTATTTTCAAATACCTTTCTGCTATCCTCAAATAGTAGAAGAGGAATCTTCAAGTGAATCTCTTCCAAACAACTACTTTCCATCTTATTCAACCGAAGAACTTCAAAACAAGATTCCTGGATGTAAACCGTTCATTCCCACTCTATTTTTAGAAAAGAAAATTATTCAACTCGAACAAGTGTTGGAATCTGAACGTTCTTTAGCGGAAAAGGAAAAGGAATCATTTTTATTTAAAATACAACAACTTGAGAACGAGACTTTCCAATTGAACAAAACTCGTGAAAATGATACTATTTCACACGTTTCAACTTGTAAAGCCTTCGTTAGCAATTATTTAGATAATTGTGAAGAGTTGTTCAAAATGGACCCAAATTCCAATCTTCCAAAACAAAAATGTTCCTACTCCGACGAACAAATCAATGCTGAATTAGATGCCCTTTCTAAACAGTCTTCACTTGAATCGGACAAGTGTTTAAATGACATGTGTGATGAGTTTGATTTCAATCCTGTACTTCCTACTCACACTGAATTCTTAGACAAAGGCAAACAACCTATGGAAACAGTTTCATTGCCTACTGAACCAACGGAGTATTCCACAAGTCAAAATCCAACCACTCATAAACAAACGAAAACCAATCATGTCTTCAAAAACCATACTAACCGTGTTCCTTTCAATGTTTCAGCGCTTCATACTTTAGAAACCAAGTCGGTTTGGGTCAAAAAGGGCACGCATACTACAAAGCAAACACCCCGCAATGAAGACAAGTTTTTACATTCCAATGTCAAAAGAAAAAATTCTAGATTTCATTTTCCTTATCAAATTCATTCATTTAGACATTTAATCAAATTTTCTCGTAATAAAATTTGTTGCTCTAATTGCGGTGTGGATGATTTTGTTCGCAAACCTCCTATTGATTATGGTTATGATTATTTTCCGGACATGCATAATTCATTTAATCACAAATTTTATCATTCATCATCCATTTCTAAATCGGGTCCGAGAAATCAAATGACTAACGCCCATAAGTCTCACCACAAGTGGGTTCCCAAGGGTGCCAAGTCAACTAACCATGATGGACCCATTTACAAATGGGTACCTAAATCTGCCTGATTTTGTGCAGATCGGTCATGTGTGGTACTTAGATTCCGGATGCTCCAAACACATGACCGGACAAAAGGAGCTGCTTGCCAACTACACTGAAAAGAAGGGCGGATTCGTCAAATTTGACAACAATCACTTGGCACCGATAAAAGGATATGGTGATATCATTCAAAACAACATCACCATTTCCAACGTCTCTTATGTACAAGGGCTAAGCCACAACCTGTTGAGCATTGGAAAATTCAGTGACAAGCAACTCGAAATCAATTTCAGACCCGATAGATGCTGTGATCGCACGTTTGATGGAAAGGAGCTTCTAACCGGCACACGCAAGTCCAACCTCTACACGATCGATCTTTCCCAAGTAAACGCTCCCTTAAGTGTTTGTCTTCTATCAAACGTTTCTAGTCCAAAGACCTGGTTATGGCATCGTCGCTTATCTCACTTGAACTTCAAGAACATCAATCGCCTCTCCATCCACGGATTAGTCACCGGCCTCCCATCTGTTAAATTCGACAAACCACATCTCTGTGACGCATGCGAGATGGGAAAGATGAAGAAGGTCTCTCACAAACCCAAGATAGTTCACAGCACGACTCGACCTCTTCAACTCATTCATATGGACTTGTGCGGCCCGATGCGGACTCAAAGCATACATGGTAAAAAGTATGTTCTAGTGATGGTGGACGATTTCTCTCGCTTCACATGGGTAAAGTTCCTTCGATCAAAGGATGAAACCCTCGACACCATCATCATGTCTCTCAAAGCCATTCAAGTAAAGCTAGAACTTACTGCACAAACCATTCGCACCGATAATGGAACTGAATTCAAAACCGTACCATTGACGGTTACCTCGAATCGGTTGGTATAACCCACACGTTCTCTGCAACTCGTACTCCACAACAAAACGGTGTGGTCGAACGCCGAAATCGAACTCTTGTTGAAGCCGCTCGCACTATGCTTACTTTTTCAAAGCTTCCTCTCCACCTTTGGGCCGAAGCTATCAACACAACTTGCTATACTCAAAACCGCTCCATCATCAACAAACGCTTCAATAAGACACCTTATCATTTGGTATACGATCACGTTCATTCCATCGAGCATCTTCGAACGTTTGGCACTCGGTGCTTCGTACTCAATGAAAAAGAAGATCGTGGGAAGCTCAAGCCGAAAGCCGATGAAGCTTACTTTCTCGGATACTCACCAAATGCGTCATCTTATCGGGTCTACATAAAACACGCACGTTGCGTCACTGAAAGCGTTAATGTACAATTCGATCCAAACGCCGGAATGGCTCCTGAACACGACAGTTCAGGACCCGCACTCACCGGTATATTAGCTTCCGATCACATTCGTTCGGAACCTGCTCCCAACCCCGCTGAACCTTCAACGTCCAAAAACGCCATGTCAAATCTGGATGACTTATTCGAGTACTTCTATTCGGATTACTTTGGACCATACACTGATACTTCTCTCCAGATTCCCCCGCCTACCTTGGAGATTGCCAAGACCTCGGATCTTTCCGGACCGCCAATTACAACGGAAACCGTCTCAACTGTTGCATCTCCAAGCACCTCTACGACTGCTCCTCCCGATCAAACTATTTCCTCGGATGCTCCTCTTGTTCCACCTGAACCTCAACCGCCTGTTCAACCAAATCCTGCGGAACCGACATCCTCTCCCCCACCATCCACTTCAACACCGACGGATGTCACAAGTGCCACAAGATCATCAAACGTGGCCCCATCTTTGGAATCTATTCAAGATCTTCCATTAGGTTCTTATCAAGATGACACCCCGGATCCAAATGCATTTCAACCGCTTCCTCATACAACCAAATGGACCCGCTCTCATCCTGTTGAACAAATTATCGGAGATGCAAACCGACCAGTTACAACGCGTTCCGCCTCAGCCAATGATTGCATGTTCTCTTCATTCATAAGCAAGATTGAACCCACATCCATTCATGAGGCAATGAATGATCCTGATTGGATTGTGGCAATGCAAGAGGAACTCAATTAACTTGAAAGTCTAAAAGTATGGCGCCTTGTTCCCCGTCCTCGAAACAAGACCATTATCGGCAAAAAATGGATATTCAAGAACAAGCAAGATGAAGATGGAGTCGTCATACACAACAAAGCTAGACTTGTCGCCAAAGGATACCGTCAACAAGAAGGCATTGACTACGATGAAACATTTGCACCCGTCGCCCGTATTGAAGCAATCCGAATGTTCTTGGCTTACGCGACACATAATAACTTTGTGGTTTTCCAAATGGACGTCAAGACGGCCTTCTTAAACGGTGTTCTGCGTGAAGAAGTCTATGTTTCTCAGCCCGACGGGTTTGTCGACTCCTCCAAACCAGATCATGTCTACATTCTGGACAAGGTTCTGTATGGATTGAAACGAGCCCCCCGCGCATGGTACGATAGTTTGTCTACCTATTTAGTGAAAAACGGATACTCCAAAGGTAAGATCTATCCAACTCTTTTCATTAAAAAGGACAAAGGTGACATTATGCTCATTCAAGTCTACGTGGACTACATCATCTTCGGCTCGACTAACCCAAGGCAATGCAAAGAGTTCTCTGAACTCATGATTGCCAAATTTAACATGAGCATGATGGGAATGATGAATTTTTTCCTTGGTCTTCAAATTAAACAATTTACTACTGGAATATTCATCAACCAATCAAAATACATCTCGGATATGTTGTGTAAATACAACATGACGTCATGTTCTCCGATTGGTACACCCATGTCCCCGGGTTCAAAACTACACGCTCATCCTTCGGGAAAAGATGTGGATTCTAAAAATTACCGGGGCATGGTTGGTTCTCTCATGTATCTTACGGCTAGTCGTCCGGACATAATATTTGCCACCTGTCTATACGCGAGATATCAAGCATCTCCAAAGGAATCTCATCTTAGTGCGATCAAACGGATTTTCCGGTATTTAAAAGGTACACCTAATCTTGGCCTATGGTATCCCAAGGATACGGGTTTCGAGCTAATTGCCTTTTCAGATTCGGATCACGCCGGATGCATGCTCGATTGTAAAAGCACTTCGGGCCATATTCAATTCCTTGGAGACAAATTGGTCAGCTGGTCGTCCAAGAAGCAAGCGTGCGTCTCCACATCTACCGCGGAAGCCGAATATATCGCTGCCGCAAGCTGCTGCTCGCAAGTACTATGGATGCGCACTCAACTTAAAGACTATGGCTTCTGGTTCAACAAGATTCCCATCTATTGTGACTCCAAAAGCGGCATAGCCATTTCAAGCAACCCGGTTCAACACACGAAGACAAAGCACATCGACGTTTGATATCACTTCATCAAGGATCACGTCGAAAGAGGTACAATTGAACTATACTTTGTTAATACGGAACTTCAGCTTGCCGACTTGTTTACCAAGGCACTGGATGAGAAACGATTCTAGTTCCTAGTATCAAGTTGGGAATGCTCAATCTTAAAACCTGATTATCCCAAATCAGTGTGCCTCAAAATCCTTAAAAACGTCTATCCAATTTGCACATTTACTCTTTGAGTCAATCTGCATAACACTTGGGTTCTCATTTTTTTTAGATTTTGACCTTTATCTTACAGTTCCGTATTTTCAAATTTTTCTTTCATTTTCATTTCTACCTCGCTGTGTATATCACCATGGTTCATCATTCAAGGGGGAGCAACAAAGGTACGTTTTCCTATCCATTCACATTCCTAGGGGGAGCACACTAGTGTATGCACTCATTAAGGGGAGCCTTATATCTGTTTTCTGTCTTTCAATTTTCTTTTTGATTACGTTAGGTTCTCGGCCCCTAAGGGCCCGACAACAATGGGATTGTCGATCCCCTCTGGCTCGATAACCTCCCCAATCGACATCTTGATAACGGGAAGTTTTTCATCGGCACAATCACACACTGCCACGTGTCATCACCCGATGACCACTATTTAAAGTAATCGGGCCCCACTCTCAAAGAACCTTTCTTCACAAGTTTGAATTTCCCTATTTCTCTCTGAAAAACCCTTCAAGTTTTTGGCTTCCAAGATCAAATTCTCAAAACTTCGAGTTTTTCAGATCCGAAAGCACCACCAGGTTCGTTTAATTCTTGCACATAATACTTAAAACTGTTGCATGATCCATGTTTTAATGTATGACCGTTCGGTTTTTGGGGTTATTATGGGTTTTCCGATTTTGACTGTTCATCAGTCAAAATCGTGGGTAGATTTAGTGTTTTGGCCTAAAGTCCTTTATTAATCTTGTTCTTTTTCACTAATCGCACCTAGTAATAGGATTTCCCATTAGTGTTAGGCATTTTTTTGGGTCTGAGTACTTAGGATTGTTCGTCTGATTGAGTTTGAGTTTTTATCGAGTCCATCATCGACCTATGAATTTTATCGAGTCTCGTTGCAGTGACCAAGAACACCATCATCTTTTCTAAGTGTTTTTATCGAGCCTTTATGACTCGATAACCTTTTTTATCGAACATCATAAACTCGACGAAAATCACTAAGTGTTTTTTATCGAGCCTTTATGACTCGATAACTTTTATTATCGAATATCATAAACTCGATGAAAAACACCAAGTGTTTTTATCGAGCCTTTATGACTCGATAACATTTCTTATCGACTATAATAGGCTCGATGAAAACCACCAAGTATTTTTTGCTAAAGACTCAATACACTAACTTTACACTTGGTTTGCCTAACTGTCTTATTTCAGAAACCAATGGCAGCCGTGAATGATCCGAACATGTCCGATGATGAAAACCCGATGCCGTCTGAACGCTCGACAGAACCAAGCATCAACGCAGCTAGCCGGGACGACCTCTTGATGCCTAGAGCTCACCTTCGACAAATCAAACCGAACAACCACCGTCTAGACTTTAGTATAACTCTCGAACACCAAATCATCCTTGACATTCTTCAAAGACATCCGCTTCGCTTTGCCTTTGCACTAGACCACCGAGTACCCCTTTTCTACCTCCAGCAATTCTGGTACACACTGACATACCATCCGGATGAAGGTGGCCATCATTTCACTACTCAAATCGATGACTTTGGGTACGAATCCCCTGAACCATTCACAAGCCCCGGCCAGTTCAAAAGGATGTACCTGCCTCAGATTTGGTTCACGCTATTCACCATCGTCAATCGATGTCTGACTAGCAAACACACTGGCATGGACAAGGCCAGCACTGCGGTTCTTCGAATCTTTCACGACATCGCGTTCAACCGCCACTATGACTACGCGATGCTCATCTGGACGGACTTTATGAAACTAGTGGAAGACAAATCCAAATTTCGCAATCGTGCCTTCATACCGTTTCAGCGGTTTCTTCAACTTTTCATCCATGCAATGATGACCTCCCGACCTGCCATCCCTAGAAGAGCCGGATCACCCTCAGGCCCGACCAGTGCTCTTAAATTTCTACGCCTAAATGATCGGGTCTTCAATTATACCATGCCTATCCCTGAAGCGCTCCTCGCTTATGCTGATCAGAATGCACCTAGTGTGATAGCCTATAGGGAGCGACATGGCTTAATGGCCCAACCACCTCCGGTTGCGCCTGCCCAAGAGCCGATCCAAGAGGAAAATATTGAGGGAGGTGAGGGTCCTAGAATAGAAGAGCAGGGTCAGGATCAGGGGGATCCCGACGAGGGTGATGAGCGTACTGCGAGGGGACATGACGAGGGAGGTGCATCTGATCAGCCCCCCAACCCAACTACTTCCAACTACCCCCGCACCCGACCCATTATCCCAACTCCACGATTCAAAACACTGGTCAGCCGACAACGTGTCCGCCCCCGCTCTTCATCATCGGATGAGAATGAATCTGACAACCAACCGCTCCGTCGTCGCCAACGTACTGCAGCAATAGAGGTGCAAGCCGTCAGCCGCATCGGCCGACAACCCTCTATCACAGATTCCAGTTCTGGAAATGAAGAGTCTTCAACTGAACCGAACCCTGAACCAATCATCTGTTCAGCCACCTCCGCACCTACCATAACCGTCTGATGAGGAACCTCAATTCAACTTTGACTTTGAAGCCAATCCATCCTCCCCATCTATGTCGGACATATTCCCTGAAACCTCAATTGGAGAGATAAGGAGAACGGAGGGAGTACAAGTTGAAAAAGAATTAGTGAGCATGAGCGAAGGGGAGACAAAAACGATAGAGAGTGAGAGTCCAATATCCCCCAACCAGGTAACCGAGTCAACTAGCCCTACTCATTCGTTGGGTATGACTAGTGGACAAGTCGCTGTGGACCTAGCAGTGCAGTTGCACGCCCCCCCCCCCCCAGCCACTCTGAAGGCTCACAACAACCAACAATTTCAACAATACTTGTGAGTCTAGCACCTTATCTAGCTCCCCTCCACTCGGGAGACATAGCTATTGAAACAAGAGGCAGTAGCTCACCTGCTTCGACTTCGGTTGGGTGCAGCACATCGAGTCTAGAGCCAGCTAGTGGACACGAGTCTATACACACTGTGAGCCTCCGTGGCCCAGTCGGAACTCCCATAGTGATGTCCATTCCGGACATTCCACGAGGATTGGGAGGAAATCCTACCAGCGCTACATCTTTGCCAATGCTGAACGTAGGTCATACAGTTGAATCAACTGTTATGTCAACGGGCAATCTAAGTGATCCCGAAGTTACCCATACTGCTACCACATATCCGTCATTCTCTATTCCCCCGGAAGGCGAAGCACTCATTGCTGCTCACTTACAAAGGGCAAGAGACACGCTTGCTGAACATCTTGTCCTAATGACAGCCGAAAGAGAACCCTTCGTGAACCAAATTCGTGAAGCTGCGCGTCTTAAAGAACCGACTCCTGTACAAGCTGAACCTTCTCATGCAAGCTCCAGCCGTCCAAGCACCAGCCACTCTCCACCGCCACCATCACCCCCCGAAGATCGACCTCATTCC
The DNA here is from genome assembly GCA_036898165.1 of Silybum marianum. Classification (NCBI taxonomy): domain Eukaryota; kingdom Viridiplantae; phylum Streptophyta; class Magnoliopsida; order Asterales; family Asteraceae; genus Silybum; species Silybum marianum. The sequence continues at coordinate 36,028,025 of CM072530.1, read as the reverse complement.
CCGCATCGATATGAGTATAACACCGATGAACTCATGTCGATGTTGTATGCTAATCTGCTCGCCGAATCCAATGCAACTGGCCAACCGAAGAATTCTCTTGAAGGTCTTCTTCGCCGCGATCTTCAAATCCCCACTGTAACTCGTCACGAGTTCGATGTATTCCTCGCCCACATTGACCAAGAGCTCGCCGACTTGAAAAATTCCCAACAGCGCATAACTGATGACATCCTAGGTGCTATTACTGCTCTTCGCACCGAAATCCAAGAGTCTTGCCGTCCGGCAGTTCGTACATCTACATCCAGACCACACCAGGACGACCCGGGCTCCACTTCAACTCGTCCTGAGGGGTTGACACGCCAAACGGCAAGATCACGATCAAGAGCAGCTGCTGCCTCAGCTTCAAGACCACCTGCTCAATCTACCCAACAAAGGCAACGCACTACAACGACTCAAGAGGACGATACACCAACGGTTGAAAAGCCTGCGGATATCGAATTCGAGAGTACAGTCGAACCAGCCGAACCAACCGAAGCTGCCGAACCCGAACAAAATGAAGAACGAGTTGATGTTCAACGTCTGCGAAACTCACTTCGAAACTGGTTCCGAGATCCATACGAGCAAGACTATGTGAACTTGAGGCATACAGCAAGAAACTATGCCTTAAAGGAAACAAAACGAACCAAGACTCCTACCTCATCAGATTCGGTGGCAAAGAATGTTGACGAAAAGTAAATCCAAATGGGTGAATCAGCAGATCCGTGTGCCATATCTTGAGGAAACCATGGAGAAGATCTTCCGCAAGGAAGCAAAACCTGATGATCTGGCACACATTAATCTTGTGATGGAAATGGACCCTGCTCAGGTTAGAGAGTATCTCCATATCCTGAGGATGAGAGTTTTACCTCAAACTGAAGTGCTCTCAACGCACAGGGTTGTCGGGATTTTGAAGATAGACACTGCAAGGATCTTCCAAGTCGAGTACCCGGTTTTCACTATCCAAAGAGAAGATGGTAAAACGTATTCCTTCTCTGAAGCTGATTTTGCAAATCTCGATATAATGGACTTGGAGGTCATCTACAACGATCTGAGAGACAAGCGCAACCGAAACGTACACTAGCAAAGGGCATTAAGGGCAGTGGTAAGACATGTTCAGAAAAAGCTTAGGTACAGTTATCTTCATGATCTTCAACGAGGGACTGAAAGCGAGCAAAAGAAGATACATATTACTAAGCCTGATCAATCATTGCCTGTACCTCACAGTACTTTGGTCGCCACTATCATCACTCGTCCTGTACATGGTGTAGTTTGGATGCATGCTTCTAGAGAAAAGCGATTTCTCAGATTTCACGAAGTGGCTGCATATTCTGACGGTACGTTATGGGGAATCCGAAACAGGCTTGCGTCAGAACTTGCTACAGATAGAAAGAGCGCAACAAGGATGAGCAATGACAAAAGAAACTCTCTCTTAGAAGCGATCAAGATAATCGACGACAGAATTATCTATCGACAAACCCTACGAAGATTTGAAGGCATGTTCGAGCTAAGAAGACGAAGACTCATTTTGCCACAAAGGGGGAGATTGTTAGGTCTATTATTATTTAATTGTGACAAAATAAGGAAAAGATATGCTTTATTGTAAAAGGAAGTTTATAATTCCTTAAACTCTTGTTTCCTTAATTAGACTAGACCTAGCAATATAAATACAACGTTAGGGTTTTACTTTCATAGTTAGCCGATTCATATTTTATAGAGAGAGAGCTGAATCTGATTGTAATCGATACGTATACGTTCAAGAGATATATGACTACGTAAGTTCTTTAAATCATTGTTCGTGTCATATTACTTTGCTATTAACTGTTTATTGTCATTGTGCTTATTATAATGGGATCAACAATCCGTTTAAAATCCTCATCATTTGAATTAAATGTATCAGTGATGGGTTTCTCTTTTGAGAACCTTTTTCTGAATTAAAAGATATTTAGAGAGTGTAAGGAAAGAATGTACATACCTTGGCAAGATATATGTATCAATTAGTCAAAGTTCAGAGAATGACTAGTGAATTTGAAATGTAATTTGATACTCACTGAATAGTGTTGGTTATTTATTAGAAAATGTTTATTCTTCAGCTTTAACATACCAAGTTCGCGGATTAATAGATTGAATCTTGTCTCATCAAGAGGCTTAGTGAAAATGTCAGCAAGCTGATATTCAGTGGGTACAAAATGAAGTTCAATTTCACCATTCAAAACGTGATCTCTGATAAAGTGATATTTGATCTCGATATGCTTAGTTTTTGAGTGAAGTACATGATTGTTTGCTATAGCAATAGCACTTGTGCTATTACAGTAAATAGGGATTTTGATTAGCTTAATATCATAGTCTCTGAGTTGGTTCCTCATCCAAAGGATTTGGGCACAAGAACTTCCAGCGGCTACATATTCAGCTTCAGTAGTTGATGTGGACACTGAGTTTTGCTTTCTACTTGTCCAACTTACCATCTTACCAACTTCCACCTAGAAGTTGACAAACTCAGTGGTACTCTTCCTATCTGTTAGACTTTTGAAGTATGAGTCAAAGATGATGTGGCAACATTCACTTGTAGATCTAGTTTTTAAAACAGAATTTGCTAGACGCTCCTCTATGAGGTGGCATTTTGTGATAGGCTAAAGTGTTGACTTTCTGTTTTTGTAATAGTATAAATTGATCTGTACTTTCACTGTAATAGTTGTCCATTGAAGATTATTAGTGAAGAACAGTTTTGCGCACAATTCTCAATTACTTGTAATCGATCCTCAGGTTATAATACAAAGTTGATTTGTTCTTCATTCTTCTAGTGTTCTTGTTACTGTTGATTAATCATTATTAATTGCTTCCGCTTACATTTTGATATATGAATTTATTGATTAATTATTGAAGAAAAAATCTGGAACCAACAATTGATATCAGAGTCATCTAATCAATCTGTTGATTATTAGATCTCCTTAAATTGGAAATTTCTCTCTTCATTCTTGCAGTAATTTCCTGTTTTAACTATTGTTCATAATGCTACCCTGTTTTATGAGATTTTATTAATTCATAGTAATTTTCTCCAAAAACAGTGGTAATTGTAGTTAAAATTTTGAAGAATTAGTAAGACGATCTCTTTGTTATTCAATTCAATTGAAGTTTAATCGTTCTAAATTTCAAATCAATTCCTCTCGATTCTCTGCTTTCTACGAACAAAATGGCAAATTCAAATCTGAATTCTGTATACTTCTGGATCACTGACAAAACCTCCTAATCTCATACATGATGAATATCCTCAATGGAAAATCCGAATGGTAAATTTCTATGAGGGACTGGATGCTGATCTATTTCCAATCAGTCAAAATGATCCTCTGGTTCCTATGTCTATTATTCCGCGAATTACAGCAACGGCCAATACTGATGAAATTCCTGCCAGGCAAGTTCCAAAGCTGAAGGGAAACTGGTCTGATGAAGAAAAAGCCAAAGTTGAACTAGCCAAAAAGGCTAGAACTCTTCTTATCATGGCTATTCCAAATGAGATTTTTCAATCTCTGGATTCCTGTGATACTGCCAAGGAATTATGGGATCAACTAGAAAATCTTCTGGAAGGCAGTGCTAAAATGAAAAAAAAAAACGAAGAGCTCAGGCTCTGAATGAATACAACAGCTTCCAGGCCATTGCTGATGAATCTCTGGAACAAACTTTTCATAGATTTAACAATCTGATAAATCTATGTAAAAGATGTGATATCATTCGATCAAAGGAAGACAATAATGTCTTATTTCTGAAGAGATTAAATCCAGAATGGTCAAACCTCTCCATGTCTTTACAAGCCAATCAAGATCTTGAGCAATGGTCTCTACATGACGTATTTGGAACTCTTCAAGCTCATGAGAAGGAAGTTGTACAAAAGAAAACAACAATAGGTGGTCCTCTGGCTTTGATTTCTGAATCAAAGGGAACGATCAGAAGAAAAAGTGAAGATAGAAGAGTGAAAAGCAAGGCATTCATGTCAGAAGTTGCTCCAGAAGAAGATTCTGATTCTGATGATGATATAAAGGCATTTGCTGATTCTTTGGCTCTTATAACCAAACAGTTTACAAATCGGTTTGGAAATAGGACTATTCAAGGAAATAGAAGGCTTGATCGTTCTTCTACTCATATTTCTAAGCAAGAGGTTCAGAGATCCGAAAAGACTGAAACAGAGAAGAAGGAAGAGGAAATGAAGAAGAAAAAGGACGTATGCTATAGATGCAGAAAACCAGGACACTACTCAAAAGAATGTAGAGGAGCTCTGGACAAAGACAAGACGTACTACAAGAATAAATATAAGTACAATGTCACTGAAAGAGCTCATTATGCTGAAAAAGAGAACTGGTTAGGAGATGAATCCAGCGGAGATGAAGCTATGTTTTGTGGGATGGCTAATTCGAATGAATCATAAGATCAACCTTCTGAGTCACCGGTTAGTAATTTCTCTGACTCATCTGAACTTGAAAAATACAATTGTTCTTTTGTCAAATAATTTTGAGGAACTTAAACAAAAGCTTACAATTGAGAAGAAGTTACGAAAAGGTATTGAGAAAACCCTTTCCACAATACAAAGGGAAATAGATATTTACAAAAGAGAAATGGATATCTTAACAGAAGAGAAACTAGAACTTGACACTAAGAAAGAAAAGATTTCTAAAACTTTGAAAGACACAGAAGTTTTGTTAAAAAAGGAGCGCTTAAGTTTTAAGAAACTTCTGGAAGAAAAAGATAAGGAAATTCAAATTAAGAAAAGTGATAGATTAAATTCTGTAGCACTTAAAAACTACTTTAAAAAAGAGAGAGAATTTTTATATATTGAACTTCAAAACAAAACGCACCAGATAAAAACATATCTAGATGCTCAAAAAGTTCATGAGAAAATAAGTACACAAGTAGGAAGGTCTAGAATCAGGTTTGAAGATTTAGATCCCTACACGTGTGAAAAGAAGTCTTGTTTAAACTCTGTTTTTCATATGGGAAAACAACAGAAGCCTGTGTTTCCAATTCTTTATGAACAATCACGCTTTAAACGATCTAAACTTGAAAATAATCATCATCAGAGAAAACTTAAGTTTAAAAATATTATATATTCTTCTGGAAAAACTAATATTGATTTAAATAAAGTTCAGAAGAAGGATGATATTTTCAAGTTTGGTTCAAGTGTTCTTATAAAATTGAATCCAGAGGCTGATGCGTTTATACCTATTCAAGTTGAGGAAGAATTAAGACTTAGTTTTGAAAATGATCTTCTCTTGACTCTGGAAAACTGTTTTAAACTTGAGAATGACAAACAAAAGGAGTTAGAAAACAATCCAGAGATTTTTCCTTGTTTCTTAATTGATTTAAATCTTTCTGAAGTTCAAGAAGAGTTAGAAGAAGTCACATATCCCTGGGAAAATGATGATCAGAGTGAGGATTTCTTTGACAATTCAGAAACATATCTTTCTCACTTTGAACATCAATCTCCTATCTATGCTAAAACTCCAGAGGTTATTAAAAATAAAGACGCCCCACTTTTATTTACAAATGAATCTCTGGAGATAAGAGCCTCTGGAATGAATGTTCAGAAACATTCAAATGGAATTCCAATTTTCTCTGTCCCTTCTGAAAAACGATAAACTCTTATACATCCAGATTTTATAGGAATGTGTCTGAAAGCTAAAACTTGCCTTGAACTTGAAAAAGAAGAAAAACTTTAAAAAAAGATCCTTATCCAAACTCCTAAATCTTATACTCCAAAATTTTCTTATGTCCAGAAAGGTAAATGGAAATCTAATCTTTCTGTTCCTGTTTCAGTAAATTCAAAAGCTTCTGTGAAGGTAAATCCGAAGAAATCACAGCAGAAGAATATCTCAGATTCTAAACATATGTCTAGTCTAGATAGGAAGTTCTTTAGAACAACTGATACTAGAAAAGACAGTCATAAGAATAATTGTAATTATCATTATCGTAATGAAAATTCAATAAAATCTTCTATGTTTCAGAATTCTGAATGTTTTTCATTATTCTTAAAATTACAACAATTTTTCTCAAGGACTTCAAATTTATTAACTGCCAACCATTCATACTTCAATAAGAATAAAACAAAGAAAAACAAAAAAACAAAAAATACAAACAATCCGCCTTTACCTTCTGTTCAATCAAATCAAGAGTAAATAAAAATGGATGATAAAACAAAACTAACATTAAAGGACCCATAATGATATGGGTACCTAAGAAACTCTGATCTTGATTGCAGAAACAGCATGTGCATATATGGTATCTTGACTCTGGATGCTCGAGGCACATGACTGGTTCACGAAACTTACTCTCCAAATTCAAAGACAAAAGTGGTGGAGCTGTAACGTTTGGTGATAATGGTAAGGGTCAGATTAAGGGCTATGGTACTTTACAGGAACGTAATATTACCTTATCCAAAGTAGCTCATTTTTCAGGTTTGAAACATAACCTCCTAAGTGTAAGTAAACTCTGTGATTCTAAGATACTTGTCGTATTTGATGAAAAACATTGTTACTTATTTTCTAAGGCAGGTGAGGAGCTTTGGAGAGGAGACAAAAAAGATAATCTCTACATGATGAATTTTACCTCCAAGGATGGTAAGGAAACCTTATGTCTTATCTCCAAAAAGAGTGAAATTGCATGGCTCTGGCATCATAAATTATCTCACTTAAATTTTGACAATCTTGAGTTGCTCGTAAAACATAATCTGGTATCTGGACATCCTGAAGTTCATTTTCAGAAAGATTACCTTTGCCCTGTATGTGAAATGGGCAAGATCAAACGAGAATCCCATAAAACAAAAAGTGATCATTCATGCATTAGACCTCTGCAATTGTTACATGTTGATCTCTGTGGTCCCATTGCAATTCAGAGTCTTTCTGGTAAAAAGTATATACTGGTACTTATTGATGAATTTTCGAGATATACTTGGCTTGCTTTTGTTCAACAGAAGTCAGAGGTACCTATCGTACTCCAGAATATGATGACCAGAATCCAAGTTCTTCTGCACCAAAAGATTCAACAGCTAAGAAGGGACAATGGTACTGAATTCAAGAATGCCAAGCTTGAAACATACTTTGTTGCAAATGGAATTACTCAGAACTTCTCTGCTGTACGCACTCCTCAACAGAATGGTGTCGTTGAACGTCGCAATAGAATATTGGTCGAAGCAGCCAGAACGATGCTTGCAGCTTCTGGTCTTCCATACACTTTTGGGCAGAAGCTGTAGCCACTGCTTGTTTTACTCAAAATCGCTCAATAATCGTCAAGAGGCATCTCAAAACCTCTTATGAGCTTATTAACAAAAGAAAACTATCTGTTAAATTCTTTCATATCTTTGGTTGCAGGTGTTTTATCTTAAATGACAGAGATAAACTTGGCAAGTTTGATCCAAAATCCGATGAAGCTAAATTTTTAGGATATTCTTTAAATTCCAGAGCTTTTCGTGTTTTTAACTTGAGAACAAAAACAGGTATGGAAAGCATTAATGTTGATTTTGATGATCAAACACAGCTGACTTCTGACTATTCCTCTTCAGAACTCAAACTTAATACTGTCACCTCTAACTATCTTTCAGGTTCCAGAGAGTCTGAGATTGATGCTATTTTTCAAGATTTTCTGGGCGACGAAATATTGTCAGAACCAACTTCATCCTTGAACATACCTGAAGTTCTTCATGCCTCTGGCATAACTTTTTCTGGTTCTACTTCTGAACCACACTCTTCCTTCCCTTCGGTTCCAACATCTGATTGTCCAGAAGCCTCTTCTGTTCCATCATCTGAGGGGGAGACAGATACAAGAGACTCAAAATTAGTATCTCCAGAAGCAGTCATTCCAACTTCTGAAGCAGTCATTCCAACTTCGGACACTGAAGTGCAGGCTCAACGAATATCACAACAAGGATGAAGAAATGGACTAAATCACACACTCCAGATCTTATCATTGGTAGTCCTTCTGAGGGTGTCAAAACACGATCTGCTACAGCAAATGAAGCTTTCTATGTCAACTTTCTTAGTATGATCGAACCCAAGCAAGTTCATGAAGCCTTAGTTGAACCAAGTTGGGTAGAAGCAATGCAGGAGGAGTTACTTCAATTTGAACGGAACAAAGTTTGGAACTTGATACCATTACCAAAAGGCAAAGTTGCAATTGGTACTAAGTGGGTCTTCAGAAATAAAAAGGATGAAGACGGAATTGTGATCAGAAACAAGGCTCGTCTAGTGGCAAAAGGTTATTGTCAAGAAGAAGGCATTGATTACGATGAAACCTTTGCTCCTGTTGCAAGACTGGAGGCAATTCGACTTTTTCTGGCATTTTCTGCATACAAAAACTTTAAAGTATATCAAATGGATGTTAAATGTGCATTTCTAAATGGAAATCTCAAAGAAGAAGTGTACGTTGAGCAACCTGCTGGCTTTAAAGATACAAGACATCCAGAATACGTCTATCTCATTGACAAAGCTCTGTATGACTTAAAGCAAGCACCCAGAGCCTGGTATGAACGTTTATCCAAGTTTCTGATCAGCAAAGGGTATGAGAAAGGTAAAGTTGATACCACACTTTTCATCAAAAGAGGCAAAAGTATGTTAACTATTGTTCAAATTTATGTGGATGACATAATTTTTGGTTCTAGTCATCAAACAGAAGTTGATTTGTTTTCTAAATTGATGGAAACTGAATTTGAAATGAGTATCATGGGAGAACTAACATTCTTTCTAGGACTCCAGGTTAAGCAAAGTACCTTTGGTATTTTTATTAATCAAGCAAAATATGTCTCGGACATGTTAAAGAAATTTCATTTTCAGAATTCATCACCTTTGAAAACACCTATCTCTCCTAGTATGAAACTAGGTCCTGGTCCTTCTGGGAAACCAGTATATGTCACGGGCTACAGAGGTATGATAGGGTCTCTTCTGTATTTAACTGCTAGTAGGCCTGATATTATGTTTGCCACCTGTCTTTGTGCTCGTTATCAAGCCAATCCAAAAGAATCTCATTTGGCCGCTGTTAAAAGAATTTTTAGATACTTAAAGGGAACTCCCTCATTGGGTCTCTGGTATCCTAAAAATTCTGGGTTTGATTTAATGGCATATACAGATTCTGATCATGCAGGATGTAAGCTGGACAGAAAAAGTACCTCTGGTAGTTGTCAACTTTTGGGAAATAGACTTATAAGTTGGACATCCAAGAAACAAAATTATGTATCCACATCTACTGCAGAGGCTGAATATGTTGCTGCTGCTAGTTGTTGTTCACAAGTTATTAGGATGAAGACTCAACTCAGAGACTATGGACTGATATATGATAAGATGTCCATCTTATGTGATTCAGAAAGTGCCATTGCCATTACTGAAAACCCAGTCCAGCACTCCAAAATAAAGCATATTGATGTCAGGTATCATTTTATCAAAGATCACGTAGAGAAGGGCACAATTGAAATGTATTTTGTCTCTACTGATTATCAACTAGCTGATATTTTTACAAAAGCTCTCGATGAGAAGCATTTTTATTTTTTGATCAGCAAGTTGGGAATGATAAACATGTAAATCTTAATTCTTTTTATTACTCAGAACTGATCAGAGACATCTGATCGATTCTGATGGTTTTATCCAGAAGCATTCAAAAGTCTCTGACCATCTCTATTGAAGATTCTTATTTCTTTATATCCAAGTGACAACAGAAAGGAAGCATCTCTTGAAAAGCGAAGGGGGAGATTGGTACAACTTCTGAGGGGGAGCTTCGAGCTTGTTTCAAGGGGGAGAAAAATTAAGTCTAACTTCTGTTAGCTGTCCTCTGCACACTCTTTTCTTAAAATGATTATGTTAGATTTGTTTCTTCTGATTAACTCTTGCCGTGAAGGTTATTCAGAATTTTCTGATTTAACTTAATCTTTTCTTGAAAATTTTGTTCTTTTGACATTCTTAGGTCAAATATTTTTTTGTTGTCTTATTTTTCTTCTGAAATTTTAAACATAATTATTTTTTTTAACTCTTGCCGTCAAGGTTAATTAAAAAATTTCTTATTATTTATTAATTTCTTAAGAAACATTTGACTATGAAAATATTAAACTTTCATTTGGATCCAAATTTTTTTTTTCCAAATGTCCGATTTTAAATTCATTAGAAAGGATTAATAAATAAAAAATTTGGTTTAATCAAATTAAAATATTATTTTTTTTGATTAAATTTTTTTTTCTTATTATTCTCTTTCTAATTTTTTTTTGGGGATAATCAAACGGTTTATCTTTGATAAACCTTTCAGTGACTCATCACACGGTTTATGCTTTACACCTGTCTTTCATCGTGTGATTGCATGACTACACGACTGCGTGCTTACCTAAGCATAACTGAATCGTTTTTTTTCTCTTTTCCCCGAATTCAAAAACCCTTCCCTTTCCACCAAAACCCTCTAGCTCTCAACATCTCTCATATATAAACCCTATACACAGTATCTCGTCTTCTTCCTCGCGATTTCTACAGTATTTGCTTCCCCACAGTAATTCTTCCAAAGATACCTAACCAATCTTCAATGGCCTCCCAACTTACAAACCCAAATGTCAATGACGATGAAGGTCGTCTTGTTGATTCCACCGTTGACAGTGTTCCAATCGTCAAATTTGCCTTTGAAGGCAAACAATGTGCAGGTTCTACTCGATCCCAACACCTATTTGGCCGAATTCAGAGTCCTGGTTGAATTTCTTCAACAACATCAGCTGAATCGTGCTCTAACCTTGAAAAATCCTAACGTTCCTGAGCTCTATGTCCAAAAAGTGTGGCAATCCATGTATATAGCTGATGAAGAAACCCTACGTGGAAATTTCAGTCATCCCAATACCCCTGAAAATGCTGTGGAAATACCCATCACCAAGAAGAAAATTGCCAGGTATTTTCACTTGCCTTCCTCTACACTTGAAGATCATGATGAGATTGTGCCAAACCCTACCCTAGACCAGAATCCATCCCCTGAAGCCCCGCTCCCATTTGTTTAATTTTTGGGATATAATGAGTAATTATCCAAATTTTCTGAATTTAAGCGCAAGAAACTGCCCCCTATGTGGAATACCCTTATCTCCATTCTCAACAAAAGCCTCACATGCAAAATTGGCTCTCAAGACCAAGCTAGCAGAAACATCCTTACAATTATGTATGGAATGTACTTTAACCGTTCTCTGGATTACGCAAGTCTCATCTTTCAAGAGATCAAAGCCGTTGTTCACACCAAAGTGTCTCTCCAGAATCAAGGAAAACCACTACCTGCTTTGATGTTTCCAAGGTTTTTGTCTCTGTTCACATACCCAGCGATTGGTGCTCTTAAAGCTCCTATGATTCAACCATTCTGCAAAATCGCTTCAATGAGCTCCCACAAACCAACTATCGACATCAACGGTTATACATCTCCAAGGGAACTCTCCAAGTATATGCTTGACCTTATTCCGTCCACCTCTCTCTATCTCTTATCTTATAAACGCTCTATGGTATTCTTAGAACAGAGAATACCTACCCCAGAGCTCTTAGAGCCAAATGTAGGAAGTAAGGGGTCAGGTGAGGCTGAGGTTGAAAAGAATACGAGTGCAAATCCGAGTGTTTCTACCCATGCCGACCTCTTAATGCAAGAGGGTACTGAAGATGTCCATAGAGACACATTTGAGCGTAACTCTCCTTCTTCCCAAAGGGATCCCACATATGCTGAGGTAGATGTTAACACATCTACTTTCATTTAACAAGGACCACCCAGTCCAAACCACCCAGAAACCATCCGATCAAAGGATAATTTTTCATCTTCTGCATCAAGCACAACCGGGGAAACCTCCTCTTCTTCATCATTTTCTCAACAGAATGATGATGATAATATAAGAGTTCATTTGCCCCAGAACGCGCCACACTCCACACACAATGTTGATGTCTCTGTGACCAACAAAGCCATAGGAACCTCAGAAGATAAGTCCATATCTTCTGATAGTTTATAAGCTGAGGAAATCCCATCAGAGGGGTTACAGCAACAGGACGCACCACTCACCGGAGTGTTTACACTTCATCAAGGTAAGCACATTGTTTTCAGCACCTCATCCTCTGATGATGAGGACTCTGTTGAGACAATCAAAACAACCGAAGAGGTGCCTGTTAATCACAGCTCTCGAAGACAGGTTGGAAGTCCCTCCACACTCAACGTCAAAACAGGTGTGAATGAGGGCCTCTCTGAACGCGAGAGTGAAGGGGCTCCATGTGTTGGAGAAATACCGGTTACACATTCTGAATTTGTCACCAATGCAACGTTTCAGACATTTGGTGATAAAATTCAGAGATTTGTGGAGGATCTAAAACTATCCTTGGATTCTCAAAATGCCATTCTTCTGGCAATTCAAAACGAACAAAGACAACATACACAAACTATGGAGGCGCTCAGAGAGCTTATTTCTACAACTGCAGAAGCTCATCAGAACCAAGCTTCTGATCATTTTTCTTCTTTGCATAAAGGCATCCAGGAAAACTCTGATGCTATCTTTTTCATACCTGATGCAATTCCAACTCCAGAGGTCACCATCTCTGTTGATGAATATAGTTCTTTAGTGGCAAATCTCAACAAAGTTATTAAAGCTGTTCATCCCTCTGAAGACACTTCTGAATCCTCTCTGGTAAAGAAGTCCGACATAGCTATTTTCCAAAAGGCCATGCTTGACAGAATTAATTCTCTCTCTTCTAAATATGTCTCCAAAACAACTGCAAGCACTTCAAATGTGGATTTGAAGCTCTCATCTATGGACACCTCTCTCTCTCAACTTACAAATCTTGTAAGTTCTCTTTCTGATGCATTTAACGCCAGGTTAAAGGCTAAGGAGGAGCGTGCTTGCAGAAAAGCAGAGCTTAAACGGAAAAGGTCTGAGGATCAAGATCCTGATTCTCAGAAGGGGGAGAAAGCACAAGAAGCCAAGAAAGCCAAATTCACTACCAATGCTGAAAGCTCCAATCCAACGAAGTCTCCATCTACTTCTGACAAACACCAATCATCTTCCAAGCAGCAAACTCATTCTGCTCAACCCTTCATATTCACAAACTCCTCTAACTCCAACCCCATTAGCCACTCACTCTGGGCCTCTTTCCAAAAGACCAAGAAATAGCCAAATTTCTTCTAGAAGTAATTGGCAATACAAGGACAGCGCCATACTCATCATCTACTCAAGCAGCAATAGCCAAAGAAAATGATGCTAAGGCAAGAGCTGATGCATCAAGAAGTAAAGTCGAAGTCCTAAATAAAGAGAGGAGAGAAGCTGAGTTGAAAGCAAAAGCAGAAGAAGACAGAGCTAGTTTTGAAGCAGAACTAGCTAAAGAAAAAGCTGAAGAAGCCAGAAGACGAGCTGATTTAGAAAAAGAAAGGATTGAAAACAAAAAGGCAAGGGCAGAAGAAGAGAGAGAGAGAGAGAGAGAGAGAGAGAGAGAGAGAGAGAGAGAGAGAGAGAGAGAGAGAGAAAAGGAAGCCAGAGAGAAGGCAAAACAAGAAAAATCACAGAGAAGAAGGGCTATCCGTGAAGAAGCAGCCCAGAGGTTGGGAAATCTTGATCTTCCAAAAATTGAAATTATTAGAAACAGCATGTATGCTCCAAACGATCAAAAGATTTATTTAATGCTGCCCAACTTCTCTAATGCCTATAACGTAAGTGATGCTGTAAAAGACAAATTCATAGCACACAGACAAGCAAGGAATTTGAAGATACAGAGATCTACACTTCTGTACCTATCAAATGGGTCTCTGCTATAAAGCACTCGCAATTTGAAGATACAGAGATCTGGTAGACAATCTATGAAATAATCAGAGACGACAATCAAACCAGGTACTTCTGCGATAATGACTTACTATCTGTTCATCCTTCTGATCTTTTGTTTCTGGAAAGCTTTATGAAAGTCCAAGTGGCTAGAGGTATTGATAGCCAAGACAAAGTTGCCTACTCAAGAATAATTGAATGCATGAAGTCTTTGTTAAGATACAAGAGGCAAGTTGACTTCCAGATAGGGCTAAACTTCAACGTTGATAATCTTGCCATCTCTTCACCAAATGAAGAATTAGAAAACATCAATTCGTTCAGAGTTGGTAAGTTTTTACTACAACCAGAAGAAGGGGTCATCTTTAGAAGACCAGACAGAAGAAGCTTTTTCAGAATAAAGGACACACATCGATACTCTTCAGAAGTTGTATGCATTGCAAAATGTTACATATCTTCTAGTGCAAATGATTACGATCCAGAAGTACTTGAAAGGATAATCAAAAGACTTGACAGCCTATTATCAATCAAAGAGGTCATCAACAAAATTGCAAACGTCGTATATGAAGTTGCTCCTTTCTGAACAAACGCCATTCTTCTGACTTCATACTTAGGGGGAGATTGTTAGACTTTTGAAGTATGAGTCAAAGATGACGTGGCAACATTCACTTGTAGATCTAGTTTTTAAAACAGAATTTGTTAGACGCTCCTCTACGAGGTGGCATTTTGTGATAGGCTAAAGTGTTGACTTTCTGTTTTTGTAATAGTATAAATTGATCTGTACTTTCACTATAATAGTTGTCGATTGAAGATTATTAGTGAAGAACAGTTTTGCGCACAATTCTCAATTACTTGTAATCGATCCTCAGGTTATAATACAAAGTTGATTTGTTCTTCATTCTTCTACTGTTCTTATTACTGTTGATTAATCAATATTAATTGCTTCCACTTACATTCTGATATATGAATTTATTGATTAATCATTGAAGAAGAATTCTGGAACCAACACCATCTATTTTGCATCCTGCAAAATCACTATCAGAGAAACCAGTTAGGTCGAACCCTGAGCCTTTGGGGTATCCGAGGCCAAGATTAGGAGTTCCTTTCAGATATCTGAAAAATCGCTTTACAGCAATCAAATGGGATTCCTTGGGTTCGGCTTGATATCTAGCACAAAGACAGGTAGAATACATGATATCAGGTTGGCTCGCTGTGAGATACAGCAGAGAGCCAATCATTCCTCTATAGGCAGTGACATTAACAGGTTTTCCATTAGGATTTTTGTTTAATGTCAGAGGAGGAGCCATAGGAGTCTTCATTGTTGAACTTTGACTCATCTCAAATTTCTTCAGCATATTTTTAACATACTTACTTTGACATATAAATATGCCTTTCTCAGATTGCTTAATCTGAAGACCAAGAAAATATGTTAGTTCACCCATCATACTCATTTTATATTATTTCTTCATGCGATTAACGAAACGAGTACATAGTTTGAGTCTTGTGGAACCAAATATGATGTCATCAACATATATTTGAGCAAGAATAGTATGACCTTTGTATTTTTCTTAAAAAGAGAGTTTGGTCAATTCCATGAACAAAATTTTCTTTGAGAAAATATTTTGAAAGGGTATCATACCAAGCTCTAGGGGATTGTTTTAACCCGTAAAGAGCCTTTTGAAGTTTGAAAATGAAACCAAGGTATTTAGGATCAAAGAAACTAGGAGGTTTCTTGACATAAACTTCCCCTTTAAGTTCATAATTTAGAAAAGCACTCTAAATATCCATTTGAAAAAATCTAAAGTCTTTATGGGCAGCATAGGCTAAGAAAGGTCTAATGGCTTCTAATCTGGCAACAGGAGCAAAAGTTTCATCATAATCGATACCTTTTTCCTGTCTGTATCCCTGAGCAACAAGTCGAGCCTTGTTGCGGATCACAGTGCCATTTTTATCTAGCTTGTTACGAAATACCTGTTTAGTACCTATAATAGTCTTACCAAATGGACGAGATATAAGATTCCAAACTTTGTTTTTGCGAAACTCAGTTAGCTCTTCTTGCATAATAGAGACCCAATTTTGATCAGTGATAGCTTCATCGATCTTCTTAGGTTCGGTTAAAGAAATAAAGTTAACATAGAGACAGATACTACCTGTACCCATCGAGTTTTAATACCAGCGCTTGGATCACCGATGATTTGATTGATTGGGTGATTTTAAATCCATCGCCTAGTTGGTAATTAGGGAGCTTGATCAACATGTGATCATGCGAATCGTTCAGGGAGAACGAAACATACTTCAGCAATAGATTCTTCAGTATTTCGTATCATCTCTGGTGGAGATCCAAAGGGATCTGCATTCTCTTGAGTTGACAGTGAAACTTGATTGTTCACTGATGATTCACCATTGGAGGAATCAGAGGGAGGGATCTGATTCAGAGGAGTAATATCTATCCCTTAAGAGGATGGATCATTACTTGCGGTAGGAAAGAGATTAGGACCTTCATCGTCATTATTTTCAGTGATAGGAGGTGCACTAAAATAAGATTCAGGTTCCCCATAGTGAGACTTCATCCAACTATCCAGTTCCTCGTTGTCTTTAGAGACAGTGCTCCATTTGGCAAAACGTCATGTCAATTCTGGTTTTCTCAAGACAAATTTCAAGGGACGGTTAGTAACGACAAAAATAGTGTGAGATTCGAAATAATGTCGCAAGTTTTTTGCCGCAACAATTAGGGCTAAAAGAAGTTTTTCAACGGCTGAGTACTTTTTTTTGGCGTCTAACAGAGATTTACTTACGTAATTGATCAGAAGTTGTTGTTTGTTGTCTTCTCGCACTAAGACGACATTTACAAATGTCGAACTTACCAAAAGATATAATTGTAGCTCTTCTCCGTCTTTCGGTTTTGACAACAGTGGTGGTGATGCCATATACCCCTTAAGTTTTTTTAGGCTTGTTCATGGTCGTTCGACCATTCGAATCCTTTGTTTATCCTTAAGACACTGTAAAATAAATGACATTTATCTGAGGAACGAGAGACAAACCTGTTTAATGCGGCGACTCGGCCGGTTAATCGTTGGACTTCTTTGAAGTTTCGAGGCAACTAGATATTGATGATTGCTGTAATTTGTTCAGGGCTCGCCTCTATGCCCCATCGTGTGACCATGTGTTCTAGAAACCTTCCAGCATATACTTCGAAGGAGCATTTTGTAGGATTGAGTTTCATTTCTTATTTTCGGAGTATGTCGAACGATTGTTTCAGGTGGTTGATGTGGTCTAATGCCTTCTTGGAATTAACGAGCATGTCATCGATATATACGTCCATCGTGTCTCCCAAATGTTCTTTGAACATTCGATTGACCAATCGTTGGTATATTGAACCTGCATTTTTTAGTCCACATGGCATAACTTTATAATAGTAAATACCTTTGTCGGTCATGAAGACTGTTTTTTCTTGATCGTTAGGATGCATCAGGATTTGGTTATATCCTGAATAAGCATTCATAAATGTTAGTAGCTCATGACAAGCGGTTGCGTCGACCATAGCGTCGATGTGAGGTAATGGAAAAAGATCTTTTAGACATGCTTTGTTTAGGTCTGTGAAATCAATGCATACTCGCCATTTTCCGTTCTTCTTTTTTACGATGACCACATTTGCAAGCCAATCTGGATATTTGACTTCTCTGATTTTTCCTGTTTTCAACAGATTGTCAACTTCATCATTAATTCCCTAATTACGTTCAGGTGCGAACTTTCGACGTTTCTGTTTCACAGGTTTGAAAGCAGGATCGATGTTGAGTTTTTTGATATAATGGTTGGATCGATTCTGACCATATCTTCGTGCGACCATTCAAAACAATTTGAGTTACTTCGTAAGAAATCAAGGATTTCTTTCTTCATAGTTGGATCGAGAGATGCCCCGACGAAGATCGTGCGACCAGGATGTTCGTTATTCAAAACAATTTCTTCCAGCTGTAAATCGTCGACCAAATTACCCTGGTTCTGTAATTTATTGGACGCCCAATGGCGTTGGGAACTTTATGGTCTGGTGATAAGTTGAGGGGGCAGCTTTTATATCATGGATCCAAGGTCGTGCTAAAATCACATTATAAGCTAATGAACAATCGATTACGTTAAATCGAGTTTGTTAGTTGATTCCTTTGGCATAGATTGGTAGTGTTATTTCTCCAATTGTGTTTGTAGCGTCGTCATTGAAACCAACTAAAACTGTTGAACTTCGTACGATCTCTAACTGGTCGATACCCATGACTTTCAGTGTATCGAGAAATATTATATTTGCTAAGCTGCCACCATCGATCAGAACTCTTTTGGTCGAACAGTTTCTAATAGTCAATCTTACGATCAAGCCATTTTGATGCTTTTGCCATGTTTCCTTGACATCTTGATTATCGAAAATGGTTGGCATTGCTTCTAGATCTGCTGCGTTATTCGACCGATATATTTTGGAAGTTTTTGCGTCGAACGTTTGTTGTGATGAGTGTCTTTTGGCGGCAGAATATGTGAGTCCACGGACGTATGATCCACCTGTAATACAATTCATAACTTTAGTAGTGTTTGGGAATACCTGGTCTAGGGATTTTACCTGAGGCATCGTTAGACAATATATCTTTTAGATAGCCTTTCGGGATTAACCATGCGATTTCTTTTCTGAGAGCAAGGCAGTCATCTGCTGGATGACCGAAATCATTATGGAAGTCGTACCACTTGGATGTATCTTTCGTATCATCAAGTTTGTCATTCTTCTTTGGTCATCGTATGGTTGATTGAACATTTTTTAGGGCGTCTATCAAATCTTTTGTCGTTCCCTTGAAACCATACTACGAAACCTTTGGATGATTTACAAATCGTGATGGGGAAGAAGAGTTTTTTTCTTGTCAAACTTGACGTTAGACATATGTCGCGGGAGTTCAGGTTTGGTCGCTGCTTTCGATTTGAAATCTGGTTTCTTCACTCCTAAGACGCGTTTGTCGTTGGTTTGCTTGCGTCTGAAGGCGGCGTCGTTCTCCACACGCATATGTGCCAACGTCCTCACTCTTACGTCTTCAAAGATTTATGTTGGATACTTCGTGAGATCAAGGTATCGTTCTGACGTAATGTCGAGCCCTCGTTTATAGGCTTCGATTGTTGTTCTCATGTCACAATTGTGGATACCTATCATTTCATAATTAAATCGGTTAAAATAACTTCTGACAGATTCACCGGACTTTTGAATTATTTAATAAAGATGTCCCGTTTGTTTTTTCATTTTGCTACTACTAGCAAATTGTTGGAAGAATTGATTTACCAACTCTGCAAAGGAATTGATCGATTTAGGTTTCAAGTTGATCAACCACTACAAGGTAGCTCCTGTGAGCGTTGCTCCAAAGCTTTTGCACATGCAAACTTCTTGGTAATTTTGTGGAATTAAGATTGTTCACATCAGTTGTTTATATTGAGCGACATGTTCGTTGGGATCCGTTACCCCTGCGTATTTAGGGGTAAATGTCGGAATGTTATACTTTTTAGGGATGTCAACCAGGGCTATTGCATCTGAAAATGGTGACGCCTGATATTCTGTGGGTTGTTCGACATCGACAGGTACAGCGGCGCCAGGGAGTTTAGACAGCATGGTCAGCACTTTTTCATTTTATTCCTCTTGCAATTTCAAACGTCGTCCGATAGGATCGTCGTGAGTTGCTTCACCAGAACCTTGACATGCAAAAGGGCTTGTATAAGGAAATGATCATGTACTATCATCCGTTTACGAAATTACTAAGTATGAAACGATGGGTTATGAAAATTAGGGATTAGGATTGTTGTATTCAGTCGTGGGAATGAGGTTTTTGTATTCATAGGAATTATTAGCATTGGTATGGTAGGAATTCCCATTGAAGGTCGAAAGTTGAACGGTATGTGGTTTTAGTGTTGAAAGTGTAAAAAGGAAAACTTGTGATTCAAGTATGGAATATCAGAGATCGTTCAGAAGAAGAGACTTCAGAAGTTATGAAGAGAGTCCAGAAGAAGACTTCAGAAGTCTGAAGGTCATAAGACCACATAAGCTTTTGTATGTATAAACAGAGCTTCGGTCCTCTCTTTCTGGTTGTTCTTCTCATCATAGCCCGACAACTCAGCAAGGAACGGTTACAACATTTACACGTGGAGCCTTTATATCGGAGGATGCTTTAACAGTGACACATTCCTTCACATGCTAAATGACGTGGATAACCGTCTAATAAGATTTGTTAGAATTTCCTTGTAACGTGTCATCATGTTAGGCTAGTCATTTGACTTTCCTTATTTTAGGCTATAAATAGATATCGCCTTCCCATTTTTAATTGTAAATGTGAGATTGTTTCTTTGAAACTCTCCATCTCCAAATACCCTCATCATTCCATTTATGTAAGATATATGATCACGATTAATCATATGACTACGCTTATATCTTCATATTGTTCTTCATTTTGATTAGTCGTTCTTCCGTTTATAAACTGTTTGATCTATACTTGCTTCCGCTTTACATACTTTGTTTAGATCATTGATTCAATATGAGATATGGGTTCGTACAATTGGTATTAGAACCTATTGATTTGCTCAAATCAAACGATCTAATCTGTTGATTTTATCTCATTGAATCCAGTTTATTTCATCTCATTTCTAGATCTATAATATTCATCTTTTTATACTTTGTTTCCGAATTGTTCTCGAAAATATCATTCAAATCTGTGTTTGAATTTATTTATATTCAGATTCAGTTTTGATTTCATTTATATTGGATCCTACAAAGTTATTCTCATTAGATCTGAAATGCGGATGGTTTTTGGAAGAAAATTCATTGCCAATTGGGTAAAAATTGATTATGCACACAAGATGTTTGATAAAATGTTTATGAGAGACTTGGTTTCTTAAAATAGCGCCATGAAGAGTCATTTTCGATGTCAAGAACCAATGTTTGGAAATCAACGCTTTGGTTGCGATTTGGTTATGCAAACCCATATTCAAAAAAAAATTGGCATTGAATAAAAATCAGGATGCTGACAGATTTCCGATTCTGTGCTATATCGATCATATCTCTCTCATAACATCACCAAATCAAGCGATTCAAATAGCCGTGGATAGAAAACAGAAGGATCTACAAGTTTCATGTTTTGAGTTTTCAGTGATTCGGTCTGTAGAAGGCCCAGTAAATCGTCGAAGTTGAAGGTAGTGTGCTGAAGCAAAGCTGTTATGCATCAAGTTAGATCTGTTTCTTGTTAGAAGGACCAGAGCTTCTGGACTAAAGGACCAGAGGTTCTGGACTAGAGGCAACCAGAGACTTTTGGAATTATGGACCAGAGCTTCTGGATTATTACATGCCTCAGCCCAGAAGACTCACAAAATCATAAGTTTACATGTTAAACCAGAAGCTGATGGACAGATCTACGCGACTGTACGGAAACAATCATATCTCATCCGTCCGAACTCCAAAGAAGGTGAATTCAGGTTCTATGGAAAGCTAACACTCTGCTCTACAATGTTTATGTTTTGAGTTTTCCCAAACTCAAAATATTTCATGACCAGAAGCAGCGTAGAAGTCAGTGCAATGCTGCTAGACAGAAACTTTCTTTCCTGATTTTATATCTTATGTGTTGATGAGTGGTATTGTGGCTTGTTCTATATCACATCAAACTTCAAAATTCTGCTCGTTGAAGTTTAAATTAGCGACGGCTTCTGTTCATCTTAGTTCTGGACCCGCTCTTAACCAGTAATGCTTCTGAACATCAAAGAACCAAGAAACACAGTTCAGAACCAGCACTTCATCAGAAATTTCTTCTTGCAACCAGAGATACTCTTGGTGGTTTTGAGTTCTATTTTTGGAACAAATATTTCTAGTTGGTATTCATTTCGAGCTCCTCAATCTATGAATGATTTCTTCACCAGAGCATAAAGGTGAAGACTATCTGAACAAGTTCTTGTGCTGAATGTCCACTCAACTCATGGTTCATACACAGGTTCTTTGTTATTAGACTGATTTTGCACAGCATTGTCACGCAACTCACACTCTATCTATCCACGTTTGGATGAATCAATATGTTATGGGGTTGACTGAGATTTTGAGACTAACAGGTGTGTTGAGTTTCTACAAGTTAAAGTTGTTTTTGGTGCAATCAGTGGTGTTTAAGGCACATTGAATTTGATTTTAAAGTTGAGAATGAAGAAAAAGAGCATCATGTTGAGGGGGAGCTTGAAATACTTTTGCATCCATACTGTGCTCTGAAGATTCTATGCCTTGAAGATCAGAAGAAGCAATCTTTTTCATCCAGAGCTTCTGGTTGCATACCCAGAGCTTCTGGATAAGCTTCATATGGCCAGAGCCTTTTTTTGATCTACTTATAAAGGATATCTTGGACTTGAATAAAATCGTGTGCATATGTTTTGGAATGGGGTTACTACATCAAGGGGGAGCTACATGTTTATCTAAGGGGATCTCTAAGCTTTCAAAGCTCGAAGGGAAGACGGCCAATGACTTTCAATGATTTTTCCTTTTATTGTTTTCCTTTTAACACTTAGGGGGAGATTGTTAGCCCTAATTTTAGTGTTGAAATTGTAAAAAGGAAAATCTGTGATTCAAGTATGGAAGATCAGACATCGTTCAGAATAAGAGACTTCAGAAGTTATGAAGAGAGTTGTTGATCATAACTCCTGTTAAAAGATTTGAATATGATTCCTTTTTAATACTTAGTGAAATTCCATTGAATAAGCTACTGTTCATATTCAGCGATAGCACACGCTGATAACCATCAGCGATCGCTGAAGATCAAGGAACAACAAGCTTATCACTGAAGATCTGAAGATCAGCTACCACACCAGAAGACCATTCAGCGAAAGTCAAAGACTCTAGCTGAAGAAAGAGATAATCAGCTAAGTGAACTGAAGCGGTTCAGCGATAGCAGTGATTGTCTACTCAAAGTGTGAAGTCTTGTAAAGCCTCAGCGATACTGAAGTTCATCCTTGAAGATTCAGTATCAGCGATCAAATGAAGCTTCCTTTGCAAGATTAAAGATTGATCTTATCCTCGATGCACAAAAGTCAAACCTAGAACCATGTCAGAAAAGGACGTACGACTTGTCTCTTATGTCCCCATCATATGTGATATGGTACTGTTCATATTCGGCCAAAAGCATGGCTGTCTTATTAGCAAAGACAAGCTTCCTATCCAAGCTTGACACGTGGTATGTACCTTTTGTCTTTCATTAAAGGCAAACGGGTATAAATAAGATGGAGATATCTTCTTCATCTTAATGCATGCTTCTTTCTAACCTATACCCTCTTTATTTTTTCTTTCATGTTCTTGTGCATCAAACTTAGTGTTTCTTAGTTACAATAGAATAGGTGTTAAACTTGTTCTTATTCCGCTTGTAACTGTAATTTGTTTATTTTCAATGAACTCATTTCAAAACCAAAATCTGTGTGTGTTTGTATTCAACCCCCCCCCTTTTTCTA
Source organism: Silybum marianum (assembly GCA_036898165.1). Lineage (NCBI taxonomy): Eukaryota > Viridiplantae > Streptophyta > Magnoliopsida > Asterales > Asteraceae > Silybum > Silybum marianum. Next base: position 36,004,756 of record CM072530.1, on the reverse strand, counting down.
CAAGCTGTTCTCTCTTGATCGAACTCTTGTAGACGCTTTAGGGACCAACAAGTGGTATCAGAGCAGGTTTGCTTCTTAAATCTTTAAAATATTTTTCTTAAAACTATTTTAAAATGTCAAACCCTAATACAAACTACAATGATAATGGATCTTTAGCTAAACCTCCAAGATTTAGCCATTATAATTTTCCATTGTGGAAGAAAAGAATGTCTCTATTTCTAGAGGGATATGATCCAAAGATTCCCTACTATCTGGAAAATGGACCATTTGTTTCTACAACAATAGTAGCTAGTGTTTCTGCCACCACTGCTACTCCAGCCATTCCTGAAAGGGTTATTGTTAAAACTCCTAACGGATGGACTGAAGAAGACAAGAAAGAAATTTCTATTGACTCTAAAGCTAGATCTATAATAGCAATGGCTTTACCAGATGGAGTCTATCATTCTATAATGAAAATGAGGACTTCCAAGGCCATGTGGGATACTTTATGTATCCAATATGAAAGAACTTTTGAAGTTAAAGTCACTACATGCATAAACCTTGTAAGAAAATATGAGAGTTTTATGTATCAAAAGGGTGAATCTCTTTCTCAAATTCACCAGCGATTCAACTGTTTGCTGATTGATCTTAAATCAGTCGACAGAGTATATTCAAACGCTGAAATTCTGACAAAATTCATGGAGGCATTACCCGATCAATGGGCAGTGTACACTACATGTCTAAAGCTGTCAAAGAATCTTGAAACCTTGTCCTTAATTGCATTGTATGGTATGCTCTTAAATGAGGAACAATCTCAACTTCTAAGGAAGAACCTAATTAATGAACTCAAAGGTGCCAAAAGTACTTCTTTGGCACTTATGACTTCTGAGGGAACTTCTTCTAAAAATGTTTCTTCTTCCACTATCAACTCCATCACTGAATTAGGTCAAACTGATTCAGAAGACCAACTCACTGATGCTGACATCTCTGAGTTTGATAACTCTCTACCTCTCTTAACTAATAACTTTAAAAGATTTGCTAGAAAGAGCATTTTTCGAAAACCTTCTAACCTCTCTGACTCTAAAAAGAAAAAAACGTTGTCCGCTGAGAAAGCCTCAGCGATATGCTTCAACTGTCAGCGAAAGGGGCACTTTGCTAATGAATGCAGGTCGAAGAAAGTTGCTGCTCCCACTACCTCCCATATCTCTGATAAAAAGGAGAAGTATTTGAAAAACAAATACAAAGATATGAAGAAACACCAGCAAAAAGGCAAAGGCCTTGTCGCTGAAGAAGTTGACTGGGATGCTGAAGATGACTGGGCCAAGACCTCTGAAGAGTCTGGTTCAGATGAAGAAGATCTTGCCTTCCTCTGTTTGATGGCAAGAATTGAGGACGCTGAAGAAGTCACTGAGACTTCTTCCTCTGAGTCTCCTTCTACTCAGGTAACTATTCCCTCTGTCTCTTTACCTTCTGAAGGTGATAACTTGTCAGCTCTCGATGCTATGACTGTTGATTTCTACGATGCTTTAAATGGAAAAACTAAGGCCGAGAGAATTAACACTGACTTATCTGAACAATTAAAAAATTGCCATATGAGAATCAAAGAACTTTCTAAAATTGAGGAATCTCTCAAGGGCCAAGTCTTTGCAAATCAAACTATAAGCATCGAGAAACAACAAGCTATCGCTGATCTCAAGTCTGAAAAGGCAACCATCGAAGGATGGTGTAAGGCTTCTGATAAAGTCAATGAGATCATCAATGCTCAAATACCTATGAAAGTAAGAAGTGAGTTAGGCTATAACCCTGAAAAAGGAGAATCAGAGAATGATCGTTCCATGCTCAAATTTGGAATGTTTGTCTCCTCTATCCCTGATCCTTCTTCTTCCACTTCTTCTTCCTCCTCTTCTAAAGAGAAGCTTTCTATACTTAATTCTAAGAAAATGATCAAGAACGAGTTTCTTAATCAAGTTCCTAAGAATAAGAAAACTCAAGATAGGAACAAGAAATCCTCAGAGAAAGTTTCTAAAACTAGGAAGAAGGTCCCTGGCTTTTCTCAAAGACCAACCCCCATAATTAAAATCGATCTCACTCTTACCCCTAAAAAGGTTGTTATACCTCCAAGGACCATGGATAAAAGAATTCTTGGACCTATCCCTGAGAAATTTCCTGCTCCCTCTCTGATTTCCAAACCCTTTAAATAAAGGAATTCTTGGACCTATCCCTGAGGAATCTTGTTCCAAGACCCTCTGATAAAACTGTCATAGGCACCAAATGGGTTTTCAGAAATAAGCTAGATGAAAACGGGACTATAATTCGCAATAAGGCTAGACTTGTTGCTCAAGGTTATAGACAGAAAAAAGGAATTGACTATAATGAAACCTTTGCACCTGTTGCTCGTTTAGAATCCATAAGACTCTTTTTAGCTTATGATGTTCATAAAGACTTCAAAGTTTTTCAAATGGATGTTAAAAGTGCTTTTCTAAATGGAAAACTCAGCGAGGAAGTTTATGTTGAACAACCCCCTGGTTTCTCAGACCCTAACCATCCTGGTTATGTTTTTAAACTTGAAAAAGCTCTTTACGGGTTAAAACAAGCTCCTAGAGCTTGGTATGATACCCTTTCTAAATTTCTTCTTAAAGAAAAATTTGTTCGTGGAAAAATTGACCAAACTCTGTTTTTAAGAAAATATAAAGGTCATACTATTTTCGCTCAGATATATGTTGATGACATTATCTTTGGTTCCACAAGACCCAAACTTTGCACTCGTTTCGCTACAAGAGTGCAAAAACAATATAAAATGAGTTTGATGGGTGAACTAACATATTTTCTAGGATTGCAGATAAAGCAATCTGACAAAGGAATTTTTATTTGTCAAAGAAAATATGTTAAAGACATGCTGAATAAATTCGACATGAATCAATGCTCAGCGATGAACAAGGATCCCAATGGGAAACCAGTCAATGTCACTGTCTATCGAAGAAAGATTGGGTCTCTGCTGTATCTTACAGCAAGTAGACCAGACATCATGTACGCTACCTGACTCTGTGCTCGGTATCAGGCTGAACCGAAGGAATCCCATCGAATCGCTGTAAAGCGAATCTTCAGATATCTGAAAGGAACTCCAAATCTTGGTCTCAAGTATCCCAAAGGCTCAGGATTTGATCTTATTGGTTACTCTGATAGTGACTTTGCAGGTTGTAAGATAGATAGAAAGAGCACCACTGGAGGGTGTCAGCTACTAGGTGGAAAGTTAATAAGTTGGACAAGTAAAAAGCAAAACTCAATGTCCACTTCCACCGCTAAAGCTGAGAATGTAGCCGCTGGTAGTTGTTGTGCTCAAATCCTTTGGATGAGGAATCAACTAAGAGACTACAATCTCAAGCTCTCTAAAATTCCTATCTATTGTGATAGTACTAGTGCTATTGCAATTGCCAACAATCCTGTACTTCACTCCAAAACCAAGCACATTGAGATCCGATATCACTTTATCAGAGATCATGTGATGAATGGTGAAGTTGAGCTCCATTTTGTACCTACTGAATATCAGCTCGCTGATCTTTTCACCAAGCCTCTTGATGAAACTAGATTCAATCTACTCATCAACGAACTTGGTATGTTGAACGCTGAATAATTTATTATTCAGTGACCAACAAGGAATACAAATAAAGCTTTCAAACTTTCCATTCTCTGAACTCTGATTCAGCGATATCTGGGCCATCTCCTCAGGTATTATCTTCGAATCTTTAAGACTCTTTGATATCTTTCCTCATCAAAGAATGTCTCTCTTAAAATTAAAACTCCTCACTGACAATCCTTTATAATTAGTGATGAAGATTTTTCTAAAATTAATAATGATAAACCTTCCTTATAGATAATTATCATTATAATCTTTTAAAAATAAAGAAAAGGACACGTCAGACCTTTTTCTGACACACGACGGACCGCGACGTTTCCATTCCAACTCCTTTCTTGGAACGTGCGTCAGGTCATCATTTCTTTTTCAAAAAGCTAAAACTGTCGTTTAGCACTCATTTCTTTCTCTCTCCCTTGCTATTTAAGCATTCTTTTTGCCTTACTTTATTCCTTCCGCTTTCATAACTCTCCTAAAGGCAAAAGAAACTTCAAGTTTTCTCAAGAACACCAAGAACACGCATTTGTGTGTTTTCTTCTCGAACTCAACTAAGGTTTGATCTAAACCTTGTATTATGACTGGAAACATGTTGTTTCACATCTTCTTCTCCTTAAAACTCTAAAAATAATATAAAAACATTTCTTAGAAACAAAAATAAAGATAATCTGGATCAAACTTAAAAAGTTTTTCCGTTATAAAAACCATGTTCTAAGTTCTTTCCTTAGAACAGAAGATTATTTTTTAAATTTTATCCATTTACCTAAGTTTTTTTTATTATTGTTTATAACAAGCATTTTGATATTGTTCATCAAAATATTTGTTCTCTTTGATCGTAAATTTGGTATTCTTTATACCAAACTCTGGTTTATACATTTATGTATAAAACCATGATTTACCTCTTTGGTGTTCCTATCTTTCCCACAGCAATGGCCTCTGCAAGTAAGAATGCTGCAACCTCCTCTGCTGCTGAAGACACTACCTTGGTCGCTGCACCAACCTGTCATTTTCCCCTGGAAAGAGTCGTCTTCAAGTCCTGCAACTACATCGCATTGATGGAGATCCCTGCAGACCGCCCTCAATTCGCTGAAGGAGCCAACTTCATCAAGGCGTGCCCACTGATGTACGCTTTCATCCACAACCCAGTGGGCATCTCTTCTCATCTCCAAGCCCTATGGTACATGGCTCACTGTACCATGCAGACAACTGATAAGGGAACCCAACTCCCTGCTATTAGGTTCAAGATTCCAGAACTTGGCTTCTTCTCCTTCACTGCTGGATTTCTCAGGAAGGCTCTGCGTCTCCTTGTACGCGCTAAGAATCAACAATGGGGCGCTGAATCCACCAAGATGCAAATCGATGCATTCTTGGACTCGATTGGGTATTCTTGGGAGAATCCCTCTCTGAAGACGGTGGGTTCTAAGGTAGAGAAGAAAAGGCTACCTGCTCGCTGGCAATACATCTTCACCCAGGTGATCCAATGCCTTTGGTTAAAGATCGGCTCGCACGACGAAGCGAGCAAGCACTTTCAAGACCTCGCTTACTCCCTCTGCACCGGCCACCATCTCAATTACGCTGACTACATCTTCATCCCTTATCCTCGCATCAACGCCGCCACCAGACATCCTGTCATCCCTTATCCTCGCTTCTTCGCGACCATAATGGAAGTTGCCTTCGGGGAAGAATACCGAAGGTCGGCGATCACTCCTTCTCTTTCGTAGGGAAGAAGTCCCTGGAAATTGAGGAACGTCCAGGTGATGTTCCTTTCACCCCTTACATGCTGCAAGTGATCGGAGCTCCTCTTCCAGTGTCCACCTTGTTGTCCAACCCAACAGCGAGCAACCCAGACACTGTTGCCGCTGTAAAGAGGAAGCAACCAACCGATGGTCATAAAAAGACCATCGCAACCAAACTCAAGAAACCAAAGAAGATGGTCTCTCAAAAGACCCCTCTCTCTGATTTTGGTGTACTACCAACACCACCGAAAACCTCAGCCACTTCAACGGTCTTCTCAACCGTTGTCGCTTCATCAGCACTACCTACATCATCAGCGACTCCGGTCACTGAGGGTGTTTTAGCCGGCTCCGCGGAAGCTGGAACAGGTACTACTTTCACTGCCTTCTTATCTACTTCTATCTCCTCTTCTTTGGTCCACACCTCAGCAAATGACTCAGCGATAGTTGTCCCTATCCCTAATAATGTTGAAATGCACGCAGTCCAAACCTCAATATTGTTTAGGCAATCTGAGTTTTGGAAGGCCAAATTACAAGGACCTAAGAGTATCTCTCACAGGTATTCTAAGACACTGGTCAGTGATCCTCAAGACACTGCCTCTGCAAATGTAGTCCCTAAGAGTAATCCTCATGATACTCTCAGGGAGAAACATACATCTTTTCATCCATCTTCTAATACGGATGTGTTTTTGGCATCTTTGTCTATGTCTTCATCAGGTGTCGCTTCTATTCCCACTTCAGCGACGACAACCACCACCACCAGCGCTCCTCCTATCAGCAAGGATATGAGGAAGTCTCCACTGGGTCCTCCCAACGCTGCTAGGCTCAGAGACGTGAAGCAAGAGATGGCTGCTCCCAAGCTTCCCACTCCAGTCACTGAGCTACCTCCCATTGTCCTTCCCAACCCTACATTCCCTGCAATTGACTATCTGGTCAAGGAATGTGCTCTCACAAGGGCCAGGGTGGACAACCTTAAGACGTCTGTCGAGCTTATCTTCAAAAGGATCGTTGGTACTTCAACGATCAAGACAAACGTCAGCAACCTCATCTCTGATGTTTTCAGCCTCAAAGAAGATAACAGGGCCCTTCATCAGACCCTGACAAGCCTGGAGCAGAAGGTTGCTGCTCAAGCAAAAGTCCTTGAGTCTATTCAAAAGACTCAATCCGATATGATGCAGATGCTCACAAAGCTATCTGAGGCAAGTTCCTCGTCTTTCAACACTGCTGATCAGACCACGCTTCAGAATAATGATGCGAAGCTGAAGGACGTCCAGACGAATGTTCGCACTCTGATGGTGCATTGTCTACCTCCTGATAACATTGAGGGGGAGAGATGTGCCAAAGAGTTCGCTGACGAACTCATCTCGGAGCATAACCAGAGGTTCCCTGAAGAGAAGAAGACGATGAAGAAGAAGAAGAAGAAGAAGAAGATGAAGAAGACGATGAAGAAGATGATGAAGAACCTATCCCTCACTATGGGGGGATGGATGATGATGAAGACGACGATGACATTGGAAGTGCCTTAGAGCACTTCAGATTGTCAAGGCCTGGAGTCGCTCATCAAGAGCCCTTGGGGGACGGACCACAACCCTCTCAGGGACAATCTGGTCCCTCAGGCAAAGGAAAAGAAGTGGTAGATCTGGATACCACTATCCCTATATCTGAGGGGGAGACCACTCTCGAGGTATCTCTTCCTCTTATCCCTTTCAGAACTCCTCTCTCTGAAACTCCCACACCTCCTTCACCTACAAAAACTCCCTCTGACAATACTATTTCCTCCTCTCCTTCCCTCAGTGATCCCCGTCCCCCTAAGGACTCAACTTCATGGAAGGAACCTTCCTCTGAAGAGCAGTTTATGTACATAATAGAAACTGACTCTGAAGAAGAAGAAGGCCTTATTCCCAGGCGTCGCGTTCAAAAGCCGATCATAAGCGAGCCTGAAGAAGAACAAAGGCGAATAAAATTCCTTAAGGAATTCGAGGCTAGAAGAATAAGGGTGCCTGAAGCTGAACCCATTGAAGCCGTACCAATAAGGATGGTAGATGAATTCTACTTTTTGTCCGCAGAAGAGAGAGAACAAGCATTGGAAGCACAAAGGATCAGGGATGAGGAAATAAAGCAAACTGAGAATGATCTTGCTTTAGCAAGGAAATTGCTCAGAGAAGACTCTGCAAGAGATAAGGCGGCCAGAGATCAACTGAAAAAGAGTGAAAGGATCGCTGAAGCGTTTGTACAGAAAGAACTTGCACAAGAGAATTTGAACGTAGATCCAATTCTTGCTCAACAGAAGATTCTAAGTGCACTATCCGCTGAAGCAACTATGCAGAAAGACAAAGAGCTTGATTGGTGCACTGACAGACTGAAATTTCGAAGATCTGAAGCCAAAATCATTCATGCAACTATCCAAGGGCGACACTCCAACAGAGGTGGTCCAAAGGTATATGTAAGAATGACAAGGACGAACAGAACAGAGAGAGAAGAAGCCAAATTCTTAAGAATTTATGGATACACTGAATGGTTAGAAATCAGAGACGCCATTCAGGGTTCCAAATCCAAATTCAAGGACGTGGTGGACAGTGTGCTGGATCAGTTGCTGGAAAGAATGTCACAACATGTGCAAGTTCCCCCTCTTCCTGAATCATCTAAGAAGAAAAGATCAACTGCTGAAGGAAGTTCAAGTGCTAAGAATGAGCATGAAACTAAATTTCATTATCAAAGCATTCTTGGTCATCTTGAGCTCCCTGATATATCAATGATGTGTACCTCTCTCCCTCAAGACCGAAGATATGAAGAAGATGAAATCATCTCACTGCCTGAACCTGGTATGGTATTCTTGGATAATGAAGGATTCTTAGGACTCTTCAGAAACCAAGAGATTCGCAAGGCCCCATCCTCTCTCATAAAGATCATGCTTTGGCGATGCTGGTCAGATACCCCTCTGATGAATCGACAGAAGACACTTTATGAAGATGAGTTACAAAGAAGAAACGAGAATATCTCTGACTAGTTATAGTTTTCTATTTCCTTTGTAATATTTCTTCAGTGTACAAGTACTTTACTTTTAATTATTGTAATTTCATTTCTCTATAATTTCTTCAGATTATTTTTAATGAAATACAATCAGAGTATTTTACCCCATCCTAGTACTGAAAAGATCCCTGAAAATAGTAAAAGGGACAATGAACATAAGAGTTCTATTTTCGTTACACTATCTTAACTCACTGATCTTTCACTCTGAAAAATCAATCAGTGAATGTACTTTAAGCTTATTTACTTGTAAAAATTGTGCTTTCATATCCTTATAAATGAAACTCAATTCAGATAGTAGACTAGCTGAAAAAGACTTACAGATTAGCACTTAGAAAATTTTTCTTTAAATGTTTCCTAAGTCCTTACTAGTCTCTTAAAGCAATTTTCCTATGTTGCTTAATCATAATCAAATAGGGGGAGATTGTTGATCATAACTCATGTTAAAAGATTTGAATATGATTCCTTTTTAATACTTAGTGAAATTCCATTGAATAAGCCACTGTTCATATTCAGTGATAGCACACGCTGATAACCATCAGCGATCGCTGAAGATCAAGGAACAACAAGCTTATCACTGAAGATCTGAAGATTAGCTATCAGACCAGAAGACCATTCAGCGAAAGTCAAAGACTCTAGCTGAAGAAAGAGATAGTCAGCTAAGTAAACTGAAGTGGTTCAGCGATAGCAGCGATTGTCTACTCAAAGTGTGAAGTCTTGTAAAGCCTCAGCGATACTGAAGTTCATCCTTGAAGATTCAGTATCAGCGATCAAATGAAGCTTTCTTTGCATGATTAAAGATTGATCTTATCCTCGATGCACAAAAGTCAAACCTAAAACCATGTCAGAAAAGGACGTACGACTTGTCTCTTATATACCCATCATATCTGATATGGTACTGTTCATATTCGGCCAAAAGCATGGCTGTCTTATTAGCAAAGACAAGCTTCCTATCCAAGTTTGACACGTGGCATGTAACTTTTGTCTTTCATTAAAGGCAAACGGGTATAAATAAGATGGAGATATCTTCTTCATCTTAATGTATGCTTCTTTCTAACCTATACCCTCTTTATTCTTTCTTTCATCTTCTTGTGCATCAAACTTAGTGTTTCTTAGTTACAATAGAATAGGTGTTAAACTTTTTCTTATTCCGCTTGTAACTGTAAATTTGTTTATTTTCAATAAACTCATTTAAAAACCAAAATCTGTGTGTGTTTGTATTCAACCCCCCCCCCTTCTACAAACTGTTCTCCCTTGATCGAACTCTTGTAGACCCTTTAGGGACCAACAAGAGTCCAGAAGAAGACTTCAGAAGTCTGAAGGTCAGAAGACCAAATAAGCTTATGTATGTATAGACAGAGCTTCTATCCTCTCTGTCTGGTTTTTCTTCTCATCATAGCCCGACAACTCAGCAAGGAACGGTTAAGTCATTTACACGTGGAGCCCTTATTTTGGAGGATGCTTTAACAGTGACGCATTCCTTCACATGCTAAATGACGTGGATAAATGTCTAACAAGATTTGTTAGAATTTCCTTGTGACGTGTCATCATGTAATAGGCTAGTCATTTGACTTTCCTTATTTTAGGCTGTAAATAGAAATCCCCTTCCCATTTGTGATTGTGAATGTGAGATTGTTTCTTTGAAACTCTCCATCTCCAAATACCCTCATCCTTCCAAATATGTAAGATATATGATCACGATTAATCATATGACTACGCTTCTATTTTCATATTGTTCTTCATTTTGATTAATCGTTCTTCCATTTATAAACTGTTTGATCTATAATTGCTTCCGCTTTACATATTTTGTTTAGATCATTGATTCAATATGAGATCTGGGTTCCTACAGTTGCTGTGGAAATCCTATTGGGAATGGTGGTTATGTCCATAATGGAAGTGGCCCAGATGGTAAAGGAGGATTAAAAGGAGGTCTTTGTTGGTTCTCGAGCTGGGCAAGTCGTTATCCTGTGGCATTGAGCTCAGCCCTCAATTCCCCTATTGTAGTGTTATTTGTCATTTTTTCTCCTGTGATCACAAACACTAGATAACTAAAATTATTAACAAGAGTTTGTCAAATAATTCCTTTAGACGGGGTCCCATGGATGGCGCCAAATTGTTAATGGCAAAAATTGGTTTGACGAAATCAATTTAAGGACGATGTGGAAATTTTACGTCTAAAGGTAGGATTCAATGACAAACACAATAAAAATAAAAAATGCGATGGACATGAGGAATTGATGACGTAGAAAAACCCTTTGACGAGGGAAAAACCCGCGGACGATGACCAGGATCGTCGATGCACTAGTGAAAATGATGTAAAATAGGGAGTAGTCCTTTTGCAACAACAGTCGTACGCATGATGGTTACAATAGAAAGAAATATGGTAATAAATCGTGAGTTTTGCTCTATGTCGTATATTCTTTCTTTTCTTCCCTCCATGTCTTATTTCTGAACTTCGTATTTATATTTGTTTTAGTAGGCAACGTTTTCGGAGTAATAATTGAGCATTTATTGTCGTCTGTTATATCCGTTGACCATGAATGATAATGGTTCCTATAATAAATACACAATCGAAATGTAAGGATCATCGTCAGTTTCATTAAGTCTAGAGATTCTTTCGTCAGTCGTTAAATAAACACGACAACTGTCAGACATGTCTCGTGTTTGTCTTTTCTTGGAGGTTTGTCATTGTCGTTGTAAGATATATCGGTGTTTTCTTGGTCGTACGATGAAAGTGTTTCTTATGTCTCGACGTTTTATCCTAAAATCAATAATCGTTAGTTCCTTATAAATACAGATGGTCGTGTTATTTCAATGATTTGTTGTTAGATGATAAATTTGGTCCAAACATTCATAAATGGTATGGTACGTATAGGATCCCCAATTCCCCATTTGTTGTCTCTAAAGCTAACCTCCGAGGACCCAACAAAGCTTGGGTACCAAAGTCTTTTTAATCTGTTTGCTAGAATGTCATGTGTGTTCTAATACAGAATATTCACATTACATGACATAATCATGCAAATGGTTATGCTGCTTTTGAGGGGAAGTACCATAATTTTATATTTCGTTATTTAGCTTCATAGTACATCAGCTATGAACCTACTCTTAATATTGACTTCTGAATACATCAGTTCAGAACTCTGACTTCAAATGTTTTAGCTTCATAGAAGAAATATGTGTGATAGGATTTAACAGTTTCATTGGTCAATCCAGAGCCTGAAGGAACTACCCATGGAACACATCCCTAGGTTAGATATATTCTGAAAGGATGTGATTGGGGAAAAATGTTGATACTTAGTGCTTGTGAGATAAACGAAAATGGTGGGAGTGTGACAAGACTTATAAGAAAATATTTCGTCCTTAACAAACCTAAATAGTTATCCGGGTAGCCACATATTTTATTCATTCTCGGTTTTTTGGAGATGAATATTGAAATAGACATGGACCCAGTGTCGATAACTCGTGTCACCCCACCTAGATACTCAAGTATCTCACAAAAGGTGTTTGTTTCATCTATATCATGGAGATTAAGAATATCATCTATCTATTTTTCACTCGAAAGATTTGGATATTAAAACAAGAAGACACACCATCGGTCTTCGAACTTAATATTTTGTGCGCATCGAGTTTATTTTTGAGCCAAAATATATACCCAATATTTCTTTGACATATGCATGAGTCTTTGTGATTCCACAAGCATATCTTTATGTTTATGTCGGAATAGTTTGAGAAATTAGTTTTATAACTTACTTCTGTGATAACTTGAAGTCCTATCAGTGCTAACCCGATGCCAACACTGAAAATAAGTCACTCAATTGAATTTGTTTTAATTTGAGTGATAATAGTTGCTCATTGCGCATTGTAACCACAAAGCTTTGGGCGCACTAGTTAAGGCTTGTGGGGGATGAGGCTCAACATGTGGCCACTAGGGAATTATCTCAAGGTTGCATGCTTTAGCAGTCTTAAAATTGCCAGGGATTAGTCTAGGAAAATGCCTAGGATACCCTTTCCAAATAAAAATAGTTGCTCATTGTGCTTCTATGTTAACTTCTTACCCATTGTTCCATGGAGATATTTTTCTAACATACGCGTTTGATCACTCTACTTTGATTTGTCTTTGATCTTTCATAATGCTTAAGATTCTCCTAAGCATTATGAGGGGGAGAAACTATAAATCAAAGACACACAACGAGATCACATAGTACGACAACACGAATTTTATCGCATCAGTTAGATGCAACAACCTCAAGTCATCGCATTAGATTGACCCGATAACATTTGGTCTCTTTCACCATGCAACAAACGTCTGTGTAACGCGATAATTTTTATACTTCTTACCCTGCAACATCATGGTTACTTTAACATTCTGTTCCTAGACTACATGCTAATGTTAAGGGGGAGCTACGGAGCTTATTAAGTGATCATATTCGTTGGGGACGCAAAAAGATTCAAGATAAAGATTTCTTGACAAAGTATAACCGTCTTCAAAGAAGGAGATTCTTAGAGTGTTGATTTGCTGAATTGTAATCTCGAATACAAAGGGTAGATTGTTCAGTCTGATTATTGTATCTGAGATCATAAGTATTGAAGACGTGAAGGGTCAAAGGTGAAAGTCAAAAGAGCATTGATTGTCTAAGATGGAAATAAGATAGTTACCTTATTGTAACAAGGAAGGTTTAATAATAAGGAAGTTTTTAATTATTTCATTATTGTGATTGTTCCTTGTGCATCCCAGTAAATCAGGTAACGATGTATAAATCAGCAAGAACACGAAGAACAAGATGAATAACTTCAATAAGTCATATATCTGACTTGTAAGGATTCATGGTTACATAGATATCTCTCTTAAGCTCTCTCTTGAATGATATGAATTAATGTGCTAACTTCTATTGCATACCCTAACCCTCTATTTATACGTAAAGAAAATATGGTATGAGGAAAGTAAAGATTAAGGCATTATACACTTGCTTTATTTACAAAATACAATGTTTCCTTATATTTAAACGTTAAACCTTTCCTAATTAATGACTTTGTTGACTTTACAATTTAGCCCTTCACGTCTTCAATAGTTGTCATCTCGGATACAACATTTTCAGAGCTAACAATCTCCCCCTTGGTATTCGAGATTACAATTCAGCAAATCAGCACTCTTTTGAAGACGGTGAAATTTTTTGTCAACAAATCTTTCTTCTTGATTTTGTTCCTCCCCCTACGAAAATGATCTCTTGTAAGCTCCGTAGCTCCCCCTTAACATTAGCATGAAAATAAAATCGAAGGAGCCGCGATGTCGTAGGGTATAATACTTGTTGGGTCAAAAAGTATGTCGGGCCAGGCGATGTCGACGTAAAAAGATCTCGGGCCAAGTAGATTCGACAAGAATTGATGTCGGGCCAAGATGAGTTAAAACAAGAATTGATGTTGGGCCAAGATGAGTCAATCAAATCAAGTGTCGGGCCAAATGGACGCGATGAAAACACTTAGTCTACTTGTCAATCCTTTGTTACTCGACAAGAAATTTTGTCGGGTCTTAATAAATTTTGTCGGGCCAAAGATACATCTTCAACTTTTTCTTCATTTGAATTTGAAACACATTTTTTTTCCTTCACAATAAGCATTCTTCTTTGATATACTTTTCCTCCCCCTCAGAATGATAAGGAGAATCTGAATCATTATGAACATTATCAAAGACAATAAGCGTGAATGTGATCAAATGTAAATGTGGAATATCGGGTAATGGGCTAATAGACAGAAGCACATGTAGCAACTGTTATCACTTAATCAAAAATAAATTAAATTAAATGGCCTATATTCAGTGTTGGCAGCGGGTTGGCACTGATAGGACTTCCAGTTATCACAGAAGTAAGTTATAAAACTATCTTCTCAAACTGTTCCGGCATACACACAAAGATATGCATGTGAAGTCACAAAGACTCGTGCAAAGTGTCAAAGAAATATTAGTATATCTTTTGGCTCAAAGTAGACTCGATGTGCACAAAATATAAAATTAGAAAACCGGAGGTGTGTCTTCTTGTTTCAATATCTAAATCTTCCGAGTGAAGAATAGATAGATGATATGCTAAATCTCCGTGATATATGAAACAAGAATCTTTTGTGAGATACTTGAGTAGTTGGGTGGGGTGACACGAGTTATCGACATTGGGTCCATGTCTATTTCAGTATTCATCTCCAAAGAATCGAGAATGAATAGATTGTGTGGCTACCCGGATAACTGTTTAGGTTTGGTAAAGACCAAATATTTTCTTTTAAGTCTTGTCACACTCTCACATTTTTTATTTAACCCACATGTACTCAATTCTATCTCAATCACACCCTTTCAAAATATAGCTAACCTAGGGATGTGTTTCATGGGTAGGTCCTTCCGGCTTTGGTTTGACCATTGAAACGTCTAAATCCTAGCACACAAAGAGTTAAAACATTAAAGTCCGAGTACAGAACTGAAGTATTCAGAAGTCATGATGTACATAAAAAAACGGGTTTAGAGCAGGTCCATAGCTGAGATACTATGAAGCTAATTAAATGGAAAAAAATTGTGGTACTCCCCCACAAATGTAGCATAACCTTTTGAAAGATTTTCATATGATGTGAATATTCGGAATTTAGAACACACATGACGTACATACAAAACAGATTAAAAAGATTTTGGTACCCAAGCTTTGTTGGGTCCTTGGAGGTTAGCTTTAGATGCAATAAATGGGGAAGTGGGGATACTGTAAGTACCATACCATTTATGATTGAAATTTTGATTGACAAAATCATTTGTCCACATGTAGAACAACAAATCTTTGTGGCACTTAAACTAATTAGCTGATTGATAGATTTGACAAAATAAGGCAAATTAGTCTTGAAAATAAATGATCTTGTATCAACTACAGGGGATGTATGTGACATGTTTCCAACACTATCATCTGTAGTTGATTTCTTCCTCCAAACCATTTTAAACTTCTTAGAATTACCGGAATTAGCAACAAAATCATTTTGAAACAGATTAGAATTATGAGTTCGAGAATTTGAAAAACTATATGATTTGGAGCTGTTAGAATAACTATTTGAATTAAAACTTGAAGAACAGCTATTCTTACAGATAGGAGAAAGAGGAGTTTTCTTTGAACTTGAAGTAGAATCAGAATCATGAGGAAAAATCAAATTTTCAAGATCATCTAACTCCGCATTTAAATGTTCGGGAGTGAGTTGTTTGAATGATTCTGAATTCTTTTGTTTTTGTTTTGAAAGCTCGTTTTCAAGTTCTTTGATCTTGCAGGATAAATCATCTCTTTTTTTTTAGACCAAATCATATTTATTTTTAAATTCAGATCTCAAATTCTTTTCAGTTACAAGAGTTGTTTCGAAAACAGATAATTTGTTTGAAAGTTTGTCAAGTTTATTTTCAAAGACTTGTTTCTCTTTGTCAAAATCTTTTTCCAGAATTTTGCTTTTAGAAATGATCAAACTGCATTTCTTGATTAAATTTGTTTTCTCAGTTTTAAACGCATTTTTTTCATTTTCCAAAAGTTTTTCAAGATCAGAAATTTGTTTTGAAAACTCCTGACTTTTTGTTTCAGATGATTTTCTTTCTAAAATCACAATTTGTTCAAAATCTGATACTTGTTTAGAAAGTTTTTGAATGGTTAGTTCACAAGTTTTAATTTTGCTTTTAAAATCTTTTCGCTCAATCTCAAACTTGTGTTTCTCATCAGAAGTTAATATCATTTCTTTCTCACATTCCAAAAATTCAGTTAATTTTCTTTTAAGAACCACACTATAAGTCTAATGATCTATAAACTTTTCTAACTCAAGAATTTTGGTTTTTATATCAAAATTTATTTTTATCAGATTTGTCTTTTTGCAAAACTCTTCATATGTATGATATCCATTCCTAGAACACTCGGTGAGTTGTTTCTCCAAAAATTCATTTTGATTTTGCAAAACTTTTCTTGATTCTTTTGAGTTATTAAATTTAGATTTGAGAGTGGCATGGTCTCTTAAAAGTTCATTCAACACTTGCATGTTGTTTGTGTGTCTGGTTTCAAGTTGAGAAATTTGTGCATTTAGCTCAGAAAGTTGATTTTGAGAACTCATCGTGAAAGCACGGGTTACCTGACGAATTAATCTCGATCGGTGAATTTTGGAGATTTTCTGAGTTTTCTTTGGAAAACAGAAGGTGTTCTTGATAGATGAATGTTTTCTCGGGTGATGAAGGGCCGAGAAATTTTTTTCTCGGGTGACGAAGGATCGACAAAAAAAATTGTCGAGTGGTATGGGGATCGATAAGAAGATAAGGGCTCGATAAAAACTTCTTCGATCAGAAAAGACTCGATAACAAACGTTTATCGATTGATAAAGCTCGAGAAAAAAATTTCCTTGGATGAAAACCGGATCGATAAAAAGTTTTATATCGATCATTATTGACTCGATAATAAAATTTGTCGATTGAAAAGGACTCGATAAAAACTCAAGGATATCTAATCTGAATTTTCTTAACGGATAAACCATAAAACAAGAACAAAGGGTTCTTGACTAAAAAGAACAAGTCTTTTTATGGACAAGAATAGCTAAGTTCTCGAGTTTTTTATTTGTTCAGTCAAGAATAAAAACCAAAATTACTAAAGTTTATGATTTTTACTTAAGAATTCTTTAGTAAGAAAAGCTGCAAGAGTCACTAGTTCCTGAGTTTTCTTATGTAAAGAATTTCAAAAGTAACCAAAATAAACTAGAATAATTTTAATAAAAATAAATTAAATTATCCGAATTAAAATCAAGTTTTTTTTTAATACGGATCGACAAAACTTCAAGCAAAAACACGTTTTAATTTTTATCGGGTAAAGAGACTAGACAAACATTCAGATCTGAGTTTTTTTAAGAAAAAAGACAATTTGTCGATTCAGAGTTATGATGATTAATCGAGTATACTGAATCGAGAAAAAAAATAAGCAGATCTGGGTTTAAAGATTAGAAAGTTTTGTCGGGTCAAACTATGGAAGTTTTTGTCGACAAAAATTCAAGTGCAAAAGTCGAGATTTTACCTTCTTTTTGCATTGATCACTTCAGAAAACAGCCAAAACTCAGATAGCAGGCTCTGATACCAATTGTGGATCCCAGTAAATCAGGTAACGATGTATAAATCAGCAAGAACACAAAGAACAAGATGAATAACTTCAATAAGTCATATATCTGACTTGTTAGGATTCACGGTTACATAGATATCTCTCTTAAGCTCTCTCTTGAATGATATGAATTAATGTGCTAACTTCTATTGCATACCCTAACCCTCTATTTATATGTAAAGGAAATACGGTATAAGGAAAGTAAAGATTAAGGCATTATACACTTGCCTTATTTTACAAAATAGAATGTTTCCTTATATTTAAACATTAAACCTTTCCTAATTAATAACTTTGTTGACTTTACACTTTAGCCCTTCACATCTTCAATAGTTGTCATCTCGGATACAACATTTTTAGACCTAACATTCCTAGTATAAATACTATGTCATATTGCATTCTAGGGTTAACGATTTCTTTACTTCAGTGACATCCGCACTTATTAAGTATCGAGAGAATATCAAATTGTTTTTCATTGTAGAACACGATTATAAGTGAGATATATGACTTGATTGATTTATCGTGAAATTGTTGATCTCGTTCTTGTTAAATTGGTAACACCCCTAAAAATGGGAGTTAATTTAAACCAGAAATATAGTTGCCGAATGAGACTTAATAAAAAATCATCACCCAAAAGATGGGGAGAAAGAAATAGAGTTTACAAGGCTATATGGATACTAAATAACAATCTACTAATCAATACAATTTTGGAATATAAATTAAATTCGGGTGTCACTAATATCCTCAAAACAACTGTTTCTAGTAACTGCATTTGTACACTCGAAGATGTACTTCCAA
Organism: Silybum marianum; assembly: GCA_036898165.1. NCBI lineage: Eukaryota > Viridiplantae > Streptophyta > Magnoliopsida > Asterales > Asteraceae > Silybum > Silybum marianum. The sequence goes on along the minus strand of CM072530.1, from coordinate 35,986,472 downwards.
AAAGGATGCCTCTACCGGCACCTAGCTCCACTCAACTCTTCGGAGCCCCACTATGACGATCACCTGATATACATGTCATTTTAAGAAAAAGTGTTAGGCTTAACATCTAGTGACAACAAATAGTTTAATTAAGACAAGCCGTTAAATCATTGAAAGCGGTAATAAACATTTGACCATAAACTTTCTTGTTTACTCTATTCTTTTACTCACGCTTGTTCTTGAGAGAACACAATTTGATGGAAATACGGGGGAGACCCGCTATTGCACTAACATCAACCCCAAACTTAAATCTATAGTCAGTGCGTAGATAATCTCAACCAGATTAGATCTTTTGCTTACGGGTAACGAGTTCAACCCCAAACTAGGATCTATTACTCGATACCTAAATCCAAACAAATTCAACCCCAAACTAGGATCTATTACTTGTTCCATCCCCAAATAAAAACTTATTTTTATGCCTTTGGATCCATTACATTAGTCTTATAATTTAATACATCAAAATAAGATGTATTAACCATTTCTCAACACAAAATCCTTGTATGATAAATATTCCTCGTCCAAAGCCCTTTTTCCAAAATTAGGTCAAATTGACTTTTTGTTTCAAAACCGATAATACTTAGAAGATAGACCAACCTAAAGACTTTAAAACCATTCATAATACTCATTTTAACATTTCAAATGAAACCTCTAAATATTTCAAGTTGACCTAATTTATCAAAACCAACCAAATGTAAGAGTACTTCATAACATAACTTGTGGGAAGTAAGAACATCATTTTGACATGTATAAAGTTAAAAAGAAAATGTAAGAATGAACTCACAAGCTAGGGCTTGAGAAACCCTAGAAAAATCCCCAATAATGGTGAAGATGATGGAGATCACTTGAAGGCAAGAACACTAGCTTTAAACCTTGAATCCTACTTGAAGCTTTAAAGTGGAAGAGGAGTAAATGCAAAGTGTTGGGTAGATTTTGGGCAATAAATGCTCTAGAATCGGTCTTAGGGTAATATATGGAGAGAATTTCGTGTTGTGAAGTGTTCTTGTGACTAAATGAGGTAAAACCCACCTAAAATAGGTTTACCAACGCTGATGAAGCCCTAGGCGACATTTCGTGCGCCCTAGGCAGCCCCACAAGCCACCCGACACCAAGATGCCGTCTAAGTTCAATCCGGGCGCGATTCCATGCGACATATGTGGCCTCACAAGCTGCTCGACCTCCTGATGTCACCCAAACTAAGTCGCCCCATATGTCACCTGGCTCCTGGAGATGTCAAACAGTAGGTGACGCGGCCAATAAGGCGGGTTGGCCACTTAAATACCCGCCCAGATTGTTTTTATTCAACCAGAAGCCCCCAAACTCGAGTCAGATCCATAGATTCAACCCTTTATCATCAACCAACCAATAACCCTCTAAAAATACAATTGGAAAGCCAAAAATCGCCAAGTCTAATAAATTTGAACCGGATAATTATCTAATCCATAAGTATAAGTCTTTCCAGTATTTTACATCATTCTCTAAAATTCCTGGGTGTTACAATCCTCCCACCCTTGGAATTAATTTTGTCCTAAAAATTTCAAACTAAGAACAATTGCAGATATCTCATCTTCATGTCTTCTTCCGTTTCCCACGTTACGTTCGATCCTCGATGGTGTTTCCATTGTACTTTTACCATGACGATCTCCTTGTGACGAAGCATCTTTGATTTTCTTTCTAGAATTGTTTGCGGTTCTTCTACACACCGATTGTCGTTGTCGACCCGGATTTTCGTGAGGGGGGTCACACTCTCTTCTTCTACCAAACACTTCCTAAGATAGCAAACATGGAACGTGTTGTGAATCCCCGCCATTTCAAGTTGTAACTCCAATCTATAGGCTTGACGTCCCACTCTATCTAGGAATTTGAACGGTCCAAGGAAACATAGACTAAGTTTCTCGTGCTTTCCGAACCGGATGATGCCTTTCCATGGGGATACTTTGAGTATGACGCCCTCACCCACTTGAAATTCATTGGTCTTCTCTTCTTGTCGACGTAACTCTTTTGATGATCTTGTGCCGCTTTTAGTCGCTCGCGGATACTCTTCACCTTGTCGGCCTTCTCTTGCACAATCTCGGGGCCGGCAAATTGTTTCTCACCCGCTTCTAACCAACATACCGGTGTGCTACATTTCCGTCCATATAAAGCTTTGAAAGGGACCATTCCGATACTAAAATGGTAGCTATTGTTGTACGCAAACTCCACGAGTGGTAGATGTGAGTCCCAATTCCCGTCGAAGTCTATAACACATGACCTAAGCATGTCTACAAGAGTCTAGATAGTTCTTTCACTTTGACCGTCGGTTTGGGGGTGGAATGTCGTACTTAAATTGATCTTGGTGCCTAGTCCCTTTTCTAATCCATCTCAAAAGTTAGAGGTGAAACGGCTATCACGATCCGACACGATAGTCAAAGGCACGCCATGCCTCGAGACGATCTCATCCACATATAACTTACCCAACTTGTCAACGTGCACTGCTAAGAAGTGAGCACTCTTCGTCAATCGATCCACCCATATGGTATCTTGACCCTTCAAGGTCTTCGGCAATTTGGTCATGAAGTCCATGGTGATGTGCTCCCATTTCCATTCTGGGATTTCCAATGATTGAAGACTTCCATACGGTCGTTGGTGTTCCGCCTTGACTTGTAAGCAAGTCACACATCTCTCAACGTATCTAGCCACATCTAACTTCATGACGGACCACCAGTAACTTAACTTCAAATCCCAATACATCTTGGTGCTACCCGGATGTATGGAGTACTTAGACTTATGAGCGTCCTCCAATATTAACTCTCGGTTGCCCCCAATCTTGGGCATCCAAATACGTCCTCGAAAGAGCTTTAATCCACGACTATCCTCCGTTAACAGTAAGTGTTGCTTCACCATAACTTCACTCTTTAAGTTTTCCTCAAGTACTGCCTCCGCTTGAGAAGTCTTGATTCGGCCGATCAAACTCGACACTATGTCGATTCTCGTGAGCACGGCCCGCGTCCCCCTACTGTACTCCTTCCGACTTAAAGCATCTGCCACCATGTTTGCTTTACCCGGATGGTAGAGCAATTCACAATCATAATATTTAAGTAGCTCAATCCAACGTCGTTGCCTCATGTTTAACTCTTTTTGATCGAAAACATACTTCAAACTTTTGTGCTCGGTATAGAGTGTGCATTTGGTTCCATAAAGATCATGTCGCCAGAACTTCAATGCGAAAACCACCGTTGCTAGTTCTAAATTGTGGGATGGCTAATTGTTCTTGTGCTCCTTGAGTTGCCTCGATGCGTAGGCAATCACCTTGCCCCTTTGCATTAACACACATCCAAATCCCATCTTCGATGCGTCGCTATATATCACAGAATCCTCGGATCCTTCCGTTAAAGAGAGAATCGGGGCCTCACACAGTTTCTTTTGAAGAGTCCGGAAAGCATCCTCTTGTTTGTCGGTCCAAATGAACTTCGCGTTTTTCCTTGTCAACGCCGTCAGGGAAGATGCAACCTTTGAGAAGTCTTGAATAAACCTCCGGTAATAACCCGCCAATTCTAAGAAGCTTCGGATCTCGGACGGACTCCTATGTGGTTCCCAATTTACCATTGCCACTATCTTGGATGTATCCACCTTCACTCCTTCTTGTGTGACCACGTGACCTAAGAATTGGACTTCCTTTAACCAAAAGTCACACTTAGAGAACTTGGCATATAGTCTCTCCTTCCATAAAACTTCGAGGATCTCTCGAAGGTGTTGCTCATGGTCTAACTCATTCTTAGAGTAGACAAGTATGTCGTCAATGAATACTATTACTGATTTGTCTAGAAAAGGATGGCATACTCGATTCATTAAGTCCATAAATACTGCTGGTGCGTTCGTCAACCCAAACAGCATCACCAAGTATTCGTAATGTCCATATCGTGTTCTAAACGCCGTCTTTGCTACGTCATCCTCCTTCACCCTCACTTGATGGTACCCCGAACGTAACTCAACCTTTGAGAAGCAACCAGCTCCTTGTAGTTGATCAAAGAGGTCATCAATTCTCGGAAGTGGATACTTGTTCTTTACGGTCGCTTTGTTCAATTCTCGGTAGTCGATGCACATCCTCATTGTGCCGTCTTTCTTCTTCACAAATAAGACCGGAGCTCCCCAAGGTGACGAGCCAGGTCTCACGAAACTCTTCTCTAAAAGGTCATGTAGTTGCTCATCATCTCTTGCATCTCGGATGGTGCCAATCGGTAAGGCGCTCTTGCAATCGGAGCGGCCCCAGTACAAGGTCTATTCGAAATTCTACTTGCCTATCAGGTGGCAAACCGGGCAAGTCTTCGGGAAACACATCGAGAAACTCACTAACGACTCGAACGTCTTCAATCTTTCTCTTCTCCAACTTTGCATCTAAGACATAAGCTAAAAACGAAGGGCATCGTTTGGCTAAGCATTTTTGTGCCTTTGCCAAGGTTAGCAATGCTATTTCGCCTTTTATTCTCTCCCCGTAGAGTACCACTATACCGCCATCCGATAACGGAATCCGAATCAATTTCTTGGAGCACATAATTTCGGCTTGGTTTTCAGCCAACCAATCCATCCCAATTACCACGTCAAATCCTCCTAGTGCCATAGGCATGAGGTTCACTCCAAACTTATTGCCTTCGATATTTAAAGTGCAATCCTAAAGAATGTCTCGAACTAGAACCTGCTTACCATCGGCTATTTCAACAATATAGGCATCCTCTAAAGTACTAATAGATACAAGTAGACATGGGTAGAAAGAAGTGGACACAAAAGAAAAAGTAGCACCGAAATCAAAAAGAACACGAGCGGGTACGGAATTAACAAGGAACGTACCTGTCACCACGTCCGTCGATGCTTTCTCCTCATCCACCGTCATCTTGAAGGCTGTCCCCACTGTCTTCGGAGTAACACTAGCTTTTGCTTGAGGAGCCGCAGGTTTCAGTTTCGGGCACTCGTTTCTGTAATGGCCCAACTCCTTGCACTCAAAACACGTTAGTCCTTTGATTGGGTACTCACGACTGAGGTGACCAGCTTTCCCACATCTGTGGCAACCACCGGAGGACGAGTTGCATGCTCCGAAATGCTTGGTCCGACATTTGGAGCACCAACTAGCTTCCTTTCTAGAATCGGTCCTCTGATTGTTGTTGTTGGTGTTGTTGTAGTTTGACCTCTTGGAAGGCATTGAGTGCCCTTCCCACTTTATCTTCTCTTCGACCACCATTCTCTCTTCTATGCCCAAGTTGTGGGCATCCTCCATATGTTGTGCTTCTTCGATTGCCTTTCTAAGAGTATAGGATTTCGAAACTCGAACCATTGCCATCATGTCAGACGACAATCCTTTGATGTAGGCCTTCACCTTCTCCTTTTCATCTGGGGCCACGTGCCCCAGCAGACTCAGTTTCTCCACAAACAGACGGGTGTATTCTCTCACCATCTTGCTCCCCTTCTTGAGAGCTCGGAACTCGTCGACAATCCGGTCGATATACCTTTCATTACAATACTCTTCCATGACCTTTGCTTTAAACATCTCCCATGTAAGCATGGAGACGATGACGGATCCAGGAGTGGCCGTGGTGATGTTCCACCATGCCAACGCGTCATCTCTAAGCATTTACGAAGAGAATCTCACGTTCTACTTCTCTTCACACTCACTCGAGCCAAAAGCCTGCTCGGTCTCTCGCAACCACTTGATGCAAGCTACCGAGTCATCCGATCCTAAAAACTCGGGCGGTTTAGTACACATAAACGTCTTGTACGAGCAACCCCTTCCCGTTTTCCTTGCTTCACCCACTGGTGTCTCTTCAGTGATGGGGCCAGTCCCGTTTCCTTGAGAACCCCCTACTATGTTCTCAACAGTTGCTTCATGCCTTCGGTTATTGGCATCTCTTTCCTTGAACATCTTGAGAAAAGTCTCATGTTGTTGAGCTATAATGGAATTAACCTTCTGCATCATACTAAGTCTGAACTCATCTTGTGAGTCCGCTTCCACCATTAAAGGACAGTCCGGGTTAAGATTGACCTCCGGCATACGATCTATTATGGGCATAACTCTTATTCGAATAAGAGGGATCGGAGTTGATTGAGTGACCTCCACTGTCACTCGCGGATCTGGAGTTGAAATACTATTATTCGCGCCCTCAGCTTCATTTCGCAATCTAGTACGCGTGTTAACCATCTTAGTCTGTCAAGAACATAGAATGAAGTAAAACGAAGCTAATACAATATGTATAACAATTCACCATTCATCGCAACATTAGCAAAGTAAGCATGCTCACATAACAATATACCCAAAATAGAATTAGCTACCTGATATTTTGAATATATCATACATATAAGAATTCTTATTAGCAACGTCACATTTCATGATTAACGCATTTCCGTCGACTCTAAAGTTCTCATATCTCAAAAGTGTCTACCCATAACTCACAATTCAATACTTAAAGTCTCAGCTTAAGTCTAGGCATCTTAAGTTCATACCTAGTTCGCTTAAACTAGAGCTCTGATACCAACTTGTAACACCCCTAAAAATGGGAGTTAATTTAAACTAAAACTATAGTTGCGGAATAAGACTTAATAATTAAACATCACCAAAAGATGGGGAGAAAGTAATAGAGTTTATAACGCTATATGGATACTAAATAACAACCTACTAATTTATACAATTTCGGAATATAGATTAAATTTGGGTGTCACTAATATCCTCAAAACAACTGTTTCTAGTAACTCCATTTGTACACTCAAAGATGTACTTCCAAAACGGATGCCTACTACCGGCACCTAGCTCCACTTAACTCTTCGGAGCCCCACTATGACGATCACCTAATATACATGTCATTTTAAGAAAAAGTGTTAGGCTTAACATCTAGTGACAGCATACAGTTAATTAAGAAAACCTGTTAAATCATTGAAAGCGGTAATAAACATTTGACCATAAACTTTCTTGTTTACTCTTTTCTTTTACTCACGCTTGTTCTTGAGAGAAAACAATTTGAGGGAAATACGGGGGACACCCGCTATTACACTAATATCAACCCCAAACTAGAATCTATAGTTAGTGCGTAGGTAAGCTCAACCAGATTAGATATTTTGCTCACGGGAAACGAGTTCAACCCCAAACTAGGATCTATTACTCGATACCTAAATCCAAACAAATTCAACCCCAAACTAGGATCTATTACTTGTTCCATCCTCAATTAAAAACTGACTTTTATGCCTATGGATCCATTACATTAGTCTTATAATTTAATACATCAAAATCAGATGTATTAGCCATTTCTCAACATAAAAACCTTGTATGATAAATATTCCTCATCCAAAACCCTTTTTCCAAAATTAGGTCAAAATGAATTTTTGTCCCAAAACCGATAATACTTGAAGATAGACCAACCCAAAGAGTTTAAAACCATTCCTTATACTCATTTTAACATTTCAAATGAAACCTCTAAATACTTCAAGTTGACCTAATTTATCAAAACCAACCAAACGTAAGAGTACTTCAAAAACATAACTTGTAGGAAGTAAGAACATCATTTTTACATGTAAAAATTAAAAAGAAAATGTAATATTGAACTTACAAGCTAGGGCTTGAGAAACCTAGAAAAATCCCCTATAATGGTGAAGATGATGGAGAGCACTTGAAGGCAAGAACACTAGCTTTAAACCTTGAATCCTACTTGAAGCTTTAAAGTGGAAGAGGAGTAAATGCAAAGTATTGGGTAGATTTTGGGTAATAAATGTTCCAGGATTGGTCTTAGGGTAATTTATGGAGAGAATTTCGTGTTGTGAAGTGTTCTTGTGAGTAAATGAGGTAAACCCCACATAAAATAGGTTTACCAGCGCTGATAAAGTCCCAGGCGACATTTCGTGCGCCCTAGGCAGCCCCACAAGTCGCCCCGCACTAAGATGCCATCTAATTTCAATCCGAGCGCCATTTTACGCGCCATATTTGGCCTCACAAGCCGCCCGGCCTCCTGATGTCTCCCCAAACTAAGCCGCAGGCGCCTTCTCGTGCGCCTTATGCCGCCACATATGTCGCTCGGCTCCTGGAGATGTCAAATAGTAGGTTACACGGCCAATAAGGCGGGTTGGCCACTTAAATACCCGCCCGGATCGTTTTTATTCAACCAGATGCCCCCAAACTCGAGTTCAGATGCATAGATTCAACCTTTTGTCATCAACCAACCAATAACCCTCTAAAAATACAATTGGAAAGCCAAAAATCGCCAAGTCTGATAGATTTGAACCGGATAATTATCTAATCCAAAAGAATAAGTCTTTCTAGTATTTTACATCATTCTCTAAAATTTCCGGGTGTTACGAAATTACTCGTTACCTGATCAAACTGGGATCCACAAGTACATTGTGTTTCCAATTGCAAATGTCATTCTCTCTTACTTAAAATGAAAAAGCACTTCTCTAGCCTACATTGCACTCTCTCTGTGTCCAAGAATAAGAAAAATCAAAAGACCCATTCGAAGCGGAAACCTAAGGCCAATATTGGCAAACCAGCAGCGACTGGAAAACCAGGTTTGAAATAGAAAGACTTACCTAAGCCTAACGTTAAAAGACTCCTTATGAAATGGGGACCTAAAACTCTCTAATCTGTCTGGAAGAAACAATGTGTGCACATCTGGTATCTGGACTGCGGATGTTCATGGAACATGACTAGAAATTAAAAGCTACTATCCTCCTTCAAAGATAAACTTGGAGGATGTGTAACTTTTGGTGATGACAAAGAAGGGGAGATTAAGGGATACAACATGCTAATAAAATTTAATGTATCTGTATCAAAGGTAGCTTATGTTTCTGGGATAAAGAATAATTTGCTTAGCATAAGTCAACTATGTGATTCTAGCTTTGATGTAAATTTCAAAAAGAAATTTTTCTCATTACTAACTGAATTTGGTCACTTGATGAACTTCACTTCCAAAGGAGGTACATAGACCCTCTACTTGATCTCTAGGAAGAGTGAAGAAGTTTGGCTCTAAAGAAAAAAATAGCTATAATCGTTTGCATATTGTCCAGATGGAGGTTTCCCAGGGTGTTCTTCAGTGTTTTTTATTTAGGTTTTCCCCTGAACCTCCCTATATACACACACACACACACACCCCAATACACACATAGGGAAAGGTTCATTTGAGAATTAGTAAGTATTGGAGAAGTAAAGAAGTGATTCTAGCTCTTCACTTGGTAAACATTTACGGCTTTGATTATGAAATATTGGATATTTCATTGCATGCAATGTTTTAAATAACTCGTTATGGCACGTTATGGCATCAAAGCTTGGGGTCGCCGCCGCGTTAACCTCTATGGCTCCAGTCTAAGGCTTGGCTTGCATCGTAACATGTTATGGCGCGTTACGACACCTTATGTCACGTTACAATGCGTTATTTTATAAGGTGTGGGTTGCTTTAATATATAACGTGCGCGATAAATGATAATTATGTACATGAGCTAGGACTTAAACTAACATAAAAAGGAAACTTAAAAACTAAAAACCTTAAATAGGTAAATGCTTACTAACAATCTCGTACAAGAAAAGTCGAACATGGAATCTTTGAAAACTGTAAAAGGTAGTGTGTCGAAATTCAAGATATTTAATCCTGATTTTGCACTCTTGATATCATTTTTCTATAAGTTTTATATCTTTGGTATCAATGGTTTTTTTTTTATTACTTTATACGAATTTAATTTGTCCTAAAGTATTATCCATAACGCTAATAATATAAGGGTGGGTGAGACTCTCTCTCTCTCTCTCTCTCTCTTTGTGTCTGTGTGTGTGTGTATGCCGCCTTAGGATACACCATGAAAACGTCGTGGTCTCGCCTTAACTCCTAAGGCTTGACGCTTGGCCTTGCCGCTACGCCACGCCTCACGTCATTTAGAACTTTGCTCGCATGGGTATGTGGAAGATAGATGGGTAGTTTTCTAACGTTTACAAATAGGCGGGAAGGGTTCATATTTGAACCCGTTAATTAGTTCACATGTGAATCAGTTAATTAGTTCATATGTGAATCAGCTAAAATAGTTCATATGTGAATTACATGGGTTCACATATGAACATATAGTTCATAGGTGAATCACATGGGTTCACACATGAGGTTCATGCAAGGACGATAACAATTTAGGAGAATGCGAGAACAATCCTTAACCAATCATTTTGTACATGAAATTTTTCATGTACAAAATCACATATGATTCATGTATAAATTCACATATGATTCACATCAAAATCATATATGATTAGCCGAGACTTCCCGCAACAAAAGTTGTGTGTGTCATTTTTTATGCTAGTACAAAATCACATGTGATTTTGTACATGAAAAAAAATTCATGTACAAAATGATTTCCTGAAGATTGTTCTCACATTCTTGTAAATTATCACCGTCCTCGCATGAACCCGCCTCTCCCTATATATATATATATAATATATTGATACTCTTAGGATTCACATACCACCTTATTTCTCATCTTAACTCTTCTCCTCAAATAATCTTTCACCATATCAACAAACCATCTATATTTATAATACATATATATAGAGAGAGAGAGAGAGGGAGGGAGAGAGAGCCCGTGTCATTTTCAACCATTAACGGAATTAATGGTGAAGATGGGATTGTAAAGTTTGTAGAAATTGTGTAGTTTGCAAATGAAACTATGTATATATATAGGACGGTTCAACTGAAAATTCATCTTTCATTGTGCAAATGATGACAAATGAGAACGTGACACGCCTGCACCTAAGGGTTATTCATCCCGAATAGATGTTGGTCGTGTATTATTCATATTGAATGTTGTAACATTCATTATAAATAGTGTATGAACTTCACGTTCGTTATTCATATTGAATACCCTTCGTTATTCATACTGAACACCCGTCATTATTCATACTAAATGAGACATGTGTCACGCTCTCCTTTGTCCTCACGTTCGCAATCGAAAATGAGTTTTAATTTGAACTTTCCTCTCAAGGGTGAGAGAGACTCCTTCATTTAGAAACTTTTTAAAGAGTAGAAACTCGTGGAAATGAATATAAAATAATTTTTTTCATCAAATGTTATGATTTAAGATTGTTACACATATGTTTGTGTGAAAAAAATACGTTGATTTACTTTCACATATGAAACACAATTCATATGGTGAAACAAATAAGTTAATCAAAAGTTTTTTTTATTGTAATATTTTTTTCAAATGAATACAAACATTTGTGAAACAATCTCTCAAATCATAAAATTTAATGAAAAAAACATAAGAAAAAATTTATTTTATATTGGTTTCCACGGGTTTCTAATCTTTAAAAAGTTTCTAAAAGATTCTCTCTCTCTCTCTCTATCTCTCTATTTATATATATGTATATGCATAGGATCGTGTTAGAAGGAGAGTTAAGGTGAGAAGCGTCAGAATAGGTCTGAACCCTTGATCGCTTTTAGTCTCATACCCAGCCATGAATTGCGGCTTAAAAGAAAATTGATCTGGTGCATCTCGATGCACCTCATCTCGGTACATCCCATCCTAATGTGTATCTACCGAAGGAGATCCCTTCTTACGCTTCTCACCTTAACTCTCCTTCGCACCGGAACCCAACCATATATATATATATGGGAGGGATCAAATGAGAACCACCCCTCCTTAAAGGAACAAATGAACAAATTGTGGACCACATATGATGTGGGTCCCACATAATATTAAATCATATTAAATCATAAATGATTTAATTCTATGTGGGACCCACATCATATGTGATCCACAAGTGTTCCTTCCTTTAAAAATGCAAAGTTCTCGTTTGAACCTTCCTATATATATATAGATGTTGGTTCATTTACAAACTGGATGAATCGTACAAACACGTATAAACCATATATAAAGATAATTTTTTTCATTATTTTTTTTCATCAAATGCTACAATTTAAGATGTTATTACATATATGATTATTTCATAATGTAAAAGTTTCACATGTATTTGTTTTCATAAGTACATGCATTTGTTTAATAATGTAAAAGTTTTACATGTATATTTTTCACATGTAATTTTTTCACAAGATGAAACAAACATATGTGTAATAACATCTTAAATCATAGCATTTGATGAAAAAAATTATTTTTATATATGGTTTGTACGAGTTTGTACGATTCATCTAGTTTGTAAATGAACCAACCTCTCTCTCTCTCTCTCTCTCTATATATATATATATATATATATAATCTCCCACACACCTGTTTTTTACCGTTAATGTAAAATTACATTTGATTTTACACATGATTTGTCTGTTTACATATTTTATTAAATAATTAATATTCTCATTTGATCCTCTCCTCTCTCTCTATGAATATATACACACAAATAAATAAATAAATAAATATATATATATAGAGAGAGAGAGAGAGAGTCTCTTAATAAAATACAAACCATATAAAACAATCTTAACCGTCCATCTAATCTAACCACTATTTAGTTTCATGAATATTTAACCGTCCAGCTAATCTAACTAATAATTGGTTTCATGAATATTTACAGGGGCGGACCTACTAATGGCCGAGCGGGGTCCCATGCACCCGCTCACTTGATTACCGTCAAGAAAAAAAATGTAGCTGTCTCGATGGTGCACCAACTTGGTTTTTTGGTGTACTCTTAAATACCTTAAAAGTAAGACTATAACACAAGATTGTAGTTGGTGGAGTGGTCTATGTCAGCCAAGCTGAAAATCTTTAATCTTTGGTCCTTGCGATTTACTCCCATTTATAAAAACCATTCCAAAGTATAATGTTATGCAATTATTTTTGGTAAACTATAATTTTTTGCTTTAAATTTGATTAGTATATAATGTTATGCAGTTATACTTACATTATTTTATTGATTTTTTACATGATTTATTTATTTTGAGTTTCTAGATTAATCTTAACCAAAAAATCAAAAAAAAAATCTCGAAATCAACTAAAAAAACCTAATTTTTTTATTGGAATCAACCGAAAAACTTCTTTAAAATCAATCAAAAAACTAAAAAAAACATATCGAACGGCTTTATCGGCATTGGTCCAATTTAAAGGTGCAACCGCTCGTCCAAAATCCTAGATCCACCACCGAATATTTAATCGTCCATCTAATCTAACCAATATTTGGTTTCATGAAATTATCTAATATTTTTTAGAGTAAATTACATGATTGGTCCCTGTGGTTTACAGTAAATAACACTGTGCATCCCTAATTTGAAATAATTATGGATATGGTCCATGTGGTTTACATTTTCAAACACTTTTGGTCCCTCTATCTTAACACCGTTCAATAACTCTGTTAAGTAAGCTAGCTGGAAGGACATGTTAGTCATTTGACTCATAATCTTTATTTTTATTAAACATAAAATTATATAATATTTATTATTATTATTATTGTTATTTTCATTTTAGTTTTTTGTTTTTTATATAAAAAATGGATAACCCTTAACCCTTGTAACCTAACTCGTTTCCCTGTAAATCGTCTTCTCCATCAAGCCGGCCTCTCCTTCGTCTCCTCTTCTTCGTAAGTCGTCTCCTCTTCTTCGTCAGGTCTGTCTTCTCCATCAAGCCAGCCTCACGAAATCCGTCTTTTTCTCTTGCAAATCGTCCCTCAGATAATCGATTCCTCATCAGTGGTGTGATTTTGATTTTTGGCTATCCCACATCAGTTTTCGATTTGGATTTCGATGTTTGGCAACTATTTGATTTTGGTTTCACTTCGATCTTGGTTTCCCTTCGATTTTGGTTTTTGGCCATCCCTCACCAGTTTCGATTTGGATGATGCTTGGCCACAGTTCGATTTTGGTTTCTCTTATATTTTGATTTTTGGCCATCCCTCATCAGTTTCGATTTGGATGATGTTTGGCCACTGTTCGATTTTGGTTTCCATTCGATTTTTATTTTTGGCCATTCCTCATCAGTTTTCAATTTTTGGCCATTGTTGGATTTTGATTACATCACATCTCATGTTTTCTTTATATATATTTGTGTATGAAAGTGAGGATCAGATCGATGCTTGATTTTTAACTTGTTAATTTGAACTCCACCGTCCACCATCTCTTCCGGCAAAATCTCCGGCAAACTCCATTGTGAAAATTCGGTCCATAAATTTGTTATAGAAAACATGTGAAATCAAAACTCTAAATCAAGTATTTATAAACTAAAAACCATATATCTTAAAGCTCATATATAAGAAAATCCAAAATCTGAGATATGATGCGAAGATGAGAAGAAGTTAAAGATCTACGGTTTTGCTTTTGTTGCTCCTGTGTATTTAAATATATGGTTTTGCTTTTGTTGCTCCTGCATATTTTGTTGGATCTGATGCAGCCGATTGTATAACTCATTAGATCTGATGGAGCCGATTCTCGCATCAATTGGATCTATACAACGATTGGAAGACTCCAAGTGGTTGCAACAATGGAAGTGTGGTTTCTCGGCAATGACAGGGGTTGGAATAGTCTCTCCGAACGATGGTTCCAGTGACGAAAGATGGATAGAACGATGGTTCCGGTGGATCGATTAGGAGGTGGTGTGTGACGATGAAGTCCCTCTGAGAATGTGCTATGTGTATATACGAAGTCACGATGGAGAAAGGGGAGCTATGGTGTGGTGGGGAGAAGCCGCAGATGATTGTTGGTCGGAGAGATGGTTGGCCGGAGAAGGAGGAAGACGGCCGAAGGGAGTTTCGCGCTTCTCTGTTTGTGTTTTATAATATGCATATACATATGTAAAATATATTTCTTATTTTTTGGTCAAAGACATGGAAATGGGTAAAATGACAAAATTACTCCTTTAATTAACCTACTTAACAGAGTCATCCAACGGTGTTAGGATAGAGGACCATAGACGTGTGAAAGTGTAAACCACAGGGACCAAATCCATAATTGTTTTAAAATAAGGACGCACAGTGTTATTAAGTATAAACCACATGGACCAATCATATAATTTACTCTATTTTTTAATAGATAACGTTGATCATTTTTAGTAAACTTTATTACCTTCCATAATATTAAAAGATTTATATTTAATTTGTGCCACGAAGGGTTAGGTTCAAATGTGAACTCAATTTTGGCTGTGAACGTGAGGACGAATCTCAGCCACACATTTTCGGTTATGGTGGACGCGATCACGGAGGATTGACGCGATTCATGGAAGGGTGGAGATTATTAAAAGAGGGGAACCAGATCAAAGCCGTTTTTATTGACTGAATAAATGGCTAAGATTCGTTATCACGTTCACAACCAAAAATGAGTTCACATTTGAACTTTCCTGGTGCCATGAATATATAAAAGATGGTAAAATGGGTAGAGATGTCTGCTGATGAAATTGTTGGAGTAAAACAGCAGTGATGAGTTATAGCGTGTGTATAAAAAGATGTACATTTCTTGGGATTCATAAATGTCAGGCATTAATGATGCTGCAGATATGGTTGGGTTTCTGGGATCTGCTATTCAATTCAAACATGTCCCAATCATTTGTTTTTGCGGTCAAACTTTTTATCATACCAACAAAATATAAATCCGAATTCCAATATTTTCTTTAATCATAATCTATACTATATTATATTTCCATCCATCACTAAATTATGTTTGTCAAACTTTATTTTTTATGAATCGAACAAATTTTAAATTTTATATTATAGATTATTTGTTTATTTTTTAATAATTTTATTAAAAGATATCATAGGCATTATCAAACAACCTCTTAATTTTATTTTAAATAATTATTAAACAATCATATTTCATTTAACATTATATCAGAAGAGATTCTTAATCATTATAAATCGTTACTCACAAAATCATTCAACAACTACCAAACAACACCTTAATGAACATATAAATAGATGAGAAATATAAGAGCATTTACAATAGTTTTTCTAAAATGGAGAAAACTTTTTTGCTCCAAAAGCTTACCAAAAACCATCTCCAAAATGGATAAAGTATGATCGAAAAGACTTTTTCTCCAAATATGGGTAACACTACAAAAATGATTACAAAGTGAAATCATCAATAAGAAAATTTGAGAAACAAATGTTTATAAAAAGAAATAATATTTTAATAAATGAATTGAACATTTTAATATTATACAATGTTGGTTTCTTAATGGGAAATCTCTTGTAGATGAATGAAATTTTCTTTAGAGATTTTAATTTTAATTTTAATTTTTAGGTTTTGATTTTTTTTAAATAATTTCTTGAAGATGCTCTATAACTAGTTAACACCACCTAAGAGCATCTCCAAAAACTATGCTATAATAGAAAAATTGGTGGTTTTAGAGATTTTTGTGTTGTAATAGCTATATTATATGCTATGCTAAAATAGAGAAAAGAAAAGAGAGAAGATAAAAATCTATAAATTTAAACGAATCTCTAAAACCCACTATTTAAGAGAAAGAAACAATATTTTAATGGTTTCCACCAATAAGAGTCAATGAAATAAAATAGTTTATGAGAGATAAATAATATTTTATTAATGTATTGATTATTTTAATAATAAATTAATATTAAAATCTCTAAAATAGAATAGCTAATGAAGTTGCAAACAATGTTAGATATATTAATTTTTGTTACCATATTTTAAAAAGAAATATGACATAGCTCTTGAAGATGCTCTAAATCTTCCGAAAAGAAAAATTAACTGATGTGACTTTCCCTTACTACTAAAAAACAAGAAGCAATAATGTTTTTTCGGTACTTTATTATGTACTATATTTGATCTCATAATCACGAGGACATTATAATTATATAAAAATATAAAGAAGTTTTTTTTTTTAATTTGGGAACATATTTTGAAAAGAAAAATTACTTAAATAGCCATTTTACAATATAAACTTATATTTTAGTCATTTTTAAGAAGTTTTTCTTTGAATAGTTATACTTTATGTAAGGATTTTACACAAAACTATTGTCTCTGTGTAAAGTCCATTTTTTAAATTCAAAATTTTAGATTTTACGAAGAAAGTCAAGTTTCTGCGTAAATTATGTCTTGATGACAAAAGAAAAAAAGACACAGAAACACAGACCAGACATACTTTACATAGAAAGTTTAGGCAAAAAGTCCAAAAAAATTACTTAAAAAGTAGACTTTCTTTGTAAAGTGCGGACATTTCAGTAAAAAAATTAAAAAATGTAGCTAAAAAGTGAAAGTCATTTAACAAGTCATTTACGTAAATTTTCCTTTTGAAAATCTTAATTTGATGGAATCTATTTGTATTGTAATTTTGTGAACAGAAAAAACAAACATATTATAGCTTTGAAAATAAAAGACCTTTTTTAGAAATTTTTAATCAAATCATTATTGTTTGAGAATTCTTGTTGCAAATATTGATCAATAAGAAAATTTTAAAATGGAATAAAGTATGCTATATTTGATACAATTTCTTTTAATCATCAGTAATCTTGGCCCTCATCTATGCTGTTGATCTCAATCGTCTATTCAATGTTTTGTGATGGTTCTTAGGATGTTTTTATAAGGTCAAAACAGGAGTCGATTGTCAACCAAATTCAATGCTCATGAGGTTTAAGTGCACCGTCCATTATTCTGTTAGTTTTGAATTGAATTGGTGATATATAAGGAGCAATAATGGTGGTTTTTAAACCAATAATGGCCGGTGCTATCTGTTTTCTAAGATCAAGTCAAGTGGTAGGTTCGATTGATTTGGTAGGAATCTAGTGATAGCTTTTCAAATCAATTTAATGTGACGATTCGACATTGTTATCCCCATATTTTGTCACAATTATATTTCAATTTTGTAACTATTCAATTTAATTCCAAGTATTTTATTGATACAATATTTATTTTTAAAAAATAAATTGATATTATAAAATAAGATTGTTTTTCAATCGAGGAAACAAGTCAAATAAATAAAGTTGTCTAATTTTTTTTTTTATATTCTTACAAAATAAAATCAACTTATTATTTTAGTAGTATAGTTTTATAATAATACTCATAAAATTGAAAAAAATGGACAAAAAATGTTGATAGGTCAATCTATCTCTTAACATATAATAGAAATTATTTGTTTTGATTTATTATTCAACTCACTTCATCCATTCATTTTAAACTTCTATCCCGTTTTGAAATTTCCAACATAAACAATTTTTAAGTCCATTATTCGAAGTACATGTGATTTAAGTATATTCGCAAAGGCTCGGGTATAGATGAAAAACATTAACCGATAATGAATCACAAAAAATCTAATATTACATATAAAATCATATATGATTCACGCAATTTTGGTAACAGCTATGTCGTTTGCACACCATTGTATTGAACGTTTAGTAAAATCACATGATTTTGCACGTGATTTGGTCATTTTCGTGTGCTGTTAATTATTGTTTTAGTTTGAACATCCATGTATTATGTGTGTGTGTATGTGTGTGTGTGTGTGTGTGTGTGTGAGAGAGGTACAGCGAGGGGTGAGTTCCGGTAAAAGGAGAGTAATGGTGAGAAGCGTAAGAAGGTCCAGAATTCTTTTTACGCTTCTCACTCTATAACAACTTCTCACACGATCCTATACCGGTGCTACAAACTATTACGAACAATACGGTAATATCAGAGCATCTTCAACAACATCTCTAAATTTTTTCTAAAATAGAGACATAAAAGTCAAAATCTCTAAAAAAAATTGTATTCATAATCCAACAGCATCTCTATTTTAGAGAATCCAATATTAATTATATTATTAAAATATTTAATATATTTAATATATTGAAAAACTTTTAACTTAGTGGAAGAGTAGAAGAATTAATAAAATATTATTTATTTCATTTGGTAATTATTTTTTGAGTAATCTCCAAATATGGAGAAAAAATATTCTCTTTCATATTTTCTCCATTTTGGATAAACCTTTAGAAATATTATTGGAACATAATTCTAGTTTAAAATATCTATTTTTTTATTTTCTTTATTTTAAAGATGTTGTTGGAGATGCTCTCAATACGTTTAAATCATGACAAGTTATATCCCATAAGCAACTATTTATTATTATTATAAATCGTGAAAAAGAAGTTCATACAATTGCTGATTAGAAAAGAAAATCCTAGATTTGCAATGTGTGATGCTCTATTAATAGGACTAAAACTTATTTTATATTTATATTAGTTACTTTTATCAATTTTAAACCTAAATTCTATATATATATATATATATATATTTTAAATATATGAAAAAGTATTTTGCAATATATTCCAAAACCATGAGCAGAAGGGGTTTTCCTTTTTCTTTGTGTGGGGTATGTTTGTATGTCACACGTGGTGTCAACATTTAGAAAACCTCCAAAAGGGTCCCCCAATCACTTTTCAAATTGCACAAACCACTTTCCTATGTTTGTTTCTTTTCATTACTCCTTTTTTTACACGTGAAGTACATTTATTCTCGATATCACATTTATTTTGATATCAATCCCTTAGAAAAATGAAATCGATATTGATCGATGGTCATATGCATAGATGAAAACCGACTAAATTTACTTTTGTTAAGAACAAGGCAGGGTTGCCAAACACATCAATTTAAGATCAAAACGTTTTATATTTATGATAGATTGATTATGGTTTACAAGTATGCAAACTGGCTACTATGTTTCAAATCCGTGATGTGCTATGAAAGTTCATTTTTCAAGGATGAGATAATGAGGCATCAGTGAACGTGTGCACAAAGTTTAGGGAACCTTGGGCTTGAAAACATGACTTTTGCGCTTTAATTTATTCGCCTTTCATTTTATTTTATAAATTTTTGACCCAATAGATCCTCTATTCTCTATATTGTCTTCATCTTCTTCAGCTTTTAGGACTACATGAGTTGTAGTAGAGAAAAATGGCATTTATCCAACATTTATTGGTAGAGATTCTAAGGGCGAAGAGGATCTAAACGTGTCCATTGTTTATGATCGAAGAGGAAAGGGCTATATAGCTAAGGAGTAATCTTCATATGTCATTGATAACTTTGATTTCGAGAGTTGTTATGGCATGTTTAAACCCTCTTTTATGTTTCTTGTTTCTTGTTTCTTTGTTTTAAGTATATGTTAGTTTGTTTTTTATTTTCTTATAGTCACTTTTATCTTTTTAGAGTTGTAAGTCATTTTGAATTCTAAGGTGTTAACAAGTCTAAATAGTCTCTTGTTGAATAAATTATGTTGTAGCAAAAGTTATCTCATAACAACAACAGTTGGTATGAGAGACGAAAATGTATTTTTGTAGTTGATTTCAATTTAATCAAGAAAGCAAAAGTACCATATTCTTGAGAGAAAAAAATGAGCGATTAGATCTCCCAAATTCGAATATTTTCAAGATTAAATGTTGACTAAGGTGACGTTTGTTTTTTAAGAGGTGCTAAAGTCTGAAGTCTGATTTTACTTCTGATTTATAAGAGGTGGTACTGAAGTCTGAAATTTGAATCAACAAGACTGTTTGTTTTATGTTTGAATCCTGAAATTTGAATCAGTAAGTTTGTTTGTTTGTGACAATCGAAATACCATTTTCAAATACCACAAAACAAAATATTTGATATCCAACTTGAAAATATATTGAATTTCGATCAACATACTTTGCATATAGCCATATATATATATATATGATTTTTTTGTATTTCATTTCTGCAGTTTTATGCTTCTGATCATGTTGTTTGATGCATCAACTTCTTATATTTTTCAGTTCCGCTTTTCAAGTTGATATCATCTTTTTTCTACACTTTCTTATTATGATCAAGTGAAAAGCATGGAAATGAATAGAGAGCTCTTTTACACATTTGGTAAAAATGTACCCCTTTTTCTGCTAAATACAAAGTCCTCCATTACAATTACCAATGATCACATCATCCTTTTAACTGGTTTTCATTCATATCTTCTTCTTACCGAGGAACAAACGACTATATTTGATGAAAATGTTAAATTATATGTGTTAGGATCAAATATCCTAAGTTAGGAAAGTGTTATAAACAAGGAAAGGTTTTAATGTAATATTATATATTGTGTTTTGATCTTATGGGCTTGGGCTTACCATGTAATAGACAACTACTATATAAAGGAGTCTAGGGTTAGAGGTTTCGTAAATGAGAGTCGTCTAAATATATTTGCGTTTGAAGTTCGTAAGAAAGCTTTCTTCAATGAAACATTCGACTCAATAATTTGTATATGAGTCCTCTTTGATCTTGTTGAATCGGACCTAACAATATGATTTATCCTTTTTCCTGCACTTTTATGCTTCTGATCAGTAGGAACAAACATCCAACTTCCATCTCTCAATGAGATTTCAAACCCAGATGTGTTGTTAGGTCTTAAAACAAATATGACTTGGGGTCTATGTCTTCTCCAAAACCCACTAATTTCCTCCCATTTTTTTCCATTTACTTGGGTTTTCTTCATTTTTTCTATTTACTGGGGTTTCTTCATTTTTTTCATTTGCTGGGTTTTCTTAATTTTTTTTCATTTACTGGGTTTTCTTCAAACACAGAGAGATAACTCTAGTAATCTGATTCAAGTTTGGCATTGAGAAGAAGATATTTGACCGACCCAAATCTCCATTTCTACCGATGCTAAACGATCTTGAAGCTACTACATCTCCATCGCTCTTTATACCTCCGTAAGAGGAAGTAGGAAACATCGTTGGAATCATCATGGTGCTTGGCGATGTTGAAGAACAAGGTTGTAGCGGTGGAGATCGATTGGCATATCGATCGTCTTGGAGATCAATTTGGAGATCTGCAGGCTTGGAGATAGATTTGGAGAACATGATGAGGAGCGGCTATGATGAGGAATAAGAGGATATAAAGTGATTAGATTACCGCTAATTTATTTAGATAAGTTTAAGCGATAAGAGGGTCTAATAAAACACTCTTAATTTGTAAATATCTGACTGAAAAAGTGAAAAGTGGTTAGTAAGTTCTGAAAAGTAAAAAACAAACAACCCCTAAGTAGATGTACTATGTAGGACAAGCCTTGAGGAAGGAGGGGGGGGGGGGGGGGGCTAAAGGTGGTAAATGACACTTTTATCGTTTTTCAACTAAGAATTCTCAAAAGGAAAATTAATCTTTTATAGAACCAAGGACAAGAATAATCATGCATAAAAGTAAGGTACAGAAAAAGATATCTACAACTTTGTTTTGAATGGTTCACCAAATTGGCTAATCCACTTTCCGATACACTTCTCGAGACACCGCAACTAGAAGATGTTCTTTATGGTAGAACACAAACCTTGCTACAATGATTGTAAACTTCTCTTGCTTTTGCTAGAGAAAAATGTAGATCACTCACACTCAAAAGAATACTTACAAGATGATGGAATATTAAATAACAATCAGTCTTGTATAATCAATGTAATGCTTGGATGATCAATAAATATTTCAATGCTTTGAATGCTTGATTATAAGATCTAGAACCAGTGAAAAGTTTGCTTTGAATGCCCCAAGACTTGCATTTAATGCTTGGATAACACTCTAGCTTTATACACAAAATTGACCTTATGCGGACGTCCTCTTTGAGCACTATGTGAACATCTGCTTTGACTGTTTACAAAATCACCGTTTTATAAATTACAAGTTGTGTCAGGTAAAACAACCACACAGACGTTCGGATGGTCCAAGTGGATGTCCGCAATCTGCTTTCTAGTTGAGTCACATTTAATGAGTCATCTTTGCATTTAATACTTGGTTGTATTAACAAGCAAGATAGTAAGATCTGAAAATCTAGTCAATGATGAAGCCTAAAAAGTATTTCCAAGTATGTTCAAAATTTTCTTTTATAAAGTTCAAATAAGTTTTTGTTATAAAAGATCATCCAATTATTTTACTGATTTTGACTAGAGTATATACCGTTTAATAGTCCGAAGAGAAATAATCCCGGTTATAAGCTCGTCTTTTAATCTTCAATAAAATCTTGATGTTTCTCATCTCAACATAAAGTTTCATGGAGATCGAAGATGACGTGCTTTCCAAAGCTAGTATTGATATACGTAGATTTGACTTATGTGCAGACAATTTATCACAATCTTGTAAGGTAATACACACACACAAGTGTGGCACAATAGTAGTGCAAGTGTATACCAACTATTTTGTTTAAGTAGTATAATAGTATAATACCAAGATTGTACCCACATGGATAATGGTCTTACTAAGAACCTGAGATTTCCACGAACTTGGGTGAAAAGATGGATTTTAGAAAATTAATTGTTTGAGAATGATTTGGTGATTTAAACCAACAAGTAATAAAAAGTGGGTATGAGTGCAAACTTTTCTCAAAAGTATGATAGTAACAAAAACGGTTGATAAAATCGGTTACAAAAAAACCCTACATGATTTCTTTCTCTCGAAACTACAGTATGTTGGAATGTGGCCATAGTCTCGTCACAAAGTGTTCACAACTGCTAACTTTGGGTTTGCCAACCTTACTAAGTAGATTTTGAAAATTTGAGTTCCTTCGATATGAAGAGGTGTGCATATCTCCATGACACACTACTGTGACTAACATCCCGAACCTTAGTAAAAGTTAGGCAACAACTTATATACATATGTGATTATTGAAGATTTTCCCAAACCTCCTTACATCATTCAATCCGTATTTCGAATCCGCCTATCTCTGGATTAAAGATATAATATAAACACACACAAGTGGTCGACTTGTCTGCCTTGATTTAAAACTTCAACTTGAATGACAAAACGTAAAATTTAGCATAAATGTAACGCCAAAGTGTTATACTTTACCTCTTAGGTTCGGATTACACCCACACCCAAAGGGGTTTTTAGCTCATTCTTAAAAGAAACAACATAAAAAAATAATAATAAATACTTAAGAATAAGTTGCACTATGATAAAGTCATCACTATGGCAACAGATGTCGGCACAATGATACATAAGTTAAAATACTAGAAAATAAATTGCAACTAAGCTCTAACCAAATGAAATACAAGATTACAATGAAGAACTATTTTTCAGTTGATACTTCCAAGTTCCAAGCATGCTCCAAGATGTTAATCCAAGCTCCTTGATATAAGTGGAAGAGGATATAGGAGTTGAAAGTGACTTGAGAGGGAAGAAAGGGACCTCTTAAAGGTTGTCTTCTTGCTCTCTTTGTCTTAAGTCTCTTTGTCCACATCTGCTCTTATTTCATGATGACATCAGGGTTGACTCTTGACATAGATAACTCCAAATTTAACTATTTTTAGCAATGAAAATCACTGAAAGATCCTTAAGGTCAATATCACAAGTAGGGGTGTTCATCCAAACCGCCAAACCGCAACTTAAACGGTTTAGGACTTCTGCAGTGCAGTTTGTAGTTTGCATTTTTACCAAACCGCACTATGCGGTGTCATTTGCGGTTTTAAGTTATCAAACCACGGTTCAAACCGCACTGCATTTTTTGTGTATTCTTTAAGTTTATAACACACACACACATGTATATATATATGTATGTATAGAATAATTTATCATTTTAGGAATATTTTTGGACTTGATGTTTTGGAATTCAAGTTTGATCAAATATACTTTTAGGATTTCTGCGGTGCGGTTTGTGGTTTGCATTTCTACCAAATAGCACTATGCGGTGGAATTTGCAGTTTTGAGTTAACAAACTGCGGTTCAAACCGCAACGCATTTTTTGTATGTTCCTTAAGTTTATAACACAGGAACACACCCATACACACCCATACACCCCCACACACATGTATATACATATATATATATATATATATATATGTATAGAATAATTTATCATTTTATGAATATTTTTGGACTTTGTGTTTTGGAATTCAAGTTTGATCAATATACCAATTATCAATATTAATAAATTAGTTGAACACGTCAGAATTCACAACTCGAATTTAGCTTGAAGTTTAGTTTTTTTACTTCTTAGACTATTTTTAATTACGCAATAGGTATTTGGGAATCAAATGCAGTGAAATTCTTTCTTTTTTCCGGACTACAATTACTTTATAAGTTAATTTTTAAATATATTTTTAAATTGATAATTATTCGATTATAGGCATAAAGGGTGATAGATACAAACCGAATAAACTGTGCGATGCGGTTTGGGAAAATGCTCAAACCACATATGCAGTGAGGTTAGCGGTTTGGCCCCAAACAACACTACGAACACCCCTAATCACAGCAGTTGCAACATTTGTAGCCATAATGCCAAACCAATACACAAAATCCGATTTTTCCATCTTTTCTCACCATTAGGAACAATTTACACCAAGGAATGAGTGAAAGGATCAAATGGGTATTAAAAGGATCAAAAAGGGTTTATAATAGGTGACGAATAACTCTAAAAATTGAGGGATATTAATGCTAAATTCTTAGTTTTGGACACGATAGCCAGACATGCTTTAAATTACGAAGCAAAATGAAAAAAAGGTGCATCTATAAGATGATTAAATGGTGAGTTTCAAGCATATATGGAAGAATCAAACTTTCCTTCACATGCAAAAGGATCATATTTAGCAAATCGTCAAAAACATGTTTTGAGGTAGCATGCCGTAGATAACTTTTGCTTGATGATTATTTAGAATCATACCTCACTCTTATAAGATCAGATGAAGGAAATTAAAGATGTAGCAAAAGGATAAGAAAACGAGATACAACTTTCATCTTTTGCGCTTCACATGATTGCACCATTTTCAATCAAAAACCACCATAGTGCAGGGTCTAGTGAGTCAAACAATTTTTCTGTGATTTCTGCATGATCGTGCCAAATGCAAGGATAAAACCCACATGATTGTACCTATGGACGGACCTATATAAGTGCCAATGGTGTCACGTGCCACCGTATTATTCCTTTGTCTAAGGGTAAAAAAATTGGGTTCGTGAAAGGTGCAACCATATTAATTTGTTGTGTGCCACCGTATGTATTTTGAAACTACAATGAGAACAAGTTTTCATTTGTAGAGTTGGTTTTCAAGGCTTCTATTCCACCTCAGACCCGAGTTCGAACCTGTTAGTGTCATTTTCTTAGTCAAATGGTGTCACCGTTTGAAAAGCATTCCCTCTATTTGTTTTTTGTAGTCAAATGGTGTCATCGTTTGAAAATTTTCCCTTTATTTGTTTCTTATAGTCAAATGGTGCCACCATTTGAATTTTTTTTGGGTCTATTCCTTATTATGCCTAAGTTGAATAATACACTTTTTAGAAGGGTAACTTGGGGATTTCACACCTTTTATTACTCTTCCTATAAGTTGTTTCCTTTTCCTTTTCCTTGTTTTGAATACAAAGAGTTACATTTTATAATGAACATCTAAGTTTGTAATCACAGATCCTCTGAGTTATCAGTATTTGTAATGTATTTCATTTTGTATCTTAGCTCCTCTGTAATCGATTATATGTTTGTAATGCTTTATTTTTTTTCGTTGCGTTTGTGGGTTCTTATCTTTTGGGTTATGTGATTTATGTACAAGTGAAATTAATATGATAATCAATCATGAACACAATAGATTGAAAAATGAACTTTAGTTGGATGATTGATCAAAGAAAATGTTTACACGGTTTCGCTCTAATAGGGATTAGCACGTCTAACTCTAGGTTAACCCTAGAAAGCAAAGTAATTATACCTTATATAGGTATTTACAATATAAGCCCAAACTTTAATACTATATCAAACTATTTCTTACAATTTCCCCCTTTCTATTAAAGTAGCATCATTGCTCAAATCTACTACTGGAACGTAGATCAAAAAATTACATGGTTTAGCTCTAATAGGGATTAGCACGTCTAACGCTAGGTTAACCCTAGAAAGAAAAGTAATTATACCTTATATAGGTATTTACAATATAAGCCCAAACTTTAATACTATATCAAATTATTCCTTACAATTTCCCCCTTTCTATTAAAGTAGCATCATTGCTCAAATCAACTACTGGAACGTAGATCAAAAAATTCTTTAAATATTACCGGCGTCTGACGGTACTATAAACGATCACCAATCAAGTCTAGGACTTTGAGGACCAGTTGTATGTCTTTAACATTCATCTTCTCCTTTTTCTTTCTTGTCTTCACTCAGCTTGGCGTTTAAACACATTCAGATCAACTTCAAAGTTCCGTCATTATAGGATGGAATCCTGCTGAATCTAAGAAATCGTTCATATAAACAGTTCCGAGTTCTGGCAGCTCTAGAATGATAAGCACAGGAAGATTCTCAAGTTCTAGAAGTTGTTGATTTGGCCTGAGCAGATTTATCTTTGCTTGGTTGCTCTCTACACCAAGTTGAGAATCTTCTATGTAGCTAAGTCTTATCTGCCTTTGAACGAACCTGACAATAGCTTTTAAACCACACGTTTTGTCTCTAGATTTTTTCTTCCGGTATCGTAACTAAAGATACACGAATTCAAAGTCTCCAATATCCAAGTTATGAAAGTTTCCCTTAGAGAATACCCATTCGTTGGCATCTTGTCGAGTGACGACAAAGATTAGATATTTTACTTGATGAAGTTCGTCATAGTAGATTTTTTTGATTAAACAGATTTCGTGTTTTGTTGTTACTTCACTTGGCCTATTCTCTACAGCTTTTAGCATGTGCAACTATTCAATAAAATATATTGAAGTGAGTTACATGATACGGTTGACTTTGGCCATATTCAGCTCTTCTTTTACTCGAATGAAGATTTTTCTTTCGATTTCTTCAAGAAAAGACACTGGATCCTAGTATTTTCCCATCTTGTGCTATGTTTAGCTTGTAGTTTCTACCACCTTAGCTGATGAGGGGGAAGTGTCGAAGCACTCGTAGATGTGCTCGAAGGTCCGACTTGAGAAGGTTCAACAGATGGACTAGATCTTTCTCTTTCGCATGACGGAGGTATTACCTCATTCAACAGATAGATATGATCATAATCTCCCTCTTCTATACCTCAGTGCCATGATAAGTAAATCAATCTCGAATCTCTTCTTTGGCTTTGACTGTTTCATCATCAGCAGAGTCGATTTCTATTACATCAACATGTGCCACTGTACTCACAATTTCTTCTACATCCATTATTTCTTCGATAACCTAGGGATTTTCAACCATTGGTTCTTTTATCAGTTTGGATTCTGTAACCACGGTGTCAATTTCCTGAGCATCGTTAACAATCCGAGCTTAAGTTGCGATTCGGAATGAGCGTGTGGAATAGTTAATGCCGATGTACCTTCATCCAAACGTTGTCTCTTCTCCCCCTCATGGCGATGAGGAGCATCATCATCGTCAAGCTCATCCCGGCGGCGCTTAGAGGAGCCAGCCTGAGATTTTCATGTATCCTCTAAAGCCTGCATGCACTCCATCAACCTATTCATGGTCTCTTGAAGAGAGGCGATAGAAGAATTTACGAGATTGGTGACGTTGGTGAAGTTCGACTGGACCGTGTCAAAGTTGGAGCGGACTTCAGCTTTGAACTCACTGAACTCCGCATGGGTAATATGTGGAGACTCTAATTGTTGAAGAAGGAAACCGATCAAGTCAGATTCAACTTGACCAGCGACATCAACTTGAGATAACAATTGAACATACAATTCAGATTTAAGTTCGTCTACCGTTAGTCGACGTTGAGCTGGTGGAGGAGGTGGAGCAGCCATATGCTCAACAAGTGATTTTTCTTTCAGGAGGCGTCCGAACTCACCTACTCTGGCGTCTATAGACATCTGAGCGGCAAGCAGAGTACTGTTAATAACATCTGACGTGGAGGCAGGGATAGTAACACCTGGCTCACTTAGAGTACTAGTTAGCACGACTGTTGAATAAACTGTGTGCCCGATGTTTAGTGTTGGCGTTGGGTAGCGCTGATAGGATTTTCATCTGATCCTCGTTGAAGCTCACTTAGTGTCTCCACAATAGATGTTCCGGCATGTTCACAGAGAACTTCTTATTGAGCACTAGAGGCTCCAAAAGAAGTGTACCTAATAGTGTATCGACCTCTAGACTCGATTGTGCATTGAAGAGTCGAATATTGGGGAAAAATCGATTCTTGTTCAATATTCAACTTCTTCAAATGAGATTTGATTAGGATTTGTGGTGAATCCCCATGGGAAAATGAAACAACTGTTTGTTGAGAAATAATTGAGTGGGTAGGAGGATCGTGCAATTGCGTTGCTGGGTCCATGACCTCTTGTTCAATACCCTATCCAACAGATGAAACAGGATAAATAATGTGGCTACCCGGCT
This sequence comes from Silybum marianum, assembly GCA_036898165.1. Lineage (NCBI taxonomy): Eukaryota > Viridiplantae > Streptophyta > Magnoliopsida > Asterales > Asteraceae > Silybum > Silybum marianum. The sequence goes on along the minus strand of CM072530.1, from coordinate 35,957,342 downwards.
AGATGTGGCTGGGTTATGGCCCCTTGCATTTTGTGACCATGTCTCACACCATGTCATCTTGTTGTTCTCCCATCTCTCAATCTGACAAATTTTGTATTTTCTATTGTTTCTCCCTTCACACTCCTTATCTATCCAATTAGGGCCTGGGTTGTAGCACTAGGTAAGGGGTTGCTAAACTTGAGCCGATGTCAACCATAGGTGGACGACGGCTAATCCGAGTGGGAATGAGGCGAAATTGGTTGTCGTGGTCGTCGAAGGTTTCAGATGTAATACTTTTGCTTTCGTCATCTTCGACCTCTTCTTCTTAAGTTTCAACATCACTCTTTGTTGCAATGTTCGAAGAATCACTTCTAACCTGAACATCATGCATTGTAATATCGAGTTCCATCAATGGGATGTTGCTAGGTGTAGCTTGGGAGTCCACAACACCGCCCAAATCAGATCCACTCTTATAATTTTCTCTCTGCACTCCCCGTCCAAGAACCCAAGTGCCCTGAACCCACCCATCTAGACATATAGAACCCCAACGTCACTCTGGTTATGCTCCTTGGTGAGGTTCAATCGGTTCTGTCTGGACCAAAAGAGCTGGAATGCCATGCCTATGTAGGGATGGCAAAAAAAACCGAAACCGACGGTGAAAATCAAAAATCGAAACTTTCAGGCCGGGTTTGGGGATGTCTTATCGGGGACGGGGCTGGGATCGGGGACGTTTTCGGGGATTTTACCGGGGACGAGGACGGGGTCGGGGACGGTGATCACCGGCCCGGCCCGGCCCGATATGTGTGTATATATTACTTTTAATTTTTCTTACATATATATATATATATATATATCTCATTATAAAAAAAATACTAACATTAAAATTTAAAGTGTTTTTATCTACTACCTCAACACCCTAAATAATGTTTACGAAAAAAATCTAATTTATTTGTCTAATCATGAAATCGTGATGTTAGTTATATGATGCTTGAGCTTCTGTTACTGTTTTTTTTGTAATGAAAAACATTGTTTGTAATTAGTTTGATTATGTTTGAGATATTTAGACTTGCATCTTTGATAAAAAAATGTAATTTACTTTTAATTATGAAAATTAATATATTGTAATTTTTTCGGACTGGTTCAAGTTTCGGATTCGGGTATAACCAACGGTGAACGGGGAAACAACGGGAAAAAGGGATTTTTACTCTTAACGGGTTCCCCAATGGGGAATAGGAAAACCACGGGGACCCGACGGTGATCCCCGATGGGGATCGGGCGGTTACCGGGACGATTTTGGTTATCGTTTCGGGGACGGGGATAGCAATAACCGGCCCAAACCTGGCCCGTTGCCATTCCTATGCCTATGTCTATATGCTAACATACTCGGTATCGTGGGACTCACGTATGCTAGCAGGCCGTCCGGAGTTCACAAGGTGACTATGCCCTCATGTTCAGCTTTATTAGCAAGATGGTTCATTCGATGTTCGAGGCATACTTCGTCCTGATCGTCTGGGAATCATGCGGTTTCCCCGCATCGTGTTCCGAATAGCGATTTGTTGAAAGCGCATGAAGGGGATAAAATTCCTCTTCCTTGAGTTGGAGTTATCCTGGACATTCTGCATGAGCTCTGTCCATAGGATGCCGACATAGTCAACATGACGATGGTAGGAGACCTATTAAATTTATAATTGTTGAAAGTAGAAGGACTAAAAATGTAAGTTTACTTCCTAAGTACTTGTTAACTTTTATTTGTAACTAAGTCTCTCATTCGTAAGCATTTGGCTTGTAAAATATATGACATTTTGAGAGCATTTTGGATTGATCTTACTTGTGTTCTTATTGTTTGTATGTGATATGCTACATCTCAAGTTAACAATTGGTATCAAAGCAGACAGATTACAAGAAGAAATTTACCGATTTTGGTAAGAAATCTTGATACTTTAGTGTTTTTTTTGACTATTTGATTAATGTTGGTGGCATTAATGGATGTTTTGGATCAAGATTGACATCATTAGGCTCGATTTTGACAGGAGAATTAACCTACAAAAGGAATTTCTAATCGGATTACATTATAGTTAGATTTGATCAATTTTTCGAACTTAGTGGGTTTTCGAAAAAAATGCTACAATTTTGGGATTGAATCTGAGATTAGAGGCTGTTTTAGGACTTGGTGATTGAATGAAAAGTGTTCAGAATGTGTTCGTGGACAATCCTACCAAGTTTCAATCGATTTGGAATTGATTAGGATAGGTTTTGGTTCAATTTTGAGGTTTTCATACTTGTTGAAAAACCGAACTATTCTTGAAGTTTGGATGATGCTCTTAGTTCTCGGATAGGCAATCTTCATAGCCTTCAGATAGGCAATCTTCAAGTGTTCATCATCTTCGGACAAGCATTATACGAGTTTTCACATGATCATGTAGTCAACATTTAACCTTGGGATATTTCATGTGTGAAGACTTACAAAATTTCACATCTGAAACCCTCGCATAAAAAGTCATTCGAAACCTTCTCGAGCCCTCGGATAAAATTGTTCACACGAGCCCTTAGATAAATCATTCACACGATCCCTCAGATCGTATCCATACGAGTATTCGGATTAACTTTTCAAGCCTCGCACGAGCCCTTGAATACAAGCCTCGCACGAGCTTTGACTTTGATATCCGAAGCTTCCAACAAAGAATATCCTTTTAATCATCCGAGCCTTCTTATACTTAGAATATTTTTGTAGTAAATTTTTAGTTTTATCAGATTTAATTGATTAACAGTTTTATTTTTTCTTTTAATATGAGATTAGATTCGTAGCAATATAAAATTAACCCAAACATGAACATGAATACCAGAGATGCTCTTGCAATTGGTTCATCCACAAAAGTTCCAATTCTTTACCGAGGAGAATAAGAGCAATGGAGAGACAAATTCCAGGACTATGTGGAAATGCATGAGAATGGTGATAACATCATCAAGTCTCTTAAAAATGGACCAATTGAACCATACACCATGGTGACTCCTGATGGAAAACTATTTCCAAAACCGAAAGGCAGTTTGACTAAAGAAGAAGAGCAGACTAAAAGCAGACAAACAAGCACAATCATTCCTCTTACAAAGCCTACCAAATGACATTTACATTAGCATGGACTCTTTCAAAGAAAGTGCTAAACTAATGTTGGACCAACTTGAGAAAATGATTATGGGATCTAAAGTTGGGAATCAACTAAAGATAACCAACTGCATTGTTAATTATGAACAATTCAAAATGAAGGAAGGAGAATCTTTAGAAGATGTGTATATGAGGTTTGTCTGTCTTCTCAATGAAATGACGAAGAACAAGATAACTAAGACATTGATAGAGAACAATGTGATGTTTTTGGATAATCTACTGCGGAATGGAAGAAGTATGCAAAGGTAATCACACAACAAAAGATGCTTGATGTCGTTCCTCTACATGAAGTTTATGAAATTCTGAAGCAAGATGAATCGGATGTTTTGAGGAAAATTGGCACAAAGAAGAAGAAGAATGAGGAAGAAAAGAAAGCGAGTGATCCTTTAGCTTTGATGGCTGAAAAGAAACAACAACAGTCTTCAAACAGTAGACAGTTGTTAGAGCAGCTAGAACAACTCACCAAAGCGTCTCAAACTGGTGCAAATGATAATGAATCTGATAATGGAGAAGAATTGGCACAAACAATGATTCTGTTGACAGGATTTTCGAAAGAAGTTCTTCAAACAACCAACTAAAACAGCCAAAGATATTCTTCTTCAAGTCAAAAGAATATTTCACATCGAGAAAAAGTTAAAGGGAACAATCAGAATGATGAGCAAAGGAATGAGAAAAAAAAAGTCTGAGCAAAAGCCAGAAGATGAATCAATCAAGTGTTATAACTGTGGTAGATCTGGTCATTTTGCTAAAGATTGTAGAATGAAAGTAGTTAAGAACGTTGCATATTACCGGAACAAGATGCTAATGGATGAACAAGAAGAAGCAGGAATATCACTGATGGCATAAGTTGATTATTGGCTAAATCATGGACAAGATGTATCTAAAAATATTGGAACTGCTAATATGTTCTTCATGACAAAAGTTTCAGGAGGTGACAACGATGAGGAAGATGAATCTGGATCTGTTGCTTCTGAATCCGGATCTGAGGTACCCGATCTTTCATATAACAATTTCATAACTCAAATGAACTCCATGATGTCATAACTCTCTGTTTTACGGTTAAAACTGACGAAAGAAAAGTCAATTACATCTTCTTTGGAATCACAAGTCGATAAAAAACAAAACAAATTTATAATCTCAAAATCAACTGTATTGCAAATGGAGATCTAATTGCTTCTTTAAAGAAAGAAAAAGACCAGTTTGAAACTGCAAAACAAATCTTAATATCTGAACTGACAACTAAATTGTCTGAGTCATCTGTGAAACTTGAGTTGTTAGAAATTGAGAGAAGTGTGTTATCTCGTCTTTATAATTCCATTCTAAAAGAAAAGAATGACTTGATTGATAAAATAAATTTTTGTTGAAGAAAAGTTATACAAACAAGGTCAAAATGAACAAATTATTCATCTAAAAAAATAAAAAATAAATGGCTTCTAATGCTAAATGAGGATTAGGATATGATAATCCTTAAAATTTGAAGAAAGCACTGTCTGAGATTCCTACTTATATGAATTTGATTTTATAAATCTCGGTGCTACTTATCCCCAATATAAAACCAAAATGGACTAAATCAAATAAAACGGTTGAGTGTCGGGACGACTGGAATAGGAAAAACAAACGAAAAATGCAACTTCCTTTTAACTATGACTTGTTAAACAATAGCTATTGTTCTAACAATTTTGTTTTTCTTTCAAATGATTATTTTACAAGCTATTCAACTACTGAGCTTCAAATTGTACCAGTTGAAGGCAAGCTTTACGTTCCACCTCTAGTGTTGGATAGTAAAAATGTCGAGGTTGAAGAATCACTATCTAATGAAAGAAAATTGTTTGAGGAAGAAAAGATTGCGTTAATAAACAAAATTTCTGATCTTGAAAATCGATTTCCTGTTAAACTTGAGGACATACCAGAATCAAGTGAGACAATGAGTGAAAGTAATGCTACTGATTCTGATACGTCCTGATGTAAAGATTTCATGGGAAATTTTTTATTCAAAAGCAATCAAAGTGATTCAAATGAATCGAAAATTGTTGAAGCATTTAATGACAATACATATGATTTCCGCCTTCATATGCAGATTTTCAACCTAATCATATACCATCTGATCAGGAAAAACAACAAAGAAAAGAATTTGATGAATTTCTATATCCCGGTCGGGCCGAATGCTTCAAGAAAGAACAGGAACTTGATTTTGATTTCTCTGATGATAGTTCATCTGAACATGATTTTTCAAAAATCATGAATTTAGATGTTTGTTTAGATGAAGAAAAAAGTTTGATTTTGAACCAAAGTTGTCAAGTCATTTGGATTATTTAGTCAAAGTGACGCCGATTTATTTTGAAAAGGGCGAATGCTCTAATTCTAAACCCGTTGTTGAGAACATCAGGACTTCTAAATCAAAAACTAAACGATCTTCTCAAAAGCAGAAGTAAACCGGTAAGTCGAAAAGACAACGAGCTCATGTTTCTCATATTTCTAATCATCAATTCTATGACATTTCAGATAAATCATCATTTCTAAAGAAGGGAGTAAAGACTGCATGGAGAGTCAAACAATCTACTATAGTAGACAAAATAAAATCATTTGTCCATGTATTGAATGTTGTGAAAAACAATATTATTTGTGATGTCAAGAATAAGTGTATTGATAAAAAATCTTGTTGTGTTTTTCCAAAAATGATATATTCAGTGAAACAACTGCTTACATTTGCTCATGATAATATTTGTTGTTTTGCATGTGGTATGAATGATTTTGTTGCTTCTCATTTGAATTATGATGTTGATCATTCTATGTATTAACAAGTTCTCGATATCAGTTTTCTAAGCAAACAGGGGATAGTTTCAAATGGGTACCAAAATTTGCGCTTAGTAAGAAAACAAAGAAAACCAATTTAGTTTGGGTACCTAATTCAAAGATTTTGTCTAAAAAATCTCCTATTTTGACAAATTCAAAGGAACCAAGTTTCAATTGGTTCCAAAGATTAAATCTACTGCTAACCCCATAGGACCCATATTTATATGGGTACCTAAATATGCTTAATTATATTTTGTAGACTGGTCATGTGTGGTTAATGGATTCCGGATGATCAAAACACATGATCGGCCGAAAGGAGATTCTCGCCAATTATATTGAAAAAGATTGCGGGAAAGTGCTTTTGGAAATGATCACTTTTTCCTGTAATGGGATATGATGACCTAATCAAGGACAATATCACTATCAAGAAGATTTCTTATGTCCAAGGGTTAGGACACAACTTATTCAGTATTGGACAATTTTGCGATAAAGACTTAGAGGTTAACTTTAGGGCTAACAGATATTGTGTTAGAAAAAAAGATGGAATTGAGTTACTCACCGGTACTCGTAACTCCAATATTTATTCAATTGATCTGTCCGATTTGAAGTCTTAGAAAGCAATCTGCTTGTTAGCAAAAACCTCTATATAACAAAATTGGCTAGGGCATAGACGACTCTCCAGTTTTAACTTTGCAAATATTAATGAGTTAGTAAAGGGAGGGTTGGTTTCGGGCTTACCGGATCTTAAGTATGAGAAAGAACATCTGTGTGCTGCATGTAAGAAAGGAAAGATTAAGAAAGCAAGTCATAAACCAAAGGTTGAGTTCAAAACGGAATGTCCTCTTCAACTTCTTCATATGGATCTGTGGGGACCGACGCGTGTTCAAACTATCAACGGTCAGAAATATATTCTAGTCATTGTTGATGATTATTCCCGGTACACTTGGAATACATTTTTGCGAACCAAGGATGAATCCCCGGATGCAATCATTGATTTTATCAAGGGTATACAGAACAACTTGCAGTTATCAGTTCAAACCACCCGGACTGATAATGGTAAAGAATTTAAAAACAAAAAGCTGGGAGATTTTGTATCATCAATTGGGATTTCTCAGACATTTTCATCAGCCCGGACTCCACAACAAAATGGAGTTCTAGAACGACATAACAGAACGCTAGTTGAAGCAGCCTGAACAATGCTGGTTCATTTTAAGTTACCATTATTTCTGTGGGCTGATGCTGTATCCACTGCTTCCTTCACTCAGAATCGTTGTATCATCAACAAACGATTTGGCAAAACACCATATGAACTGATAAACACATTCCTAACATTAATTTTCTACATACTTTTGGATGTCATTTTGTATTAAATGATAGGGACGATTGTGGAAAGCTTGATCCTAAGGCTGACGATGTTGTCTTCATTGGATATTCTGCTATATCTGCAGCATATAGAGTTTATAACAAAATAATAAGAGTTGTCAATGAGAGTGTAAGAGTCAAATTCGACGAGAAAGCTGATTGGACTTCTGATCACCATAATTTAGAACCTGTTTTAACTGGTGTATGAGCTACATCCCTCTCAGACTAATTTTGATCCGAATCACGATCTATATCGACTTCTCATCTTTCAGATTTAGATCTTCTATTTGAACATTTTTGTGATGATCTTAATAATTCTATTCATGTTCAATCTTTTGTGTCTCACAGCTCTGAAGTTGCTCAACCAATAGATTCAGTCTCACTTTCGAGTCCGTCTGATTTCTCAACTACATCTTCAGATACAATTCCAATATCTCCATCTGAAGTTGTACCAATAAAACCAACTTCTGAAGCTGGGGTTTCAACTCCTATTCAGACACCCGGTGGTACGGATTCTGCAACACCTGTTCAACCAGAAACTCAAACGTCTGATATTCCTACAACGGTTGATAGTGCATATTTTGGTACATTTTGACATGAGTATCCTCCTATTCCGACTAAGTTTGCACCTATAATTCAAACATATGTGGTAGCGCCCAGAATTCAAACAGATGAGGCTTCAACATCAGTGTCTATTCCACCAGTTCAACAAGAAGATAACCTCATTGTTTCCCGAAATAATTTTGTTGATCCTGCCAATGCTCAACTGCTATATAATCCATTACCTCATTCGACTAAGTGGATTATTGCACATCCAATTCACTAGATTATTGGTGATCCGTCCAAGCCGTTTCAAACCAGATCTGCTACAGCGAATGAGTGCATGTTTGCATCATTTTTGAGCAAAGTTGAGCCAACCAAAGTTTCAGAAGCATTAGCTGATCCGGACTGGATCTTAGCAATGCAAGAAGAGCTAAATCAGTTCAAAGCTCTAAAGGTTTGGCGTCCAGTTCCTCAACCAAAGGAAAAGTCCATTATCGGTACAATATTGATATTCAAGAATAAGAAAGTCAAAGCTGGAATCGTTGTACAAAACAAAGCGCGACTTGTTGCGAAAGGATATCGCCAGCAAGAGGTATATTGATTATGACGAGACACATGTGATGGCAGGGATAGAAGCTATTAGAATGTTTCTAGCCTATGCAGCTCATAAGAATTTCAGAGTTTTCCTAATGGATGTGAAAATTGCATTCTTATACGAACCTCTGAAAGAAGAAGTCTATGAGTCTCAACCGGAAGACTTTGTTGATCCCGATCATCTGAATCACGTTCATATACTCGACAAAGCACTCTGCGGTTTAAAACAAGCCCCTCGAGCATGGTATGATCATGTTACTAACTTTTAAATCACGCCCAAGTTCTCAAGAGGTACAATCGATCCTACTTATTTTATCAAACGACAAGGTGAATATATTATTCTTATACAGATATACGTAGATGATATTATATTTGGATCAACAAATCCATTGTTTTGTAAGAACTTTTCCTGTTTATTGTCAACCAAATTTAGCATGAGTATGATGGGGGAAATGAATTTTTTCCTTGGATTACAAGTAAAATAGATGTCCACGGGGATTTTTAAAAAATCAATGGAAATACATATTAGACTTATTGAAGAAATTAAATATGGATGAATGGACTGTGATTGGTACCCCGATGGCAACAGGTTCTAAGATCGGAGCTTTTCCTTCTGGAAAAGCTAGAGATCAAATGAACTATCATGCTATAATTGGTTGTTTGATGTACTTAACGTCTAGTCGACCAGATCTAATGTTTGCTACTTGTATATGTTCAAGATATAAGGCTATGCCTAAGGAATCACCTTTCTGCGGTAAAAGCATTCTTAGATATCTAAAGGGTACACCTGATCTTGATCCTTGGCATCCCAAGGACACATGTTTTGGACTGAAAGCCTATTCAGACGCTGATCACGCAGGCTGCATGCTGGACAGAAAGAGCACTTTAAGTCACATACTGTTTCTTGGAGATAAATTGGTTAGTTGGGCTTCAAAGAAACAAAACTGTGTTTCAACTTCCACAGCTGAGGCAGAGTATGTAGCTGCTGCCAGTTGCTGCTCTCTCAGTCCTATGGATGAGAACACAGTTACGGGACTATGGCTTCTACTACAACCACATACCAATATATTGTGACTCGAAGAGTGCAATTGCTATACCTGCTAATCCAGTTCAGCACACTAAGACAAAGCAACTGATATCAGGTATCACATTATTAAAGACCATATTGAGAAAGGTACTGTTGAACTACACTTTGTTAATACAGAACTTTAGCTTGTTGACTTATTTACTAAGACATTGGATGAAAAACGATTCCAATTCTTAGTATCCAAGCTTGCAATGCTGAATCTGAAAATTTGATCTCTCTTGTGTCTTTAACTTATATATATATATATATATCATCTAACTATTTTTTCTGTGAGTTCATATTTTTCTTAACAGATCACTGTCCAAGGGGGAGGAGGTAATTTTCTTACAAACCTGATAAAAAGTTTTTCTACTACTCTAATTGATGAAAATATTTTTATGCAACAAATTTTTCATTCGCATCAGTTAAGAGGGAGCAATTTTTTTTTTGCACTTATATCTGTTAAAAGTTGGACATCTTTTAATTTGATAAATTTTTTAGCTAAAATTGTAAAATATTAAAATTTTAAAATGTCAAAATACTTTTCAAAATTTTCAAAATTCTCAAAATCCTTAAAAGTTTTCTAAAGTATCCACTTTCGGATGACTTTATCTGAGCCTTCATTGGCTTCACATAAAGTTCATGCGAAGGCAAGGGCGAACAATAACCCTCACATAAGCCTTGTCCGAGTCTTGGTTGGTTTCAGATAAGCTTGTCCAATTAGCATGTCCTTGGATCAATTTGTGACAGGTGGCTTCACATATGTGTTGTGCGAGGGCACTATTTACCCTTCGTATGCATTGTCCGAAGGATGACATCACCTTCGCACATGTGTTGTGCGAAGGAGACTGTTCATTCTTCGCACCTCATTCGTATTCAATCATCGTGTGCCATGTGTCCTCGCATCCAATCAAATTTTGACACGTGTCATTGTCAGAATACGAAGCGGTTTCTCTTTCCTCGAGTATATATATTCATCGACAAGTTTTTCACTTTTTTATATTACTCAAATTCAAATATCGATTTGAAGATTGGTGATTTTTTTTATATCAGAAAATTTCAGAAACACTCAAGGTTTGTTTTTTGATTTAGGTATTGGGTTTGTATTCTTCATATTCGAATGATTTTTGCTTCTGATTCTTTTGGAATTTGAACTTTAATCGAACCCTACCTCTGTTAATACTCTGTGTTTAATGTACTAGATCGGTTTAGCAAGTTTTTAGTTATATTTGTGTGTTTTGGACTTCAATAAATGATCAAAAATGATTGGGATTTAAAGGGTTTTAAAAAACTCTTAATCTTTTTCATCAAAAAATATGGGTTGAAACTTCAAGATTCAAGTTTCATACCCTTCGAATGACACATGTGTTCGTGTGTTCTCAGGTCTCGCATGAAACTGGGCTTCATAAAATTCATAACTCTCGGATAGCATCATCCGAAGCCTCCTTCGGATAAGCTTCATCCGAAGCCTCTTTCCTTCGGATAAGCTTCACTTAAGGTTTCCTTTGTATAGTTCCATCCGAAGCCTCGTTTGAATGTCATCCGAGGCTTTCCAGACTTAGGCATTTTTCAATTTTTTTCCAGAACTGTGTGCTGACCTTTTCTTTGCAGGATCAATATGGCACATCAAGACAATGCCTCTGATGATGAACAACCCTTGGCCTCACTCATATCATCAGTTCCATCTGTCAATGCTGCAAACATTGATGATGAAATAATTGCACCAGGTGACAGATTGGACCTCAAAAACAACAATAACAGTCTAGACTTTTACATGGTCTGCCAATTTCTAGCTATCATGGAGATACTTAGACGTCATCCCATTCATACCGCACTGACAAGAGATGCCACTGTACCACTGATCTATCTGCAACAATTTTGGCATACTCTGCGTTATCATTCTATTGAGAATGATCCACACTTTATGGCCATGATTGATCATTTTAGACAAAGTTGACACTTAACAAGATGCGTTTCTTACTTGGATTACCAAAACGCAATCAATTCCCAAACAGATTGAAGTATGTAGAACAAATTTCAGAAGATGAATTATGTGAAGACATCAGAAGTCTGGGATACACTGATGATTTGCCAAAACCATCCGTTTCCAAAAGGAAGCACTTACCACCAGTGTGGTGTACTTGATTTTCAATTATCAACTGGTGCATAACTGGAAAATCATTTGGCAAGAAATGATAGAAGCAAAGACTTCAACAGACATATTGATTATGCTGCAATCATTTGGCAAGAAATGATAGAACCAAAGACTTCAACAAGGGCACGGAGTTTTATGCCATTTCAAAGATACATGCAGATTTTTGTAGACAGTATGATGGAAGGAAATCAGGATATTCCAAGACGTGCACATCATCTGATTGCCCAATCAAATGCCATGAGACCTCTCGGAATCTTTCACGGTAACTATCCAAATGCCAGACCCATTCCTCAAGCACTGCTAGCATATGTCTATTAGATTGCCGAGAGTGTAATAGCATATAGGAGTGAGCATGCATTGATGGACCAACCAGAGCCGGTTGGTCCTACCCACAATGCCCCCCTCTCCAGCTGAATGAGGAGTTAGGTCTAGGGGAGCAGGGTCAAGAACATGGGGTTCTTGATCGGGGAGAGCAGATGCAAAATGAAAATGATAGGGGTATGGAGATGGGGGCATCTGATCGTGCAACTGATATTCATGAAACATCTACTACAGTTGCTAATGCTGAAATTCCTTCAATCACAACGACTGTTGAGATGGATATTCCCAGAACTAATTCACCAAATGATATTCCTGATGATAATGTTGCAGATCATGGTGAAGATGACTATGATGATGATAATGATGAATATACTGATCATTTTTTAGTTCACAAGATTCAAGCAAGAATTAGCTGAGCTCCAATTGGTGATGCAAGTTCAGATACCGAGTTTGAACCATTTAATGAGAACATGCAAATGGAAACACCTGAACCAAACATTATTATTCAGAAGGTGATGTCTTCTTTACAGACATCGGAAGTTATAAGGATGGATGAGGGAGATCAACTTGAAACATAAATTAATGTGAGTTTGAGCGAAAGGGGAGCAAAAGAATATGGTTAAAGTGAGATAAGGTCAGAAAAACCAATATCAGACCTTCCCCAAACCACTTTTACCCAGGCAGCCACATTTACTGCTATGACGTATTCGGTACGATCTGACATTGAAGAAGCCATTATTCGCCCAACAATGCATTTGCACGCGCCCAAGCCACTCAGTAGTTTCTCAACAAGCAACTGTTTCACAAATTCACAGGGATTTAGCACATACACTATCTGGAACTCGCTCGGAGTTTGCAGGTATTGAAACAGATAGGAAACAGCATCGACCTTCGACTTCTTTCTTATTCACATCGAGTCTACTGCCTGGCGCTACACCGATTTGGACACAATATTTATAGACAACCTCTATTGGGAGTCTACGTGCCTCAACCGGAACACCCAGAGTGGTGTCACCATTTGTTGGTGCTCCGCGAGGATAGGGTGGAAGTCCAGTTAGTGTTAACACCATGCCAACGCTAAACACAGGCGCAACGGCTTCGTCCGTTGTCTCACTTGGTATCCTAAGTAGACCAGGACAGTTACCCCCTTGGGCACTTACTCTAACTCATCTGAGACAAGGAATGGAGATTATGAGACAGACAGTTGAGAGGCTTCATGTGCAATCTTTAGATGTGTTGGCCGGTAAAGCTACTATCATCGAATCACTTGTCCCAAGGCCAAGATTTATAGCTACTCTGCCAAGATTTGTATATGATCCGAATGTGGCTGGTCCTTCTTCAGCACCACCTCCCAGATATATTGGAACAGTACCAATTACAACTCCACCACCACCAAAGGAACCTTCATTAGACGAACTCAAGTCTATGTTATACTCCAAATTACTAGCTCAGGCGGCTCCGGATCAGCAAGGTCTTGATCTTACTGGTTTACTCCGGCTACAGAGTGCCTCTGTTGCTCAGGCTAATCCAGAGATTTAGCAGCTTCGCCTTGATATGCAAAAAGGTTTTTCAGATATGTGGCAGAATTTCACAGTTTTGACTGATCGTGAATCCACATTATCTGAACGAATTTCAGCACTGGAGGAAACTTGTCGATCTCAGACCGGCGCGACTAAATTTAGACATGAGGATCAGGATGATCAAGATCCTCATGAGGAGGAGAAAAGGCGCTGAGTTGAGAAAGTTATTTTAGGAAATCAAAGGGTGATGAATTGAGTCAAGTTGATCAACAGTTAGAACAGATGGGTGGTCGGGATAATGAAGGTTTTAATGAAGATATTGGTGCTAAAAATCTGGAAAATCAAGTAGCTGAAATAGGTATAAGTGATACACTGATGATTGATGCAAGTGTAGTAGCCCTCCCGTTCTTGCTGGTGTCGAACCAACAATTGAAAAGCCTGAGGTTGCTGACAAAATAACTGAGGAGGAGGTATTGGCTGATTCATTAACGGAGAATATCATAGATATCCATCTGATGATAATGGGGTGTCTCAGATTCTATTGTCTCAAGAAACAGTGAAGCAAGAGATAAGGGATTTATTTCCACTTGATGACGCTGAAGTTGTTGAGGAAGGAGATTTTGATGTGTTAAGAGAAAGAGAAGAGGCATTTTAGAACTTTTGATGATCTAGTTTCTATTCCGGAAGAAGTTTATATTCCTGAGAGATTACGCCCAGAAAATCTGGCATCTCTGTGGATCCCAGAATATGAGGTAACGATGTGCTTTATAAAGAATATTCAATAAGAACACGAAGAACGCTATGAATATGATGAAGATCCGAAGTCGGATATCTTACTTGTATTGAATAATAACAGATTTATCTCTCACAGTTTAGCTCTCAATATTTCGTACTAATGTTCTCCTTCTCTAAATAATCTCGCACGCATAAAGAATGACCCTAACCCTCTATTTATATGTAGAACAATTATCGTAATAAGGAAACTATGAGATAAGGCATTATACACTTGCCTTATTTACAATAAAGCAACGTTTCTTATATTAAACCTTCCTAATTTAATGACTTTGTTGACTTTACACTTTAGCCCTTCACGTCTTCAATATTTATCATCTCGGATACAACATTTTCAGACTTAACAATCTCAATGATGTATTCAAAGGATTCACGTTTCGTTTGTTGAAGTTACTGAAAAGAATATGAAAAGCTTTAGAGTTTTATCAAGTACATAATATATCTTTCGTATATAGAAGACTGTCAAATGGGAATTGAAAGTAATCAGCCCAAGCCGAATTTATTGAAACCAAGACAGAGTCTTCCTGGTATTTAAGATATGCTTTCTTAAATAATGATTGAACAACCAGAATTTGGAGTAGTTACAGAGCTTTTGAGAATAATAGGTACTACATGCGATTCAACGAGATAGCATGTTTTTGTGAAGGTACTTTAAGAACATTAAAGCTTCAATCGGAGGGCAAGTTAAACATGATGATATTACTAAAGTAAAGATGTCAAAGAGAGATAGAGATTTAATGGTTCGAGCTCTGAAGTTGATTAAAGAAAGATCTGAATTCATGGAATGCATTAGAAGATTAGAAGTTCTTCTTGGTATACGACCAAGGTACGCAAAGCCTCTAAGGGAATGAACTTAGTACACATAGTGTCAAAGTTCATAACCAAAGAGTGTCGTTTGTTCAAGAGACGTGCTACTTTCACCAAAGGGGGAGAATGTTTGATTTATAATTGTTAAAAGTAGAAGCACTAAAAATGTAATTTTACTTCCTAAGTATATATAGCTTGTTGACTTTCATTTGTAACTAAGTCTCTTATTTGTAAGCATTTGACTTGTGAAATATATGACATTTTGAGAGAATTTTGGATTGATTCTAATTGTGTTCTTTTTGTTTGTATGTGATTTGCTACATCTTAAGTTAATAAGACCCCTTAGAACAGGCGTAGGAAGTTGACGCTGCATTTATCAATGCACTTGGTCTTTGAGAGAGACACCGGTTGAGGATGGTAAACAGCGTATACCACATAGGCATAAGGTATTGTCTTTTGAAAGTGGAGACCTTGTTGAGTGCCTGTGAATACCCTAGCGCTTGTATCTCATCACACAGTTGTGGTTCCGACACTGGAGATCATATTCGACTCATTCTTGAAAGTCAGTAGCACCTGGAACGCTGAGGACACCTTATAGAGTGTCTCGTATTAATGTGAATGGATGTGCGCCGAGTAGATATTCAAGTCGGTTGTCTCATCCCATCAGTTCTGCTCTAATTGTGTGCCATACTTGTTACAAGTATGGCATGTGTACGTTGGCGGTTTCAGTGAGTGCAAACTGAAGTGGGTGGCGTTTAAAGATCTCCACTATAATTGGGTGTTGACAGTTGAAGGCTTCGACATCCAAGTGGAAGTTGTTTGGAACAATGAGCAGATAGTCAGTTGGAAAGATGAGGGCCTCATCCGCCGTTAGATCTGTTGTTGGATTAATGATTGGAGGGTGAGTAGGGCTGTGCAAAACCGGACCCAACCCGAAAAACCTGTGCCGATAAAAACCAAACTTACCCGATCCAAGTAACCCGATATTGCCGAATATCCTAAACTCGAGTTTTTTAGCGGGTAAGGAGGTTCGGTTAGGGTATCCATAACCCCGACCCGATTCCACCCGAAACCCAGACCTACATGCCATGTTTAGTTATATTTTTCCAAATATTTCTAGTTTGATAATTTAGTTACTAAATCATGAAGTTTAAGCTAAACCTAACCTAATCCATAAAACCATTGTCTAGAGCCTTGAATCACAAAATCATCGTCCAGATTCTTGAATTACAGCATTGTCGTCCTAACTCCTAACTATTATCCCGCTTCCTCCTTGGTTACTTGTTGCCGACTACCATCCGATAGATAGTATCTCATCTCTTGTCCAGATCCAACAACCAGCAGAAATCAATCGGCGATTGTCACAGTGTCGATGGCTACTGCCACTAGCTACCACACAGGTCCTCACCACACTCCACAGTCGTTCCGTTTTCTGATCTCTGTAGTCTCTCGCTCTCGGTCTCTCGTTTAGTCGTTCGATAAATTATCCTTGTCTCTGGATTTCATAATAAGGTTTTCCTTCATCTAAGGTTTATGTAACCATTAGAATCATGATGATAGTTTGATTTTTGAGTATATGATATTATGATTGCAAATTTTGTTGTTGTTCCCTGTTAATTTTCCTTCATATATCTATAATACATTATAAAGCATTCATATCAAAACTCTTAAAAACAAATATTAAAGCATGAGGTACAACATTTTTATGCATGAAATTTGAAAATCAATGAATTACAAGTGTCTATGGCATCATGTACAAGTGCTAAAAGCATTACCCATACTCCCCCAAACTTTGATTGGATCCAGACTTCCTTTTACCTTATCAGACTTCTCCACTTCCTTTTTTAGCATAAGTCAATAACTTATAGCTGGTAAACGTTGCTCTCAAGCTGCATATTCAAATTCAAATTATTGTAGAAATGTTCAGGCTCTCTTTTTTTCTTGAATATTTTTTCACCCTTTTTTCAGCTTTACTTCTAATGGGTCTCACAACTCTTGAAAAAATCGAATTTTTTGTGTTCTTTAAAACTAAATAACTGAATCCCCTCTCTCTCTCTCTCTCTCTCTCTCTCTCTCTCTCTCTCTTAATTGGACCGAATCCAAAGCTCTGTTCATTGAAACCCTAAATCGCAAGCTGCTATGCTCCAGGTTTGATCCTTTGTCACAAGCTGCTTCTTCTATTCATCGTTTTTCAGAAATATTTATAGTTAGTTTGTGTTTAGTATCGGTTGGTTTGTTGCTACTGAACTTGATTCTTGTAAATCTATCGATCAGTTAGTATCAATTTCTTTGGTTTCAAGAGCGAAAGCCATTGCTCAACATCTTCTCTGCAACATAAGCATTTGACTTGTTAACCAAAGAAGACACTTCATTCAGCTGTAACAATTTGGGGTCAAGAAAATATGAATGGAAAGTGGCGGTGGGTGAAAGAAAATATGAAATGGAGGTATGAGAGAGAGAATGGAACCTGAAGTGGGATGGGGGAAGATAATGTACTCGCTAATACAACTCTTCTTTTTCTTTCTTTTCTTCTCTACTTTTTTGGCCACTTTTGACATCTTTTGCTATTTACTATTTTATATACATTTGCTCTCTTGCCATTCAATTTGAACTCATAACCTTAGCATATATAATTATATTCATTTTTACTTATATGGCATTGTGTGACCATAGGATTGAGTTGGATAAAGAAAAGAAAGCAGAAAAGCCAGTACACAACACTCTAGACCCGATAACCAACCCCATAACCGAAACATCCCCGATCCCGATCTACCCGATCTCCGAGCTGCAACATTCGGTAGGTTTCTTCATACCCAAACCCCGATTGGATTTGATATTCTTGGCCTTGATCCCCTCTAGGGGTGAATGGGACCCTTCTGTTCGTCAAAACCAGAAAGTCAACTGCTAGAGCTCGATCGTATGGACATGTAGTGAGGGTGTCACTGGACAGAAGTCGGTGAGATACTGTATCTTGTGCATGTAAATTGTATAAGTGAAATTTGGAGGGATCCAGGAATTGGAACCAGCCGAGATATGGTTGTGTCCAGGTACATAATATCCAGGAAAAGGGTATCCAGATAGCATGTTATATGGGATTGGATACCCTGGAATTAAGATTACCCGGGTAGTGTGCCATCCGGGAAATGGAGGTATCCGGGATTCGAGTTACCTGGATATTGTCTTATCCAATAAATGAGGTTACCCGGGTAGTGTGCCATCTGGGAATTGGAGGTATCCGGGATTGACTTCAAACCCTAGTCGAACACTGTGAAGATCGAACCCAAATCGACTTCAAAACACTAATTGATGTAGACAGCGATGCACATCAAAGACACTTTGTGGTGCAAATAGCTTGGACTAGGGTTAGATTGAACCCTTGTCAAAGTTTGTGGAATGTAAACCAACGAAGGGTTTAAACCCATTCGATCCAATCAAATTCATCGAAGAGTCGAATGATCGATTTGCATCAAATGAGGGAGAGAGAATTGAATTACATACCTGGATTGATTCGTGGAGAGTGGGTGTACGAACACCGAGAATAGTGAACAAACACGGAGTAGTAGGGAGAAAAAAGTCGTATGTGTGCACAATACAAGTAAAAAAAAAAAAACAGGGAGGGGAGAATTAAAACCCTGGGACCACTCATTCGGGTAATAGGGTAACCCGAATATGTGTCGTCCGGGAAACCATTCTACGGATAAGGTTTTACTCGGGATTGGACTTGTCTAGGAAATGGTGAACAAGGATACGCTTTGTCTGGGGAATGATCATCCCGGATAAGCCTCGTCCGGGAATAGTCCAATTCAGATAAGACATTGAAAAAAAATCCAATATTTGACAAAGTTGGCAAAACAATATACTTCCCCTCAGCTCATGCATAAAACCAAAGGTTGAAAGAGAAAGAAGTTAGGCAGATTGACGCTTCCCCTTAACAGATGATCTTAGACTAACTTATTCTTAGGCAGACGCTTTGCTCCCCGTAGGCACATGAACACATGTTAACTTTATCGAGATTAATATTGAAATGATTTAAAAAGGAACCAAAATAAAGGACACTATGAGAAGTTTTAGAATAGAAAAAACGATAGAAATGAGTATGGTGTAAGTAAAATTAAGTGAATAAGATGTGTAAGGTTGATCATCCACAATCCTGGATGATAAGATAACAATTCAATTTGCTGAATTAAAATTACACCAAAGTCATGCAACTGTTAAACCTTCAAATTAAGCACACCGAGTTTGGACACCAAGTAGTGAAATCGTTTTTTGTTCAATGGCTTGGTGAAGAGGTCTGCTATCTAATGTTCAGTATTTACAAAGTAAAGTTCTATCGTTACTCGTTTTACATGGTCCTTGATGAAGTGATACCGAACATCTATCTGTTTGGTATTCGTATGTTGAACTGGATTACTAGAGATAGCAATGGCGCTCTTCGAGTCATAGTAGATCGGTATCTTCGAGTAGTGGAAGTCGTGGTTCTTAAGCTAGATGTGTAGCCAAATTACTTGTGAACAACAACTTGCAGAAATAACATATTGTGCTAACTAGCTTGTCTCCCAAGATTTCTCCATGAATGGAGGTAGTCTTCCTATCCAGCATACTTCCGACATGGTCAGCATTTGAATAAGCTGTCAGTTCAAAATTTATCTCTTTCAGGTACAACAGGCCAATATTAGCAGTACCTTTTAAATATCGAAAAATACGCACAACAACTATTAAGTGAGACTCTTTAGGTTAGGACTAAAACTTTGCACAGAGAAACGTGGAAAACATAATATCTAGCCTACTTGCAGTTAAATACATATACGAACCTATCATTCCTCTATAGGTATTAAGATCCATGTCCTTTGCGCTAGGATTGGAGTGGAGCTTAGCACCTGGTGCCATGGGAGTTTTCATGGGTGTAAAAATTTCCATCTTGATTTTTTGGAGATTTTCGGAGATGTACTTAGATTGATTAATTAATACTCCCGTCGAATGTTGATTAAGTTAAAGGCCTAGAAAGAAATTCATTTGTCCCATCACAATCATTTTAAAATGTGATTTCATGAGGCGTGAAAAGTTGTGACAATACTTAAGGTTTGTGGAGCCAAAAATGATATCATCCACATAGATCTGTATGAGGATGATATCATTGCTTTCCTTTTTAATGAATATAGTAGTATCAATCTTACCTTTGGAAATGTCATCATCTGTTAGAAAGGTAGATAAGGCGGTATACCAGACGCGTGGTGCTTGTATTATACCATATAAGACCTTGTTGAACCTGTACACATGATTGGAATTGGTGTCATCCATGAAGCCTTTTCGTTTGCAAAACATACACTTCCTCTTTGAGAACGTCGTTGACGAAAAGTGTCTTCACGTCCATCTAGAATATAGCGAAGTTCCTGTGGGTAGCGTAGGCGAGGAACATTCTGATCTTAGGTCTAAATGTGTTGTATCAATACATATGAGATTTGTTCATATTGATTCATGTCGATTTGCTACGATTTACATCGTTATTTGATCTAGATTGGACTATTAATTGGCATCAGAGCAAGCAGATTTCAAGAGAATTTGAAGAAAATTTGGTAAGAAATATTGGTTTTCATGGGTTTTTCTCAAATATTGGTTTTTGTTCAATTCTGATCGATTTAGTAGTTGAATTTGATTGAGATTAGGCTCATGTTATTCCTATTAGTTAGGGAGTACTCGATTGAAAGGAAGTGGATTTTAGAACAGATTCAGATAGGTTTTAGATCAAATTTTCGAAGTTTTTTGGTTAGTCAAAAAGGTTACTATTGGATCATTAAAGTGCATGTTAGGTCTGAAAATGTTGTATCCGAGATCACAACTACTGAAGACATAACGGGCCAACATGTAAAGTCAACAAAGTCGTCAATTAGGAATGTTTAATTATAGGAATAGATTTTATTATGTAAAAGAAAAATATATTATTGTAAATAAGACAAGTGTATAATTCCTTATTCCTTAGTTTTCTTATTACTATTAATGTCATACATATAAATAGAGGGTTAGGGCAAACATTAGAGAGCTAGATCTTAACTGAGAGCTTAGACGTAAAATAGCCATTATAGTCGTGAGTTAATACGATTCATTCCATTCATTGTAATCACGATTATACTAGTCAGATATATGACATAAGGTGTTATTCATATTGTTCTTGTTATTACATTGTTACTCGATTGATCTGGGATCCACAATTGGTATCAGAGCATAAAGATTATATCGTTTGGATTAATTCGAAGATTTCTTGAAGCAAAAGATACATACGACTCTTTTCGACTTTTGGAGATTAAAGGTATTCTTATATGATTTTCTTGATCTTATATATTCGACTTTGTTATAGATTCTTATCTGTGTGTTTCTGTTCTTCTATCAAATTGATTTCATCAAAAAGTTTTGATTTTTAAAGGTTCTTTTTTGTTTTGTCGAAGTGTTATTACTGTTTCGCTCATTATCGCATTGATTTTGAAGTTTTTTTTGCCAAAACTCCAAGCTTTAAAATTGTTTGTATGTGTCTTACGAACAACATATTGAAATTTCATTAATATTGAACAATATTTTGGTCAAACGTCAAGGTTCTCGCGTCCTAAAAACCCGTAAGCAGTAAACTTCTTGCATCCCAAAGATCCGTGAACAGTAAACTTCTTGCGTCTCAAAGACCCGAGAACAGTAACTTCTCGGGTGAATAGTAAAGTTCTCGCCTCCCAAAGGCGAACTGTAACTTTTCGCAACTTTCTAGTTTTTCGCATGCGTCTCTTCGTTATTAGACAAAAATGTCAGTTTTAAAGTTTCTTAGAATAGTTGTACGATTAATTTTTGGTCGATACCCTATTTTATCGCAAGATATTGACCCGATAAACTTTTTTTTCGCATCCTTCAGATTTAATAATTCTTTGTTTGAAACTTGTCATATTCATCATTAATTACTTAGACCTTCTTGTCCATAGAAAAACTCAAGAACTCTGTTACTTCCAGTTTTTTCTAGTCAAGAAACTCTATTAATTGTTTTGGAGTTTGATAAAATATGTCAAATTTATTCTTGATTCCTTAG
Organism: Silybum marianum; assembly: GCA_036898165.1. Classification (NCBI taxonomy): domain Eukaryota; kingdom Viridiplantae; phylum Streptophyta; class Magnoliopsida; order Asterales; family Asteraceae; genus Silybum; species Silybum marianum. Next base: position 35,935,190 of record CM072530.1, on the reverse strand, counting down.
ATCTTCTTGTCCATAGAAAGACTCAAGAACTTTTTTCTTTGCAGTTTTTTTGTTGGTACCAATAAGGGTCTACAAGAGTTCAATCAAGAGAGAACAGTTTGTAGAAGGGGGGGTTGAATACAAACACACAAATTTTTGGTTTTTAAATGAGTTTATTAAAATAAACAAATTTACAGTTACAAGCGGAACTAGAACAAGTTTAAAATCTATTCTATTGTAACTAAGAAACACGAAGTATGATGCACAGGAAGCTGAAAGAAAGAATAAAGAGGGTATAAGTTAGACAGAAGCATGCATTAAGATGAAGAAGATATCTTCATCTTATTTATACCCGTTTGTCTTTGAAACAAGACAAAAGGTATATGCCACGTGTCAAGCTTGGATAGGAAGCTTGACCTTGTTAATAAGACAACCATGCTTTTGGCCGAATATGAACAGTACCATATCAGATATGATGGGGACATAAGAGACAAGTCGTACGTCCTTTTTTGACATGGTTCTAGGTTTGACTTTTGTGCATCGTGGATAAGATCAATCTTTAATCTTGCAAAGGAAGCTTCATTTGATCGCTGATACTGAATCTTCAAGGATGAATCTTCAGTGTCACTGAGGCTTCACAAGACTTCACATTTTGAGTAGACAATCGCTGCTATCGCTGAACCGCTTCAGTTCACTTAGCTGATTATCTCTTTCTTAAGCTAGAGTCTTCGACTGTCGCTGAATGGTCTTCAGCGATCGCTGATAGCAATCAGCGTGTGCTATCGCTGAACTTGAACAGAAGCTACTATGGAATTTCACTAACAATAGTAAAGGAATCATATTCAAATCACTGAGAGGAGTTATGATCAACATTTTTATAGTCAAGAAACTTTAGTAATTGGTTTATATTTTGATCAAACTTTTAAATTAAGATTCAAACTCATATTAGTATTTTGGAAAGTTTGATAACTTAGTCGTTCTCGTCCATAAAAAGACTCGGGAACTCTGTTCCTCGTAGCTCTGTTTAGTCAAGAAAACTTCGTTATCATTTTCCTTTAATTCTAATTGGAATTTTAGAAGAATTATTTTTATCTGTTCTTAAACTTATTTTGGTGTTCTTGGGAAAATTGAAAACTGAAATATTCTTGTCAATAAAAATACTCGAGAACTTTGTTGCTCGCAGCTTTTTTTAGTCAAAAAGCCTCAATTATCTTTTCTCTTAGAACATTAATTGTTTTTCTCATCAAAAGAAATTAATCAGATTGGACATTGATTTTGAATGATTCAATAAAATATTTTCTCGGGTCTTACTTATCCTAGAAACTCTTGTCCTTACATCCATCCAATCCGAGAAACTCTTGTTCTCGAATCCTTTTGACCCGAGTTTCCTAGTGCTCACATCCGCATGACCCGAGAACTTTGGTCCTCATACTTTCTTGATCCGTGAACATCTTTTCTTGCGCCCACTTGACCCGAGAACCTTGTTTCTCGCATCTCCTTGACCCGAGAACCTAGCATCTCGTATCCTTTGAATCTGAGAACCTAGCTTCTCGTATCCTTTGAACCCGAGAACAATTGTGTGAATTAATTCAAATTGTTGATCTACAATCACTTCGTCAAGTAACTGTGCTTACATTTTTTATATACAAGAACTAACTATGTGATTTGAGCTGTACAGGTTTTAGTTCAAGATGACATGTCAAAAACAAATTTCTGAGCTAAATGTGACGATTGCTAAACTCGAAGCAAAACATACGAATAACATGTAAGTGTTTGATGAATTATTAAGAGAAAATGTTTATCTTCATCAGTCAGAACACACAAGTAATGTTTTGAAAAATAAAAATGAGTTTTTGCAAGAACAACTGAAAGAGCATGTAAGGAATCCTGATAATATGCTGTATGAAGACTTTTGTAAAAATAAATATCTTGATCTGATAAAGATAAAATTTGAACTGAAAAACAAGCTTTCTGAGTTAGAGAATATGTTGGTCCCAAAAGGGTCTACAAGAGTTCAAGTATGTAGAACTGTTTGTAGAAGGGGGGGGGGGTTGAATATAAACACAAGTAGATTTTAGTTTCTAAATTAGTTTATATAAATAAACAAATTTACAGTTACAAGCGAAACAAGAACAAGTATAAAACCTATTATATTGTAATGAAAGAAATCACTAAGTTGATGCACAAGGAAAGAAAGAAATAGCAGTAGAGGATTTTAGAGAGAATAGCATGCATGAAGATGGAAAGAGGCTTCCCATCTGTTAGATCCCAAACTAGCAACAATTGAGACAACTCCATAAAATGTAGAGAAGAGATAGAGAATTAAAGAACATTAATCACAAAATCATCAACTCATATTCATGTATTCATCATTATGGAGGGGAATTGAGAAGAACACCACATATTAGAATGAACCGACTCTCATAAGTCTGTATGTGTGCAAAGTGTATTCTCCCAAAACTTACTTACAAATGAAGCTAAGACACCATATTTATAGGTGCCCAATACATGTGTTAAGCCCAAGCCCATAAAACACTAAAAAGCCCAAAATACAATTCTTTATAAAACTTTCTATCTAATTGAGGCTAATTAGATCTAACAATCTCCCCCTAAAGTTTTATAAAGAAAGCATCATCAAATAAACTCCCCCTTGCTTTCTTTAGAAGCTTTTATGTGCCATTCTTCAAGTCTTCAAAGCGTTACAAGCTCCCCCTCAAATGTAGGCTCATATCTTGAAAAACTGAGACATTTTACACATTCTGTCCAGCTTTCATGGCTCAACTTTATCGCTGTTTTTGACCATTAAGGAGACTTATTGAAAGAAAACATAAAACATGCACATTGAACTTCAGTCTCTTAGCTTATCAACAAGCTTTGATTCAACCAATTTGGATGAAAATTGAGTGAGTTGTGCAAGTTTTCCCTCTGCTGCGCAAAACAGTCATCAAAACAAAGAATTTGACGCTTTAGACCTCGTTGAGTTGAGTTCAGCTCCGAGCTTTAGATTGAAAAACAGAGGAGATTGTGACAATAAATATGTCACACATGTAACTTGAATCTATGAAGAACGGATATGTGAACATCCATCTGAAATAGGAAGGAGTAAGAGTGAAAATCATTGCTTTCGTCCCAGCATTAGTCAGCAGACTTTGACAGTTAATAAGACATGTCAGCTCACTGAATTTGAGAAAATTCAAAACTTCAAAGTCGTGTATATGTGTGTTAGCGTTCCAACGCAACTGGATTCATGTAGATTGGATCTTTGAGTGAAACGTTGTGCGCGTGTTTCTGAAACAGCGCAATGCTGTCAGAAAACCGAAAAATAATCAGGTTACGGGCTTTGGTTCGTTGTGAGTTCTGGACCAACATATTTTGAATTTGATGCTCTGGACTACCTCTAGTCCTTCTCTGGTCTATCGTGGATTTTGGTCTCTTGGAGGTCTGGGTTGGGAGTTTTGATCGTGTCGGATACCATCATTCAGAGCATCTGCATAGTGTATACAGAGATTCTGATCCATCTTAGTTTATTCAGCTTATACAACGCCTTCTAAATTATCTGGTTAAAGCACTGCATGTGATCACTTCTGGATGACTTTCTCCAGGACAGCTCCTTCTGGACATCACCTTCTAGATTAAGCTCTTAGTGCACATTTGATAAAGCTTTTGATAGAGATTTTTGGACAGGTTCTGAATAAGCTTTGGTTAAGCTCTGAACTGACAGGAACTTAAATAAGCTCGAAACTTCTGATTAAACTCTGCAGCTTCTGGTCCATTTAAGATTTGAGCTCTATAGCTTCTGGATGACTTCTGGACAGCTTCTGAAATATTGTATCTTATGATCAGTTTATCTTAAAAAGAACTTTTGGACAGCAAGCTCCGGACAACATTTTCAGTCAGACAGAAGCACACAGAGGCTTCTGGACAGCTCTGGAATGTCATGCAACACAGCTTCTGCAACACCTTCTGGTTCATCAAAAATTCTGGATTTTCGTAATTACCGAACAACTACGTCTTTTGATCCTCTGAGCTACTGATCTGAATTTCTGAACAAAATCTCTGATTAAGCTCCTGATTAAGCTAATAGCTGCCTGGATTAAGTTCTAATCGAAGCTTCTGAATCGAAGCTTCTGAATCGAAACTTCTGAAAGCAATTGATCTTCTGAATAAACTTTGATTAAGCTTCTGAATAAGCTTTGTACCTTCTGGTTTGCATAGCTTCTGATCGCAAACATTATGAAAATGCTTATGGAAAAATTCCTATTGATTAAGCTATGTGCCATTAAGCTTCTGAACTGAGACCGCAACTACAGAAAATGCTTTTGAACAACAATTTCTTCTGAACGAAAGATGCTTCTAGATAACACAAACTTTTGATCTGAATAAGCTTTATACATTTCTAAACAGCAACACCTTCTGATTAAGCTTATACCTTCTAGATTAAGCTCTAAGTGTATATCTGATGAAGCTTCTGAAAAATATCGAAGCTTCTGAAAACAATCCTTCTGAACAAAAATTATTCTGATTAAGTTCTCATTATGCTCTGCAGAACATCCTGATGAAGCTCTGCTTAAGCTTCTTATTAAGCTTCTTCTGCAATGCTTCTGAATCGAAATGTTCTACACTTCTGAGCATCTGAACTTTGCAGAACTCTTCTGGTGTGCATACATGTTTTCTGATTTATATACAGAAGGCTCTATATAGATTGTGAATTTGATTAAGGAAGCATCTGAACAGATTCTGATTGCATCTTCTAGACAAATGCTTCTTCTGATCTGAATAATGCTTCTGGAAAATGCTTATTTATGGTGGAGTTCATCAAATTGGTACTCAAGCAATCTGAATTGGGAATAGCACTAACTTTTGACACATTCATAATTTGTTTCAACCGTTAAGTTCAGCAGCACCCTCCAAAATCTATTGCGAAGTAACACTAACATCAACAAATCTTGGATTCGAAGGAAAGTACTTATTCTCGAAAGATTTTATACTTCATCGAGAAAGACATTTGTGAAGCACAGATGCATTTACATTTGACCCATATATCTGAATTAAAACAGAAAGAAGCTCCATCTTCTATAAAATGTAATAATCTCTGTAGTGGAGTAGAACTTAGGATTCACATGGCCAAATTATGTGCAATAGCAGTCACAAGTAATGCATCGATATGCTCATGTGTTCATAATCTCCTAGAACAGTAGTTACCAATTCCATTGATATGCTCATGTGTTCTCGCTCAAGTAATGCATTGAACTCTTCTTGCTTTTTGATGGGTTCAGTGCCCCATGCCTTGCAAAATAAGTTTCCAAGAACAAAAACTCCCGTATCGGTATAAACATACCCAGAGCTGTTGTTTGCATATGATCCACCCTCATGACTAGCACAATCTGCATGACATCAACTTTGGCAGCTGAATCTCTGGTTCTACAACCTTAACCGAGAATGATTGAGATCGACTACAGATTTACGAATAACTTCTGTGTTTTGTTCGTCGTGAGCCAAAAACAGTTTTTGCTCTGTCTGTTCCCAAATAGACGTCTCCAACGTTGTTAATAGCTTTTTAATCTTGGATATAATAAGTCTTGCTCGAGCTGAACTTACTGACTGATAAATTGGTGCTTGACCATAACCTTGACCTTGCAGATTCTAACCATAACCAGAACCATTCTTTTGGCCAACCTGATCACAAGGTTCTTGAGTTTCTGGAAGTTGTCGCTAGTTGTAGTAATCATAACTACCATCACCCTCTATCATTTGTTGAGCTAGTGTAGCTGTCGACTCGTCAGTCAGAGGCATATTCACCCATAACCTGGTTGCTGCACCTAGTTTCTTCAACAAACATAAAGTGCACTGCTAGCAGAATACAAATTCTGATTTTGAAAGTCGTGATTCATCAGTAGTAGATTGCATATCAGGAGAAGCAACTGAAAGATTGACAACATATAAGGTCGAGAAACCATTAGGGCTGCCAGGCACTTTGCATCAGCTCAGGGTCTAAACAAGGAATGATCCAAATCCTTGTTCCAAGATAGATCACTGCAGAAACTACTAAAAATTCCAAACAATCAAACGCTCCATTTGAATATTTTGATATGTCCCCTATCTGTTTTAAAACAACAACAATAACCAAAAAAAAAAAACTTCCTATTTGGAAGATGAACAACAAAAATTGAAGAATCAAACAGCCTTGAACCACAATCAGTTCATATCAAGGTTGTGTCAATGTGTTGCTATAGAAAATCAGCCATGGGCAGCGGAAAACTTTAAAACAAATCAGAGTAATTGATTCTATAAACAAACCCAACTAAAACAGAAAAGAGAGTCCAATCTCGGATTAAAATAAGGCCAGATCAAAGATCGACAGCCCTACTACCAAGATGTTTAGGAGCAATGGACTCAAGCACACAACAAGATGGGATCAAAGATCAACCACCTACTTAGTGCAAAAAAAAAAAAATAGACCAATAAGGGAGGGAGATCAAAATTAATCAAAACACATACACACATGTAGTAAACTGATCAGATCTAATAAACAGAAATTAAATCTTCACATGCACATTTCATCAAACATGTGGTGTGCAGAATCAAATTGGGTTTAGAATCAATAAAATCTTCCATGAATGATCATCCAAATCTCATCTAGATGAAATATTGGATCTCAAATAAGCTCAAAACAGAAAATCATATCATAGAAGTGATATTTGAGTTTAGGCTCATGTGATTGAAACAATAGAAGCACCAAAACACCAAAATCAATAATCAATTTCTACAATCGTTGCCATAGATGACCGAATTGAAGAAAAGTTTCTTCAATTGGCTCTGATACCAATTGTTAGATCCCAAACTAGCAACAATTGAGACAACTCCATAAAATGTAGAGAAGAGATAGAGAATTAAAGAACATTAATCACAAAATCATCAACTCATATTCATGTATTCATCATTATGGAGGGGAATTGAGAAGAACACCACATATTAGAATGAACCGACTCTCATAAGTCTGTATGTGTGCAAAGTGTATTCTCCCAAAACTTACTTACAAATGAAGCTAAGACACCATATTTATAGGTGCCCAATACATGTGTTAAGCCCAAGCCCATAAAACACTAAAAAGCCCAAAATACAATTCTTTATAAAACTTTCTATCTAATTGAGGCTAATTAGATCTAACAATCTCCCCCTAAAGTTTTATAAAGAAAGCATCATCAAATAAACTCCCCCTTGCTTTCTTTAGAAGCTTTTATGTGCCATTCTTCAAGTCTTCAAAGCGTTACAAGCTCCCCCTCAAATGTAGGCTCATATCTTGAAAAACTGAGACATTTTACACCCATTTTCATTTAATTCAAAGCAAAGGTACATGACGCGTGTCAAACATGTGGAGAATGTTTGTCCTTTGGTTAATAGGATGGCCATGCTTTTAGCCACCTATGAATAGTACCAAATCAGATTTAATGGGCACATAAGAGACAATGCGTACATCCTTTTCTGACAAGGTGTTGAGGTTTTGACTTTTGTGCATCGAGAATAAGATCAACAATAATCTTGTTTGAAGGCTTCACTTGATAACTTACTTTTGTGATAATTGGAGGTCCTATCCAAGATTTCTCACTGCCAACTTTGTATATAGGCCACTCAATTGAAGTTATTTTGATTGTTGTGATAACAGTTGCTACACGTGCTTCTGTCTGTTAGATAATTACCCATTCTTCTACTTCCACTTATCGTCTTTGATCGTTCAAAATGCTTAAGATCTCCTATATATTATGTGGGGGAGAAACTGTATATCAAAGATACGTGATGAGATCACACGGAACGACGACATGAAAATTATAGCATTTGTTAGATCCGAGAAATCAAGTGATCGCATCATCCTAATCCGATAACCTTAAGATATCGCAACGTTTAGACTCAACAATTTTTGGATCTTAAAAGAGAGCTTAAAGGTAAAATAGCCACTGTAGTCGTGAGATAATACGGTTCATTCCATTCATTATAACCACGATTATACAAGTGAGATATATGACATACGATGTTATTCATATTGTTCTTGTTATTCCATTGTTACCTGATTGATCTGGGATCCACAGTGCAGATTTAGGATATTTTAGGGTTAGTATATTGAAGCAAAAGTCTTTAGAATTAGATCGTGTGCAACGCTGCAAAGTTTCAGATCAATCCGAGTTGATTTGAATAGGTTTAGGGTGATTTTGGTTATTTCGAAGTTTTGACAAACTGACAACTTCTTAACCCTCGCACGATATTCTTAACCCTTGCATGATGTTGATCATTATAACCCTCACATAGGCAAAATTCATAACCCTTGCACATGCTTTGTGCGAGCCTCAACATGCTTCGCATAAGCATTGTGCGAGCTTCGCATGCCAGATTGCCACGTGTCTTCGCACATGTGCTGTGTGAAGGCCTAATCATCTTTGCATATGTGTTTGGCGAGTTTGACTGTTCACCTAACTCACCGCCCTCTTGACCAATCGCTTTGCCACGTGTCATCGACAAGACACATCACTTTCTCTCTCTTCGACCGTATAAATCATGTCGAACAAGTTTTCTTTTAGTTTTTCCCTCTTTCGACTTTTCACTTCCGAGCTCTCTGGATTGTTACACTATCCTCTTTGAATCTTCATCCTTTTCACTTGGAGACATCATTTTCATGTTTGCTATTTCTTAATTGATTTGATCTTCATCATTTATGTTCTATTTTGTTCATCGAGTCATTTCTGTTTCATCATGTTCATATGAACAATACTGTTTTTGACTGTTACATGCTTCCAACTATTCATGAGTTAGTTATAGGTTTATTTGTGAGTGATATGTATTGCAAAGTGTTTCTAAAACACTTATGTAAGTTAGGTTTGCTTTTAAATGACATTTTTGTTCTTCGAAAAATCTGGAAATGACCTTAGTGGTCTCAAGGTTCATAAGCCTTGCACGACTCTTGTATTCAAATATTTATAGGCCTCGCTCATAACTTACATTCATAGGCCTCACACATAACTTACATTCATAAGCCTCGCACAAGCTTTGTGCGAGCCTCGCTTACTCTCACACAAGCTTTGTGCGAGCCTCGCTTACGCTCACACAAGCTTTGTACGAGCCCTCTTTTGAAGAGTTTTGTGCATAGATGCTCTTGATGTGTCTTGTGAAGGCATCTAACACTTAGGCATTTTTTACATCTGAATTTTCAAAATTTGTGTGTGATAACCATTTCATTGCAGGATAATTATGGCTCATCACAATGAAGCATCTGACGACGAACACACACTTGCTTCACACTGATCTACTACACTATTGGTGAATGCCCGAAATCCAGATGACTAACTCATTAGTCACCGTGTTCAATTGGAAACCAAAACCAACAACAACATCTTAGATTTCCATCTCCTGTGTGATTTCCCGGTCATCTTGGAAATACTTTGTGGCCACCCACTCTACACTGCATTAACCAGAACTGTCGATGTTCCCATGATCTACCTCCAACAGTTTTGGAACACCTTAACCTATCATCCGACAAAGAATGACCCTCACTTTACAGCCAGGATTGATCATTTTGAACACAAAGCTAACCTTAAAGAAGAGCTATGTGCATACATCATTTCTTTGGGTTACATTGATTTGCTAACTCGGGCATTTGTATTCAAGAGGAAGAATCTACCACCGATTAGGTATACCTTATTCGCTATCATTAACCGGTGTCTCACTGAGAAATCCACCAGGAGGGATCGCTGCCGTATCGGATTCCTCCGACTTTTTGATGTTGTTGCATTCAATCACCATATCGATTATGCAGTCATAATATGGAACGAATTGGTGGAAGGTGTTGCCGACAAGACCAAAACCAAAGCTCGCAAATTTATTTCGTTTCAGCATTTCTTGCAAATCTTCATTGCCAATATTATGTAGCGAAATCCCAATATTCCTCGACGAGCAGACGCAAAACAATTATCTACACATTGCATGCGCCTAGTTGAAACTTCTTCGAGACAATTTCCGATTATAAAGAACATACCAGAAAGTGTCGATGCTTATGCCGATCAGTACACACAGTGTGTGATAGAATTAACAAGAGCATGCATTGATGGATCAGCCTGGACCGGCTGACCCTACCCACAATGCCCCCCCCCCAGATGAATGAGGGTATAGCCTTAGGTGAGCAGGATCAAGGACTTAGGGTTATTGATTGGGTGATCCGTGGGAAAATGAAAATTAGAGGGGTTTGGTGGGGGATGCGACTTATTGTGAGGTTCACATTCTGATGACATCTGCAGCAGATACTACTTCTATTCTTCAAGTTTCTACAACTTTTGAAATGATGATTCCCCATACTGATTTGCCAGCAACCAATGTTGGTGAAACTGCTGCCATTTCTGAAAATGGATCGCGTGATGATCAAGATGATGATAATGATGAAGAAGACCATCCTCTTGTACGAAAATTTCCTCCAAGGATTGGTCGACAACCTCCTTTTGTTGATGCCAGTTCACACAATCTCACTGACTGGCCTTATACATCAACCAGTCAAACCACCAACCCGCTAATTAGGAAGGTTGAAATTGGGTAAGCAAAACTCACCCCGATCCAAACCGCCAACCTGCCGCTAATATATATTATTTTGATAAAATTATATATATATATATATATATAATATTTAGAACATTATAATTTAAAACCCAAAAAAATGTATACATTTTATTCCAATTTACATCCCAAAAAACAAGTACATATATTATTACTTCAATTTACAGACCAACGCCAAAACTTAATCCAAGTCAGAATGTGTTCTTCGACAAACCTTAATTTATGATTGCATATTAGGGTTTAACAATTGAGCTTTAAGTTAGATTGGTTTTTAAGTTATGGATTCTATCAACATTTACAAATGAACACGATATATATATATATATATATATATATATACAGAGAGAGGTGGCTTCTTGTGTTAACCTAATAATTTGTGTTAACCGTGTTAACCCATCGTTCACTAGTGAACACCATGCTTGTTCACTGGTGAACACCATTCATCAGTGAACGAGCATCTTGTTCGTCAACATACGAGCATCGTGATCACCAGTGAACGAACATCGTGTTCACCAGCGAACGATGGGTTAACACGGTTAACACAAATAATTGAGTTAACACTTGAAGGGCCCTCTCTCTCTCTATATATATATATATTTGAAGTTAATTGGTAGGATCAATTGATGCGAACATGAAATAAATGGCATATATATGTTTCATTCATTTAAATAAATACAACTTCTATCGACATGATAATGTCATCTAAATTTAGTCACGTAGCATCAGAAATAAATGTCAATATAGTAAAGAATTTTTTTAATGGTATCATAATATACCAAAATCACGTATATATATACACATACATATAAAGATTTTAGCAATATGTAACTGGTTTCATCTAGTTTTCCGCTAGGGTTCTTTATAACTTTCTTTTCAAAAAATGTGTAGAGATTCGACACCAATATACGAAAAAAACATAAAAACACTCTAACGAAACTCTTTGCATATTTTTAGTAGTATTTATCGTAATTCTTCTTTAATATTATGTATACTACCAAACCGCTAACTCGCTTAACTCGCCCAACCCGGCACAAACCACACGGGTTGGGTTGGGTTGAGATTTTCCAAACCGCCATAATTGTGATTTTCCAAAAATGTCAAAACCCGCCGAACTCAACCCGCCTACCCCCTAACCTCTGATACTAATTGATAATCTAATCTAGATCAAATAACGATGTAAATCATAACAAATCAACATGAATCAATATGAACAAATATCATATGTGTTGAAATATTCTCTCTATACGTATGTCTTTCTCTATACGATATGAATCTAAAAATGAAGATCTAACAATGAAGATCTATTTATACTTACACTATTACAACGTAGGTTAAGCTTAAAGTTTGACTTTGTTGACATTAGCTTTGACCACGATATCTTCAATATTGTAATCTTGGATACAACATATTTAGACCTAACAATCTCCCTCTTTGTATTCGAGATAACAATTCGGCAAATCAGCTCTAACAAACTCTTTCTTTGAGGACGATCGACCGTTGTCAACAGACAATATCTTCAGCTTTCAAACAATCTTTTGTTGTGTATTCAAGTAAACCACATTTGAAGACAAACTAACCCCTTTTAAAAAAAAATCAGAATCTCCAGATCAAAATCTTCAACTTAAATCAGTCTTTAGAATCTTTGAAATCTTCAGAAGATTTTTCATCAGTCAACAGAAATGCTTTAAGCAATTAGGCTTGGAGCTATGACACTAAGCACTTTACCTATATATAATGAGTGCATCAATCTTCAAACAACTTTAACTTGAATGTTTTACTCCTTTCCTCAGCATCACATCTAAAGTCTTTGAATATCTTTTCGCATGTGACTTCGTGTCCATCTTTGGACGAAGGTTACTATTCATTCACACAGTAACCTTTGATGTGTGAGGCTAATAATGCCTTTGATGTGTGAGGATGTTGATTGTTCATCGTGAGGTATTCAGATACAATCGAACGATTCCATCATTCAACTACTTCATTTTTCTGAGGAGTCTGTGCCACGGAGAAGGTATGGGTGATACCAACTGATTCTAAGTATCCACCCAACTTCTTGTTCTTGAATTCCATACCTTTATCCATTATGATGTTTTGAACAGTTTGTCGTAGGTTGACTTGTACACTTCTTGGATGTGTTATGATCAGGTCCGGGGTCTCATTCTTGGAGTGAAAGAATTCAACCCATGTGTACCTTGAGTAGTCGTCAACCATGACAACAACATATTTCTTGCATTGGTCCACACAAATCCATGTGGATCAGTTCCAGTTATCTCGATGTACTCGGGCAACCTTAGGCTTGTAAGGCACTCGCTTCATCTTCCTCATATCGCATGTCGCACCAAGGTGTTCCTTTTCAAACTTTAGGGCATGCATCTCTTTTAGTCCTCCAAGTAGTAGCTTATTAATGTTCTTGAAGTTTAGATGCAAGAGTCATTAATGCCGCATCCAATTCTGTTGCTTGATTACTTTGGACATAAAGCACACTGCCTTATCGCTTTTCAGATGTGATAGGTCTATGGTGTAGAGGTTGGTGCGTCTCGTTCTTGCTAGAAATTCCTTTCCATCTTCAGTTCGGATGTTGCACCGTCTAGCCTTGAAGTTCACCTCTAAGTTCTTATCACAAAATTGACCTATACTAAACAAGTTGTGTCCTAATCACTCAATATATGAAACCGTGGATCCCAGATTCAAATATATAATGTAAGAATAATGAAGAACACGATATAAATCAAGGGAAAACCTTATGCCATATATCTCACTTAATAATCATGGTTATAAAGCATTATCGAATGCAATACTACACTCACGACTATGTTTGGATATTCTCTCTCTCTCTCTCTCTCTCTCTCTCTCTCTTTCAAATGTAGCCATAATTCGTTATTTATATGCTAGGATGAAGAGTAATAAGGATATAAAGGAATAAGGCATCATACACTTGCCCTTAATATAATAAGATCCTTTCCTTTTACACAACAAAATCTATTCCTAACAATCTCCCCCTATGTGAAAGAAGCTCATCATCGAATATCAAACATCCTTTCAAAACGTCCCCAAGTTTCGCGATAAATCAGGCATTTGGCGATGATCTTTATTAACTGAATCGAATTTAGCTTGATTGACCCTTTTCTTTCAGAACTGATCTCAGCAGATAGGCTTAGACAAATGACCTTCAGAGTTCCATCGGAATAAGCAACAGTTTCATCGAAGCGTAAGAACCGTTTGGTACCGGTGTTGTTGATGTAGACAATTCCGTTAGCTGGTTTGGACAAGATAATATGAATTCTGAGCTTGTCCAATCAAAACAGTATCTTGGTTGGTGTTGGCAAGGAAGATCTTATTTTGTTTGCTTTCAAGTCTGCGTTGAATGTCATGAAGATAGCTATATCGGATTTCCTTTTGAACGAATCGGACAATAGCTCTTATACGTCTTTGCTCATCTCTTGATCGGCGTCTTTTGTCTCTCAACTCGATGTACATGTACTCCAGATCTTCAATCTCTAGGTTTTGGAAAGTCAGCTTCAGAGAACGTCTAATCATTTGTATCGTCTCGCAAGACTTTGAAAACTGGATACTTGACTTGACTAAGTTGGTCATAGTCAATATTCTTGATGATGAAAATTATGTGCTTTGTGTTCACTTCATGCCTTGGCCGTGCAACTCTTCAAAGCATGTAGACATACTTGATCGGCTCTCGAGTTGACATTTCAGTAACAGGATGAAGATGAGCCAAGTTTTCTGGAGTCGTACTTTCTATGAAGATCTTCTGCTCTGTTTCTTCAAGATAAGGAACTTTGATCTGCTCTCTTTCCCATCTTGGGTTGTGGTTCTCAATAATATTTTCCCATCTAATTTGATGAGGCAGTAGTTTGTTTGTAGACGATGATCCGGGTAGATTGGAGTTGTCCAAATGGGGGAGAGTTTGTTACTCATCTTCTCCTAGCATTGGTGTATATGGATCCGTAAACCAGCTTCTGACTTCATGTTGCATGTTCTGTACATTTACCTGAACACAACTCTCCCGATGCTTTCATAATCAAACTCTGGCATGTGTGGTTGCTCTCGAGACGGGACAGATGATGTACCAACATCTTGTTGTACTAGAGTACTCGTGGTAGTAGTGGTGGCAGCCATAGATGTCTTGTGAAGGCGTTGGCATTTCTCCCCCTCATGACGATTAAGATCGTCCTGATCATCATGATCCTTGCACGGGAGTTTAGAGGAGGAAGTTTGCGAACGACATCTTTGAAAAATTTCCGTACGAAGACTACTAATAGCATTCAAGATGGTCATGTTAGTGACCTATTTCTGAACATCGACTTTGAAGCCGTTTAACTCATGGCGCGTGACCGTAGGGATCTGGAGATGCTGAAGGAGGAGTCGTTTAACTCATCGCCAGTGAGTTTATCTTCAAGTTGACCGGTAGCATGGGCTTGTCCGAGTAACTGACCGTATAGCATTGATGTAAGCTCGTCTGTGTTGAGTGTTGGAGGTGCTGAAGGAGGAGTCGGAGGATATGGTTGACGTGTGCATGCAGATTCTTCCATGGCATCAGAAAGTGATTTCCCTTTGAATAGTCATCGGAGTTCATCTATGTGCTTGTCAAGAGATGATTACGCCCCGTGTAGAGCATTGTTGACGAATTCTTGGACTTCTGGGTAAAATGAATGTCGATGGAGTGGTGGTTGCCGGGATAAATCCCGGGTTACTTAGAGCACCAGGTGTCATCATAGTTAAATCAACTGTGAGGCCTATGTTCAGCTTTGTCATTGAGGTAGCGCTGGTAGGATTTCCTTATAATCCTTGTGAAGTGTCTATAAAATACACCATATGGAAATTCCGACCGTGCCACGAACGTAAGCGGTAGTAGTATCGACGTGTGTCCTAATTCGTGGGAGCTTTAGACTTAATGTGCTTGGAATTGAAGTAGAAGACTACAAGTAACGTCTTCTATGTTCAATACCAGCACCTCCCAATTGGATGGCTGATAGATAAGGAGCTAAGCTTGCCAACGTTTTTGAAATCGGCATCTGTTGAGAGATATTGGAGTGGATTGGGGCGCGCAATTACGCTGCTGGATCTACATCGTCTTGTTCAATACCGGCACCAAACGGATGAGTGTCGATAGTAGTTGTGGTTACCCGACTAGTAATGGCTTGGATATTCTCACTCTCATTTATATTTTACGACTTCCCTTCCCACACGCTCACATTCTCATTTTCTACTTGAACTCCTTCCTCTCTTCTTATCTCTCTGAAAATAGGTATAAAAGAGGGTTTGGTGTGAGCAATTGACTCGGTGTCAGAGCTATCGGAAGAGGTGTAGGTGGCGGAGTGTTGTCGGTCGATCCGGGCGAATACGGATTCTTTGTTTAGTTAGCAAGGTTGGCGCGACCCATCCGAAGTGTTGGCCATTTCAAGATCATCGGATCTTTTGGTTTCAGAATCAGAAGAGGATGTATCAACTTGGCGAGAAGTGTGGCCGCATACCAGAATCTTTATGCCTGGAATGCAAGCGGTAGAGGTTGATGGTCGAAAGGTAGTTTTGATTGGGGCTTCGAAGATAGTGGGAATGGGTGCGGTGGTTTGGGCAAGGGATGGAATCGGCTGATCTATTGCATCACCCACATCGATATTACCCCTTTCATCGTTTGCTCGCTACTCTCCCAGTTCAGGACCCCTAGGTGCATGAACCAGCTCGTCTATATTCCTAGGACCCCCACCAATCTCGGGATTTTCCTCATGGGGTGGCTCTTGGGGATGACCCTCCAGTGCTGGAGGGGCCATTAAGCTGTGCTCTGTGCTATACTCTATCACCCTCGGTGAATCTTGATCAGCGTATGCAAGGAGAGATTCCGGGATAGGCATTTGGACTGGAAATTGTCGGTGGGAATTTTTAGGACGGTTGAACAAAGTGATGGCCAACAGGTCTACCTTCACGTCGGGGAATGTCTCGTTGAATGTTCATCATGTTGTGGATGATAAGTTGCAAGAATCGTTGAAACAGGACGAATTTTCGACCTTTTCCGGTGGCTTTGTCTTGAACTATTTCTATCAGATTTGACTAGAATCAGGCAGAGGTTGACAAGGGAAAATAGAGTATACCATATGGGCGGAAGGTGCATTCTTTTGAACTGGCCGGTGTCGTTCAGTTCATCATTGTATCCGAGAGCCACAAAATCTTGGCATAGTTCCTCTTCAGTGGCAACGTCATCGTAATCCTGTCGATTGGGAAAGCTATATTTAGCAGGGAGGCGGAGAACACGTTGGAGACGGGATGGGTTAGTCGGGTTGTGAAGTCGTCTATTGGATCCGTAAAGTGAAAGTCACCATCAACCAGGTGGTATTCTTGAGTGTGCCAAAATTGTTGTTGGTTGAAGGCTGTCATATTGAAGGCGTATCGAAGAGGGTGGCCTTTGAGGATCTTCATGATGACAGGGTGTTGGAGCCGAGTCTGGAAATCAAGTTGGTGATTATTGGCGTCGAATCTAAGCATGTCTGCTTGAAGCATGAACTGATCATCTAGATTGCCGGTTGAGACGCTCGGAGCCGATGATCGTACGGATGGCATGGGTTCTCATCATCGGATACATTTGGGTCTATGATAGCCGCCATTTAATGCTGTAAAAAGTATGTTAAAAAATGTATGAGTGACTATAGGATGTGATAAGCACCAAAATTCCAAAAAATGCCTAAGGCATTAACTCGTATCACACTGTGGAAAGTGTGATGCGAGAACATTGAACACAAGGCTAGTCCAATAACATTGAAGTGATGAAGGTCAGAAGGCCCCGATAACTTTGAAGATGATGAACCCAGAGGTCGAAGTTCGAAATTGAAGTTTGTGCGATCGATGGTGTCTTTAATAGGCCTCGAAACTTACAATTTCTAATAAGAATGAACTCAGTGGTATAATCGGATAAACACAGATAAGAATAAAAAACTAAACCCTTTTGGGTTTAATGAAAACCGAACAATCATAAGAAAAATAAACTATTATGCAATGGCTAAATATTTAAATGAAAGAAGTAAAGATGATCAAGGAAAGAAAGCGAACCTGATGGTGGTGATCTCGTGAAGTGAATCGAATAAATTAGAAGTTATTGTGAACAATGGTGTGCTCGGGTGAAAGAGAGGGAAAAAGGTGTTGGAACCCAGTCCCAATTATCACTCAGACATTGTTGATTACAAATAGAAATGATAAACAGTAGCGGAAGTAGATTGATAATCAACACAATAAACTAGAAACGATCAATTGAATAAGATGGATGAATTCAGTTACTCAATTAACTTGTATTTCACTAAACAGGTATGCAATTACAGTACTGACCAATACAAGAATCCTCTCCAAATCAATCAACTCTTTATACAAGGGACACTCTATCTATTTATACTAAACTAGATATGAAAGTCAATGAGCTGTCTAATTACACAATGACACGTAGGTAGAAACTCTAACAAAGTTTGTGAGCGTTTGTTACACGGTTATGCCACGTCATATGTCACGTGTAAATACCTTGTATAAGATCCAGAGATGGCTCTATCTTCTGGATGATCTTAGCTAACTTCTGGAGCGGTCTTTTGGAGAGAACACTTTGTCTTCTGAAGTGTTCTGTTCATACTTATACATGAAAATATATTTTAACAATCTCCCCTTAAGTATGAAAACAGAACATTTACAAACATTCAAAGAAACACAAAAGTGAAAGTTCATTACATTACTTAAAAAAATTCATATTACAGAAAGTACAGGTAATGTTAGAACAACGCCTCAGGAAGACCTATGATGATTGTATAGAAGGTTCTGGTGAGTTCCCTTAGGTTAAAGATGCATTTGAGATGCAGATCTTTGGGTTTGGATCTTCAATCCTCTGTACAATATGCCCGTGAATCACCCTCAAAATCTCCGTCGCGTATTTGAATCCTTCTTGTATTCTTAAGAATCTTTTGTTGCAGGATCTTCTGAGTACAACTCCCACTTCTGGTTCAGTTATGATGGTGCCAACTTTCATGTTCACTACCCCTTCTAGATCTTCATTTGGAATAGTGACACTCAGACGTGTTTTGTGCAGTTCCATAGCAGTCTGAAAGTCTATATTTGCCCGATGTTCGACGAAGGCTTCCAACGTTCTCTTTAACCTATGATAGGTACAAAGTAATGCAACCCTTTTCCTTGATTTTTCTTTAAGGATTGTCCAAGGGGTATGTAAACAACACATCATTCTCTGAAAATGTACAGAACTTGCCATTTTCTCTACGTACAATATACTCCATGTAAGTAATGGCTTTGTTGGTATATGTTCTGATATTCATCTCGCATACCTTAGCAATGCTTGAAGTTGAGTAAACAAGTCTCCTTTCTTGTCTTACTCTTGCGAATCTGGCCTTAATTTGCGGCATTACCCATGATGAAAATCTGGTGTCTGCAGTATCACCTCTTCATCCTTTTCTGCGTACATGTGCTTGTATATTAATTCTTTGGCAGGGGGCGTCTGTTGTTTTTCCATTCTTACTTCCTCAATAATTTTGGCCCTATGTGCATTATTGGGTTTTTCTTTAATTGGAGTTCGCTCAGAGGTTGGCATAATGTTGGTAGAGATAGAGACTACTTTGGACATTTGAGTAGAAGGAGCTTTTGAAATTTGAGCATCTGGGGCAGTTGGTATTGCAGCTGGTGGAGATTTGGAAGTCTGAGCTGAAGAAGCCTTAAGCACTAGAGTAGATGGCTGAGTAGAAGAAGGCTTAGAAGGAGGCTTCTGAACACTAGTTGGTTTCTGTATTAGAGTGGGCTTTGGAGGGATCCCAGAGGTTGGCTTTGAGGAGACCATTTGATTTAATGGCATTGGTGTAATTGATGGTCTTCTTCGACTTTTCAAGTCCTTAATCACTTCTATGACTTTGGACACTTCTAGGATATCTTTGGATTTGACAGTTGAGATATCACCAGGAATAAAGTGGGTTCCTGCCTTGATCACAGCAGAAACAGGAGTCACAAACTTTGGAACATTGGGCGATGAGAGAGTTGAAGCGACGACCTTCTGTTGTTGAGGTGGTGGTTGTTGTTCTTGTTGTTCCTGGGGTTGTTGCTGGGGTTGAGATTGAGGGGGTTGAGAGGTTGCTTGAACAGCTGCAGAAGTGCCAGTTTTATGCTTCTTTAAATTCTCCCCCTTTTGAGAATTAGGAGACCCTGGATCCTTATTATCAGACCTCTTTCTTTTCAGTTCCTCTTGCTTGAAAGCCTCCTTCTTTGCTTTAAATTCTCCCCCTTTTGAGAATTAGGAGACCCTGGATCCTTATTATCAGACCTCTTTCTTTTCAGTTCCTCTTGCTTGAAATCCTCTTTCTTTGCATTATTAGTTTTCTTCTAACTACTTCTGATTGAATGCACTAACTCATTTGTGTCTTTCATAGTAGTTTTGATCGCAGACAGCTTCTAAGAGAAGGGTGCTTCATAGTAGTTTCGATCGCAGACAGCTTCTGAGAGAAGGGTGCTTCATTGATGGAAAGCTGAATGGGTATGGTTTTTCACAGATGAGAACTAACATCTTTCATAGCACCATTGTATTTGGACATGAACTTGGCATTGATTTATGTGAATTTTTCAATGATGGCAGATTGAAATCCAACAAGATATGCCTTTGCGATTGGTGTAGAGGGATTAGACCCAGTTGGGGGCATGAAAGAAGCAACCATCTTCTTAATATCTTCTACAAAGATCTTGAATTCTTCTACGAAGATTGTGGCTAAGGATGCAGAAGTTGATGCAAAAGGAATGTTCGCTATAGCTTTTGAACTGGCTTTGAAGGCAGATTCGATCTTCTGAAGGTGATCATTAGTCAAGTATCAGCTTTTGCATTTATGGAGTTCTTGATCTTTGTACGCTTATTGGAGATGGTGGTTTGTGTGATTGTGAGACCTTTCAGAGCAAATTTCACATTCCAGCTTGCAATAGAGATATGTTTCTAGTGTGTTTCAATGGTGTTTTTTTAATCATCCAAGGATCTTTTTGTTTGTTCTGCAAAAGCTTGGAATGCAGGCAGAGAGACAAACTCAGGAGTGGTAACCGCTGTACCTCCAACACATGGAGTCGCTTGACCCTCGCGTCTAGAGGGGCCTGCTTTTATCACCTGTTTCTATGTTGAGTGGATCTTCGTCGCCTGAGGACGAAGACTCAAAGTATGTGTGTTTACCCTCATGTAATGCAAGTACAGATTGTTTGTGCATGAACGAACGCCTTAACCCCTCTGACGGGATTTCATAGGCAAATTGGGCAGAAGTAGCCATGGACGTGGCTACTTCATTCCAATCAACGTCGTGGGCATCAGATGCCTCCACGGAGTGTTGGGGAAGTGGCGAGTTCTGAGGAGATGGAACTCTTATATCTGAGTCTTCTTCCTGTTGAAAGGAAGAAGATGATGAAGTGGTTTCCTCTGATGTGCTAGATCCAGAAGAATGAAGAGGCGCTTCTGGATTGGCTTGGTTAGGTTCAGGGATCGTACTGAACTTACATCATTCTTCAATTGGTCCTAGTGCTTAATCACCAGTCCTAGGTTGCTCCGGGTGGACTCTGTTGGATTCTCTCTTGTGTTTCTCTTAGGACATCTTCTATACTCACCCTTTTATTGCGCTTGGGATGGGCAGAAGCACTCTGGGTATCGCTCAATTCATTGTTTTCAGACTCAGTCTCACTCGAACCCTCACTTCCTATTTTGGACACTAAGAACTCTAGGTAGCTGGTCTCTATGCTAAGACCAGCGTAGAGTTTCTATAGAGTTGAAGGATAATAGAAGTGCTAGGAATAGAAGAGAGCATGTACCTGGAGAGTGGGCGTTCGTTCAGGTAGCTATCTTTGTGAATTGTTGGGCAATGGGTTTTCATGGTGTTGAAGGGACAAAATAGAGCCTCACATAAGATGTTGTATTTGGTGATTGCAACTCTGAGAAGAAGAGAGATGAATCTGGGGTACATCAAGCACGTAAGCTTCTTTCCTTTGGCTTGGGAGTGCACTTTGGTCACGACAGAGGCTTTGGTTCTCTATACAGCAATTCAGCATAGTCAAGGTGGAGGTTGAAGAACATACCATACATAATGGTAAGAATGTTGGTATTTGCCTGATCCATAGATCTTGTCTTGCATGTTATCCCCTTGTTAAGAATTGAGACCAAGACGTTCCAGATTGGGGGGAAGAAATTGGCCTTTGAACTTAGAAACCTTAGAGGTTTTTTGTAGTCGACGAAATTCAAGAACTTCACGAGAACATCGGTTGTGGGATTTGGCACATAGTCAGGTATATGAAGTTCTTGTGTTGTGGAGATGAAGAAAACGGTTGAAATTATACAGGGACTTTGGTGTCTACGAGTTTTAGGGCTGGTTGTAGGGCATGGTTTTTCAGAAATTCATTCATAGTTCCAAATTCGGCTCCGTAGTTGCAGGTATTAAAGGTTACACGGAAGTGGTTTGGTTTGATTGGTAGGTGAAGAATGGGTTTATTTTCAGCTTAATGTAGGTGAGAATCAACATTGACATTGCCAGCATTTGCGAGTTAAGCATCCATGGTTTTTAGTTAAGGTTTTAAGCTTTCAGTTAAATGGGAGAAATTTAAGCACAGGTAAGTTCGCGAGCATGAATGGTGAAAAAGTAAATAAGTTGGGTGAAATCAATTTAAATAATGGGACGTGGAAGGGTAATCAAGTGTGTGGGGTGTTGATCATAACTCCTCTCAGTGATTTGAATATGATTCCTTTACTATACTTAGTGAAATTCCTTAGATAAGCTTCTGTTCAAATTCAGCGATAGCATACGCTGATTGCTATCAGCGATCGCTGAAGATCAAGGATCAACAAGCTTGTCTCTGAAGATCTGAAGATCAGCTATCACACCAGAAGACCATTCAGCAACAGTCAAAGACCAAAGCTGAAGAAAGAGATAATCAGCTAAGTGACCTGAAGCGGTTCAGCGATAGCAGCGATTATCTACTCAAAGTGTGAAATCTTGTGAAGCCTCAGCAACACTGAAGTTCATCCTTGAACATTCAGTGTCAGCAATCAAATGAAGCTTTCTCTGCAAGATTAAAGTTTGATCTTATCCTCGATGCAGAAAAGTCAAACCTAAAACCATGTCAGAAAAGGACGTACGACTTGTCTCTTATGTCCCCATCATATCTGATACGGTACTGTTCATGTTCGGCCAAAAGCATGGTTGTCTTATTAACAAGGACAAGCTTCCTATCCAAGCTTGACACGTGGCATGTACCTTTTGTCTTGCATTAAATGTAAGCGGGTATAAATAGATGGAGATATCTTTTTCATCTTCATGCATGCTTCCTTCTAGCCTATACCTTCTGCATTTCTTTCTTTCATCTTCTTGTGCATCAAACTGTGTGTTTCTTTAGTTACAATAGAATAGGTTTTTAACTTGTTCTAATTCCGCTTGTAACTGTAAATTTGTTTATTTTCAATAAACTTATTTAAAAACTAAAATCTGTCAGTTTGTATTCAACCCCCCCCCCCCCTTCTACAAACTGTTTACTTAATATTTAACTCTTGTAGATCCTTATTGGGACCAACAAGTGGTATCAGAGCAGTGTTGTTATCTTTCTCTTTAAAATATCTTTAGATCATTTTTTAAAATGACAAACCCTAATACAAACTACAACGATAACGGATCTTTAGCTAAACCTCCAAGGTTCAGCCATGATAATTTCCCTTTATGGAAAGAAAGAATGTCACTTTCTCTAGAGGGATCTGATCCTAAGATCCCATACTATGTAGAAAATGGACCTTTCGTTCCTACAGCCATAGTAGCAACTGTACCTGCCATTGCTACTACCTTAGCCGTCGCTGAAAGGAGTATTGTAAAAACTCTAGATCGATGGACTGAGGAAGACAAGAAAGAAGTTGCTATTGATGCGAAAGCACGATCTATAATAGCAATGTCTTTGCCTGATGAAGTATATCATTCTGTAATGGAAATGAGAACTTCAAAAGCCATGTGGGATACTCTATGTATCCAATATGAAGGAACTTCTGAGGTTAAACTAACTAGATGCATAAACCTTGTAAGAAAATACGAGAGTTTTATGTATCAAAAGGGTGAATCTCTTTCTCAAATTCACCAGCGATTTAACTGTCTGCTGATTGATCTCAAATCAGTCGATAGGGTATATTCAAACGCTGAAATTCTGACAAAATTCATGGAGGCATTGCCCGATCAATGGGCAGTGTACACTACATGTATAAAACTGTCAAAGAATCTTGAAACCTTGTCCTTAAGTGCATTGTATGGCATGCTCTTAAATGAGGAACAATCCTAGCTTTTAAGGAAAAATCTTCTTAACGAACTCAAAGGTGCTAAAAGTACTTCTTTAGCACTTGTGACTTCTGAAGGAACTTCTTCTAAAAATGTTTCTTCTTCTACCATCACCTCTATAACTGAATTAGGTCAAACTGATTCAGAAGATCAACTCACTGATGCTGACATCTCTAAGTTTGATAACTCTCTAGCCCTTTTAACCAACAATTTTAAAATATTTGCTAGAAAGAGCAATTTTCGAAAATCTTCTAACCTCTCTGACTCTGAAAAACAGAAAACTTTGCCCACTGAAAAGGCCTCAGCTATCTGTTTTAATTGTCAGAGAAAGGGCCACTTTGCAAGTGAATGCAGGTCGAAGAAAGTTGCTGCTCCCACTACCTCCCATACCTCTGATAAACAGGAAAAGTATTTGAAAATAAAAAATAAATACAGAGATATGAAGAAACACCAGCAAAAAGGCAAAGGCCTCGTCGCTGAAGAAGCTGACTAGGATGCTGAAGATGACTGGGCCAAGACCTCTGAAGAGTCTGGTTCAGATGAAGAAGATCTTGCCTTTCTATGTCTAATGGCAAGAATAGTGGATGCTGAAGAAGTCTCTAAAACTTCTTCCTCTAAGTCTCCGTCTACTCAGGTAAACATTCCCTCTGACTCTTTACTCTCTGAAAAGGATAACCTGTCGCCTCTTGATGCAATGACAGTTGATTTTTACAACGCCTTGAATGGAAAGATTAAAGCTGAAAAAATTAACACTGACTTATCTGAACAATTAAAAAATTGCCACATAAGAATCAAAGAACTTTCCAAACTTGAGGACTCTCTCAAAGACCAAGTTTTTGTAAATCAAACAATAAGCATTGAGAAACAACAAGCTATCGCTGATAGGAAAAAGGCTATTGCTGATCTCAAGTCTGAAAAAGCAACCATCGAAGGATGGTGTAAGGCTTCTGATAAAGTCAATGAGATAATCAATGCCTAAATACCTATGAAAGTAAGAAGTGGGTTAGGCTATAACCCTGAAAAAGAAAAATCAGAGGATGATCATTCCATGCTCAAGTTTGGAATGTTTGTCTCTTCTATCCCTGATCCTTCTTCTTCAACTTCTTCTTCCTCTTTCTCTAAAGAGAAGCTTCCTGTGGATTATTCTAAGAAGGTGATCAAAAACAAGTTTCTTGACCATGTTCCTAAGAATAAGAAAACTCTAGATAAGAACAAGAAGTCCTCTGAGAAGATTTCTAAATCTGGGAAGAAGGTCCCTGATTATTCTCAGAGACCAACTCCCAAGATTAAAATCGATCTCACTCCTACCCCTGAAAAGGTTGTAATACCTCCAAGGACCATGGATAAAGGAATTCTTGGATCTATCCCTGAGAAACTTCTGCTCCCTCTCTTATCTCCAAACCTCTTAAGTATAGGAAATGTTTTCATTGTGGTGAAACAACCCACATTGCAAGCAAGTGTCCTAATGCTACTAGAGCTGATAAACTAGCTCATGGAAAGAAAGTAGCTCAAGCTGATAAATCAGCGAGAGTGAAATCCACCAAAGTTGCTAAACCAACTAAGGTTAAGATATCCACTGAAGAGAGCTCTTCAGCTAGTAGTACATCCGCCAATCCTATATCTAACCAAGCAGGACCCATAGTAATATGGGTACCTTTAAACAATTAATCTTTTGTTGTATCTGGTATTTTGATAGCGGATGCTCGAGGTATATGACTGGCAGAAAATCTCTGCTCTCTGACTAAAGGTGGTCCATCAGTGACCTTTGGTGGAAATAGCAAAGGATACACTAAAGGTTATGGAATTTTGTCCAACAGAGCCACATTGAGGGACTAAAGCACAATCTCTTGAGCGTTAGTCAGTTGTGTGACAAAGACTTCAAAGTTCTATTCCTAAAGAATAGATGTGCTGTCACTGACGGAAATGATAAGCTTGCCCTCTCTGGCAATAGAGTTGAAAACGTATATGTCATAAACATGAATAGTTCTCACTCTGAGAACGTGTGCTTCATCTCTAAAGCATCCACAAACATAAACTGGTTATGGCATAAAAGACTCTCTCATCTCAACTTTAAGACGATAAATGAATTGTCTCAAAAAGACTTAGTCAGAGATCTCCCAAATCACACCTTTACAAAGGAATCTCTTTGTTCAGCGTGTGAGAAGGGAAAGCTGACAAAAGCCTCCTTCAGGTCAAAGAAAGTTTCTTCAGTGACCACTCCTCTTCAGCTACTCCACATGGATCTCTTTGGACCTGTCAATGTCCAATCAATCTCTGGAAAGAAATACACTTTAGTGATTGTTGATGAATACTCCAGATACACATGGGTGTTCTTCCTTCGATCTAAAAGTGATAACCCTTTAATGATAATCTCTTTTATCAAAAGAATGGAAGTGCTGAACAACTTACTTGTTCGCTCCATAAGAAGCGATCATGGTACTGAATTCAAAAATAGTACTCTGGTTAGTTTCTTTGAAGAAAAAGGCATCTCTCACAACTTCTCATCAGTGAGAACTCCTCAGCAAAATGGTGTTGCTGAAAGAAGAAATCAAACTATAATAGAAGCAGCTCGCTCTATGCTCAGCGAATCGCGTCTTCCAACTCAATTCTGGGCTGAAGCTGTCAATACAACGTGCTTTACTCAGAATCGATCCCTGATTGTTAAGCGTTCAAGAAGACTTCCTATGAATTATTTCATGGGAGAAGACCCACTCTGAATTATCTTCACATTTTTGGATGTACGTGTTACATTCTGAATGACAGAGATCATTTGGGTAAATTTGATCCCAAAGCTGATGATGGTATATTTCTTGGATACTCCTCTGTGTCTAAGTCTTTCAGAGTCTTCAACAAAAGAAGACAACACGTTGAAGAATCTATGCATGTCAACTTTGATGAATCTCGTCCCATTCATCCTTCTCATAATCTTGATGATGATGAAGAATTGAATGCTTGGATGGAATCTCATTATGGGGAACCTGAAACATACTTCAGCAATCAAACTCCAGCTGATGTATGTGATGATGAGATCCCTGTAAACTCAACAAGTAACAATAATCCATCTTCAGGGATAAATGTTACTCCTTTAAATCAGATTCCTGTTACTGATTCATCTCTTGGAAATTCCTATGTGAATAACCAAACCTCTTCTGAAAATCAATCCCCTGAATTGATTCTAAATGAAGTACCTGTTGCTGAAACAAGTCCTATTCCAGAATCTGAAGAACAGGTCGCTGAATCTGCTGTTGATCTCTCTTCTCAACCACGAGCTCAACGATGGACTGCAAATCATCCAATAAATTAGATTATTGGCGATCCCACTACAGGAATCAAAACACGTAGAGGTACAGGTAATATCTGTCTATATGTAAACTTCATTTCCCTCTCTGAACCTAAGAAGATAGATCAAGCTATCTCTTACCCTAGCTGGGTTTCAGCTATGCAAGAAGAACTGACTGAATTTCGTAGAAATAAAGTTTGGAATCTTGTTCCTAGACCCTCTGATAAAACCGCCATAGGAACCAAATGGGTTTTCAGAAATAAGCTAGATGAAAACGAGACTATAATTCGCAATAAGGCTAGACTTGTTGCTCAAGGTTATAGACAGGAAGAAGGAATTGATTATGATGAAACCTTTGCCCCTGTAGCTCGTTTAGAAGCCATAAGACTCTTTTTAGCTTATGCTGCCCATAAAGACTTCAAAGTTTTTCAAATGGATGTTAAAAGTTCTTTTCTAAATGGAAAACTCAGCGAGGAAGTTTATGTTGAACAACCCCCTGGTTTCTCAGACCCTAACCACCCTGGTTATGTTTTTAAACTTGAAAAAGCTCTTTACGGGTTAAAACAAGCTCCTAGAGCTTGGTATGATACTCTCTCTAAATTTCTTCTTAAAGAAAAATCTGTTCGTAGAAAAATTGACCAAACTCTGTTTTTAAGAAAGTATAAAAGTCATACAATTCTCGCTCAGATATATGTTGATGACATTATTTTTGGTTCCACAAGACCCAAACTATGCACTCGTTTCGCTGCAAGAATGCAAAAACAATATAAAATGAGTATGATGGGTGAACTAACATATTTTCTAGGTTTGCAGATTAAGCAATCTGACAAAGGAATTTTTATTTGTCAAAGAAATTATGTTAAAGACATGCTGAATAAATTTGACATGAATCAATGCTCAGCGATGAAGACTCCTATGGCGCCTCCTCTGACATTAAACAAGGATCCCAATGGGAAACCAGTAAATGTCACTGCCTATAGAGGAATGATTGGGTCTCTGCTGTATCTTACAGCGAGTAGACCAGACATCATGTACGCCACCTGTCTCTGTGCTCGGTATCAAGCTGAACCGAAGGGATCCCATCTAATCGCTGTAAAGCGAATCTTCAGATACCTGAAAGGAACTCCAAATCTTGGTCTCTGGTATCCCAAAGGCTCAGGATTTGATCTTATTGGTTACTCTGACAGTGACTTTGCAGGTTGTAAGATTGATAGGAAAAGCACCACTGGTGGATGTCAGCTGCTAGGTGGAAAGTTAATAAGTTGGACAAGTAAAAAGCAAAACTCAGTGTCCACTTCCACCGCTGAAGTTGAATATGTAGCAGCTGGTAGTTGTTGTGCTCAAATCCTTTGGATGAGAAATCAACTCAGAGACTACGATCTAAAGCTCTCTAAAATTCCTATTTACTGTGATAGCACAAGTGCTATAGCAATTGCTAACAACCCTGTACTTCACTCCAAAACCAAGCACATTGAGATCCGATATCACTTTATCAGAGATCATGTGATGAATGGTGAAGTTGAGCTCAATTTTGTTCCTACTGAATATCAGCTCACTGATCTTTTCACCAGGCCTCTGGATGAAACTAGATTCAATCTACTCATCAGCGAACTTGGTATGTTGAACGCTGAATAATTTATTAATCAGTGATCGACAAAGGATTACAAATAAAGCCTTTAGACTTTCCATTCTCTGAACTCTGATTCAGCGATATCTAGGTCATCTCCTCAGGTATTATCTTCTAATCTCTTAACGCTCTTTGATATCCTTTCTCATCAAAGAATGTCTCTCTTATTTAAAACTCCTCACTGACAATCCTTTATTATTAGTGATGGAGATTTTTCTAAAGTTATTAATGATAAACTTTCCTTATGGATAATTATCATTATAATCTTTTAAAAAATAAAGAAAAGGACACGTCAGACTTTTTTTCTGACACACGACGGACCGCGACGTTTCCATTCCAACTCCTTTCTTGGAACGTGCGCCAGGTGATCATTTCTTTTTCAAAAAGCTAAAACCGTCGTTTAGCTATCCTTTCTTTCTCTCTCCTCTTGCTATTTAAGCATTCCTTTTGTCTCACTTTATTCCTTCCGCTTTCATAACTTCTCTAAAGGCAAAAGAATCCTTCGAATCTTCAAGCTTTCTCCAAGAACACCAAGAACACGCACTTGTGCGTTTTTCTTCTTCACACGTTTAAGGTTTGATCGAAACCTTATATCAAGAACTGGAAACAACTCGTTTCAACTTTCTATTCTATTTTCTTTCTTAAAATCAATAAAATTTTTTAAAAAGTGAACAGCTTTTTCACTTTCAAAAACCTGTTCTTAGAACAAAAGTTTTTTTTACGTTTTATCATTTTTTTATTTACCATTAATTTTTTTTTTGCCAACAAGCATTTTGATATTGTTTATCAAAATACTTGTTTCTTTGCTCTTAAATTTGGTACTTTTTATACCAAACCTCTGGTTTATACATTAATGTATTAAAACCATGATTTATCTCTTCGGTGTTGCCATTTTTCTTACAGAAATGGCCTCTGCTTCCAACGTCGCTGAAACTGCTGCTGCTAACCAGTTGGTCGCCGCACCAACCTGTCACTTTGAGCTGGACAAGTCAACTTTCAAGCCATGCAATTACATTGCATTGGTGGACATTCCCTCTGAACGCCTTCAGTTCAAGGACGCTGCAACCTTCCTAAAGGCGTGCCCGCTGATTTATGCCTTCGTCCACAACCCAGTGGGCATTGCTTCTCACCTTCAGGCTCTCTGGTACACGGCGCAATGTACCACGCTGAAAACAGACAAGGGCACTGTCCTTCCTGCTATCTCCTTCACAATCCCTGACCTTGGTTTCTTCGCGTTCTCAGCGGGGTTTGTACGCAAGGCGCTAAGACTCCCTCAGCGCAAGAAAAATGAGCAATGGGGTGCTGAACCAACAAAGCAGCAGATTGATGCTTTCTTGGATTCCATTGGCTACAAATGGGAGAACCCCTTAGTGAAGACGATGGGTTCGAAGCCGGAAAACAAGCGACTCCCTGCTCGCTGGCAGTATGTTTTCACCCAGGTCATTCAGTGCCTAGGGTCAAAAGTTGGCTCCCACGATCAGGCGAGCAAACATTTTCAAGACCTTGACTTTCTCTCTGCACGGGTCATCCTCTGAACTACGCTGATTACATCTTCAGCGATATGTGCAGCCGCCTCAACGCCTCCACCAGACATCACGTTATCCCTTACCCACGTTTCTTCTCCACCATCCTTGAAGAAGCTTTCGGGGGGAGCTACCCGAAAGTTGGTGACTTCGCCTTCTCTATGGTAGGGAAGAAGTCCCTGGACCTGGAAGAACGTCCAGGTGATGCTCCTCTCACTCCCTACATGCTCCAAATTATAGGAGCACCTCTTTTAGTGACCTCCTCGCTGCCCATCCCCTCAGTGAGTACCCAAGGCACTACTTTTGCAAAGAGGAAAACCCCCACTGATGGTCATAAGAAGACCATCGCATCAAAGAAACCTAAGAAGGTGGTCTCTCAACAGACCATCCTCTCTGATTTTGGTGTGCTTCAATCACCACCCTCATCCACAGCCACTCCAACGGTTTCTGCTACCGTTGAAGCTTCATCAGCACTACCACCACCATCCGTGACTAAGGTCTCTGAAGGTGTTATAGCCAGCTCTGCTGAAGCTAGATCAGGTATTACTTTCATTGCCCTCTCTACCTCTTCCATCTCTACTTCTTTGGTCCTCACATCAGCAAGTGACTCAGTGATAGTTGTCCTTATCTCTGATAATGCTGAAATGCACGCAATCCAAACCTCAAAATTGTTTAGGCAATCTGAGTTTTGGAAAGCCAATTTAAAAGGACCTCAGAGTATCTCTTTCAGATACTCTAAGATACTGCCTCTGCAAAAGTAGTCCCTGAAAGTAATCCTCACGATACTCTCAAGGAAAATAATGCTATTTTACATCGATCATCTGATCCGGATTCTTTTCTCGCCTCTTTGTCAATGTCATCAGTTGCTGCCACGGCTCATGTCTACTCAGCGACAGCGACCACAACCACCACCACCACTACGAAGCCAATGATGAAGTCTCCTGAACGCCCTCCCAATGCCAAAAATATCAGGGATGTAAAAATGGAGAACCTGGCCCCCAAGCTTCCTCCCAGGGTCACTGACTTGCCACCTGTGTCTCTGCCTGCTCCTACTTTCCCTGCCATTGATCATCTGGTCAATGAGTGTGCTCTAACCAGAGCCAGGCTGGACACTATGCAAACTTCAGCAGAGTTGATTTTCAGGCAGGTCGCAGGCACTCCAAGAATGAAGAACAACGTCAGCAACTTGGTATCTGACGTTCAGTTTCTGAAGAACGAGCACAAGGACCTTCGCCAATCTCTCACCAACATTGAGCACAAGGTTGATGCTCAGGCCGCTGTCCTCGAGTCTATTCTAAAGACTCAATCCGAAATGATGCAGGCTCACTCAAAACTCAATGAGACTGGTCCCTCATTTGCTTCTGCTGATCGGACCATGCTGGAGGACGTGCACACGAATGTGCGCACTCTGATGATCCATGTTCTTCCCCCTGATAACATTGAGGGGGAGAAGGTGGCCAAAGAGTTCGCTAACGAACTTATCGGCGAGCATAATCGTCGGTTTTCAGATGAAAGGATCTCTCCCTACATCCAACGACCAGAACCTTCCTCCACTGCAAGAGTTGATGATGATGATGAGGAAGAAGATGATGAAGAAGAAGAACGCATCCCTCACTATGAGGTTGATGATGATGATGATGATGATGATGATGATGAGGACTTGGGTTTTGCATTGGAGCATTTCACATTATCCAGACCAAGCACCTCTCAGCTAGAGCCCTTGGGGGACGAAGCTGGACCCTCAGCCAGAGTGGTCGATCTTGAGGCCACCATCCCCATATCAGAGGGGGAGACCGCTGATAAGGTATCACTTCAGCTTATCCCTTATATTACTCCTCTCTCTGAATCTCCCATACACTCCTCTTCACCCACTAAAATTCCCTCTGACAATACTATTTCCTCCTCTCCTTCCCTCAGTGATCCCCGTCCCCCAAAGGACTCATCCACAAGGAAGGAACCTTCTCCCAAAGAGCAGTTTATGTACATAGAGGAAACTGACTCTGAGGAAAAAGAAGGCCTCATCCCTCGGCGTCGCGTTCAGAAGCAGATCATAAGCGAGCATGAAGAGGAAGAAAGGTGAATAAAATTCCTAAGGGAATTCGAAGCCAAGAGAATAAGGGTGCCCCAAGAAGACCCAATAAACGTTGTACCAATCAGGACAGTAGATGAATTCTATTTTTTATCCAAAGAAGAGAGAGAACAAGCTCTGATAGCTCAGAGGATCAGAGATGAAGAAATAAAGCAAACTGAGAATGATCTAGCTTTAGCAAGGAAGATTCTCAGGGAAGACTCAGCAAGAGACTAAGCAGCCAAAGATCAATTAGAAAAGAGTGAACGGCTCGCTGCAGCTCTGGCTCAGAAAGAACTTGTACAGGAAAACCTGAACGTAGATCCCATTCTCGCTCAACAGAAGATTATCACTGCACTAGCCACTGAAGCCACAACTCAGAAAAATAAAGAACTGGCTTGGTGCACAGAGATGCTGAACTTTCAAAGATCTGATGACAAAATCATTCACGCAACTATCCAAGGGCGACACTCCAACAGAGGTGGTCCAAAGGTATATGTAAGAATGACAAGGCCATCCAGAACAGAGAGAGAAGAAGCAAAATTCTTAAGGTTATATGGATACATTGAATGGCTCGAAATCACAGATGCCATTCAGGGTTCCAAATCCAAGTTCAAGAATGTGGTAGAAGATGAATTGAATCAGTTGCTGCAGAGAATGTCACAACATGTGCAAGTTCCCCCTCTCCCTGAACCATCAAAGAAGAAAAGATCAGTTGCTGAAGGTGGCTCAAGTTCGAAGAATGAGCATGAAACTAAGTTTGATTATCAAAGCATTCTTGGTCATCTTGAGCTCCCTGATATATCAATGCTTCGTACCTCTCTTCCTCAAGACCGAAGATATCAAGAAGACGAAATCATCTCACTGCCTGAACCTGGTATGGTATTCTTGGATAATGAAGGGTTCTTAGGACTCTTCAGAAACCAAGAAATTCACAGGGCCCCTTCCTCTCTCATAAAGATCATGCTTTGGTGCTGCTGGTCAGATACTCCTCTGATGAACAGACAAAAGACTCTTTATGAGAATGAGCTACAAAGAAGAAACAAGAATATCTCTGACTAGTCATAGTTTTCTATTTCCTTTGTAAAATTTCTTCAGTGTACAAGTACTTTACCTTTATCATTGTAATTTCATTTCGCTGTAATTCTTCATATTATAATTAATGAAAATCAAAGTACTTTACTCCATCCTAGTACTGAAAAGATCCCTGAAAATAGTAAAAGGGACAATGAACATAAGAGCTCTATTTTCGTTACACTATCTTTTACTCACTGATCTTTCACTCTGAAAGTTCAATCAGTGAATGTACTTTAAGCTCTTCTACTTGTAAAAATTGTGATTTCATATCCTTATAAATGAAACTCAATTCAGATAATAGTTTAGCTGAAAAAGATTTTACAGATTAGTACTTAGAAAATTTATTTTAAATTTTATAAGTCCCTGCTAATCTTTTAAAAAGCAATTTTCCTATGTTGCTTAATCATAATCAAATAGGGGGAGATTGTTGATCATAACTCCTCTCAGTGATTTGAATATGATTCCTTTACTATACTTAGTGAAATTCCTTAGATAAGCTTCTGTTCAAATTCAGCGATAGCATACGCTGATTGCTATCAGCGATCGCTGAAGATCAAGGATCAACAAGCTTGTCTCTGAAGATCTGAAGATCAGCTATCACACCAGAAGACCATTCAGCAACAGTCAAAGACCAAAGCTGAAGAAAGAGATAATCAGCTAAGTGACCTGAAGCGGTTCAGCGATATCAGCGATTATCTACTCAAAGTGTGAAATCTTGTGAAGCCTCAGCAACACTGAAGTTCATCCTTGAACATTCAGTGTCAGCGATCAAATGAAGCTTTCTCTGCAAGATTAAAGTTTGATCTTATCCTCGATGCACAAAAGTCAAAACTAGAACCATGTCAGAAAAGGACGTACGACTTATCTCTTATGTATAGGGATCAAGGTCATCAAATCCAAGACCAGCCTTATCCATTTGTATATTTATATTTTCATGCACATCTTCAGCATCTTGATATTTTTTAATCAAGAGCTCCTTCTTTTGAAGGCTGATATGCATAAACTCTCTTTCCTTTAGAAAATACTTTTTAAGAGTTGTAGAATTTAATCTGTCACTCTCCTTTTCTTCAATCTCTTTATCTTTGTGATAACTGTCAAATTTGAGCTTCCAGGTTAGTTTTTATTAAGTTTATTAGTGATTATTAGAGTTAAGTTATAAGAATAAGGGTTAGTTAGATTAGATTGACCGAAAAAGTTCTAGAGATTGCGGTAGTTGCTTAGAAAGCCCGGTTCCGACCTGTAACTATCTGAAACGTCCTATATAGTGCCAAATGCTCTAATTTATACCCAATTTATATAAAATATATAGTTTTAATGTTTCAAATATAAAATTTTTATTTTTATAGAATTTAATCACTATTGACTTACATTTTGAGGAAAAAAAGGCCAAAAATTGAGAAAAATGACATTTTATTCTTAATTGGGCTTGGGTTTGTTTTTTTTTTATAAAAAAATATATTTTTTGAGAGGTATGGGTCCCCATGGCCGGCCTCCCCTCTCTCCCTACATATATAAACTTCTTTTTTTTTCCAAAATCCTCATTTTCAATATTAAAATTCAAACACTCCTCTCTCTCTCTAAAAGTGAAGGGACACTTTCATTTTTTCCCTCTCTTCCTCTCTAAAACAAAAACTCCAGCCATTTCTCATTTCAAATCATCATCATGATCAAGTTCATACAAGGATTTAGAAGCTCTAATCATCATCCAAACAAGGTAACAACTTTACCCTCATTTTCTTACCATTTTTGAGTGAAAAACTAACTTTTCTTGCATTTTAAGCATTCTTCTTCTAAATCTCTAAATTTTCTGAGTTTATGGAAAGATTATACACCAAAAACATATAAAAATGCTTACATAATGGTGGTAATCGATGACCCAAACAATAAAACTCAAGAAAATGGGTAAAAATCATGATTTTATGTGTTTTTGAACAACAATGGTGATTTTTGGTGCTGACAGATTTATTGCATGTGCAAAAATCGTCCATTTCTTGCAACTAATATGTTCAAAAATCATTAATCTTCTTTCTACAAGTTTATTTAGTGAGTTGGGTTCTAATCCAACTGGTCTCACTCAAAAACATTGAGTTTTGACCCCCCAAATGCTCATATCAAGATGCATGTGCATCTGGAAGTTCAATAGTAGGCAAACACTGCTTTGAACTCATCCAATGCACTTGATTTTTCTTCTGGAAGTTAATTTAATGATTTACCTTTCAAATGCCACTTATTTCATTAAAAAATATGGTGATTTGAGGTTCCAACTAATTGAAACAAAATGAGTGTGCAAACTGTCAACCAATGACAGATTTGTGCATGCATGTTCAAATGGCTATATCTCTTTCAAAACTCAATGAAAAATGATGATTTTTCTTTTGAGAGTTAGTTTTATGAGTTATATTCAGTTTGCAAGTGGAATCACTTATAAATATGGAGTTTTGACCCTCCAAACACCTAAAATGCTTTAGGTGTGCAATCTGTGAAACCACTAGCAGCTAAACTCTACTTTGTTTGTTAGTATCTCCTTTGTTATTTGTCTTTAATGCATGATTCTTCTTCTAAAACTTTCTTTTATGAGTTAGGATTCATATGAATCCAGTTTCATTAAAAAATATGAAGTTTTGCGGCATTAACCAATTTATTAAAGTTAAGTGTGCAATCTGTCAGCTTATGACACAATTGTGCATGCAACTTTGTAGTGCCATATCTCCTTCATAACTTCTTCAAAATCAGTGATTCTTATCTCAAAAGTTTCCTTTTTAAGTTATGATTTCAATCCAACTGGAAATTCTGGAAAACACTTAGTAGAACTCCTCAAATGAGTGTTCTACTAACATGGTGTAATCTGCCATACCGGTTGTGACACATTGTATTGCATAAATTATTTGACCTCTTTTTACAACTCCTTAAAGTTGATATTTGGTGACAATGACCTTAACTCAGTAAGGTACCATATATAAAAACAATAGGGATTTTGTCATTCTATAAAGTAGTTTATTTTGATCCTCTTTATACCCTAAAGTTTCTGCCAGAATATGAAATTCTGGAAAGTTTGGGTTCTTAAATTTAAATCATTTAAAGACCATTATTGGCACAAATATATGTATAGATGGTAAAAATCAAGGGTTTGAACTAATAAAAAGGGCATAATTGCATTATATATATGACGGAGAAAATGGTTAACCGAGTTGGACAACTATGGACATCTATAGACATAAGACGTATTCACCCCCATAAGTAACTTTTTAGACACATAAGTGACCGGTTTGGGTATTTCTCTTTGATAGGGAAACGTTAGGCCGACGAGTAGGTGCGGATCGTGTTTTGTCAATTGGAGCTTTTGCTATAAGGTGAGTACTCACAACCCCATTTTTAAAGTATTTTATACGTTTTGGGGTGAAAAGCATGATTAAATGAAATATTTGAGCTATTTGCATTATCAAATGTGAAATATTATGAAAATTGTTGTTTTTGGGCATTAAGGCACGTACACTAATAGATTGTATTGAGTAAAATGTTCCATAAAAGTTAGTACACTACTATTAACTCAAGTGAGGAGCCGAGGGTATAGGTGGATAGCGCTATTTGGACGGACAATCCCACCTAAAAACCGACAAGTAGGGGTGTGGATAGCAATCCCACCTGTAAACTACAAATAGGGGTGCACTATACTTAAAACGAAGATTCTACACATGTGGACTTTAGGTCCACCGCTGAGGCAGAAAGGTTCTACACATGTGGACTTTAGGTCCACCGCTGAGGTAGAACTAAAAAGAAGGTTCTACACATGTGGACTTTAGGTCCACCGCTGAGGTAGAACTAAAAATATTTTTGTGGTCGAAGGTTTAGTGGTGGCTCATTACTTACTTTTAACTAGGGTACAAAAATGCCTTGAATGTTCTAATATGAAAAGTTATCAAGTGCCATAAAAGTTATTTTGCTCAATATTCATTTACGCAAAAGATGTTTATAATATTGAAAACCTGTGAACTCACCAACTCTTTGTAGTTGACCTTGTTTTATTCATGCTTTTCAGGGGTAAGAAAGGGTAAGTGAAAATGCTTGTGTTTGGGGCGCATCAACATCAACCACGTTTAAATTTGAAATCATTTTGTAGAACATCTTATTTCTTTTATTTTGTTAAAACTTGAACTTGTATGATGTAATGTTCAGTTTTATTTTGTTATGTATTTTATTGGACAATTGGTGTTGTTATCGCTCTATCGCTATGAAATCATGAACTATCACTCCCTGTGTTTCCGCTTTAGCGGGGTGTGACAATCTTTTTGTTTCAAAACTTGTTTAAGTTCATCTATCTCCTTTTTATAGATACTTTCTGTAGAATCTTTGTGTTTTAACAGCTTTTCATTTTCTAAAGAGAGTTCTGTTTTGTCTTCAGTCAAAAGCTCATTTCTCTTTTGAAAATATTTCTTTCTTTTTCCATTAGTTCAAAAGATTTTTCAAGAGTTTTTCTCTTTTTTTTCAGAACCAGCTTCTGTCTGAGAGTTTCAAATTCTTGAGTAAGATTAAAAATTGTGTTTTCAAGTTCAAATTGTTCAGAAGTAGAACAAACCTGACTGTCAAAGGTTGGATCCTCTATATCATTCTCCATGGCCATGCCACAAAACATGGCTTCTTCATCGCTTGATTAATTAGAAACCAGTTTTCTATGCCGGCAACCTTTTCTCTCTCATCTCTGTTGTACTTATTCTTGTAGTATTTGTCATCCTTGACCAGATGGCCTTCTTCTTCTTCTTCCTCTATGTTCATTACCAGAGGTGCCTCTTGTCTTGGCACAAAGACTTGTTTATTTGTTCGTTCACCTTTGTTGTCAGGCATGCCTCTGTTTTGAAAAGATCTATTTCCAAACTTTCTGGTGAATTGTTTGGTGATCAGGGTCAGAGATTCAGCGAAGGCACTGATTTCATCATCTTCTGAACCTGAAAGTCCAGCTTCTATATCAGTTTTTAAGAATAGAGCCTTGCTTTTTCCTTTCTTGTCTACTTCTCTAGTCCTTCTGCTTGACCCTTTAGATTCACCTTCTTCTTTTGTACTTCCTTCTCATGAGCTTGAAGAGTCCCAAACACATCATGTAGCAACCACTGCTCCAGATCCTGGTTCGCTTGAAGAGATATTGATAGGTTTGACCATTATTCATTCAGACGCTTAATAAATAAGACATTGTTGTCTTCTTGCGATCTGATGATATCTCATCCTTTACAAAGCTTAATCAGATTGTTAAATCTGTGATAAGTTTGTTCAAGTGTCTCTACTAGCAGAGCAGTAAAATTGTTATACTCATTCAGAGCTTGTGCTCTTCTGTTCTTCTTCATTTTAGCTCCACCTTCTAGTTGGTTTGCCAGTTGATCCCATAGTTCTTTTTGCAGTTGCACATGAGTCCAATGACTGAAAATATCATTTGGAATTGCCATGATTAGGAGCCTCTTAGCCGTGAGATCAATCTCAACCTTCTTTTAGTCTTCATCATCCTAGTCCTTCCTCTCTTTAGGAATTCATTGAGCAGGAATTTCAGCAGTTGTAGCAGTAGCAAGAATTCTCAGAATGACCAGAGTTGGAACATACGACCCATTCAGCACTGAGGAGTATAGATCTAGATTAAGACCCTCATAGAAATTGATCATTCGAATTTTCCATTGAGGATACTCTTCCCTAATGAGAGTTGGAGGTTTAGTCAAGGAACCTGAGCTATACATGGCATTCCAATTTGCGTTTGCCATTCTTTGCAGAAAACATGGGTTTGAGATTTTTAAAGAAGAATTTGGAGAAATTAACAATTAGAATTGAAATTGAACAATTGAAACTTGAAACAATCGAGAGAATATTATAATTTTCAAATCTAATTGAAAAGTACCATTGATTTGCAAGAGATTCGTAAAACAGGGTATGAATTGGGAACAACAATTAAAACTGAGAAAATCTAGTTTAGTAGGGATTTCTCAATACTTGATTAGATCGACTAATCAATAGTTTTGTTGATCATAACTCCTCTCAGTGATTTGAATATGATTCCTTTATTATACTTAGTGAAATTCCATAGTTAAGCTTTTGTTCAAGTTCAGCGATAGCACACGCTGATTGCTATCAGCGATAGCTGAAGGTCAAGGAACTACGAGCTTATCTCTGAAGACCTGAAGATCAGTTATCACACCAGAAGACCATTCAGCGACAGTCAAAGACTCTAGCTGAAGAAAGAGATAATCAGCTAAGTGAACTGAAGCGGTTCAGCGATAGCAGCGATTATCTACTCAAAGTGTGAAGTCTTGTGAAGCCTTAGCGACACTGAAGATTCATCCTTGAAGATTCAGTATCAGCGATCAAATGAAGCTTCCTTTGCAAGATTAAAGATTGATCTTATCCTCGATGCACAAAAGCCAAACCTAGAACTATGTCAGAAAAGGACGTACGACTTGTCTCTTATGTCCCCATCATATCTGATATGGTACTGTTCATATTCAGCCAAAAGCATGGTTGTCGTATTAACAAGGACAAGCTTCCTATCCAAGCTTGACACATGGCACATACCTTTTGTCTTGTTTCAAAGACAAACGGGTATAAATAAGATGAAGACATCTTCTTCATCTTAATGCATGCTTCTATCTGACTTATACCCTCTTTATTCTTTCTTTCATCTTCTTGTGCATCATACTTCGTGTTTCTTAGTTACAATAGAATAGGTTATAAACTTGTTCTAATTCCGCTTGTAACTGTAAATTTGTTTACTCTAATAAACTCATTTAAAAACCAAAAATCTCTTGATTGAACTCTTGTAGTCCCTTATTGGGACCAACAAGTGGTATCAGAGCAGTGTTTGCTTCTTAACTCTTTAAAATATTTTCTCTTAAAACTATTTTAAAATGTCAAATCCTAATACAAACTATAACGATAATGGATCTTTAGCTAAACCACCTAGATTTAGCCATGATAACTTTCCATTATGGAAGGAAAGAATGTCTCTATTTCTAGAGGGATCTGACCCCAAGATTCCCTACTATCTGGAAAATGGACCATTCGTTCCCACAAATATAGTAGCTAGTGTTCCTGCCACCACTACTACTCCAGCCATTCCTGAGAGGAGCATTGTTAAAACTCCTAACAGATGGACTGAAGAAGACAAGAAAGAAATTGCTATTGACTCTAAAGCTAGATCAATAATAGCAATGGCTTTACCTGATGAGGTCTATCATTCTGTCATGAAAATGAGGACTTCAAAAGCCATGTGGGATACCTTATGTATCCAATATGAAGGAACTTCTGAAGTTAAAGTAACTAGATGCATAAACCTCGTAAGAAAATATGAGAGTTTTATGTATCAAAAGGGTGAATCTCTTTCTCAAATTCACCAGCGATTTAACTGTCTGCTGATTGATCTTAAATCAGTCGATAGAATTTATTCAAACGCTGAAATTCTGACAAAGTTCATGGAGGCATTGCCCGATCAATGGGCAGTATACACCACATGTATAAAACTGTCAAAGAATCTTGAAACCTTGTCCTTAAGTGCATTATCTGGTATGCTCTTAAATGAGGAACAATCCCAGCTTCTAAGGAAGAACCTAATTAATGAACTCAGAGGTGCTAAAAGTACTTCTTTAGCACTTGTGACTTCTGAGGGAACTTCTTCCAAAAATGCTCCTTCTTCTACTATCACCTCCATTACTGAATTAGGTCAAACTGATTCAGAAGATCAACTTACTGATGCAGACATCTCTGAGTTTGATAACTCTCTAGTCCTTTTAACTAATAACTTTAAAAGATTTGCTAGAAAGAGCAATTTTCAAAAACCTTCCAACCTCTCTGACTCTGAAAAGCAGAAAACGTTGCCTGCTGAGAAAGCCTCAGCGATTTGCTTCAACTGTCAGCGAAAGGGTCATTTCGCAAGTGAATGCAGGTCGAAGAAAGTTGCTGCTCCCACTACCTCCCATACCTCTGATAAAAAGGAGAAGTATTTGAAACTGAAAAACAAATACAAAGATATGAAGAAAAACCAGCAAAAAGGCAAAGGCCTTGTAGCTGAAGAAGTTGACTAGGATGCTGAAGATGACTGGGCCAAGACCTCTGAAGAGTCAGGTTCAGATGAAGAAGATCTTTCCTTCCTCTGTCTGATGGCAAGAATTGAAGACGCTGAAGAAGTCACTGAGACTTCTTCCTCTGAGTCTCCTTTTACTCTAGTAACTATTCCCTCTGTCTCTTTACCTTCTGAAAGTGATAACTTGTCAGCTCTCGATGCAATGACAGTTGATTCCTATGATGCTTTAAATGGAAAAATTAAGGCCGAGAGAATTAACACTGACTTATCTGAACAATTAAAAAATTGCCATATAAGAATCAAAGAACTTTCTAAAATTGAGGAATCTCTCAAAGACCAAGTCTTTGCAAATCAAACTATAAGCATCGAGAAACAACAAGCTATCGCTGATAGGGAAAAGGCTATCGCTGATCTCAAGTCGGAAAAGGCAACCATCGAAGGATGGTGTAAGGCTTTTGATAAAGTCAATGAGATCATCAATGCTCAAATACCTATGAAAGTAAGAACTGGGTTAGACTATAACCCTGAAAAGGAAGAATCAGAGAATGATCGTTCCATGCTAAAATTCGGAATGTTTGTCTCTTCTTCAACCTCTTCTTCCTCATCTTCAAAAGAGAAGCTTTCTATTCTTAATTCTAGGAAAGTGATCAAGAACGAGTTTCTTAATCAAGTTCCTAAGAATAAGAAAACTCAAGATAGGAACAAGAAATCCTCAGAGAAAGTTTCTAAAACTGGGAAAAAGGTCCCTAACTTTAGTCAGAGACCAACCCCCAGAATTAAAATCGATCTCACTCCCACTCCTGAAAAGGTTGTTATACCTCCAAGGACCATGGATAAAGGAATTCTCGGACCTATCCCTCAGAAATTTTCTGCTCCCTCTCTGATTTCCAAACCCTTTAAATATAGGAAATGCTATCACTGTGGTGAAACTACCCACATTGCAAGCAAATGTCCTAATGATACTAGAGCTGATAAACTAGCTCATGGAAAGAAAGTAGCTCAAGCTGATAAATCAGCGAGAGTGAAGTCCACCAAGGTTGCAAAACCATCAAAGGTGAAGATATCCAGTGAAGAGAGTTCTTCAGCTAGTAGCTCCTTCGCCAATCCTCTATCTAACCAAGCAGGACCCATAGTAGTATGGGTACCTTTTAAAAATTAATCTTTTATTGTATGCAGAGTGCCAAAGGTATCTGG
This sequence comes from Silybum marianum, assembly GCA_036898165.1. Lineage (NCBI taxonomy): Eukaryota > Viridiplantae > Streptophyta > Magnoliopsida > Asterales > Asteraceae > Silybum > Silybum marianum. The sequence goes on along the minus strand of CM072530.1, from coordinate 35,892,501 downwards.
TATCTAGATAGCGGATGCTCAAGGCACATGACAGGCAGAAAATCTCTGCTCTCTGATTACAAAGAAGAAGCTGGTCCATCAGTGACCTTTGGTGGAAATGGCAAAGGATACACTAAAGGTTATGGAATTCTGTCCAACGGAGCCACATCATTTTCTCATGTTGCTTATGTTGAGGGACTAAAGCATAATCTCTTAAGTGTCAGTCAGTTATGTGATAAAGACTTCAAAGTTCTATTCTTAAAAAATAGATGTGCTGTCACTGACGGAAATGATAAGCTTGCCCTTACAGGCAAAAGAGTGGAAACTGTATATGTCATAAATATGAATATTTCTCACTCTGAGAACATGTGCTTTATCTCTAGAGCATCCACTGACATAAACTGGTTATGGCACAAAAGACTATCTCATCTTAACTTTAAGACAATAAATGAATTGTCTCAAAAAGATTTAGTCATAGACCTCCCAAATCATACATTTACAAAGGAATCTCTTTGTTCAGCGTGTGAGAAGGGAAAGCTGACAAAAGCCTCCTTCAGGTCAAAGCAAATTTCTTCAGTGACCACTCCTCTTCAGCTACTTCACATGGATCTATTCGGACCTATCAATGTCCAATCGATCTCTGGAAAGAAATAAACTTTAGTGATTGTTGATGAATACTCCAGATACACATGGGTGTTCTTCCTTCGATCCAAAAGTGATACCCCTGAAATGATAATCTCTTTCATCAAAAAGATGGAAGTTTTGAAGAATCTAATTGTTCGTTCCATAAGAAGTGATCATGGCACTGAATTCAAAAACAGTACTTTGGATAATTTCTTTGAAGAAAGAGGCATCTCTCACAACTTTTCCTCAGTAAGAACTCCTCAGCAAAATGGTGTTGCTGAAAGAAGAAATCGTACTATCATTGAAGCGGCTCGCTCAATGCTCAGTGAATCGCATCTTCCAACTCAGTTCTGGGCTGAAGCAGTTAATACAACATGCTTCACTCAAAATTGATCCCTGATAGTTAAACGATTTAAGAAGACCTCCTATGAATTATTTCATGGGAGAAGACCTACTCTGAAATATTTCCACATTTTTGGATGTAGATCTTACATTCTGAATGACAGAGATCATTTAGGTAAATTTGATCCAAAAGTTGACGATGGTATATTTCTTGGATACTCGTCTGTATCTAAATTCCTCAGAGTCTTCAACAAAAGAAGACAACATGTTGAAGAATCCATGCACGTTAACTTTGATGAATCTCGTCCCATTCATACTTCACACTCTCATGATGATGATGATGAAGAACTGAATGCCTGGATGAGATCTCATTATGGGGAACCTAAAACATACTTCAGCAATCAGACTCCAGCTGAAGCAAGTGATGATGAAATCCCTATAAACCCAACAAGTAATAATCATCCATCTTCAGGGATGAATGTTACTCCTCTAAATCGATTCACATTCGATTCCTCTCTTGGAAATTCCTCTGTGAACAACCAAACCACTTCTGAAAATCAATCCCCTGAATTGATTCTAAATGAAGTACCTGTTGCTGAAACAAATCCTATTCCAGAATCTGAAGAACAGGTCGCTGAATCTATTGTTGATCTCTCTCCTCAATCACCAGCTCAGCGATGGACTGCAAATCATCCAATAAATCAGATTATTAGTGATCCCACTGTAGGTATCAAAACACGTAGAGGTACAGGTAATATCTGTCTTTATGTTAACTTCATCTCTCTCTCTGAACCTAAGAAGATAGATCAAGCTATCTCTGATCCTAGCTGGGTATCAGCTATGCAAGAAGAACTAACTGAATTTCGTAGAAATAAAGTTTGGAATCTTGTTCCTACACCCTCTAGTAAAACTGTCATATGAACCAAATGGGTTTTCAGAAATAAGCTAGATGAAAACGGGACTATAATTCGCAATAAGGCTAGACTTGTTGCTCAAGGTTATAGACAGGAAGAAGGGATTGAGTATGATGAAACCTTTGAACCTGTTGCTCGTTTAGAAGCCATAAGACTCTTTTTAGCTTATGCTGCCATAAACACTTCAAAGTTTTTCAAATGGATGTTAAAAGTGCTTTTCTAAATGGAAAACTCAGTGAGGAAGTTTATGTTGAACAACCCCCTGGTTTCTCAGACCCTAACCATCCTGGTTATGTTTTTGAACTTGAAAAAGCTCTTTACGGGTTAAAACAAGCTCCTAGAGCTTGGTATGATACCTTTTCTAAATTCCTTCTTAAAGAAAAATTTGTTCATGGAAAAATTTGTTCGTGGAAAAATTGACCAAACTCTGTTTTTAAGAAAATACAAAGGTCATACTATTCTCGCTCAGATATATGTTGATGAAATTATCTTTGGTTCCACAAGACCCAGACTTTGCACTCGTTTCGCTGCAAGAATGCAAAAACAATATAAAATGAGTATGATGGGTGAACTAACATATTTTCTACGCTTGCAGATTAAGCAATCTGACAAAGGAATTTTTATTTGTCAAAGCAAATATGTTAAAGACATGCTGAATAAATTTGACATGAATCAATGCTCAGCGATGAAGACTCCTATGGCGCCTCCTCTGACATTAAACAAGGATCCCAATGAGAAACCAGTAAATGTCACTGCCTATCAAGGAATGATTGGGTCTCTGCTATACCTTACAGCGAGTAGACCAGACATCATGTACTCTACCTGTCTCTGTGCTCGGTATCAAGCTGAACCGAAGGAATCCCATCTAATCGCTGTAAAGCGAATCTTCAGATACCTGAAAGGAACTCCAAATCTTGGTGTCTGATATTCCAAAGGCTCAGGATTTGATCTTATTGGTTACTCTGACAGTGACTTTGCAGGTTGTAAGATAGACAGAAAAAGCACCACTGGTGGGTGTCACCTGCTAGGTGGAAAGTTAATAAGTTGGACAATATACCTTACAGCGAGTAGATCAGACATCATGTACGCTACCTGTCTCTGTGCTCGGTATCAAGCTGAACCGAAGGAATCCCATCTAATCGCTGTAAAGCGAATCTTCAGATACCTGAAAGGAACTCCAAATCTTGGTGTCTGATATCCCAAAGGCTCAGGATTTGATCTTATTGGTTACTCTGACAGTGACTTTGCAGGTTGTAAGATAGACAGAAAAAGCACCACTGGTGGGTGTCACCTGCTAGGTGGAAAGTTAATAAGTTGGACAAGTAAAAAGCAAAACTCAATGTCCACTTCCACCGCTGAAGCTGAGTATGTAGCCGCTGGTAGCTGTTGTGCTCAAATCCTTTGGATGAGAAATCAACTAAGAGACTACAATCTCAAGCTCTCGAAGATTCCTATCTATTGTGATAGCACAAGTGCTGTTGCAATTGTCAACAACCCTGTACTTCACTCCAAAACCAAGCACATTGAGATTCGATATCACTTTATCAGAGATCATGTGATGAATGGTGAAGTTGAGCTCCATTTTGTTCCTACTGAATATCAGCTCGCTGATCTTTTCACCAAGCCTTTTGATGAAACTAGATTCAATCTACTCATCAGCGAACTTGGTATGTTGAACGCTGAATAATCTATTAATCAGCGACCAACAAAGAATTACAAATAAAGCCTTCAAACTTTCCATTCTCTGAACTTTGATTCAGCGATATCTAGGCCATCTCCTCAGGTATTATCTTCTAATTTTTAACATTCTTTGATATCTTTTCTCATCAAAGAATGTCTCTCTTAAAATTAAAACTCATCACTAAAAATCCTTTATTATTAGTGATGAAGATTTATAATCTTTTAAAAATAAAGAAAAGGACACGTCAGACCTTTTTCTGACACACGACGGACCGCGACGTTTCCATTCCAACTCCTTTCTTGGAACGTGCGCCAGGTCATCATTTCTTTTTCAAAAAACTAAAACCGTCGTTTAGCACTCCTTTCTTTTTCTCTCCTCTTGCTATTTAAGCATTCTTTTTGCCTTACTTTGCTCCTTCCGCTTACTATCCTCAAGGCAAAAAGAAATTCTTCGAATCTTCAAGGTTTTCTCAAGAACACCAAGAACACGCTTGTGTGTGTTTTTCTCCTAAGAAATCAACTAAGGTTTGATCTAAACCTTGTATTATGACTGGAAACATCTTGTTTCACCTTTCCTCTCCTTAACACTCTAAAAATAAAAATAAAGATAATCTGGATCAAAAATTAAAAAGTTTTTTCCTCTATAAAAACCCTGTTCTAAGTTCTTTCCTTAGAACATAAGATTTTTCTTAAAAACTTTAATCCATATACCTTAGCGTTTTATTATTGTTTATAACAAACATTTTGATATTGTTCATCAAAATATTTGTTCTCTTTGATCTTACATTTGGTATTCTTTATACCAAACTCTGGTTTACACATTTATGTATAAAACCATGATTTACCTCTTTGGTGTTCCTATCTTTCCCACAGCAATGGCATCTGCAAGTAAAACTGCTACAACCTCCTCTGCTGCTGAAGACACGACTCTGGTCGCTGCACCAACATGTCACTTCCCTCTGGAAAGAGCAGTCTTCAAGTCCTGTAACTACATCGCCTTGGTAGAAATCCCTGCAGACCGCCCCCAATTCACTGAAGGAGCTGCTTTCATCAAGGCATGCCCTCTGATGCATGCGTTTGTTCACAACCCGGTCGGCATCTCTTCCCATCTTCAAGCCTTGTGGTACACGGCTCAGTGTACCATACTGACAACTGACAAAGGAACCCAACTCCCTGCTATTGAGTTCAAAATTCCAGAACTAGGGTCCTTCTCCTTCACCGCTGGATTTCTCAGGAAGGCTCTGCGTCTCCCTGTACGCCCTAAGAACCAACAATGGGGCGCTGAACCTACCAAAATGCAAATTGATGCATTTGTGGACTCCATTGGATACTCTTGGTAAAATCCCTCGCTGAAGACGGTCGGATCCAAGTTAGAGAAGAAAAGGCTCCCTGCTCGCTGGCAGTATATCTTCACTCAGGTGACCCAGTGCCTGGGGTCGAAGATTGGCTCTCATGATCAGGCAAGCAAGCACTTTCAAGACCTTACTTATTCTCTCTGCACCGGCCACAACCTGAACTACGCGGATTACATCTTCAGCGACATGGTCAGTCGCATCAATGCCGCCACCAGACACCCCGTCATCCCCTACCCTCGCTTCTTCACAACCATTATAGAAGTTGCCTTCGGAGAAGAATACCCGAAGGTCGGCGATCACTCCTTCTCATTCGTAGGGAAGAAGTCCCTGGACATTGAGGAACCTCCAGGTGATGCTCCTTTCACACCTTATATGCTACAGTTGATTGGCGCACCTCTTCCAGTGTTTACCTCGCTGTCAAACCCAACAGCGAGCAACCCAGACAATGCTGGTGTTAAGAGGAAACAACCAACTGATGGTCATAAAAAGACTATCGCAACCAAACCAAAGAAGCCAAAGAAGTTGGTCTCTCAAAAGACCACCCTCTCTGATTTCGGTGTTCTACCAACACCAATTGCAGCCACAACCACTTCAACTGTCTTTACATCCGTTGTTGCTTCTTCAGCTCTACCTACATCAACAACGACTCTGGTCACTGAAGGTGTCTTAGCCAGCTCTACTGAAGCTGGATCAGGTACTACTTCCACAGCCTTCTCTTCTACTTCTATCTCCTCTTCTTTGGTCCTCACCTCAGCAAGTGACTCAGCGATATTTATCCCTATCTCTGATAATGCTGAAATGCACGCAGTCCAAACCTCATTACTGTTTAAGCAATCTGAGTTTTGGAAGGCCAAATTTAAAGGACCTCAAAGTATCTCTCTCAGATACTCTAAGACACTGATCAGTGATCCTCTAGACACTACCTTTGCAAAAGTAGTCCCTAAGAGTAATCCTCTAGATACTCTCAGGGAGTCAAATAAATTTTTTCATCCTTCTTCTAATCCGGATATGTTTTTGGCATCTTTATCTATGTCATCATCAGGTGTCGCTTCTATTCCTTCCTCAGCGACGACAACCACCACCACCAGCGCTCCTCCCATCAGCAAGGAGAAGGGAAAATCTCCTCAGGGTCATCCTTCTGCTGCAAAGCTCAGGAAGATTAAGCAAGAGATGGCTGCTCCCAAGCTTCCTATAGTCGTCGACCTGCCTCCCATTGTCCTTCCCAACCCCACATTCCCTGCAATTGACTATATGGTCAAAGAATGTGCTCTCACAAGGGCTAGGGTGGACAATCTTCTGACATCTGCGGAGCTAATCTTCAGACGGATCATTGGTACCCCAACGATCAAGACGAATGTCAACAACCTGATCTCTGACGATTTCAGCCTTAAGGAAGATAACAGGGCCTTCCATCAGACCCTGAAAAGCTTGGAGAAGAAGGTCAATGCTCAAGCAACCGTCCTCGAGTCTATTCAAAAGACTCAGTCCGACATGATGCAGATGCTTACAAAGCTCTCTGAGGCAAGTTCCTCTTCTTTCAACGCTGCTGATCAGACCATGCTTCAAGGTGCTGACGAGAAGCTGAAGGACGTTCAGACCAACGTTCGCACTCTGATGGTGCATTGTCTACCTCATGATAACATTGAGGGGGAGAGATGTGCCAAAGAGTTCGCTGATGAGCTAATCTCCGAGCATAACATAAGGTTCCCTGAAGAGAGAATCTCTCCGTACATTCAGCGGCCTGAAGGAGAAGCTGCTGATGAAGAAGATGAAGAAGATGAAGAAGAAGAAGATGAGGATGAAGAAGATGATGAAGAACCTATCCCTCACTATGGGGGGATGGATGATGATGAATTTGATGACGACATTGGTAGTGCATTAGAGCACTTCAAACTGTCAAGACCTGGTGTCGCTCATCAAGAGCCCTTGGGGGACGGACCGCAACCTTCTCAGGAACAATCCGGTCCCTCAGGCAAAGGAAAGGAAGTGGTAGATCTGGATGCCACTATCCCTATATCTGAGGGGGAGACCACAATTGAGTGATCCCCGTCCCCCAAAAGACTCAACTTCAAGGAGGGAACCTTCTTCTGAAGAGCAGTTTATGTACATAATTGAAACTGACTCTGAAGAAGAAGAAGGCCTCATTCCCAGGCGTCGCGTTCAAAAGCCGATTATAAGCGAGCCTGAAGAAGAAGAAAGGAGAATAAAATTTCTTAGGGAATTCGAAGCAAGAAGAATAAGGGTGCCTGAAGCTGAACCCACTGAAGTCGTACCAATAAGGATGGTGGATGAATTCTATTTCTTGTCCAGAGAGAGAGAGAACAAGCATTGGAAGCACAAAGAATCAGGGATGAGGAAATAAAGCAAACTGAGAATGATCTTGCTTTAGCAAGAAAATTGCTCAGAGAAGACTCTGCGAGAGATAAGGCGACTCAAGAACAATTGAAAAAGAGTGAAAGGGTCGCTGAAGCTCTCGTTCAAAAAGAACTTGCACAAGAGCACATAAATGTAGATCCAATTCTCGCTCAACAGAAGATCCTAAGTGCACTGACCTCTGAAGCCACTCAGCAGAAAGACAAAGAGCTTGATTGGTGCACTGACAGACTGAAATTTCGAAGATCTGAATCCAAAATCATTCATGCAACTATCCAAGGGCGACACTCCAACAGAGGTGGTCCAAAGGTATATGTAAGAATGACAAGGACGAACAGGACAGAGAGAGAAGAAGCCAAATTCTTAGGAATTTATGGATACACTAAATGGCTAGAAATCAGAGACGCCACTCAGGGTTCTAAATCCAAATTCAAGGACGTGGTGGGCAGTGTGCTGAATCAGTTGCTGCAAATAATGTCACAACATGTGCAAGTTCCCCCTCTCCCTGAATCTTCCAAAAAGAAAAGATCAAACGCTGAAGGAAGTTCAAGTGCCAAAAATGAGCCTCATAAAGATTATGCTTTGGCGCTGCTGGTCAGATACTCCTCTGATGAATCGACAGAAGACGCTTTATGAGAATGAGCTACAAAGAAGAAATGAGAATATCTCTGACTAGTCATAGTTTTCTACTTCCTTTGTAATATTTCTTCAGTGTACAAGTACTTTACCTTTATAATTGTAATTTCATTTCGCTGTAATTCTTCAGATTATAATTAATGAAATTCAAAATACTTTACTCCATCCTAGTACTGAAAAGATCCCTGAAAACAGTAAAAGGGACAATGAACATAAGAGTTCTACTTTCGTTACACTATCTCTCATTCACTGATCTTTCACTCTGAAAATTCAATCAGTGAATGTACTTTAAGCTTATTTACTTGTAAAAATTGTGCTTTCATATCCTTATAAATGAAACTCAATTCAGATAGTAGACTAGCTGAAAAAGACTTTACAGATTAGTACTTAGAAAAATTTTCTTTAAATATTTCCTAAGTCCCTTACTAGTCTCTTAAAGCAATTTTCCTATGTTGCTTAATCATAATCAAATAGGGGGTGATTGTTGATTAACTCCTCTCAGTGATTTGAATATGATTCCTTTATTATACTTAGTGAAATTCCATAGTTAAGCTTTTGTTCAAGTTTAGCGATAGCACACGCTGATTGCTATCAGCGATTGCTGAAGGTCAAGGAACTACGAGCTTATCTCTGAAGACTTGAAGATCAGTTATCACACCAGAAGTCCATTCAGCGACAGTCAAAGACTCTAGTTGAAGAAAAAGATAATCAGCTAAGTGAACTCAAGCGGTTCAGCGATAGCATTGATTATCTACTCAAAGTGTGAAGTCTTGTGAAGCCTCAGCGAGACTAAAGATTCATCCTTGAAGATTCAGTATCAGCGATCAAATGAAGCTTTATTTGCAAGATTAAAGATTGATCTTATCCTCGATGCACAAAAGTCAAACCTAGAACCATGTCAGAAAAGGACGTACGACATGGTTAAGATCAAAAGCTTCCTTTGCAAGATTAAAGATTGATCTTATCCTCGATGCACAAAAGTCAAACCTAGAACCATGTCAGAAAAGGACGTACGACTTGTCTCTTATGTCCCCATAATATCTGATATGGTACTGTTCATATTCGGCCAAAAGCATGGTTGTCTTATTAACAAGGACAAGCTTCCTATCCAAGCTTGACACGTGGCACATACCTTTTGTCTTGTTTCAAAGACAAACGGGTATAAATAAGATGAAGACATCTTCTTCATCTTAATGCATGCTTCTATCTGACTTATACCCTCTTTATTCTTTCTTTCATCTTCTTGTGCATCATACTTCGTGTTTCTTAGTTACAATAGAATAGGTTATAAACTTGTTCTAATTCCGCTTGTAACTGTAAATTTGTTTATTCTAATAAACTCATTTAAAAACCAAAAATCGGTGTGTTTGTATTCAACCCCCCCCCCTTCTACAAACTGTTCTCTCTTGATTGAACTCTTGTAGACCCTTATTGGGACCAACAAGTTTGATTAGAAGGCTCTGATACCAATTGTTGGAACCCAGATCCCAATTATCATGCAGACAATGTTGATTACAAACAGCAATGATAAAAAGTAGCGGAAGCAGATTGATAATCAGCATAGTAAATTAGGAACGATCAGTTGAATAGGATGGATGAATTCAGTTACTCAATAAACTTTTATTTTTCACTCAATTGATATGCAATTACAGTACTGATCAATACAAGAATTCTCTCCAAATCATTCAACTCTTAATACAAGGGATACTCTATCTATTTATCCTAAACTAGATATGAAAGTCAATGAGCTGTCTACACTACACTATGACACATAGATAGAAACCCTAACAAAGTTTGTTAGAGTTTGTTATACGGTTATTCCACGTCATATATCATGTGTAAATATCTTGTATAAGATCCAAAGATGGCTCTGCCTTCTAGAGGATCTTAGCTACCTTCTAGAGTGTTCTTCAAAAGAGAACACTTTGTCTTCTGAAGTGTTTGTTCATACTTTTACATGAAAATATATTCTAACAAAAGGAATCAAGAAGTGAATAGTGGTGAGTTTAATCCTGGTTTAAATACCCTAAACTGATGATGCCACGTGTCACACTCCTATTGGTCAACGGAAAGTTGACCAAAAGTCAGCTTCTCGAGACAAGCGGTTGAGCAGGATGCTTGGGTCTTCACGATTTGAGCAAATTACTATGCTCGGATAGTTCAATGCGATAACCCATATTCTCGGGTGTGTGTGATGCGAGAAACCATTTTCTCAAGTCTAAGTGATTTGAGAAAAGAAATTTTCGGATTCACTTGATTCTAGAAAGTGGATTTCTCGGGTCTTTGTGATGCCAGAAAAACACTTTGAATATCTTGAGTGCATGATCAAGTGAACTTTATGTACTCCCTGTAAATTGATGTATAAACAAAGAAAAAGCTTAACTCCCCCTAAAAAATTTCATAGCTTTTTTAAGGTATAGAAAACTTACCTGTACGTTCCCCCTTGAAAACTAAAAGGTTAGGAAAAAGCAAATATCGAGACGGAAGGAATAATAAACATAACGAAAGCAGTACATAGACGTAATAAATTGAAAATTTTGAAGAAAAAAAAATCGAGGTTTATAGAACAATAATTCAAGAGTGACGAAAATTCAGAATAGAAGAATTATGAATTTGCATTATTCTCGAATGGACATTTTGTGATCGTCGAGGACACTGATCGGAATCAGGTTTTGAGATTTAGAATGCCTAACTTGTACAATAGCAAATGGAAGCGTTTTTCGTCCAATACCTTGGTAAACAAGTCGACAAGCTGAAATTTTGTATTAGATATAACTCGATCGTACCTCTTTCGACATGGTCTTTAATGAAATGGTACCGGACATCGATATGATTTTCCTTGGTATGTTGAACCAGAAACCGTAATCCTTCAGCTAGGTGCGCATCCAAATGACTTAGGAGCAGCAGCTAGCGGCAGCTACGTACTCTGCTTCCGCGGTGAATGTGGAAACACAGTTGTGCTTCCTGGAAGACCATCTTACGAGTTTGTCTCCCATAAACTGGCCCGAAGTGCTTCTCCGGTCAAGCATGCAGCCAACATGATTCGCATCTGAAAATGCAGTTGATTCGAAACTCGTATCCTTAGGATAGGCCAAGATCCATAGTACCTTTTAAATATAGAAAAATATGTTTTACAACACTAACGTGAGATTCTTTTGGTGAGGCATGATATCTTGCACAAAGGAAGGTAAATAACATTATATCCGGGAGACTAGCCGTCAAATACATTAAGGAACCAATCATTCCCATATAGGTCTTAAGATCTACTATTTTTTCGGATGGATCAGCGTGTAGATTAAACCCAGGAGACATGGGAGTTACAATCGATGAGCAATTTTTCATGTTGAATTTCTTCAACATGTCAGTGATGTATTTCGATTGGTTGATGAAAATTCCCATCGAAAGTTGTTTTAATTGAAACTCGAGTAAAATAATCATCACACCCATTGTTATACCAAAAGTTAACGGCCATTAACTTCGTTAGGATTTTGCCGTTAACTTTGTTAGAATTCAATATAACTTAACTAACGAGGCTTTAACCTTGTGGTCTAACACCATTAGCAATAATCCGTTATTGCCGTTATCTGTAAGATTATAGCGATTTCCGTTACAGGTCAAAAGGCATAATGAAGACATTAATGAAATAGCATGAATTGTGGATAACCGTTTGGCCGTTTCAGACTGTTAACACCTTCAAGTTCAAGTATAAAAGAGCATCTCAAACCAATGAAGGGAGGGATACGAAAGAAAGCTCTAATAATACTCCAACGAACTTACGACAACAGTCTCACATCTCGCGACAACAGCTCTTCGAGTCACGACAACTGTCGTAGACTCACGATCGGTTACCTACATTATATATTTCTTCTATTTGTAACCTTTTTCCATTGTTCCTAAAGCCGACATCCCTGTTTGACGTCCTTTTACTTTAGTGCATCGACGATCTCTATAGGTTGTCCGCGGTTTTTTCTCTCGGTAGGGAGTTTTCCGCGTCAACAATCCTCTGTGTTATTTACATTTTGTTTATTTGTCTTTCGAACCGATTTTCTTTCTTTAGTTGATAAAGGTCTGAATCGTTAGTCTATCGTTAGGTCAATTTTTGGCATTAACAGTTTGGCGCTCCGTTGGACCCAACTAGAGAAAAAATCTCTTCGAAAGACATCATGTGCTACTAATTTGTTTGAAACTTTTTAAGCAGGAATGACGGGAACAGAAGCTAACCAAAGAGGAAGCGCACCAAACCAGGCGCAAACCAAGTTAGAAAGTATGTGACAGCGAGTGAATTTCTTAGAAGAGCAAAATCGAAAGGCTAATCAGGAGATCCTTGCTCTAAGAAATCCAAATATCAACTCGTCTTCTATCTCAATTCCGCCTCTTATCCCGAACCTTGGGGTAAGGCCTCTAGGTGCTCCACCGCCTCCTCCACCGAACAGCTCCGTTTTGGGACAAACACATATGTCCACACCTATTCTCAAAATGCTCCACCGCCTCCTCCACCAAACAGTTCCGTTATGGGACAGACGTATGTATCTTTACCATTTTCACAACCACCAAATAGTTCCTTATGGGACAAACGTACGTCTCTGCACCAAATATGACCACTAATGGTGACAGCCATGAATCAACCTATCGAAGCAAACCATTCATGACCAATCATACATCAATCCGTATGATGAATACGCATCAAACATTCAATACCTACGACGACCCAGTCGCTCGACCTTTCAAACAACTCGAAGAACAAAACGAGAAGATGCCGTCGTTACTTTCAAAATTACCCGGAGCAGCTGTACCAATTGATGTGGAACCTCCAACAGGATTCCAAGCCTCACCTTTCGCCGACTCTATTGCCCTGGTAGACATCCCCATGAAGTATAGCATTCCTACGTTTACACCGTAGTATTCAGGCATCACAGATCCTAACGAACACGTCGCACAATATAAGCAACTCATGTGCACGGCGTCGATACCCCAAAGTTATCTAGAAGTGTGCATGTGTAAAAGTTTCGGAGCATCCCTTACAGGTGCAGCACTACAATGGCAGACCAACCTCAAACCCAAGTCGATAAATTCTTTCGCCGATCTCGTCAACCAGTTTTTCCAGCAATTCGCCAGTAGTCGGAAGATGGAGAAACAGACTAGTGACCTCTACTATATAATTCAAAAAAAGGAGAAACCGTCAGAAATTACTTCAACCAATTCAATATGGAGATGATCAGGATACGTAATTGTGACATCAGAACAACGATCGAAGCCTACAAGAGAGGCCTAAACAACAGCTCGGGTCTGTACCTAGATCTCACCAAGTATCCAGCCGAAACATTTGAAGACGTGAGAGCACGGACCCTGGCTCATATGAGGGTTGAAGACGATGTTGCTTTTCGGCAGAAAAGATCTTCCGACAAACGGGTGCTTGGAATCAAGAAACCAGAATTTAAAAATCCAAAATTGATCTCCAACATCCGTACTATAAAAGAAAGGTTGAACCCAAGGTAAACCCCAAGTTCACCCAATACCCGAAATCATCAACTGATGGCTTTGCAGGTACCTCGAAGGAATTGGTTCAAGCATTGAAAAATATCCAAGCTACAGTGAGATGGCCCAAGAAAAGTGATCGCCCGAATGCCCAGAAAGACATGACGAAATGGTGTGATTTCCACGATGATCATGGGCACGACACTGACGACTGTCAAGCTCTCAAAAAGGAAATCGCATGGCTCTCACAAAAAGGCTATCTAAATGACTTGGTCCCAACACGGACCACAGGTAAGACCCCTAGACCCACGTCTCCTGAACATACTAAAGTCGTAAATTGTGTGACAGGAGGATCCGATGTGTGTGGACTACCGTATTCAGCCGCTAAAAGACACGCGGGACAAAAGTTCAACGACACAATGCCATAGGATTGATTGAAGTTTCTGGTCGGGTAACCTTTCATTCCAACACCCAGAAAGCTTTTCTCCTTGGTGTGAAACCCGAATCATAATTACCTTCACTTTCTGGATCATCAAGGAAAAAACAACGCTTCATTTCTCCAGTATCCCTGTCAACTATCAAAAAGAGGACGATAAGAAGCTTGATTCCATGACGATAGCATTTGGCGACGAAGATCCAGGTGACACCAGACGAAGACATCACGACGGTCTTGGCGTTCGGCTCACTATCGGGAATTGTTTGACCAAAATAATTCTAATTGATGGAGGAAGTTCAACCAACATTATTTTTCTCGACACCCTCAGAGTTATGGGGATAAGCGAGAAAGAAATCGTACGACGATCAATAGTCTTGGTCGGTTTTAATGGCGACGCATCCGCGACATTGGGAGAAATTACACTACCTATCTTCGCAAAAGGGGTCAATAAATCAACTCGCTTCAACGTGGTCGAGTGTTCCCCAACTTATAACGTTATCCTTGGAAGACCTTGGGTACACTACATGCTACAAATTCACGATGGGGGTGCAGGAAATAAGGATTGAACAAAAAGACGCAAGAGAATGCTACAAATTCGCGATGAAGCCCCGGAAGCAAAACATCTAGCAATTATAGAGCCAGGAGGACGACAAGTCCCCTGACGATTATGGACACCAAGAAATCGCTTTAGATCCCCCCAGACTTGAACGCGCGATATTCCTGGGGGTATCTTTGGGCGAAGAAATAAAAAACGACCTCACGAAATTCCTAAGGGACCACTCCAATTGTTTCTCTTGGACGCACGAAGATATGGTTGGCATAAGCCCGGAAATCATGTCGCACAAGTTGGACGTGGACACAAGCTTCACTCCTGTGAAGCAGAAACGACGAAAGTTTGCACCTGAAAGGAACAAGATCATCAATGAAGAGGTCGACAACTTGCTGAGAACTGGAAAAATCAGGGAAGTCAAGTATCCAGATTGGTTGTCCAACGTTGTCGTGGTAAAAAAGAAGAACGGAAAATGGCGAGTCTGTATTAATTTAACAGATTTTAAACAATGCTTATCCTAATGATCCCTTTCCTCTTCCACACATCGACGCCCATGGTAGACGCCACCGCTGGCCAGGAACTCCTAACGTTTATGGACGCATACTATGGATACAATCAAATACTTATGCATCCAGACGAACAGGAGAAAACAGCCTTCATGACGGATAAGGGCATCTATTGTTACAAAGTAATGTCGTTTGGACTAAAGAACCCAGGATCAACTTACCAACGACTCGTCAATCTTATGTTCAAAGACTTTCTGGGGAAGACAATGGAAGTATACATTGGTGACATGCTCGTAAAATCAAAACACGCGACCAGTCATATTCGACACCTCAAAGAATCCTTTGAAGTCCTAAGAAAATACAATATGAAGCTGAATCCGACCAAATGTTCTTTTGGAGTCCGTGTAGGAAGATTTCTTGGTCACTTGGTGACACATCGAGGCATAGAAGCTAGCCTTGACCAAATCAAGGCGATCATCGATATACGATCACCAAGGAATCTGAAAGAAGTACAGTGTTTAACTAGAAGGGTTGCAGCTTTAAATCATTTTATATCAAAGTCATCAAACAGATGTCACTTATTTTATAACGTCCTCAGAAAAAATAAAGGTTTTGACTGGACGGATAGTCACGAAAGAGCCTTGAGCTAGCTTAAAGGGTATATGAAATCTCCACCTCTTTTGTCGAAACCGGAAGATCATGAGGTCCTATACCTATACTTGTCGGTAAGTAACACTTCCGTAAGTTCGGTCTTGGTCCGAGAAGACGAAAATCAACAGAAACCAGTATACTAAGTCAGTAAATCCCTCATCGATGCAGAGAAAAGGTACTCATCCATGGAAAAATTACTCCTGTCGTTAGTCACAGCCATCAAAAAGTTACGACACTACTTCGAAACTCACCCGGTCACTATCGTCACCAACTATCCGCTTAAATCGGTATTGAGAAAGCCAGAATTGACGGGCAGATTAGCGAAGTAGGGCATCTATCTAAGTGGTTACGACATATCCTTTACTCCACGAACGGCGATAAAGTTGCAAGCGATTGCTGATTTTATCGCATATTTTACGTCAGACCAAGAAAAGGAAGCTATCGCGGAAATTTCTTCTGTGCTGAATTTAGACGAGAACCAATGGACGCTCTATGTAGACGGATCGTCCAATATACGTGGGACCGGCCTGGGACTCGTTCTAAAATCACCACAGGGGGGCATAATAGTACATTCGATATCTTGCGACTTCAAAGCAACGAACAACGAGGCAGAGTATGAAGCATTGATCGCAGGACTAGCGACCAAATGGGAAGGACCTTATAAAATCACCGAGGTCATGGGAAAAGGGGCCTATCGCTTACAAGAAATGAGTGGCCGAGATATCCCACGAAGTTGGAACGCCGCTCATCTCAGGAAGTGTTCCTTTTAAATTCACAAGTCTTTCTTATCGCATGTTTATTTATTCTATTCTTTCTATACGATTACTAACTTGAGCGTCGGAAGGTCGTTGGTTAAACCAACGACCACCCCTAACGTTTGCTTTCGATCGCTGGTACGACAGAAGTCGCTAGGACTTTGAAAACAAAAAAAAGGCCTAAGTTATGACAAGTATAAAGGCAAAAAAAGTAAATGTAAGATAAATCGAATTCTCTTACATAACATGGCCCGACCAAAAGTTCCGTCCATAATAAAAGCGCAAAAATACAAAGACCAAAGAAACTAAGACTAAGGCTGATCAAGAGAAGTGTCGACAACGACAGAAACCATTGCGTCATCATATTCAATTTCTTCTCGGTCCTCCATGTCCAAGTCGGCCGAAGTCCCGATCTCTTGAAGGAAGTAGGCGACATCCCCTTCAGCTGACGCAAGGATATCCTTCCCAGCCAAATGACGACGGAAGAGAGCTGCCTTGGTCTTCCAACGAGTGAAAGCCTCGAGAGCCTCCATTTTCTCTTTCAGCTGGGTGACCTCTACTTGAAGCTCTCGCGACTTCCTCTCAGAAGAGGCCAGCGTTGCCTCTGCAGTCTCAACCCGAGTCGACGCCTCCTCAGCCTTGGATCGCAAGATCTAGATTCCTTTCTCATTTTCGGCCAAGGTCGCCTTGGTCGAAACCACCTATGCCTCAAGAGAGGAAGCAAGGATTTAGGCTTCCTTCAAAAGCTCCTCGGCCTTCTCCCTCAAGTGGATTTCATGCTCCTAGCTATCCTAGTATCGTCCAATTGACGAGAATAGTCCTCGACATTATTCAAGGCATCCGCCTCCCTCGCCAGAGCCGCCTGCTCCCTCGTCAAAGTCACCTGCTCCCTTGCCTTTATCTTTGGAACTAGGATTTCATCCTGTTTATGTGGGAATGCATGAAAAGAGACGACTGAAAAGTCTGGAAAAAACCAAGGTGTCAGCGTAAAGCATATAAATGAAAAAAAAACAAGGAAAATCAAAGGCTTACCAGAAACGCCATACCCGTGGTATGAGTGTCCAAATCCTCGATGGTCGTCTTTTCATAACGACTCTAGAGATTGGGAAGCATGAACTGCTTCAAATGAAGGAATAACCTCTCCCGCAACAGAGTATCGTCGAGCAAAAAATCCTTAGGGATCTTGATGTTCATCGTCTCAAATTCCGATGAATCAACCCCCACATCTCCCTCAGTAGAGACAGGCTTCTTCCCCAGATCCCTTTCCAAGGGTCTCGACGGTGACGTCGTCTTTGGACCCTTCGGCGTTGACGATGCAATATTTACCCCCGACGCGGGAGGTGCAACGCGAAGGGGTTCGGCGTCTATGATGTTCGTAGATACCCCCGCAGAAGTAACGAAGCCAACTTGGCCGCTACCAGTTTTTAGGGGGGAGACACCAGCTTGTCCCACCCTAGCCTTCTTAGTTGAAGGATTAGAAGAAGAGTCCCCAAGGGACAACTCCCTTCCTCTACGAGCCAGAAATGAAACTTTCTCTCTCTTCGATGTCCTACGAAGAGAACTTCACCTGATAAAACAAAAAAAAAAGATAAACACACGACACAAAGCGCAAGACATAACACAATCATAAGCGATAAAAGCAAATGAGATGATCTCCGTACCAGTCATCTCTTCTTCCACTTCTTTCAACTCTCTCTCTTCTTCTTCTTCTCTTCTCCTATCTTCCTCCCCCATCGATCCTAACGCCTAGGGATTGTCCTCAATCACGATGTCGTCGTCCTCAATGATTGAAAGAACGTAGAAAGATCTATCCCTCGACGAGAAATCCTCCAGAAACTTCTCGATCTTTTCCGTCGTGTCACCAACGACAAAGTGCATGAAATATATTTCTGCAAATAGAAACAATCAAGTTAGGACAAAAGAAAGTACATTAAAATTTATCAAGAGACAAAGTACTCATTAACGGTATTCCACCCCGATATTATCCATTGATTGTCGTCTGTCAGGTGCGACAGACGACCGAAGACGAAACGCGTCTTCCACTTGTGATCATTGAAAGAAGTCCCCTAAAGAGGTTGTACCTCAAATTATCATCACTTTTTATGGTATCAGCGGTGAGATCTTGAACATTGAATTTTGACGACCTGTTGGCCGTCAAACGCTTGATCGTATAGACGATCCACCAAAATTGGGGCATCAACTACCCTAGGGACAACTCGATGGTAGTCAGAAACTCCTTTGCTAGACCCGACAATGGCCACGAAATCCCTATCTTGAAAGGGTATTCGTATAAGATAAAATGTCCTTGGGGACATTCATGCGACTTGATCCGATAAACCAGACAGGTCCCTAAAAGCCACTAAGTCGCCTTCACTCTTTATTTTGCTAAAAGGATCCATCCCGCTTTCTAGATTAACGACAGCCCTCGCCTCTGCTAAGAAATAGGAGAATGTTTCTTGACACTTCTTAGGCTTTTTCGCTAGTGTCTTATGACACATAAAGGAGTTAAGTTTTCTAGAAAAATGTACCTTAACTCTCTCGGTTTTGCAGACGAGGAAGAAGGAAAAGATAACTCAATCGTTTCCTTTTATGCTAATAAGAAACGATTCGGTATCTCCCTGAATCGACAGCTGTCGATCGAAGTCTTGCCTGCAATCACCAGATCCTCGTCACCTGTCCTTCGCCTATGTCATCCATACATCACAAGGATGATGTCAACGTTATCCCCAAATATCTTGCCAAGATAATTGGAATCAAATCGACTACAAATTCAACCGATTCAGTTACTTTAGATAATCGTTGGACAAATAAATTCTTGAAATATAACTCCCGCTAAAATCTTTCAAAAAATTTGGGGGCAAATTGTTATACCAAAAGTTAACTGCCATTAACTCCGTTAGGATTCTGCCGTTAACTGTATTAGAATTCATTATAACTTAACTAATGAGGTTTTAACCCTGTGGACTAACACCGTTAGCATTAATCCGTTATTGCCGTTATCTGTATGATTTTAGCGATTTCCGTTACAGGTCAAAAGGCATAATGAACACATTAATGAAATAGCATGAATCGTGGATAACCGTTTGGCCGTTTCAGACCCTTAACACCTTCAAGTTCAAGTATAAAAGAACAGCTCAAACCAACGAAGGGGGGGATACGAAATAAAGCTCTGATAATACTCCAGCGAACTTACGACAACAGTCGCACATCTCGCAACAACAGCTCTTCGAGTCACGACAACTATCGTAGACTCACGACCGATTACCTAGGTTATATATTTCTGCTATTTGTAACCTTTTTTCATTGTTCCTAATGTCGATGTCCCTGCTTGACGTCCTTTTACTTTAGTGCATCGACGATCTCTATAGGTCGTCCTTGGTTTTTTCTCTCGAAGGGAGTTTTCCGTGTCAACAATCCTCTGTGTTATTTATATTTTGTTTATTTGTCTTTCGAACCGATTTCCTTTCTTTAGTTGATAAACGTCCGAATCGTTAGTCTACCGTTAGGTCAATTTTTGGCATTAACACCCATCATACTCATGTTGAACTTGGCCACCATGAGTGTAGAGAAGTTCCTACAGTATTGTGGGTTTGTCGACCCAAAATATCTACATAGATTTGAATGAGTAAGATATCGTCCTTTTCCTTTTTGATGAAAAGGGTCAGATTTATTTTACCTTTCGAGAAACCGTTACCGACCAAGAAATCAGTTAGAATGTCATAACATTTTCTTGGCGCTTGTTTGAGTCTGTACAACGCTTTGTCAAGGATGTAGACGTGGTGATGCCTGGATTCGTCCACGAAGCTGTCCGGTTGTGAGA
The DNA here is from genome assembly GCA_036898165.1 of Silybum marianum. Taxonomy (NCBI): domain Eukaryota; kingdom Viridiplantae; phylum Streptophyta; class Magnoliopsida; order Asterales; family Asteraceae; genus Silybum; species Silybum marianum. Next base: position 35,872,405 of record CM072530.1, on the reverse strand, counting down.
CGTAGAATCCTTCTTTCAGAACACCATTGAGGAAGGCTGTCATGACATCCATTTGGAAGACTATGAAGTTCTTGTGAGCCGCGTATGGCAAGAACATGCGAATCGCTTCGATACGAGCCACTAGTGCTTAAGTCTCATCGTAGTCAATACCTTCTTGCTGACGATATACCTTTGCGATAAGCCTTGCTTTGTTGCGTACGACAATTCCATCTTTATAACGCTTGTTCTTGAAGATCCATTTGGTCCCGATGATGGTTTTGTTGTGAGGACATGGGAGGAGTCGCCATTCCTTTAAGCTTTCGAACTGGTTGAGCTCGTCTTGCATAGCCTCAAGCCAGTCAGGATCAGTCTTAGCTTCAGCAATAGTTGTGGGTTCGATCTTACTTAAAAAGAAAGTGAAAATGTAGTCGTTTGCAAATGACGATCTTGTTATGAGTGGTTTGGAAGGAACTCCGAGAACTTGATGAACGGGATGAGCGCGAGTCCATTTAGTTGTATGAGGGAACGGTTGTTGAGGGGACTGATCAGGATTTTATTCAACTTAAGTACCAAATGGTTGATCTTGAACAGTTTCTAGAGTTGGAACCACTTTAGAGGAACGAGTTGAACTAGAAACATTCTTAAGAATAGGACCAGTGGGAGGGGGAGAGGATGCTAGATTCGAAACTTTGTCATACGTAGGAATGGGTTCAGGAATTAGGTTCGGTCAAATTGGGATGAGAGTTGGAATTTCATCTTCGTTGGCAATCTCATCCATTTTCGAGGAAGTTTGGGTTGGTTCCGAGGAACTTTGTTACTAGGAGTTTTAGGTTCAGATGCATGAGTAGGTTGGGGAATGGGAGTCACGGATATGGAAATGGTTTTAGAAGACGGTTTAGGGCCGGGAAGTGATGTGGTATCGACGACTTTCAATGTTGGTGGAACCACTGGTTTTGACTTTGGAGTATAGGGTCTGAAGTAGTCACTGTAAAAGTACTCAAAGAGTACATACAAATCAGAGGTAGCGGTCTTGGAAGTTGAGGCTTGATTTGGATCGGAGGGGTTGGGAACATGTTCTGAACGGAGATGTTCAGAAGATAAAATACCAGAGAGCACAAGTCCAGAAATAGTTTGTTCAGGAGCCAAATAGACCTTTGCATCAAATGTGACGTTTACACTCTCCGTGACACGCCTTGTTTTCTTGTTGTATATTCGGTAAGAAGCTGCGGTGGATGAGTACCCGATGAAGACGCCTTCGTCGGCCTTGGAGTGGAGTTTGTCCTGACCTTCCTTTTTGAGAATATGACAACGACATCCGAAAGCATGTAAGAACTTTATGTTCGAGATGCATTTCTTAATCAACTCATAAGCAGTTTTGTTGAATCGCTTATGGATGATCGAACATTTTTGGGTGAAAAATGTCGATGATATGACTTCACCCCATAGAGAGTGTAGGGGCCTGGATTAGATGAGCATGGTTCGAGAAGCTTTGAGTCTGATTGGGTCGCACAAATCCATGTGGATGAGTTGTAGAGGGTGATTCGTGTCATGCTCTACTTTGGACTTGTGAGAGGTTTTCTTCATCTTCCCCATTTCGCAAGTTGCGTAGAGATGATTCTTTTCAAACTTCAGTTTCGGTAAACCCGTGACCAACCCTCCACTTGCAAGCTTAGTGAGATTATTGAAGTTAAGGTGGGAGAGTCGGAGATGCCAAAGCCAATTTTGTTTCATTGATGCTTTTGAAAGTAGGAAAACAACTTTTGGCTTTTGGTGTTTGGACGTTTGACAGGTCGATGGTGTATAGATTTGATCGTTGAGTGTCGGCCAGTAATTCTTGTCCGTTGTGAGTCCAAATGCTACAATGTTTGGATCGGAAGTTGACCTCGAGATCTTTGTCACAGAATTGGCCGATGCTGAACTGATTGTGTCAGAGTCCTTCGACATATCATATCTTCGAGATCGTCAAATTGTCTTAGACAATGTCTCTGTATCCTTTGATTGGCGCAAAGTGGTTGTTCCCAAATCTTACATTTCCACCATATTTAGCAGTGGAGTTGGTGAGCAACTCCTTTTGTCTAGTCATGTGTTTGGAGAAACCGGAATCTATGTAGCCTGCAAGAAATAAGGCAGATTTAGGTACCCATTTATAAATGGGTACTTTGGGGTTAGTTGACTGTGTGAACTTTGGTACCCATTCGGAATGGGACTTAGTTGCATTTTTTAACGATCTTTTGGTAACCCATTTGAAAACAGGATTGGAAAAATAAGCATAAGATTGATGATCATTATAAGCATGCAGTGATAATCATAATCATAATTGTAATCATTCAAGCGCGCAAAGTCATTCACACCACAATTGGAACAACAAATTTGATTGCGAGAATATTCCTTTAAGTGTCGAAATGAGTGAATGGAATAAGGAAATTTAACAAGCCAGTTTGATCTTATGACATTTGAAAAATTAAATCTATCATTCCTATTGTGTGTTGACGACTTTAATTGACTGGTTCTTTTTTCAACCAAAATGACCACGATCATCAGTGGTAGATTGAGATGTGTTGTTTTTTAAATATGCACAGGTCGATTCTTGGTTTGAGAAAATTTTGGTTTAGAAGAACTTGTAGAACATTCATATTCTATATCAGGAATCGGAACTGAATTTATTGGTTGTTTGTCTTTGTCCAAAAAGTCTTCAGGGCTTGGATGTTAAGGATTAAAGTCAAAGATAGAAACTGAATCATTTGGACATACCTCAGAGTTAAGTATTTGGGAAAAGTTCAACTTCTCATCAGAAAAGTTTAACCTTTCATCGACATCTATTTCGGCATCTATTTGTTCGAGAGTGAAGGAAGTATGATAAGTTGAAGGACGGAAGTTGCTTGGATCACATTCAAATGAGAAAAATTCATCCATTTCACTTGGTAAATGATTGGTTTGATCTGTTTTTAAGAAATTTTCTAGAACACGGTTTGATTGATGAGTGCTAACGAAACCTTTACACGAAGATACTTCGGAAGTTGTATCAACTTTAGGGGTATCTTTTTGTGTTTTCAAAACTGTGTTTTCGAGTTTTTGAATGTTAGTGATCAAGGCTTCTTTTTTCTTTTCCGAAGAAGAACGATCAGATTTCAACACCTTTTCGAGTTGAATGATTTTCTTTTCTAAACAAAAGGTGGGAATATAGGGTTTAAAAATTGGAGGTTCAGTTTGAAGTGTTTTCTTCAGAGTAACAAGAAAAATAATTGTTTGGAAGAAAGTCCTTTTGTTTAAATCTGTTTCGACATGTTGAGAATAAAAAAATGGAATTTGGTGATATTTCTTGTTCTTCTTATTCCAATCTTCTCTTCTCTCTACTTTATTAGATGACTTCATAAATAGGATTTTGTAATCCGGACCAAGGTCTAGATATTCATATTTATAAAGTGTGGGGGTGTTGTACAAGGCCTTTTGTAAACGATTTGGATTTCCATAACCTAGGCCAGCCTTTGAACATAACTCTCTAGGTGCATTTAAGTGAATCGTGTGTTCCACTTGACCTAACTTGTAAAGTTTGAGTTCCAAGGCCTTGAGTTTTTCTTGAAGATCATTTTTATTTGAGTAGCGGCAAACTCAAATTTAGATGAAAAATCTCAGGCTTCACGTTCAGATTTATCAAGTCTATTCGTGAGGTCTGTTATTTGGAGTTTTATATCAGCATTTTCAACCTCTAGAATGGTTTTCTCCTTTTGCAAGGCTTTGGACCAACTATTTGAGTTTGCAAGTTCGTATGAAACAATTAGGAGTTGTTTATGATTATTCTCTAATCGTGCTTAAATGATTGGTTTGATCTGTTTTTAAGAAATTTTCTAGAACACGGTTTGATTGATGAGTGCTAACGAAACCTTTACACGAAGATACTTCGGAAGTTGTATCAACTTTAGGGGTATCTTTTTGTGTTTTCAAAACTGTGTTTTCGAGTTTTTGAATGTTAGTGATCAAGGCTTCTTTTTTCTTTTCCGAAGAAGAACGATCAGATTTCAACACCTTTTCGAGTTGAATGATTTTCTTTTCTAAACAAAAGGTGGGAATATAGGGTTTAAAAATTGGAGGTTCAGTTTGAAGTGTTTTCTTCAGAGTAACAAGAAAAATAATTGTTTGGAAGAAAGTCCTTTTGTTTAAATCTGTTTCGACATGTTGAGAATAAAAAAATGGAATTTGGTGATATTTCTTGTTCTTCTTATTCCAATCTTCTCTTCTCTCTACTTTATTAGATGACTTCATAAATAGGATTTTGTAATCCGGACCAAGGTCTAGATATTCATATTTATAAAGTGTGGGGGTGTTGTACAAGGCCTTTTGTAAACGATTTGGATTTCCATAACCTAGGCCAGCCTTTGAACATAACTCTCTAGGTGCATTTAAGTGAATCGTGTGTTCCACTTGACCTAACTTGTAAAGTTTGAGTTCCAAGGCCTTGAGTTTTTCTTGAAGATCATTTTTATTTGAGTAGCGGCAAACTCAAATTTAGATGAAAAATCTCAGGCTTCACGTTCAGATTTATCAAGTCTATTCGTGAGGTCTGTTATTTGGAGTTTTATATCAGCATTTTCAACCTCTAGAATGGTTTTCTCCTTTTGCAAGGCTTTGGACCAACTATTTGAGTTTGCAAGTTCGTATGAAACAATTAGGAGTTGTTTATGATTATTCTCTAATCGTGCTTCTAAATCGGAAACTGAGATATTCTCAATTTTCAAATTAGATTGCAAATCTTGTAATTGAATCATCAAATCATGCATTAGTCAGAGATATTTACCTCGGATGCGGTGTCAGAAGCGTTGGATTTTGTATCATCATCAGATAGATCTGCATCATTTTATCTTTCCATCAAGCTGAAGTGTGCTTGATTATATTTATTCTTCAAGCACTTCTTCTTCGTCTTGTTTCAACGTCTCGTAAACTTTGTGAAGGTCTAGTTCAACCAAAAACTTGATATGTTTGATTTGATTTGCAAAGCTTCGCCATTCGGGTTAAAGGTTACTGAGTAGTTTCACATTGTTCTGGATCTTGGTCTTTCGGATCTCATTCTTGCTTAGTTCGTTGAGTAGATTGATGAATCTCTCGTATATGTCCAACAGAATTTCCCCCTCATTGGCTTTGAACTTTTCATATTGAGAGATACAGTTGGTGATTTTTAGTTGAGTCCCTACCTTGGTTCCAAGAATGAACTTTTCGATTTGTTCCCACATACCCTTAGCCATGGTTCGATGGTTGTCTATGCTCATGTATATCTCGTTGGTTGAATGCCTTGGAGTAGGTAGGGCTTGGCGAGTTGATCACCCTTGGCAATACGTTTCTCCTTGGGATCGTATTTGGACTCAGGTTTGATCTCTCTTCGAGTAGGAAGAGGAGGGTGGTGGACCTTCATTGATCGAGCGCAGGATTTCTTTCGCGTATTCATTTCGATCAATGAAGTCAAGGAAAGGGTATTCCCATTATTGATACTCGCCTCTAAAGAGAGCGAGAGGACGAGTATCAGAGCCAATGGGAATAGCCTCTTGAGTGGTCATGATGTATATTTGATGTTGATCACGATCTTTGAGTTTTGAAGAAATTCTAAGATTATCTTGGATCAAGATAGACTCGAAAAAAAATGTAGGGGCGATAAGGTGTTAGAAAACAGAAACTCGGGCAAAGGAATTCGAGAACAAGATTTTCTCGGATTGAATGGATGCGAACAAGAGTTTATTGGGTGATATTAATGTGAGGACCTAAGAGCTCGGGTAAAAGGAATGTGAGAAACAAGGTTCTCGGATCAATGGAATGCGAGGATAGATTTTATCGAATGAGTCAACCCAAAAAAAGTGATTGTCGAGTCCTTTAGATGCAATAACTGGATTAATCAACTTCTTTTGATGATAATTTTAACTAGAATTCCAAAAGAAACGATAACAAAGTTTTCTTGACTAAAAAGAGCTGCGAGCAACAGAGTTCTCGAGTCTTTTTATTGACAAGAATGACTAGGTTATCAATTTCCCAAAAATGCTAGAAAAAATATTCTAAACTAAACCGTTTTTTTAAACTCAAGAACTTGAGTTTAAAGAAAACGATAACAAAGTTTTCTCGACTAAAAAGAGCTGCGAGGAACAGAGTTCTCGAGTCTTCTTATGGACAAGAATGACTAAGTTATTAGTTTTCCAAAACACCAAGAATGGTTTTTCATATGTCAAAATAATTAATTAAAAAATATCAAAATTCAAATCAATTGCTAAAGTTTCTTGACTAGAAAAAGTTGCAATGAACAAAGTTCTTGAGTCTTTCTATTGACAAGAAGGTCTAAGCAATCAAAATGAATATGACATATGTTATTAAAATCCAAAACAATTACTAAAGTTCCTTGACTAGAAAAAGCTGCAAGGAACATAGTTCTTGAGTTTTTCAATTGACAAGAAGGTCTAAGTAATTAATGATGGATATGATAAAATATTTAAAAAAATTACTTTATCAAATCTGATGGATGCAAGGAAAATATTTATATGATCTTTATCATGCTATAAAAATACTATTCATACCAAGAAGCATGTGATAAACAAGTTTGTCGGGTTCTATGGATGCGATAAAATTACTGTTCATTCAAAGAAGCATGCGATAACACAGATTGTCGAGTCTAATAGATTCGAGAAGCATGAAGGAAGATTCGATAACCAACAACAATAGCCCAAGAAACTAACAAAAGTAAGACAAAATAGGAAGCAACTTATTCCTAATGAATAAAGATAACTAACTGGTTTAAAAATTGAGACGATAAGCTAGAAAACAAACTATTAATATCGATGGAACTTGAGATGCGATAAAAGGAAATATTTTGATTATCAACTCGATTTAAAGCAAAACAAGAAATTCCATATATGTTTGTAGTTATGGTTCGATGAAGCTTACCAAAGAGGAGTATTCAGAATCACAGATTTTAGGTTTGTCGCACCAAACAGGAAGGAAGAACTCGATAACCTTTTCTACAAGAAATCGATTAGCATTTCACCATAACTTTAGATCGGAGGCTCTGATACCAATTGTGGATCCCAAATTCAAGTATATAATGTAAGAATAGTGAAGAACACGGTGTAAATCAAGGGGAAACCTTATGTCATATATCTCACTTAATAATTGTGGTTACAAAGGATTATCGGATGCAATACTAAACTCACGACTATGTTTGGCTATTCTATCTCTTTTTCTAATGTAGCCTTAAGCCTCTATTTATATGGTAGGATTAAGAGTAATACGAAAATGAAGGAATAAGGCATTATACACTTGCCTTTTATACAATGACATCCTTTCCTTTTACACAACAAAATCTATTCTTAATAGAAACCTTCTTTATGGTAATTTGTCTTGCACGACATCGTCGTATCGATGATCGGCGAGAAGTGATTATTCCCAAATCTCACGTTTCCACAAAAAATTCAGTACAGTTCGTGAGAAGTTCCTTTCTTCTGGTCAAATGTTTGGAGCAGCCAGAATCTAAATACCACACACGGGCATTCTGCAAAAACAAATTAACAAATTTAGATATCAATTTGAAAATGCGTCCTATAGGGTTAGGTTTAACACCTGACTTTGGAATCCGTTTGTGAATGGGTCCTTGTATTTGTGATGGTGGATTAGAATTAAACTTACAGTGGATAAACATGATATGTGCCAAACCAATCAGATGCAAATTTACGATGAACAAAATCATTCAAACCATACGCAGAATAACAAATATTATCATGAGAAAGTTGAATTAACTGCTAAATTGAATAAAGTTTTAACAGAAACACCTTCAACAGTATTATTGGGATGAAAAATACCATGATTAATATTGTTTGTCCTAACATACAATAGAGACTTAAATGGACTTTGTTTTCTCGGTTGCCCGCTTAGACTTCTTTTCTACCCAAATGGTTATCTAAAACATTGTTAAATTCGCAATTAGAATAATTGGAATAGTAAGGATGAAGAGATTTAGATTTACCAGTGTTTGTTTGTTTCTATGAACGGTTTATTTGTTTTGTTTTTTTTTTTTGAAAAATATTTGGTCACATAAGCTCTTTGAGAGGCAGATGTGGAACATCCACCTTTATACAATTTCACTTGTTCCTCTATTGCTTTACCATTTTGAAGAAAATCTATGTGACTTGGAAGATTTGGAGAAAATTCAAATGTGTTAAGTTCATCATTAAAACAAGCGTCAGAGTTCATGAATGCAGAAAGTTCACGCTCTTCATCAGATTTAATGTTATCAACTGAGTTAGATAGAGAACAGGTCATTTTTGACTCTTTCATGGAATCTTTTGACTCGCACTTATAAATGTAGAATCTAGATTTCTTTTAGAAAAAATATTTTGATCATTTTTCAGCAAAAGATTTTCTATTAAAGCTTTGCAAGATTATGCGTCTGAATTAGTGTCAGACGGTCAAACAAAACAATATTTTCTTCAAGAAGGAGGTCATATTTCTTTTGTAATTTGGATTTTGAGACCTACTCTTGTAAAATGTCAGTTTCTAGAGCAGCCAGTTTTGCAAGTACGCTTGCGAATTTCTGTTTGAAATGTTTGTCTTTCACTTTCAAGAAACATATCAATCTTGCAAGATGATTCTACTGAATTCATAGAACATGGTTTAGGAGTATCATCAGTTTTAATGGACATTTTTAGGTGAAGTTCCTTAAGCATGGACATTAACAATTCTCTTTCAAGATCAAAAGCAATAATAGTTGTTTCATACTGTTGGGTCACCGATGATTTGTTGATGACTCCTCAATCCTTCCTTAGTAAAGATATCTTGTATTTTAGGTTCTTGAAGAAGTCTGGCCATGCTCAACAAGTTCAGCGAATCGAAGACTAGCTGATACCAAAGGAAACATGTCAACATTTGTGGAAAATGAAGATATGACTGCCAATCCTCTACCAGACTTAAAGCACCGATTCCTCAAGATGCTCATCCACCGATGGTAAACCATCTATTCATCCATCGAAGTTAAAGTATTGGTTCTCATCCACCGATAAAATTCCATCGGGGGCTTAATTCGATGGACTTTTATGAAGATGCTCCTTATTTGCACTATCTACAAGAACTTGTCCTCCAAGCTTTAAATTCAAACATTCTCCTTAAAACTCCACAAAGGTTTGTTTGTCCTTATCTAAAGCTTGATGTGACAACTAAAGACTTGAAGAAAAGATAAACAGTGTTTTGTCCTTTCATTTGTACGATAAGGAATGGAACTCATCTTTTGTCCAAAGAAAATACTTCTATCAAATGATATTGTGACAAGTGTCCTCGTGATTTTAATGCATGGGAACTATAAAAGGAGAAGAAGGGCATTAATGAAAATCACGCTTTCAGCAAGAAATCTTCTAAGTGATCAGCAAGATTCGGCATTATGAAAACAGTTTTATAACTTGCTTTGTGATTTAAGTTTTACTCTTGTTTTACTAAGTGTTTAGATTGTTAGAATAGATTTTTCTATTATTTTTCCGCAACAATCAGTTTTCAAAGTGTAATTCTTGATATTATTATCAATAAGAATTTAAAAAGTTGAAACTTTTTGTGTGATTGTATTCAACCCCCCCCCCCCCTTCTACAATCTTGTAAGTGCTTTATCATTACCTTGTACGTGATTAACACCTACTCTGTCTGGCTTTAGCCCATCTTTTTGTGTGATTGTAAGTGTTTGTATCAACAAGTTGTTCTTGTCCTTTTGTAAACCTTTAGCCCAACTAAAATTTTCGGCATTTTCACTATTTACTTGAAGAAACTCGTTATAGTTATTTTCTAGTCTGGCTTCTAAGGTTGTGACAAGGTTCTTTTCTTCTTTTAATTTATCAGTTAAGTCTTGCAATTTTAGCGTCATAGTTTGCATTTGATTGATTAAGGCCATATTATTTGAGTAGCTTACCTCAGAACTAGAAGACGCAACAATCAGTTTTCAAAGTGTAATTCTTGATATTATTATCAATAAGAATTTAAAAAGTTGAAACTTTTTGTGTGATTGTATTCAACCCCCCCCCCCCTTCTACAATCTTGTAAGTGCTTTATCATTACCTTGTACGGGATTAACACCTACTCTGTCTGGCTTTAGCCCATCTTTTTGTGTGATTGTAAGTGTTTGTATCAACAAGTTGTTCTTGTCCTTTTGTAAACCTTTAGCCCAACTAAAATTTTCGGCATTTTCACTATTTACTTGAAGAAACTCGTTATAGTTATTTTCTAGTCTGGCTTCTAAGGTTGTGACAAGGTTCTTTTCTTCTTTTAATTTATCAGTTAAGTCTTGCAATTTTAGCGTCATAGTTTGCATTTGATTGATTAAGGCCATATTATTTGAGTAGCTTACCTCAGAACTAGAAGAGTGAGTCGACCGACGATCATCATTGTCAAAGTTCTCGTCTTCAAAGTGCTTGTCCATGAAGCATATATGAGTTTGTGCTTCTTCTTCCTCATCATCCGATATGTGCAGCCATTGATTATCTTCAACCATCAACGGATTGTCGTCTTCTTTTGTCTTAGCCAGGTGCATCTTGTTTTTGTAGTACTCATAGTTGCGCACAACAAGTTTCCAACAATCTTTAACAAAGTGGCCTAACTTTCCATAGTTGTAGCACTGGATCGGCTCGTCACCGTTCTTGTCTTCTTTTGAGGTTCCCTCTGGCTTCTTGTTTTCGAATTTCTTCTTACCCTCGAACTTGTCTTTGTACTCGTAATGCTTCTTCCCAGTGTAGTATCTTTTGTTATTGGATGAAGACTTCTTGTAGTATTTCTTCTGCATGGCAGTTGTGAGAAGAGTTAGGGCCTTTATGATGTCGTGAAGCTCATAATCTAACTCGCTCTCATTCTTGCCTTCATTTTCAAATTCACTTTTGTCCCTTTCTCTTCTGGAGTTGCGGTGAGATTGTCTTTCCCATTTGTCAACAACTAAGGCCAATAGGTCTGGAACGGGCTTCTCGTTCTTATTTTTTTCTTCCATTGGCTCGAGCACTTTATCTTCGTCTTATTTCAGCATTTCAAACACTTCATGTAAAGCTATCTCGTCCAACTTGTAGCTCATTCTTATATGAGAAACAAACCTCTTCCATTATGGTAACAGGTTGTTTAGGAACTTCACTTTGTTCTCTATGTGAGTCTTATTAATCATGCTTTTGCTTAATTCATTTAGAAATAGGCAAAACGATCATAAGTCTCGTCAAAAGTTTCTTCGGTCTTGGCCTTGAAATCTTCATAGTTATTGATGCAGTTCGTCACCTTGTGTTGATTTCTGACCTTAGTACCTAACATCATATTCTCTAGCACATCCCACATACCTTTAGCAGTTATTTATAGGTATACATGCTTGTGTATATATCGTTAGCTAGATGATCTCTTTTAGCTCTAAACCTTTCTAACTTTGTGTACTTGTCCTTGTCCTTAAGTTTTATTCCAGCTGGAACTGGTGGATCAACATTCGGCCTAACTAGAATTTGTTGCCAGAATTCTGCGGGTCCTTCCTTTAAAGAAAGGAGTATGACTTCGTAGAAGTCGTTCCTCTCGATAAAGTCGAGAAATCGATCCCACCATTGTGGATATTCTCCCCGGAAGAACACATGTGGCTTTGTGTCGGTGCCGATAGATAGTGCGTCACGAGAAGTCATTTTACACTTGTGTGATCGTGAGACAGTTTAGAAATGATCCAAATATAGTAAATCAGAAAGTGACCTTAAACAAAGGAAACATACACAAAATGAAGAATCCCTGATGTACTTTGTCCGGGTTTTGAGTATTCTCGGATGTAGCTTATCCGGGTGAAGGTTTTCCGAGTAAAGGCTATCTCCAGATGAGGCTTTGATAACTCTATATTTTAGAGTTATTACATGCCTTTTATTTGCATTTTATTTAAGCAATTTTGGCCATTTTGCCTCCTAAATCCCCATTTTTGGTCTAAAACATTTTCTTAAGCCATTTGTGAGTGTTTTCATATCTTGGAACCATTTCAGGCGTTTTTATGCCTAAAAGACGAGTTTTCATCAAACTGGTATCCGGAGTGTCCACTCCGAGTGACGAACAGCTGATTCATTAAGCCAAACTGCTAGAGGCCAAGATGGTGCTGACTGGGGAACACAAAAGCAGGATTAGAAAGCTCCTTTGAATGCTTTCTGCTGGTAGTTGAAAAGCAAAAGTAAAAGAATGTCTATAAATGATATTTTATTCCTTAGCCCCATTTTAGGGAAAAGCTTCATTATCCAAGGGATCTATGTGCTTTCTCCATGGTCTTTGCCCTCAAGATGGTATGTTTCTTCATGGTTCTTACCCTCCAGTCGCAATGCTCCCTCCTGGATCTTGCCTTGAAGTCATTACATGGAAGACCCTTGACCTTCTATATAAAGGCCAAGGCATTCATTCATTCATCAGAATCCAACAACCAAGTAGAGATACAATTAATTTCTTAGAGAGCATAATTTTAGTTCTTAGCATTTATTTTCATGTTCTTAGCTAGAAGCATTTAATTTTCTGTAGTTAGTATTTAATTTTCTATAGTAGTTAAGTTTTACTTTCGGTATTGTACTCCGGTGAACACGACAGTGGGTACTGTTCTTGTAGTAAGTAAATCTTTCGGTATGTCTTCTTGCAAACTTTTAATTTCCGTTTTCTACTCATTCTTAGCTATGAACTAAACTCTTTTTGAGATGTAGAAAATGAGAAGTACCCGGACTTTATGTAAAATTCTTGAGTAGTTTTTATATATATTTTTACCCCTCTTTGACTTGGTCATTTATTGTTCGATAATGCCAATGATGCAGACAAGCTAATAACTTGAAAGTGTTTACTGTCTAGTTCGAGATCCAGACCTGGCCGGAACATAGTGACCACTGCTCCAGTACCATGACCATTTTTATAAATCAAGTATTTAATGTAAAATCCGGGGAAAATCACAACTACATCTCTCCTTTTAATTATAAGAACTTTGTTAAGTTATTTTCACCAAACCAACTCAAAAGAATTGCTTCCTCTCTAATCGAAACTTGTAAAAGGAAGTTCATGAAAACAATAGTGTCTTGATTAAGTTCCAGTCCTTGAGGATACGATATTTGGTTCTTACCACTTTATTACTTGGTAAACGATCATAGTGACCAGTGTATACTTGTGATGTCCACTATGGACTGAGTTGCTAACCTCACTGCGATTACATAGTTCGTAATCACCCTACCAAGTTTTTGGCGCCGCTGCCGGGGACTGGCGTGATTTTTATCTCAAGACATTAGTTTTCATTCGAGCCCGAGTAACTTGTTTTTCTAAGCTTTTTGTTTGTGTGTTGTATGCCAAGGCTACAACACGGACCACTTTTTACACCCGATCCCGAAATTGAACAAACTTTCAGGAGAAGGCGTAGAGGTGTTAACGTTCATTGGCCAACTCAATTACCTCAAACTCCGATCGAGACCATGGCGGATGTAAATCATCCTCCACCTCCGGAGAACACGGTACATGTTGCCGATGACAAAAATCGTAAAATACGGGATTATGCAACTCCAGGACTTAATCAATTACTTTCCGGAATTACTTCTCCCAATATTACCGCAACGCATTTTGAACTTAAACCGGTGATGTTCCAAATGATCCAAACCATTGGTCAGTTTGGAGGTCTACCGTCTGAAGATCCACATTCTCACTTAAAGTCATTTTTGGAGATTGCGGATGCTTTTTCATTTAATGGTGTACTCGAAGAAGCCTTAAGGTTGAAGCTCTTCCCTTTTTCATTAAGGGATAGAGCCAAAGCTTGGCTAAATTCACAAGCACCCAACTCAATCACTACTTGGAAAGATCTTGCTGAAAAGTTTTTACAAAAATACTTTCCTCCCACAAGAAATGTTAAATTGTGAAATGATATTTTGTTGTTTAGACAAGAGACGGATGAGGCAGTCTCGGATGCGTGGGAATGTTTTAAGGAACTTCTACGGAAGTGCCCACATCACGGCATCCCACATTGCATCCAATTGGAAACCTTTTACAATGGTATCTCCAATGCTGCCAAAATCATCCTAGATGCAACAACAGGTGGAGCCTTTACGGGTAAAACCTATAATGAAGCTCACCAAATTTAGAAAAATTCACTAATAATAACACCGAATGGTCAGATCCAAGAGCACTTCCATCCAAGAGCTCTCGTGTCGATTCGGATGCAATTAAAGCTATGAATACACAATTAATTGCTTTAACTGGACTGGTTTTAAATGGAAAATTGTTCTTTCTGCGGAGAAGAGCATAGTATGACTTTTGTCCTGGTAACCCCGAAGCTGTCAATGCCATAGGAACTCAGTCTAGGAATAGTCCATTTTCGCAGACTTACAATCCAAATTGGAGAAATCACCCGAATTTATCTTGGACTTCAAATCAAGGACTTCAACCCCCTGGGGCGAGTCAAGGACCTACACGTTGTCACACCCCGCTAAAGCGGAAACACAGGGAGTGATAGTTCAAGATTTCATAGCAATAGATCGATAACAACACCAATTGTCCAATCAAATACATAACAAATAAAACTGAACATTACATCATACCAGTTCAAGTTTTAACAAAAATAAAAATAAAAAAAATAAGATGTTCTACAAAACGATTTCAAATTTAAACGTGGTTGATGTTGATGCGCCCAAACACAAGCATTTTTAGTTACCCTTTCTTACCCCTGAAAAGCATGAATAAAACAAGGTCAACTACAAAGAGGTGGTGAGTTCACAGGTTTTAAATATTTTAAACATCTTTTGCATAAATGAATGTTGAGGAAAATACTTATATGGCACTTAAATAATCTTTACATCATAAAACGTTCAAGGCATTTTTGTACCCTAATTATAAGTAAACCACTAAACCTTCGACCACAAAAATATTTTTAGTTCTACCTCAGCGGTGGACCTAAAGTCCACATGTGTAGAACCTTCTTTTTAGTTCTACCTCAGCGGTGGACCTAAAGTCCACATGTGTAGAACCTTCCCTTTTAAGTATAGTGCACCCCTACTTGTAGTTTCCCGGTGGGATTGCTATCCACACCCTATTTTTCGGTTTTTAGGTGGGATTGTCCATCCAATAGCGCTATCCACATATACCCTCGGCTCCTCACTTGAGTTAATAGTAGTGTACAAACTTTTATGGAACATTTTACTCAATACAATCTATTAGTGTACATGCCTTAGTGCCCAAAATCAACAATTTCATATTGTTTCACATTCGGTAATGCAAATAGCTCAAATATTTCATTTAATCATGCTTTCCACCCCCAAAACGTATAAATTACTTTAAAAATGGGGCTGTGAATACTCACCTTATAGCAAAAAGCTCCAATCAACAAAACACGATCCGCACCTACCCGTCGGCCTAATGTTTCCCTATCAAAGAGAAATGCTCAAAACCATCACTTATGGGTCTAAAACTACTTATGGAAGTGAATAAGTCTTAAGCTTATAAATGTCCACATACGTCCAACTTGATTGTCTATAGTCCAATTATACATAATGCACATATGCTCGTTAATATAGTAATTTATACCGTAAGTTGTGTTATAAACCATCAAATGATCAATAATTGTTAAAATCAAGAAATTCCAGAATTTCACTTCTGGACAAAAACTTGTAGTACTCAAAATGATCAAAATGTAGAGACTTCCAAAATTACATAGCTTCCCATACTTTTATATGTGATATAGTACAGGTTATGGTGATTGTGACCAAATTTGATGCATTTTGGACATGTAAAAATGATTCAAATAATTTATGCAATGCAAAGGGTCACAACTGGCATGGCAGATTTCACCATGTTAGTAAATCACTCATTTGAGGAGTTCTACTCCGTGTTTTCTAGAATTTCCAGTTGGATTGGAATCATAACTCAAAAAAGAAACTTTTGAGATAAGAATCACTGATTTTGAAGAAGTTATGAATGATATATGGCACAACAAAGCTGCATGCACACTTCTGTCATTAGCTGACAGATTGCACACTTAACTATAATAAATTGGTTAATGCCTCAAAACTTCATATTTTTGAATGAAACTAGATTCATATGAATCCTAACTCATAGAAGAAAGTTTTAGAAGAAGAATCATGCATTAAAGACAAATAAGAAAGGAGATACTAACACACAAAGTAGAGTTTAGCTGCTGGTGGTTTCACAGATTGCACACCTAAAGTATTTTAGGTGTTTGGAGGGTCAAAACTCCATATTTTTAAGTGATTCTACTTACAAACTGAATATAGCTCATAAACATAACTCTCAAAATAAAAATCATCCTTTTTCATTGAGTTTTGAAAGAGGTATGGCCATTTGAACATGCATGCACAAATCTGTCATTGGTTGACAGTTTGCACACTCATTTTGTTTCAATTAGTTGGAACCTCAAATAACCATATTTTTTAGTGAAACCAGCGTAATTTTAAAGATAACTCAATAAATTAAAATCCAGAAGAAAAACCAAATGATTTGGATGAATATTCAAAGATTTATGGTCGTTCAAAGTAGGGTTTACCTACTGTTGAACTTCCAGATGCACATTCATCTTGTTATGAGCATTTGGGGGGTCAAAACTCAATGTTTTTTAGTGAAACCACTTGGATTAGAACCCCCACTCAGTAAATAAACTTTTAGAATAAGATTTATGATATTTGAACATATTATATGCAAAAAATGGACGATTTATGCACATGCATAAAATCTGTCAGCACCAAAAATCACTATTGTTGTTCAAAATCACATAAAATCATGTTTTTCACCTATTTTCTTGAGTTTTATTGTTTGGATCATAGATTATCACCATTGTATAAACATTTTTACATGTTTTGGTGTATAATCTCTCCATAAACTCAGAAATTTCGGATATTAGAAGAAGGTAGCTATAGAATGCAAGAAAAGTGGGTTTTTCACCCAAAATTTGCAAGAAAAAGATGAAGATGGTGTTGTTACTTACTTAAGCGACTACCGGAAATGCTAGGGATTTTTCGGCCACTCTAAACCAACTAACTCCTATTCTTAAAATTAATCTATATAACACTAATAAACTTAATAGGAACTAACCCGGAAGCTCGAATTTTGACAGTTGTCACATTCTCCCCCTGTTAAAGAAATTTCGTCCCGAAATTTAAGAGCTAGCCTTCTCTAGGGTGTTCGCGAATAAGTTGGGATACTTATGCTTCATCAAATCTTTGCGATCCCATGTATACTCTGGGCCATGCTTCGCATTCCAGCAAACTTTAAAAATAGGGATTTTACTGCGCCTCAGCCGTTTGACTTCTCGGTCAAGGATTTCGATTGGTTCATTAATGAAGTGTAACCGATCGCTAACTTGAACGTCATCCAGGGGTAGCACCAATGTTTCATTCGTTAATCATTTCTTCAAGTTTGACACATGAAACGTGTCGTGGATGGCGCTTAACTCCTGTGGCAACCGGTCCAATTCTCTCGGTTATTTCAAATGGACCAACGTATCTGGGACTCAGTTTGCCTCTCTTCCTGAAGCGTACTAGTGCCTTCCAGAATTTGAGTCTTTAAACTCGTCTGAATCATCATTCCCATAGCACGTGCTCTCGTCGGTTTTACTCTTTCCTTTCGGCTTAATGCATCCGCTACTACATTTTCCTTCCCTGGGTGGTACTTTATTTCACAATCATAATCACTAAGCAACTCAACTCATCTTCTTTGCCTCATATTCAGCATTTTCTGGTCAAGAATGTGCTGAAGGCTTTTATGATCAGTGAAAATGGTGCACTTAGTGTCGTAGAGATAGTGTCTCCAGATTTTGAGTGCGAACACCACGGCACCTACCTCCAAGTCATGGGTGGTGTAAATCTTCTCATGAATCTTTAATTGCCTCGATGCGTATGCGATAACTTTGTCTTTTTGCATCAGTACGCATCCCATCCCTTGATGTGAAGCGTCACAGTAGGCTACAAAGTTATCCACTCCTTCGGGTAGAGCCAGAATCGGTGCGTTGCATAACTTGTGTTTAAGTGTCTGGAAGGCTTCCTCTTGTTTCTCTCCCCAAATAAGCTCCTTGTTCTTTTGGGTTAGAGTTGTTAGTGGTTGCGCGATCTTGGAGAAATTTTTGATGAATCGTCGGTAATAACCTGCCAATCCAAGAAATTGGCGAATCTCGGTTGGTGTCTTCGGGGATTCCCATTTCTTAATGGCCTCAATCTTAGTTGGATCAACATGAATTCCCTTCTCATTTACTACATGGTCAAGAAAATGTACTTCGCGAATCCAGAACTCGCATTTGGAGAATTTGGCGTACAGCTTTTCGTTTCTGAGCAATTCTAGTACATCTTTAAATGTTGCTCATGGTCCTTCTTGTTTTGAGAATAAATGAGTATATCATCTATAAAAACGAACACGAACTTGTCTAGGTACAGTCGACATATTCTATTAATTAAATCCATGAAGACTGCCGGTGCGTTTGTTACCACGAAAGGCATAACTAGGAACTCGTAATGACCATAACGAGTTCTAAATGATGTCTTAGGAATGTCTTCTTCACGAACTCTCATTTGATGATATCCCGATCGAAGATCGATTTTTGAGAAATACGTAGCCCCTTGAAGTTGATCAAATAAGTCATCGATTCGAGGGAGAGGGTATCTGCTCTTGATTGTCAACTTGTTGAGTTCCCTGTAATCGATACACATATAGAAAGATCCATCCTTCTTTTTAACAAAAAGGACTAGAGATCCCCAAGGTCAAGAGCTAGGCCTGATGAATCCTTTGTCGAGCAGCTCCTGGAGTTGCTATGATAATTCCTGCATTTCCGACGGTGCCAGTCGATAAGGTGATTTCGCCACGGGCGCAGCTCCCGGAACTAAATCAATGTGGAATTCAACTTGTCTTGGTGGGGGTAGTCCGGGTAACTTAATTGGGAATACATTGAGAAAATACCGAACTATAGGAAGATCCTGAATGCGTTTCTCTTCGATCTCCTCATTCACAACGCGTGCCAAAAACGCAATGCAGTTCTTCCTCAAGTATTTTCGCATCTTCATGCACGTCACTATTTTAACATTCCTTCTGGGTTTCTTTTCCATGTACTTCGAGAACTTCTCCTTCTGGTAGTGAAACTGGGATGATCTTTTCGGAGCAGCAAATTTCAGCTCGGTTTTTAGACAACCAATCCATACCCACAATTATATCAAAGCTTCCTAACATGATTGGGATTATTTCTATGCTAAAGTTCATCCATCTTTCTCTTATCTTGAGCTTTGTCTCTTGCAAATATTCCCGAACGATTAGCATTGTTTGTGAGCCTGGTTGCCAAATTCACCGCATCTTGAAGGGTTTTTGAGTTTGCCAAAGTTACGTCCGCGCGTATTTCAGGAGATAAACCCCAGACATACATGTCGACTCGATTTTCCTCAGGTGTCACCAAATGTGGTACCATCTTTGCCAGTTCATTGAAACGAGCAGAGTAAAAATCTATGTCATTTCCCTTCATTTCATGATTCCATAGCTCCGCTTCCAACTTCTGGATTTCGCTCCTTGGTAGTATTCCTCTTTGAGCATCTTTTTGAATTCCTCCCAAGTAAGACTGTTGGTTGCTTCTCGGCCTCGGGTTTGCATTTGGGTGTTCCACCAGGTCAATGCTCATCCTTGTAGCAGACAGGCGGCAAACTGCACTTTTATTTCCTTCAGTGCACTTGCTGATGTGGAGAACGGACTTCAAATTGTCAATCCATGTCAATAATCCAACAGCTCCTTCAGTTCCATGGAATTCCTTCGGGTTGCAGGTCCTAAAAGCTTTGTATATGCATTCCCTATCTCCACTTGCTCCAGATCCGCAGTTGTTTCCCGAATTAGCATTTAGACCCGTTGCCACTTGACTAACGATGTTTGGAAGTGCCGCGAGGAGTTGCTCAGGCACATGTCGCGCGATCTCGGAGTTTTCTCTCCTCGAAGGCATTGCCTTTAGGCATAGGTTCATATTGAGGTTGGGTCATATTACTATTACTATTTTTGCGCTAAGTCTACTTAACTAAGTTATGCATATAAAACACTCGATTTATCAAATCATAGGTTTAGAATCACATAACTTCAATATCCAGCAAGAATAATTCCCAAAATACATCAAGTGTCTTAGAGTTCTAAATAGTGAGCTACATGCCACTAAAATAAGTTTCCTAGTATAACCAACCATGTAGTCAAAAGGTTCTCTCCTAGGTTGACTAGTCGCATAGCCTGAGGAGTCAGAAGAGTACTTAGTAGGATTGGATGAGTGAGACATAGTGAACTGCGATAGTAACAAACTTAATTAGTAAATGTAGTTTAGTAAATAACAATTTATAAAATGCTTATGCAAACTCACACTTATGACCATGTTTTTCATTTGGGCAAGAAGTTCCCAATATAATTGTTCCTTGTTCCATGTCTCCCTTATACATATTAAATTAGACATAGGTGATCAGGCTTTGCCTAATTATAATATGCTAAGTCGACACTTATTCCAATTATACCAGTAGTAAGCTTTTAAAATTACAGTTAGTTTAGAAAAATAATTTTCGAAAACTTTTGGTTATAGTATTTGGTTTTACAGAAAAACCGGTGTTCTCTATAACCTATGGCTCTGATACCAAGTCTGTCACAACCTGCTAAAGCGGAAACACAGGGAGTGATGGTTCAAGATTTCATAGCAATAGAGCGATAACAACACCAATTGTCCAATCAAATACATAACACATAAAACTGAACATTACATCATACCAGTTCAAGTTTTAACAAAAATAAAAATAAAAAAAATAAGATGTTCTACAAAACGATTTCAAATTTAAACGTGGTTGATGTTGATGCGCTCCCAAACACAAGCATTTTTAGTTACCCTTTCTTACCCCTGAAAAGCATAAATAAAACAAGGTCAACTACAAAGAGTTGGTGAGTTCACAGGTTTTAAATATTTTAAACATCTTTTGCATAAATGAATATTGAGTAAAATACTTTTATGGCACTTAAATAATCTTTACATCATAAAACGTTCAAGGCATTTTTGTACCCTAATTATAAGTAATGAGCCACCACTAAACCTTCGACCACAAAAATATTTTTAGTTCTACCTCAACGGTGGACCTAAAGTCCACATGTGTAGAACCTTCTTTTTAGTTTTACCTCAGCGGTGGACCTAAAGTCCACATGTGTAGAAACCTTCTTTTTAGTTCTACCTTAGCGGTGGACCTAAAGTCCACATGTGTAGAACCTTCCCTTTTAAGTATAGTGCACCCCTACCTGTAGTTTCCCGGTGGGATTGCTATCACACCCTACTTTTCGGTTTTTAGGTGGGATTGTCCGTCCAATAGCGCTATCCACATATACCCTCGGCCCCTCACTTGAGTTAATAGTACTGTACAAACTTTTATGGAACATTTTACTCAATACAATCTATTAGTGTACATGCCTTAGTGCCCAAAATCACCAATTTCATATTGTTTCACATTCGGTAATGCAAATAGCTCAAATATTTCATTTAATCATTCTTTCCACCCCAAAACGTATAAAATACTTTAAAAATGGGGCTGTGAATACTCACCTTATAGCAAAAAGCTCCAATCAACAAAGCACGATCCGCACCTACCCGTCGGCCTAATGTTTCCCTATCAAAGAGAAATGCTCAAAACCATCACTTATGAGTCTAAAACTACTTATGGAAGTGAATAAGTCTTAAGCTTATAAATGTCCACATACATCCAACTTGATTGTCTATAGTCCTATTATACATAATGCACATATGCTCGTTAATATAGTGATTTATACCATAAGTTGTGTTATAAACATCAAATGATCAATAATTGTTAAAATCAAGAAATTCCAGAATTTCACTTCTGGACAGAAACTTGTAGTACTCAAAATGATCAAAATGTAGAGACTTCCAAAATTACATATCTTCCCATATTTTTATATGTGATATAGTACTGGGTTATGGTGATTATGACCAAATTTGATGCATTTTAGACATGTAAAAATGATTCAAATAATTTATGCAATGCAGAGGGTCACAACTGGCATGGCAGATTACACCATGTTAGTAAATCACTCATTTGAGGAGTTCTGCTCAGTGTTTTCTAGAGTTTCCAGTTGTATTGGAATCATAACTCATAAAGGAAACTTTTGAGATAAGAATCACTGATTTTGAAGAAGTTATGAAGGCGATATGGCACTACAAAGCGGCATGCACACTTCTGTCATTAGCTGACAGATTGCACACTTAACTATAATAAATTGGTTAATGCCTCAAAACTTCATATTATTGAATAAACTGGATTCATATAAATCCTAACTCATAGAATAAAGTTTTAGAAGAAGAATCATGCATTAAAGACAAATAACAAAGGAGATACTAACACACAAAGTAGAGTTTAGCTGCTGGTGATTTCACAGATTGCACACCTAAAGTATTTTAGGTGTTTGGAGAGTCAAAACTCCATATTTTTAAGTGATTCCACTTGCAAACTGAATATAGCTCATAACCCTAACTCGCAAAAGAAAAATCATCCTTTTTCATTGAGTTTTGAAAGAGGTATGGCCATTTGAACATGCATGCATAAATCTGTCATTGGTTGACAGTTTGCACACTCATTTTGTTTCAATTAGTTGGAATCTCAAATCACCATATTTTTTAGTGAAACCATAGGAATTTGAAAGATAACTCAATAAATTAAATTCCAGAAGAAAAATCAAGTGATTTGGATGAATATTCAAAGATTTATGGTCGTTCAAAGTAGGGTTTACCTACTGTTGAACTTCTAGATGCACATTCATCTTGTTATGAGCATTTGGGGGGTCAAAACTCAATGTTTTTTAGTGAAACCACTTGGATTAGAACCCCAACTCAGTAAATAAACTTTTAGAATAAGATTTATGATATTTGAATATATTATATGCAAAAAATGGACGATTTATGCACATGCATAAAATCTGTCAGCACCAAAAATCACTATTGTTGTTCAAAATCACATAAAATCATGTTTTCACCTATTTTCTTGAGTTTTATTGTTTGGATCATAGATTATCACCATTGTATAAACATTTTTACATGTTTTGGTGTATAATCTCTCCATAAACTCAGAAATTTCGGATATTAGAAGAAGGTAGCTAAAGAATGCAAGAAAAGTGGGTTTTTCACCCAAAATTTGCAAGAAAAAGATGAAGATGGTGTTGTTACTTACTTGAGTGATGATTGTGGTTCAAAGATTCTTCAAAAATCTTGTCCAAAATATGATTTTGATGATGAATGTGGCTGATTTTTAGAGAGAAAAAGGATGAGAGACTTGTGTCCTTTATTTTCTAGAGAGAGAGAGGAGAGAAATTCAAAATTTTCAACATGCAAATGAGGAGGAAATGGAAAAAAAAATATATTTATATGGGGGAATTAGGTGGGGGGCTGGCCATGTACATGGGACCCACTCCAATCCAAAATATGTATATATTTGTTTTTTTTTAAACAAAACAAACTTAAGCCCAATTAAGAATAAAATGTCATTTTTATCAATTTTTGGCCTTATTCCTCCAAATGTAGGCTCTAAATGGTTAATTTCTAACAAAATAAAAAGTTTCATAAATAAAATACTAAAACTATATATTTTATATAAATTGGGTATAAATTAGAGCATTTGGCACTGTATTGGACGTTTCGGACAGTTACGGGTCGGAACCGGACATTTTAAGCGACTACCGGAAATGCTAGGGATTTTTCGGCCATTCTAAACCAACTAACTCCTATTCTTAAAATTAATCTATATAACACTAATAAACTTAATAGGAACTAACCCGGAAGCTCGAATTTTGACAGTTGTCACACACGTGCACAAAATCCTCCTGGATTTAATCAAACTCAGTTTCAAAACAGTCAGTCTAGTTTTCAAAGTGGACACTTCCTACATAACTTTCATGGTGGGCAGTCTTCACAAAATTTCCAAAGTGGACACGCTCCACACAATTTTCACACAAGTCAACCTCCACAGAATTATGAACCTAGGCAACAACAACACATGTTCGATACACAACCTTCACTTGAGTCTATGCTCAAAGGTTTCATGAACCAAACCCAAGCCGCAATTAGGAATTTTGAGACCCAATTAGGACAATTAGCCGCCGAGGTTAAGAATCGACCACAAGGTAGTTTACCTAGTGACACCGAGCATCCTAAGGGGGTACCAAAGGAGCAGGTTAAGGCCATATCGCTTAGGAGTGGTAGAGATACTACGATCTAGTCTGACCCAAAGTTAGATAGTCCGGAGACCGTAGCAACAACTTTGCCTAAAACCATAGTGCCCACTCCAGTAAGCAGTGATGTGACTACTCCTCCTAGAGAAGTAAGCACTCCTATTCCACCTACTTCTGAGGTTCCAAAAGACTCATCCAACAAAGTCAAGACCACTAGTACTTCACATCCCAAGGTTACACCACCAATCGATCCAAGACATCTTCCATTTCCGGAAAGATTGAAAAACAAAAATGTCGATAATCAATTTAAAAAGTTTTTGGACATTTTCAAACAATTCCATATCAACATTCCATTGGTAGAGGCTTTAGAGCAAATGCCAAGTTATGTGAAATTTTTTAAAGATATTTTGAACAAAAAACGGAGATTGGAAGAGTATGAGACCGTGGCATTAACCAAAGAATGTAGTGATATTCTTACCAACAATATTCCACCTAAGATGAAAGATCCGGGTAGTTTTACTATCCCGTGCATTATTGGAGGTCAAGAAGTTGGTCATGCTCTTTGTGACTTAGGGGCGAGTATTAATTTGATGCATTTGTCCATGTTTAATAAGCTTGGTATTGGAGAGGCTAGACCCACAACCGTGATTTAAAACTAGCGGATCGATCCATAGCTTATCCAAAAGGTAAAATAGAAGATGTGCTTGTTCAAGTGGACAAATTAGTTTTCCCCGCTGATTTTATAATTTTGAATTATGAAGCGGATAAAAAAGTGCCACTCATTTTAGGATGTCCATTCCTTGCGACCGGACGAACTTTAATTGATGTGCAAAAAAGGGAACTTACTATGAGAGTCCATGACCAAGAGGTCACTTTTAATGTCTTCAAATCCCTCAAGTACATTGAAACAGAAGAGTGTTCGTCCATTAGTTGTTTAAGCAGTGATTGTGTGAAGGAGATAGTGAGTATTGAGAGTGACCACTCTGACACTGAGGATGAGGATATTTTTGAAGATGAGTGTAGCCTTGTTCTGGAAAGCTTTTGAGCAGCTAGATTTCACCGATAGGAATGTCCAGAAACCATCCATAGAGCAACCCCCTGATTTAGAGCTAAAACCTTTGCCTTCCCACTTAAAATATGCCTATCTCGCTAAAAATGACAAACTTCCCGTCATTATTTCATCTAAGTTGAGTGAGGAACAAGAGAAACAGTTGGTAGATCTTCTATCTAGGCATAAAAAGGCATTAGGTTGGACTATAGTTGATATCAAGGGAATTAGTCCCTCTTTGGGCCAACATAAGATTAACCTTGAGAGTGACCACTCTGGAAAGGTACAGCCTCAAAGGAGGTTGAACCCAATCATGAAAGAGGTGGTTAAGAAAGAGATCTTGAAGTGGTTAGACGCAGGAATCATATACCCCATTGCAAGTAGTAGTTGGGTGAGTCCCGTTCAATGTGTCCCTAAAAAGGGACGCACAACCGTCATCACAAACGAGAAGAATGAGCTCATTCCCACTAGGACTGTGACCGGGTGGCGTATTTGCATGGATTATAGGCAACTTAACCTAGCCACCAAAAAGGACCATTTTCCCTTGCCTTTTATCGACCAAATGCTTGATAGGCTAGCCGGAAATGAATTCTATTGCTTTTTGGATGGATATTCCGGTTATAACCAAATCCATATAGCCCCCAAGGACCAAGAGAAGACCACCTTCACTTGTCCTTATGGTACCTTTGCTTTCCGAAGGATGCCTTTTGGGTTGTGCAATGCCCCCGCAACATTCCAACGTTGCATGATGGCAATCTTTCTGATATGATAGAGGACACTATAGAGGTGTTTATGGATGACTTTTCGGTGATAGGACCTTAATTTGAGGAATGCCTTAAGAACTTGGAGAAAAGCCTAGAGAGATGTGAGATGCATGACCTTATCCTAAATTGGGAGAAGTGTCATTTCATGGTCCAAGAAAGTATAGTCCTAGGTCATCTTGTGTCTAAGAGAGGATTAGAAGTAGGTCGAGCCAAGATAGAAGTGATTGAACACTCCCCGAGCCTACTACCGTTAAGGGTATTCGTAGCTTTTTAGGACATGTCGGGTTCTATAGGAGGTTCATTAAGGATTTTTCCGAAATAAACAAACCTTTGTGCACCCTTTTACAACATGACCAGAAGTTTGAGTTTACCCAAGACTGTTGGAAGGCGTTAGAAACCATAAAGAAAGCCCTTGTTACTACACCCATAGTAACCATTCCAGATTGGACTCTTCCATTTGAAATTATGTGCGATGCAAGTGAGTGGGCTGTTGGGGATGTTTTAGGACAGCAAAATGATACAGTATTTCACCCCATATATTATGCAAGCAAGACTCTAATTGAAGCCCAAATTAATTATACCGTCACGGAAAAAGAGTTGCTTGCGGTGGTGTTTGCTTTTGATCGCTTTAGATCCTATTTGATAGGCACGAAAGTCATAGTGCACACTGACCATGCAGCAATTAAGTATCTCATAAGCAAGGCTGATTCTAAGCCTAGACTAATCCGTTGGATACTTTTGTTGCAGGAATTCGACCTTGAATATGTTGATAGAAAAGGGATCAACAATCAGATCACAGATCATTTATCCCGACTTGAGAAGATAGTGACCACTCAGGAACCAACTCTGGTTCAAGAAATATTTCCCGATGAACAATTGCTAGCTATTCATCATCATGATCCAAGTGCTCCTTGGTATGCCGATATAGATAATTTTTTGGCATGTGACCTAAAACCTCATGGCATGCGTGGTCAACCTTTTAAGAAATTTTTAAAAGATTGTAGACAATATATTTGGGACGACCCATACTTATACAGAGTGGGGACTGACCAAATATTGAGAAGGTGTGTTCACGGAAACGAGATACACCAAATTCTACAAGGTTGCCACACAGCCCAGTATGGTGGCCACTTCGGTGGACAGCGTACCGGTGCTAAAATATTGCAATGCGGATTTTATTGGCCCACAATTTTCAAAGATTCAAATGAATTTGTAAAACAATGTGAACAATGCCAAAGAAACGGAAATATTTCTAAAATGAACGAAATGCCACTCAATAACATTTTAGAAGTAGAACTTTTTGACGTTTGGGGAATAGACTTTATGGGTCCATTCCCAAACTCTAACAACAACCAATACATATTAGTCGCGGTTGATTACGTTTCGAAATGGGTCGAAGCCATTGCATGCTCTTCTAACGATGCAAATACCGTGGTGAAATTTTTGCACAAAAATATTTTCACTCGTTTTGGAACACCACGGGCTTTGATAAGTGACGAAGGAACCCATTTGGTGAACAAGCTAATGAGCTCGGTACTCGGAAGTATGATATACATCACAGAGGCCACTTCTTATCATCCGCAGACCAATGGGTTGGCCGAACTCTCAAATCGAGAGACTAAAGGCATTTTGGAGAAAGTTGTTAAACCTTACCGTAAGGATTGGTCAACAAAGCTCGATGACGCTCTTTGGGCCTATAGAACGGCCTACAAAAATCCTTTGGGAATGTCTCCATTTAAATTGGTTTTTAGAAAATCTTGCCATTTACCAATCGAATTGGAACAAAAAGCCTTTTGGGCCCTAAAGGAGCTTAACATGAGCGAAGATGCAGCAGCAAAAAATTTTTGCAATTGCACGAGTTAGATGAGCTTCGTTACCATTCTTACGAAAACGCAAAGCTCTACAAGGAAAAGATTAAGATGTGGCATGATCGGAGAATAAACCATAGAAAGTTTGAGGAAGGACAACAAGTGCTCTTATTTAATTCCCGACTCAAACTCTTCCCGGGTAAGCTAAAATCTCGTTGGATGGGAACCATATACTGTAGTCAAGGTAAGCCCTTTTGGAACTATCGATCTCATGGCACCGAATGATAGACAGATTTTTAAAGTTAATGGGCATCGGGTAAAACACTTTTTGAGTGAGAGTGCCCACTCTACCCCTGTTCAGCCCAACTGAGAAAAATCCATGAAAAGGTGCAAGTAAATATTTTGTTTCATTTCTTTTTCACCCCTTTTGTTGTTATTTTAGATATTTTCTTTCAGCTCTTGTAGGTAAGCTAAAGTATGCTCCAAAAGAATTTTGAATTCTGAATGTTCATAGTCGCCACTCTGGTTGCTTGACAGCTGACTTGGTTGATTTGATGGATGCCGCCCAAGGGACCCCATAAGTCAACCCCTATTCTTTATAGCTTCACCCAAGCTTTCAACTTTTAGTCACATTTTCTGCCAAAAAGCATGCACTCAAGTGCTTACTTTTCCAAGACTAAAACCCTTTGGTTATCTTTTTCCCTCTCATTTCTTAAAACTGGTTATTAATATAACCTTTAGGATTCTTTTTTTTTAATTTTAAAATTTAAAGATTACTTTTTGGTCCCCTTAATTAATTTATTAACCGGTTAATACCTTAACCCGGTTGGTTTTATTTTTTGGGATTTAAAAATTAGTTTTCTTTTTATTTTTCAATTTTAAGAAAAAGTTTTCTTTTTCAAATTTTCAAAATCTTATCCTAATCTCCTCTATAATCGTTCCCACCAAAACCCTTTACCTTCCAAACAAAACCTTTACCCATCATACTTCTTCTTATTCATTTCTCCTAAGGACAAAAACCCTTTTTCTCTAAAAACACCTTTTCATCTTCATCCATTTTCCAGATCCAAACGACCAGCCCAAACACCTTTCCCTCCCACCCGTTTCTCTCGCCGGCGACTTGCAGCCACAGACACTACGTCTGTCACGTCGCCAGAACCGATGGAAACCACCCATGCAGACCGGCATTCCGCTCTCATTCTCACCGATGACCTCAACAAACTCCCGACGAACACAGAAATCACCGTCGAGGATGTTCTGGACGCCGACGAAGACACCATGAACACCGGCGAAGGTCCTTCAAGCCCTAAAACAGTGATGAGCACCGAGGCTACTTCCTCCGAAGTCGATGCTTCTGAACGTGAGAGACTCGATACTGAGGAGGAGCTAGCCCGCATGAACGAAAGACTCAAAGAAAGAATACGGGTGATCGAGGAAAGACAACAACTTGCTATCAAGAAACAGCAAGAAGATGAGGAACGATTGAGGAGAGAGGCTGAAGAAAGGGCAAGAAGGGAAGAAGAAGAAGAAGAAGAAGAACGGTTGAGGAGGGAAGAAGAAGAAAAGTTGAAAAGAGAAGAAGAAGAACGGTGAGAAAGATGCAAGAAGAAAAACTCCAAAAAGAGTTGGAAGAAAAGAAAAAGGTTGCTGAAAAGGTTAAGCAAATGGAGGAAAATAGGAAGAAGATGGAAGAAAACAGAAAGAAAGGAGAAGGATCGGCAAAGAAGAAGGAAATTTTGAAAAAAGATGGAGAAAAGGAACCTACCCAGGAAGAAATAACCATGGAAGAAGAGTTGATATGGAAGGCTGATGAAGAAAGGATGAGGAAAGGTAAAGGAAAGAAGAAGCCAAAGTCCAAGAAGGAGTTGGTTGATGAAGGAAAGTCAAGAAAGAAGGGAAAAATTGTTGGTGCTTCTGGAGTGTCCACTCCACAATCTGCTACAACCATTGGTTCCCGAATGAAAGGTACAAACCCTTCTTATAACTCTGATGATGTCTCTCTCCAACCCCTGGATGGTTCTGAGGAGAGTGGAAGTAGTTCTGCTACTCCTCCCCCTGGAGATTTGGTGGTTGGTAGGCCACGGCAGTTTACTACGGAGACCGCTACTCGCCAATATACCTTTTTTAGTCCTCGAAAACTTCATATGGAGAGAGGGTTCGACAAGAAATTTCTGAAGGCGCAAGTTTTTATTCAAAAACAAATAGAGGAGCGTGGTTGGTCAAAACTTGTAGTCCCGGTTCGAAAAGTAAATGCTTCGGTAGTCCGAGAGTTCTATGCCGAGGCTACGGGTTCATCAAGAACTAAGGTACGTATTCGTGGTTTGGTGATTAACTATGATGTTGCTACTATCACAAGAGTTCTCGGTCTTAAACAACCGGACTCTTGTGCATTTACCACTTGCATGAAAGGGATAGACACCGATGATGATATGACGGAGATTTGTGCCCCTCTTGTCATAGAGGGTAAGAATTGGGAACAAAAAGGTGATCGGAAATTCCTGCCGGCACCTTATCTCACTATTGAGGCTGCGGTTTGGTTCCATTTCTTGCGCCACAATCTCTGGCCAACCACTCACGACAGTACCTTGTCCATGGACAAACGTTGCTTACTCCATTGCATCATCAAGAATCTGCCCATAGACCTCGGTTATCTCATGAGCATGGCTATCTTTCAAGCCCGGAAGAAGAACAAGGTAAATCTCCCACTCCCCTTCCTTATCACGGCACTAACCCAAGATGCAGGTATGCCACGTGATGAAGGTGATATTTGGATGAGCACAGTCACGTCCATTAGTGCACTTACTGTTAAGAAGATGAAGCGTGCAGAGCCCACTCCCCCTGGAGAATCCTCTTCTACTGGCCAGCCTGATTTGTTAGCTAAAATCCTTAGCGAAGTAAAGAAAGGGAATGATGAGGCGAAGGAGATCAAGGACCGGATGAGGAAATTGGAGAAGTCCATAGAGTCTGTTTGGAGTTATAAATGTGAGCGTGACCTTACGCCCAAAACCTACTTGGCGACTAAGGATCCAGATATTGCAAACCTCCTGCCCGTGTTCAGTTGGTATCTGCCCTTCGTAGTTTATGATTGTGCCCACTTTGGCTTTAAAAACAATTTTATTTTCTTTGTTGGTTTTCTGTTTTAACTCTTTGGCCAGGTGACATTGCTTATCTTTTGGTTTAAATATTTGAATGCATGGCTTGCCATACTAACTGTTAGTATGTGCTTTTGGTACTAACTCTTTTGTTGTTTGAATGTTGTTTGATGTCACTGATTTTCTGATGCTAACAGTTTTGAATGTCATAGCCAAAGGACCCACTTTTTTCAAAAGATTCCAAAAAGCCCAATTTTGTCACTTTGAAATGATGTAGGCCCTTTTTGCTATACACAAAGCCTAAACACTGACCTTTTGTACCCATAGCCCACTTGTTGTGTTCTTATTATCACAACGAGGACTTTGTGAAGTTTAAGTTTGGGGGGATGACTTAATCATGGCCTTTCTGTTAATAAAAATCTAGAGTGTCCACTCCAGTACTATCCGAGTGACACTCCAAAAAAAATGATGAAGAAAAATCATAGAAAACCCTGAGTGTCCACTTCAGAGTGCCCACTCCAAAAAAAATCCAAAAGAAAACCTAGAAGTACACAATTGTAACTTTTGTACCTATTCAAAAGCCAAAAGTGACAAACTTCTCAAAAAAAATAAGAGAAATTTTTCATTCTCTTAAATAAAGTGGCATGATCTAAGTTCAAAACAAGTTTGGGGGAAAAACATTGCAAAGCAATGAGAATGGACTTCAAAAACCCATCCAAAGTCCTATTGATCAAATTTTGGCAAATAAGTGATGATTTTGGAATATTGGAAAAAGTGGCCACTTCGCTCATGAATTCAAAAGTGCATCATTGGTGATATCAAGGTTCATTCTATCACATCATTTTTGGTAAGTCCTTTCAAGCTTATTGCATTTTCTTTTCAACCTTGAGTCTTTTCTATTTGTCATTTTTATTACTTGGGGACAAATAATGATTTAAGTTTGGAGTGTGATAACTCTATATTTTATAATTATTACATGCCTTTTATTTACATTTTATTTAAGCAATTTCGGCCATTTTGCCTCCTAAATCCCCATTTTTGGTCTAAAACATTTTCTTAAGCCATTTGTGAGTGTTTTCATATCTTGGAAACATTTAAGGCGTTTTTATGGCTAAAAGAAGAGTTTTCATCAAACTGGTATCCGGAGTGTCCACTCCGAGTGACGAACAGCTGATTCATTAAGCTAAACTGCTGGAGGCCAAGATGGTGCTGACTGGGGAACACAAAAGCAGGATTAGAAAGCTCCTTTGCATGCTTTCTGTTGGTAGTTGAAAAGCAAAAGTAAAAGAATGTCTATAAATGATATTTTATTCCTTAGCCCCATTTTAGAGAAAAGCTTCATTATCCAAGGGATCTCTGTGCTTTCTCCATGGTCTTTGCCCTCAAGGTGGTATGTTTCTTCATGGTTCTTACCCTCCAGTCGCAGTGCTCCCTCCTGGATCTTGCCTTGAAGTCATTACATGGAAGACACTTGGCCTTCTATATAAAGGCCAAGGCATTCATTCATTCATGAGAATCTAACAACCAAGTAGAGATAGAATTAATTTCTTAGAGAGCATAATTTTAGTTCTTAGCATTTATTTTCATGTTCTTAGCTAGAAGCATTTAATTTTCAGTAGTTAGTATTTAATTTTCTACAGTAGTTAAGTTTTACTTTCGGTATTGTACTCCGGTGAACACGACAGTGGGCACTGTTCTTGCAGTAAGTAAATCTTTCGGTATCTCTTCTTGCAAACTTTTAATTTTCGTTTTCTACTCATTATTAGCTATGGACTAAACTCTTTTTGAGATGTAGAAAATGAGAAGTACCCGGACTTTATGTAAAATTCTTGAGTAGTTTTTATATATATTTTTACCCCTCTTTGACTTGGTCATTTATTGTTCGATAATGCCAATGATGCGGACAAGCTAATAACTTGAAAGTGTTTACTGTCTAGTTTGAAACCCAGACCTGGGCGGAACGTAGTGATCACTGCTCCAGTACCATGACCATTTTTATAAATCAAGTATTTAATGTAAAATCCGGGGAAAATCACAACTACATCTCTCCTTTTAAATATAAGAACTTTGTTAAGTTATTTTCACCAAACCAACTCAAAAGAATTGCTTCCTCTCTAATCGAAACTTGTAAAAGGAAGTTCATGAAGACAATAGTGTCTTGATTAAGTTCCAGTCCTTGAGGACACGATATTTGGTTCTTACCACTTTATTACTTGGTAAACGATCATAGTGACCAGTGTACACTTGCGCTGTCCACTATGGACTGAGTTGCTAACCTCACTGCGATTACATAGTTCGTAATCACCCTACCAGGCTTATAATCCGGATGTTAGATGGTATCCGGATGATGATTTTTTTCGGGTTTAGAGAATCACATATGTTCTCCGGATATTGGGGTATCCGGTGAAGGGGATCCTATGGGAGTATCCGGATGAAGTGGTCCAGATATCGGAGTATTGGGATGAGATGTGGTCCGGATAACTTGAACTGTTCGAATTTTCCAGATCAAATATTCAATTGAATTCAATGTTAATGACTCATTGGTACCAAAAACAGTATAGAGATGTCAAATAACACAATCCCAAGAAGATTATATCACAAAGATGATTAACTTTTTGAAAAACACAAGGTAACCTTGAAGAATAGTCCACAAGGTAAAAATCTATATTTTCAAAATTAAGGTTAAAAAATTGTTTTTTAGAGCAAAACCTCTACAAAACACTATTGAATGCTTGAATGAACATATTAGAATGAATAGTAATGATGGTTTAAACAAAATTGAAAAATAAAAATCTGGCCACAGCGTCCTGCATGCGATAAAGAATAACATAACTCAAAAAGACTCGATTACCATTGGATCAATGTTTTGTTTCATTGCTCTGATACCAATTATGATTCCAATACAAGTGAAATTCATATGATAATCAACCACGAACACCATGGATTGAACAATAAACTTTAGTCGGATGATTGATCAGAGAGAATATTTACACGGTTTAGCTATAACAGAGATTAGCACATCTAATTCTAGATTAACCCTAGAAAGCAAAGTAGTTATACCTTATAGGTATTTATAAAATAAGCCCAAACTTTACTACAATGTCAAATGTCCTCACACTTCAATATTTTCGTAAGACTGTTTTCATTTGTTTAGTTTAATAAATCTTGTTTGGAATTAGATTGGACAATTTTATAGATTGGATTAGTTTATAAATGTTATGTTTGTACATACATCCATACACATGTCAACGTACATATCATGCATTTAACTATTTTTGTTGATTTTATTTTAGTTTCTAGATTTACCTTTTGATATTACTTTCATGTTAAACTCCTCATTATATTACAATAAATTCGGGTTTAGAAAACGTCACAAATATTTAAGTGTCTTAATAGATTTATTTAGAGCAATTAAGATTTTATCACCAAATAAAAGTCATATGAAAGAGCATTGCATAGGTGTAGCTTTTCGACGTCGTAAGTAATTTTTTGTACACTTTTAAAATACATAGTCTTATTAGTTTTTTATAGAAGATTTAAAAAAAAACTCTTATAACATATAAATTTAGAGGACGATTGCTTTTACATGACACATTTTTAAATAATACCATATGAAAAAAGTTAATATTACTCTTTGTTTTAAAATATTATGAAAATTTTGTTAAGACATTTGAAAACATCTTATAAATTTATTACATTGTTTCTCTCTCTTCTATAGAGTTTTAGAGATTTCTCTAAATTGTGCTAAAATGGAAAAAAAAAAAAGTGGGATTTTAGTATTTTGTTGTTCTAATAGCTATGTTATCCTCTATGCTAAAATAAAGAAAAAAGAAGAGAGATTATAAAAATCTCTAACTTTCAATAAATCTTTAAAACTCTATGGAAGAAATGGTAGGTTGACGGCTAAGGAAATGGTAGGTTAATGGTCGAGGAAATGGCCGGAGAACGACCAGGGAAACCGATCTAGGAACAATTGTATGCGGCGCGACATGACACGACATTGGAATGTGGTGCGCACGACATGACCGCGACCTGAGCCGCGACATGAGTCGCGTGACTTTTGGTTTTGACACCGTTCTGGACATGGGTGACGCATCCTGCGGCCTAAGGTCGCGGGAAGCATACGGAGGTTGTAAAAAGGCCGATTTTTTGTTTTTTTTATTTTAATTGGCGATAATATCCTCATTTCCTATCAGATTTGGACGATGCTTGACGCTGTGGACTCGATTTTTAAATCTCTTCAAGGAGAGATCAAAGAGGGTTAAAGTTCTTAATTATGGAGCTCCCAGATCCCCATTTTTGACCTAGGGTTGTGCACTTTGCATCCTCAAACCTCTTCACCTTCTTTGTGGTAATTTTACTAAAGGTTGGGAGTTTGAGAGAATTGCATCATAGATACAGAAGCCTAACTTGGAGACCTCAAATCTTCACCAATAGAAGCTAAAGTTTTGGGTTTGGAATCTAGGTTTAACCTAGCCTAGCAAGGTGATTTCAAGTAATTCTGTGAAAACTTTGTACATGACAAAAATATCTATTTTGAAGTCTTAAGGCATTTTACTTGATATTTATAAAATGCGTGTTTTGTTTGTTGAGATTGGTATTTTGATACATTTGATTTTAGATATCATGTAAAATGTCTAACTTTGGGATTTTTTACATTCGGATAAATAAATCATAAGACTGTGCAATTTTGACAATTTATTGCCTAGATGAAGATTATTTGACGTCAATGGACTCTTAATGTATTTGGTTCTATAAACCGTTTGAAAAATGCACATTATTGTGTTATAGATCATTTTGGAGATATATACAATATGATTTCATTTGGAAATGACGATGATAGGTTTTTGAGTTAATTATACTTTTGGAGCATGTGTTAGCATAAACTAGACCTGGCAAAAACTGACACGATACGCTAACCTCGGCACGAACTCGACACGAATTAAATGGGTTTGGGTAATACATTTCAACCCGTTTAAGTAAACGGGTTGACACGACACAACACGAAAATTAAACGGGTAAGGTCAGGGTCAAAAATTTCAACTCGAAAATGACCCGAATAACCCGTTCATATTAGGCCCCTTAGGCCCTTAGGCAAATAGCGTCAACAACCCACAGTTTATAGTTTTTTAACAAAGTAGATACTAAATAATAATAAAAAGTGATTGTACATTCTGTGTATGTAGACCTAACAAAAAATGGCACGACATGCTAACTATACACGAACTCCACACGAATTAAACGGGTTTGGGTAATACATTTCAACCCGTTTAAGTAAACGGGTTGACACGACACAAAAATTAAATGGGTCGGGTTAGGGTTAGGCACTCTCAACCCGTTTAACTTTAAACCTGACACGACACGACACGTTTGCCAGGTCTAGCATAAACTTTGGTTAAATGCGGTTTTAATGCTTATGTTGACTTTTATTAAGGTGTCAAATAAGTGTGGAGTATCCTAAGCTAATTTTGGTTGTTTAAATTGTTCATTGTCGAGTGTTTTAGGGGTGTTGGTCATTCATTTGGGTCATGTATTTTAGGTTGTAATGCAATAGAACCATAGGCCTAGAAGTCGGTTGTTTTGTTGTTGGTTTAAAATAGGATGCTTATTCATGTATTGAGGTTAGAAATAGGCATTGCATCATCGGGGATGTTATGGTGCGGGATCTTGGAGTCGAACATCGACCATTGACCATACGGTATAATTTTTGAGTCGTTCTTGATGGTTTAAAAATGGGAAAGTCATTGGTATCCCACATTGCATTTAATTGGAGACCTTTTACAATGTGCTTCTAAAATAATCCTAGATGCTACAGTTGGTGGAGCCTTTATAGGTAAAACTTACAATAAAAGACACCAAATTTTGGAGAAAGTCATTAATAACAACACCGAATGGTTATAACAACGTGCATTTCAACCAAAGGGAAGAGTTTCAACCTTAAGGATTCTTCGGGTACACCTTGAAGTGTAAAAGTATCCAACAACTCCAAAAATGACTTTAAGCGGGAGTGTTGATCCTTAGACGGTAATCCTCCTAACTGACCCATGGTTTGGATCATTTGAAACATCAACTTTTTTAGTTCAAGATGAAGTGCAGTCATGTTGGGCCTAGAAATCCCATAATGTAATTGATTAAATTTCGAAGTTGCATAGTCTCGTATTTTTCTATTCTTATCATCGGCAACATGCCCCGTATTTTCCGGAGGTGGTGGCGGAGGATTTGCCTTAGCGATATTCTCGGTTGGATTTTCAGGTGTTTGTTGAATACCGCTTCTACCTCTACGTCTTATTTTAAAATATTTTCGATTCCGGGATCAAGTGGTACAAGTGGTCCGTGTTGCAGTCTAGGCAAACAACACCAAAACAAAAGCTTAGAAAAACAAGTTACCCGTAGGCATGGGGATGGGCGGAGAATTCAATCCCCATCCCCATCCCCGATTTCAATCTCCATCCTCGTCCCAATTCCCACCTGGGAATATGATCACATCCTCGTCCCCCATTTCAATCTACATCCCTGTCCCCATCCCCGTCCCCGGAGAATTTCCCCCGTTAATTTAAAAATGTTTTAAATCAAATATGTTAAAACACCAAAGTCGATCGATAGTGGTTCATGTTTTAATCTTACATATTTTCAAAATTTACTTGTATAGAATATCAAATATTTATATGTGAACAAAATCACAACATCATTGTTAATTGTTTGATCAAACGCTTTCGACTTTCAACGTTTATTTATCTAAAAAAAAAATAAGACGTCTAAAAAATGTATATAAGAAAAAATGTCAATCTAAATGATAATAAATATAATTCTTTATAAATAATATATTTAACAATAAAAATATTTAATATATTTATTTTTCGGGGACAAGGCTGGGCGGGGTCCACGTTACTCGTCCCCGTCCCCATTTCCCCATTTGGCGGGGAAACCCATCCCCGCCCGGGGGGTGGGGGGGGGGGGGGGTACACCGGGTTTTTCAATGAGGCGGGTCTCATTCTCATGCCTAGTTACTCTGGCTCAAATAAAAACTAATGTCTTGAGATGAAAAGTATGTCAGTCCCTGACGATGGCACCAAAAACTTGGTATGAGCGAAATATGTGTAATCGTAGTGAGGTAGCAAACAATCCACGGTGGGCAGCGCAAGTATACACTGGTCACTATGATCTTCACAAAATTAATAAAGTTGGTAAGAACCAGTAACGTATCCTCAAGGACTGGATTATCAAGACAATATCGTTTTCATGAACTTCTTTTTACATGTTTCGATTAGAGAGATAGCAAATATTTTGGTTGGTTTAGTAAAACTGGTTAAGAAATATCTTATATTAAAGAAATGTGATGTAGTTGTGATTTTCCCCAAATTTTACACTAAATACCTAATCTAGAATAGTGGTCATTGTATAGCGTGAAACGGTCACTCTCAGTCAAGAGGACTTATCACAACTAATACTCACACTTTTTAACTAAAGTCTTATATAATTAACCTTTGTCGATTTATTAGTTATTATCCCTGAACTTTCTCTAGTTTCAATGTAATGGGTAGACACAAATGCTCTAAGTAATTTTAATCCCCAAAGAGCTTGTCTCTACTTCATGTATGTGGAGTTCTTACTATGCAAACCCAACTCTCGTCCATGTTATAAGAATTCTCTCTAATCCCCTAGCATCACCCAATTTAGACACTTTAAAGAGATCAGTTTGTCTGCGTCATTGGGTTTTATCGAGCAATAGGTGACCAAACCAAAAAGGGGTAAACATATAAGACTATTTTAGAACTTTACATAAAATCTGGGTACTTCTCATTTCTACATCTCCAAATGTGTTTAATTCATATCTAAGAAAGAGTAGAAAACATAAAGTACAATATCGCAAGAAGTCATACCGAAAGATTATAAATAAACTGGAAAGTCGCAGTGCCCGCTCTCGTCGGCACTAGTTTACAATACTGGAAATTAAATTATTGCAGGTAACTAAGTTACTGAAAGTAAAATTAATCTACTGCTAGAAAATAGATGCTACAGGCTAAAACTTGAATGCTAAAAGTAAATGTTAAGCTAAGAGTAAAATCAAATGTTATCTCTATGTTTAACTATGCCAAGATGAAGTAAATGCAATGCCCTTATGTACCAAGCCAAAAAACATTGCTTCATTTACCCAAGAGTCAAAGCACTTAGAAGAAACACAAAAAAACCAAGGATAATCAACCTTTTCCCCAAAATGTGACTTTTGATTATAATAACATTTTTAGCCATCACCTTTGGGTCTTCTTTTCAACCACCGGCATAAAGCAAGCAACGAGAGCTCCTTCTACATCTTTTGTGTTCCCCAAATAACATCTTATTATCCTCCAAACTCATCTTAATCAACTGGTTGAATCTGATGTATCGAAGTGTCCACTCATGGATACCACTATGAATTCTCGAATTTTTGGCATAAAATCACATTAACTGGTTCCAAGACATGTAAACACTCACTTTTAGCTCAGAGAAAGATATTAGACCAAATATGGGGGTTTAGGAAGCCAAAAATCCGAATTTGACTATATAAAGTTGTTAGGTCTGAAAATGTTGTATCCCGAGATGACAA
Source organism: Silybum marianum (assembly GCA_036898165.1). Lineage (NCBI taxonomy): Eukaryota > Viridiplantae > Streptophyta > Magnoliopsida > Asterales > Asteraceae > Silybum > Silybum marianum. The sequence goes on along the minus strand of CM072530.1, from coordinate 35,832,965 downwards.
TTATTGAAGACGTGAAGGGCTAAAGTGTAAAGTCAACAAAGTCATTAATTTGGAAGGTTTAACAATTAGGAAAGATTTAATGTTTAAATATAAGGAAACAATCTTATTGTAAAGAAGACAAGTGTATAATGCCTTAATCTTTACTTTCCTTATTGTGTATTTCTCCTATCATATAAATAGAGGGTTAGGGCTATATTAGAAGACTAGGTCATTAATTCATATCATTCTAGAGAGAGCTTGAGAGAGAAATCTTTGTATTCAAGTATTCTACAAGTGAGAAATACAACATAAAGTGTTTTTATCAATATATTCATCGTGTTCTTGAATATTGTTCGTGATCAGTTACATCGTTACCTAATTAAACTGGGATCCACAATTGGTATCACAGAAAAAATTATATCGATTTGGATTAATTCGAAGATTTCTTGAAGAAAAAGGTATATAAGACTCTTTACGACTTTTGGAGATTAAAGGTATTGTCATCCATTTTTTTTATATATTCGACTTTGATATAGATCCTTATCTGTGTGTTTCTACTCTTCTCAAGTCGATTTCACCAAAAAAAAGTTTTGAGTTTTATAGTTTTTTTTAAAGTTGATGTTATCATTTTACTCATTATCACATTGAATTTGACGTTTTTGGCCAAAACTTCAAGCTTTAAAGTTGTTTGTATTTGTCTTATGAACAACATATTAAAATTTCATTGAATTTGGACAATTTTTTGGTCAAACGTCAAACTTGTCGGGTGACTCCTCGGATGAACAGTAACTTGTCGCGTGACAAAGGTGAACAGTAACTTGTCGCGTGACATAGGTAACTTGTTGCGTGACATAGATGAACAGTAACTTTTCGCACATTTTTAATTTTTCGCATGCTTCTTTTTGTTTTTAGATAAAAGTGCCAGTTTTAAAGTTGCTTAGAATCATCGTGCGCATAATATATAAATTTCATTGAATTTGGACAATTTTTTGGTAAAATTTCAATTTTGTCGGGTGAATAGTGTTTTGTCGGGTGATAGTGAATTTTTATCAAATCCCAATTTTTGAATTCAAATTTAGGTTACTTTCGTTTATTTTTGTTTACTTTTGTTTTTCTTTTCCAATAGAAAGCTCGGGAACTAGTGTCTCCTACAGCTTTTCTGGGTAAAAAATTCTCAAGAAAAAAAATCATAAACCTTAGTAATTTTAATTTATTCTTATTTGAGAAAATTGGAAACCCGAGAACTTAGCTCTTCTTGTCCATAAAAAGACTTGATCTTTTTAGTCAAGAATCCTTCGTTCTTGCTTTCTAGTTTATCGATTAAGAAAAATCAGGATTCGATATTTCTGATCTTTCTCGAACCCACTTAATTCGACATCAAAATTCCTCGAGTCCCTTTTAGTCGACATCTTTTCTTATCGAGCCTTATTGATTCGACATAATTTCTTGTCGAGTCCTCTTTGACTCGACATCTTTGTCCTTGATCCGACAACTACGGTTCTCACACCCTTGAGAGCCGAGAACTTTGGTCCTCGCACCTGCTTGACTCGAGAACTCTTTTTCTCACATCTTTTGAACATGCGAATAGTTGTGTGAATTAATTCAAATCGTTGATCTACGATCACTTCATCAGGTAACTAGTGCTTACATTGTTTTTAAGAACTAATTTTGTGCATTTGAGTTTAAAAAGCTTAAATCAAGATGTCTGCTGACGCATTACTAATCGACCCAAAATTCCTTGAATATCAATACTATATGGGTTGGATAGAGACGGATAAAAATCTCAATAATTTAAAAGACAAATATGCATGTTTAGAAAAAGAAAATAAAGATCTGAAAGAAAATATTTCTAAGTCGAGGTGGAAATTTGATTCTGAAATAAAATCATCCGATTAGAAATAGAAAAAGAAAGACAAATTTCTTCTGATCAGAAAAACAGGTTTGAAATTGAGCGAAAAACGTTTGAAATCAAAATTAAAACTTGTGAGTTGACAATTAGAAAACTTTCTGAACAAGTATCAGATTTTGAACAAGTTGTGATTTTAGAGAGAAAAACATCTGAAACGAAATGTCTAGAGCTATCAAAACAACTTTCTAAGTTTCAGAAAATTCTAGATGATGAAAGAAAAGTGTTTGAGACTGATAAGACGAATTTGATCAAGAAAAGTGTTTTGATCGTTGCTAAAAGAAAAAATTTGGAAAACATTTTCGAAAACGAAAGGAAAACTTTTGAAGAGAAAATTGGTAAACTTTCAAAACAAATTATCTATTTTAGAAATATATCTTGTGAATAAACGGAAAATGAGGTCCGAATCTCAAACAAAATTTGATGTGATTATGGAAGAAAGAGATCAACTATTGTGCAAAATTAGAAACCTTGAAGGTTTTATAACTGCTTCAAGTTCAGTTTTTAAGATGAATTTCTCTTTCTACAATAAATGTATGGAAGAATAACTCGTCTTCAAGTGTCAAAACAAACAGTTATTCTAATAGTTCCAAATCATATAGTGCTTCAACTTCACAGACTCATTATTCTAATTTATCTCACAATGATTTGTTGCTAATTCCGGTAATTTCAAGAAATTTAGAATGGTTTGGAGAAAGAAATCAACTACAAATGATAATGTTGGAAACATGCCTTATACATCTCCTGTAGTTGATGCAAAATCATTTGTTTCCAAGACTGATTTTCCTTATTTTGTCAAATCCATCAATCAGCTAATCAGTCTAAGCGCCACAAAGGTTTGTTGTTCTACTTGCGAAACAAATGAGTTTGTTGATCAAATGTTCACTCATAAATGGTATGGTACTTATAGTATCCTCAATTCCCCATTTGTTGTTTCTCAAGCTAACTTCCAAGAACCCAACAAAGCTTGGGTACCAAAATCTTTTTAATCTGTTTTGTAGGTATGTCATGTGTATTCTAAATTTAGACTATTCACATCATATGACTTGATCATTCAAAAAGGTTATGCTGTTTTTGAGGGGGAGTACCATATTTCTATTTTTATTTTTTAAGCTTAATAGTACATCAGCTATGAACCTGCTCTTAGTTTTGGCTTATGATATCTTAGTTCAGAACCCATTTTTTATTGCATCATGACTTCTGAATACTTCAAATTCAGAACTCGGACTTAAACTGTTTCAGCTTCATATAAGAAATATGTGTGTTAGGAATTAGAAGTTTCAATGGTCAATCCAAAGCCGGAAGGACCTATCCATGAAACACATCCCTAGATTAGATATCTTGAAAGGGTATGATTAAAATAAAATTGAGTGCTTGTGAGATAAAAGAAAATGGTGAGAGTGTGACAAGACTTAAAAGAAAATATTTGGTCTTTACCAAGCCTAACAGTTATTCAGGTAGCCACATAATCTATTCATTCTCGACTCTTTGGAGATGAATATTGAACTAAACATGGAGTCAATGTCGATAACTTGTGTCACCCCACACAACTACTCAAGTATCTCACAAAAGGTACTTGTTTCATATATCACGGAGATTTAACATGTCATCTATCTATTCTTCACTCGTAAGATTTAGATATTGAAACAAGAAGACACACCTCTGGTCTTCGAACTTCATATTTTGTGCACAACGAGTTTATTTTTGAGCCATAATATATACAATCTTTCTTTTACACTTGCACGAGTCTTTGTGATTCACTTTCCATATCTTTGTGTTTATGCCGGAATAGTTTGAGAAGTTGGTTTTATAACTTACTTTGCCTATCAACAGATTCCTAAATTGCCAACTCTGAATATAGGTCACTTAATTAAATTTCTTTTAATTAAGTGATAATAGTTGCTTCTTGTGCTTCTATGTTAGCTTCTTAGCCGATATTCTCCACTCGCATGTGATCACTTCCGCTTAATGTCTTTGATAAGGTTCATAATGCTTTGAATTCTTCTTATCATTCTGAGGGGGAGAAAAAGTGTATCAAAAACAAATGCCTATTATGAGGGGGAGAAAGTGACACTTTGACATTTATCGCATATCAAAGATTCAACAAGTTCAGTTCATCGCATCAACCTAACTCGACAAACTCAACTTATCGCATTTTCCTAACCCGATAACCTCAAGATTCTTTTGTCTTTTTCATCATACGACAAAGTTCTACTCAAAAAAGATTTAGCCTACGACATTGCGGCTTCTTCGACTTTCTATTCGTGAACGTTATGCTAATATTAAGGGGGAGCTACAAAACTTATCAAGTGATCATATTCGTAGGGGGAGCAAAAGAATTCAAGATAGTGATTTGTTGACAAAATTTCATCGTCTTCAAAAGTGTCGATTTGATAAATTGTAATCTCGAATACAAAGGGGGAGATTGTTAGGTCTGAAAATGTTGTATCCGAGATGACAACTATTAAAGACGTGAAGAGCTAAAGTGTAAAGTCAACAAAGTCATTAATTTGGAAGGTTTAACAATTACGAAAGATTTAATGTTTTAATATAAGGAAATAATCTAATTGTAAATAAGTGAAGTGTATAATGCCTTAACCTTTACTTTCCTTATTGTGTATTTCTCCTGTCATATAAAAAGAGGGTTAGGGCTACATTAGAAAACTAGGTCATTAATTCATATCATTCTAAAGAGAGCTTGAGAGAGATCTCTTTGTATTCAAGTATTCTACAACTGAGATATACGACATAAAGTGTTCTTATCAATATATTCATCGTGTTCTTGTTAAATATTACACCGTTACCTGATAATTTGGGATCCATAAAAGTGCAAACAAAATGTTTGTAATGACACTACAAATTAGAGTTAGCGCTCATTCTCGTATTGTAGCTAGAAATAAACATTTGGGTCATTGGAGGCATCATGATGCGGGCTTATAAGTTGGACCACGACCATTGACCATATGGTGTAATTTATAGTGAACGAGCATATCTAAGATCATCGGAGGTCATAAACAAGGTATAGATCATAGGTGGTTGAACTTGCTGACCATTGATTCGTAGTGAGGATTATGTTACATAGATATGTGGCTGGCTCTTGTGTTCCTTCACATTCAATGGAATCGAGTCTACTGTGTCATCAAAGGGTGTTATTTTGGATATGTTATTACACATGTTTTTGGTGACGTTTTGAGTAAGAAGTGTTTTCCATGATTTATGGTTTTCGTATATTGGAACTTATTAATGTTTGATGTTTTGGATATAGAGTTTTATTCATGTTTTCAATAATTAAATATTAAACCTTGTTTGCAGTTTGTATGAGTATTGGATTTTGATATCATGTTAAATGGGTGTTTTGATTAATGAGTTCTCATCACTAAAGTTTGAATGTTCATACAATATAAAGGTTCAATACCCAAAACCAAATTAATTTGGCAATGAGAGTAGGAGGCGACAAGCCTGTGACTTGTGAGCGTATGAGAGCAAACCGAACTTGTAAGTTGTGATTTAGATGGACAAACTCTATTTAAGCTCAGACAGTGATGGTTAAAGTTTGAGAACACGAGCCATGAATTAATGGACTTCATTTGTATCAAGTTAAATTTGTTACAGATTAATGAAATATACTTACTTTTTGAGTTCTCAAATATCGTTTTTGGTAAGCATATAAGCAAAATGCCGTATAACTATAACACGAAAAATAGAGTATTTTGATCGATGTATTTTGAAGTTTATTATGATCTATATTATATTTATTGTGGACTAGGTCCTTGTGTAATTAATTTGTTATGGCCCTAGTCCCTGTGACTAATATCGTTAAATAGTATGTTAATTCAGGTAAGTGAGAGGCATTTTGATCTATCTACAAATCGTTTGTCTTTTTCCTTTTAAAAATAATATCTATTATATTATAGAGTAAATTACATTTTTGTCCCTATGGTTTGTTAAAAATGCGACTTTATCCATGTAGTTTTGAAATTGCAGTTTTCATCCTTATTGTTTGTAATTCATTACAATTTTCATTCCTGGTCCTCAAATTTTAGTATAACGGACTAAAATAGTAAAGAATTGTAAACCATAGGGACGAAAATAGTAATAAATCATAAATCACAAGGACACAAATAATAACGAATGTTTAACCCTTATGGATGAAAACTGTAACTTCAAAAGCATAGAAACGAAAATAGAAATAAACTACAAGGATAGAAAATGTATTTGTACAAGTTATATACACACCCTTATATACATACATGAGAGAGTCAGATGGAGATGGGGAGATAGGACCGTCAACCCAAACCATTTCCCTCGTCACCTTCAAGATGTCTTCGTCTTCCTCGTATCTAGCATCGGCCTCCTTCTTCCCCCCCCCCCCCCCCCCACCCCCCCACCCCACCCCACACCACACCACACCACCATGACCCTATTCCTTCCATAACACACATAGACATAAATAACACACACGACATAGAGAGAAATAGAAAAATACCAGAGAGAAAGAGAGAGGAGTGAGAGATAGAGATAAGGAAAGGGATGTAGATTATATTTGGTTGTTGTGTACGAGGAGGCAACATGGGAGGTCTAATCTCTAAGAAGAACGTGTAAATGATATGTTTTTCAACTACTTTTAAAAGACCCATTTGTTTTTTTGTTCCATATTCAATAGCCTCGTTAAAAAAGGAGCTATATGTTGAAACCCATCAAAGAAGATGTTGTGTGCATGTCATACTTTTACTTTTGGGCGAGGCGGGAGATGTGTCAACAACTTTGTATGTATACATACGTACGTACATACATACATACATACATACATACATACATCCATACATACATACATACATACATACATACATACATGATACATATAGGGACAAAATCAAATAAGAACCACGTATGATGTGTTGTTTCACATTGTGAAACAATGCATGTGAATGTATAGAGTTGTTTCATAATATTGAAACAAAAAATCAACAATAAAAATAATTATATTGAAACAACACTATATTTTTCAAATGCATTGTTTCAAAATATAAAACAACACATGGAGATTGGTTCTCGTGATTCTTAAAATTTATATAGTTTAATTATTTTGATTTTTTTTAATAGGTAAAGACATAAAAAATAGGTTAAAAGATCAAAGTGCCTCTAATTTAATTAAGTTAACAATTTTTAACGTTTTTAGTCAAAAGAACCATGGTCGTGACAAATTGAATATCACAAATATCAAATCATAATGAACATGGTATAAAGACCCTACTCATCAAAAAAAAACATGGACCCATCCATAAATCACCCAAAAAATTAATATTAGTAGTGTTTTGAACCGTCATTTTTGTAATTTAAAACCACAAACTGAAACGCATAATACAATTTAACAAAAATACAAACTTCAACCGTAATATGAAAGTTCTAAACCACACAACACTCGGTTTAATGAGCATGATTTATACAATTTAATGAACATTATCTATATTATATTATAAACCATTTAAGACAAACTCTTAAAGACCAGGTTTTAATGCATCAAGTACTTTTAATTATACATATTACTTAAAATTCAACATTATAATTAAATGGTGTAAAGTAAAACTTTTTAAAATGCATGTCCCAATACATATGTCTAACTGATAAACATAATCAAATATATGATACACATTAAATATAAATAATATAAAATATAACTAGGATAATTATTAAGTTTTAACATAATAATTAAAAATATTATTAAACCTGAAATAAATTAATTTGTTAGTAAAAAACCAAAAACTTTTAAATGTTAATTTAATAATAATATTGATTTTTTTTTAATTTTGTAGATTATTCAAATTTATATGTTATTCAAAGAGAGTAATATTATCGTTTTTTAAAACCATACAAAACCGTATTATAAAGTTGACAGTGTTATATAGATAATAAAACGAATCACTAAAATCGAGATGTATGATGTATCGATGTATTCCACGACTATACTTCTAGTTTTAAAAAATACATTTAAATAAAATAATATAAAAGTAACATTTTAATGAAAAAAGCATCCAACAAGAAGAGATATAGGGTGGTAATTGTGACGACTCCATAGGGCAAACGGCCACCGCATGGTGGCAAAGGAGATACGCTGACGCCACCAATATCTTCAGCATCCTCCACCCTCAGGTTTGTCAAAATAACATTTTTAGTCCCTGTAATTTTAAAATTACAATATGGTCATTGTGGTTTAAAAAAGTGTGGATTTAGTTCTCCTCCTTATGGTTGTTAAAACATTTCATTAAATTAAGAGTATTTTGGTTCTTTTATTGATTTTTGACTTTTATGTACTCAAAATTGACTTTTATGAACACGTTAATATTGCAAGTTTTATTCCTTGCAATTACCCGTTAAACATCACATGTGTTACCTAGAACGTTAGAACTCAAAATTTCACTTATATTTTGAAAAAATTGCCAAATTTTCATATGTAACATGAAGTTGGTACAAAACGGTACCAACATGTACCAACCAAAATAAGTTGATATCAATTAAGTCGGTACCAAGTATAGTTGGTTGGTACATGATACAAAATTTTGTGTATCAATTATAATTGTTTGGTATACGATATTGAAGAAAAAAACTTGATAACGTATCAAGTACACCCCTAGGTAAAAGACATAATCATTGAAAAAATAAAAACATACCCCTCATTTAACAAAATTTCTAATTTCGGTAGAGCAAATGACCAAAAATATATGTTTTCTCAAACCACAACAATCATCTTGTAATTTTAAAATTATAGAAAAAAATGTTATTTTGGAAAAATCACAAAGGACCAAATTTGTAACTTACTCTATAATTTATTTAATAATATTTATTAAAAAAAGAAAATATCTGGTGGTGAGACCCAATATTATTTATAAAATCCTCTTATCTTTGATATAAAAATATAATTAATTCGATCAGATAGATATCCTTGATTTTTTGAGTAATTTATAATTATAAATATTTGAGTTAGTTTATATGTAAATCAATTAACTATAAGGGGATGTTTGGTTCACGGAATCCATTGGAATTGGAAGGAATTGGAATGGCCAAATCTATTGACTGAATTCCTTAATATTGTTTGGTTCGCGGAATGGATAGATCGGATTCCATCAGATTCCACCGAATTCCACGGTTGATGGATTTGATGATTCCTTAACGTGAAGGATTTTGAATTTCATTTCGTATCAAATGCAACATAATTTATAAATTTCTTTTAGAAAGACAAAAATAAATTTAACCTAACACCCTCTCCCCGCCCCACCCTCATCGGCAACAAATCCGCCACCACCGCCGACACCGCCACCGCCGCCACCACCACCATCAATTAATATTATCATTCCACCACCGCTACAGTCACCCCCACCCACCACCCACCATGTCACTATTTTTTGCCGGCATACTCATAGTCGCCACCCACCCCCACACCCTACCCCACCCACCACTAATGTCCTCATCACAATTGTCACCCCCACTCCCGATAGATGCATATTTCTATTCTTTTACGAGATTCCATTCCAATTCCTGTCAACCAAACGCATGGTCAAATTCCATCAAATTTCATTCCAATTCCTTCAAAGTCAAATTCCTTTGATGGATTCCAATTCCATCGAATTCCATTCCGTGAACCAAACGCCTCCTAAGGGTTTAAAGATAATTAGAATGTTTATCAATTGAAATTTAAGTATTTAACAGATATCCAGTAAATGAGGGTGGCAATCGTGTCGTGTTCGGGTTGGCGTGTCGCGGGTTGGCGGGTTGGCGTGTCGCGGGTTGGCGGGTTGGCGTGTCATGGATGCTCAACCCTAACCCAACCCGTTTAGCTAATCGTGTCGAGATACACAACCCTAACCCGCACACGTTCGTGTTGGCGGGTTGGCGGGTCAACCCGCGTGTTGGCAGGATGGTCGCGGGTGGCAGGTTGGCGAGTCAACTTGCGTGTTGTCGGGTTGGCGTGTCGCGGATTGGCGGGTTGACAGGTCGTTTGCGGGTTGAAGGGTCATGAAATCTCTTGTTTCTAGGTAGAGCGCCATCGTAGCTGCTGTTTAGTATTCTGAGTTAGGGTTAAGGTGTTCGTGTTTCACATTTCTACGTTTGAGTTTTGACGGACGGGATTAATTTACACAACAAAACGAAAGAAACTCTATTGATTAGACTTTTAGATTTTAAAAAAAAACATAAAATATATATTATTATTTTTAATAAATTTTGGCGGGTTGGCGTGTCAACCCGTGACCCGTTCGTGTCAACCCGAACCTGACCCGTTTATTTGGCGGGTTGACGGGTTGACGGGTTGGCGGGTTGACGGGTTGGCGTGTCAAAAAGTTCAACCTTAACCCGTTTATTTTCGTGTCGGGTTCGTGTCGTGTTTCGTGTCGTGTCGAGAATTGCCACCCCTAAGTAAATCTGATAGCATCTAATTAGATGGATGATTAGATATTAGATCGATATCAAATTAGATTAAATCTAGATACAGTTTTCAACAAGTAATCCATCATTTAAACCAATTATTTATTGCTTTCAAATTTCTTAAAACCTACAAGTAAATATCAATTAAAACAATATCATGAAATATTAATTACTTTATACATTTACTAATTTGATAGTACTTAGATGGTAATTAAATGGATAATTGGATGGTAATTAGACGGGTAATTGAAGGGATTCGTTTCAGGCTTATTGATTTTGGATTGTTATAAAAGATACTGATCCAATTTGTATATTATAAAATTGCAGCAATGGACCTAGTAATTTTGCTAAACGGGGGTGTATCTTTAAGATGGATCATATGTCTGCAGAGTCGTTCGATATGTCTTTATCCAAATTCCACTGTTTTCGATAGATTTTTTTAGTTTTTGTGTTGATTTCAAGATAAATTTAAATTTTTTTTGTTTGCTTTTGAAGGATTTTCCCCTTTTTGGTTGATGTTCTGTTTTTTTTTTACTTCCGGAGTATTCTTCATATTGTGTTCTCGAATTTGAAAAGAAAATAAAGAAATGAAGGGAAAAATGGAAGGAAAATAAGTTTTTTATTTGCGCTACGGAAAGGGAATAAAAAGATGTTATAAGAGAAAGGAAAGTAAATATGTTATCATTTAACTACCTACATCCTTTATGATAAATGTTAGGTAGTTTTGTAATTAAGAATCTTTTTGATGAGTTTTAATTTATTTTATTTCCTCCCACATTTACGTCGTATTCTCGAAACATTTTTTATGAACGATAGGAAAAGAAAATGAAAAAAAATGGAGGAAAATAAAAATAACCCGTGTTCTCGAAACTTTTTTAGAAGGAAAATGAAATAGAAGAAAAATAGTTTCCTCCCAAAACTTTACTTGAGGAAAGGAAAGGAAAGAAAATATTTTTATAAAATTACAAAAATTACCCAACATTTTATCATAAAAAATATTTTTTAAGGGTATATTTGTAAAAATGACATTTTTCATTTCTCTCTTTTTCAAGAAAACACAAAAAAATGTTTTCTTTCTTTTCCTTTTTTTTTCATTTTTCTTCCCTTTCGAGAACACAAATAAAAAAATTAATTTTTTTTCATTTCTTTTATCTCCATTCTTTTCCATCACTTTCTTTTCTTTTCTCTTCTCCCCAAATTCGAGAACACATTGTTAAAAACAAAGTTTTGGAAGGAAACTTATTATATAGTTACTTCATTTTCTTTCTTTTCTCTCATAAAAACAGTTTTGCAAAGACAAATTATTTTACTTTTCTCCCATTTCCCTTCATTTTCTTCGTAAAAAGGTTTCAAGAATAGAACGTCAAAGGTTAAGGGATTCTCCAACAGCTTTGCTAAAATAAAAAAAAATGAGTTTTTATTCTCTAAACTTCTCCAACAGATTTGCTATCTTGATTGTTATAATAGAAAAAACTTGAAATTTTTCTAAGTTTAGAGAATTTTTAAAACTTGATGGTGGGAGAGATAAATGATTATTTTATTCAATCCCACCAATAAGATTAATTTGTATAATTTTATCATAAGTTTTTTTTGTAAAAAGTGCATTGAGATGATAAATTTGAGAATATTATATTAATATAATTTGTGTTAAAATCTATAAAATAGAAAATCTGTTGGAGTTGAATGTCATTCCTTTTAGAGATTTTGGCTGTTTCCTATTTTAGAAAAAATATAGGAACCTGTTGGAGATGCTCTAACGGATGCGTCTTTCATACAAAAAGAAACTTTACTTGCAAAAAAAGTTGAGCAGGTACACATGACCTCACTTGGGGATTCATCCGCCCTATAAAATTGGATTCGATCAACCCAATTACAATTAGATATCCAACTATGATTGATTAGTTCCAATTAGATTAAGTGCAATGCTATAGATTCTTTAGGTGACATTGAGGGGGATGACAGATCTATTAAAAGAAAGTAGCTTTATGTTGGTTTGAATCCAATTCGTGAGATGGCCATCTTGGTCATATAGATGAATTGACACCCTTATTTTCTCGTTTTCGAACAAAAAAGGACTCGCATTTGTAAACTAATTAAGCAAGCCAAATTCTCCGGGCACTACGGTAGGATGTGGATTGAGGATGACGACGATGAACTTCTCCATTGCCTAGTTAAGTGGGATAACAGTCCAGTTCCACTGGTTTTCTCCCTACTCAACCAGACTAAGGAGATACTAAACACTCTTTTAATGTCTTGACCACTAAAAAACAAACTCTTGGGTTGTTTGGTTCAGTTTGTGTACTGAAAATGAGAATAAAAATGACTTTTCATAAACCACAAGGCTTGGGGCGTACTGGTTAAGACTTGTGGGGGATGAGGCTAGTAACCCACTCCAGGTTTGAATCCAGGCGTAAACAACTTGTGGCCACTGGGGAATTATCTCAGGGCTGCATGCTTTCTAGATGAATGAACTTATTATATTATATAAAATCAAACAGTTTCTTTTATTATCATTTCCTTATTATTCCTTGCTCAAGCACTTATGACACATTAGGTTCTCCACAATAGTAGTTTTTACAAAACATTGCACTTTTTGCTAATAAAAACTTTGCATTGGAGATGCTCTAACTTCTTTATATTGCTAAAGGTAACTATACCTACGGACCTACCGATTTCTTTCTCAAACACGTCAATATCAAAACTTACTTGTTATATTTTTAATACATGATTTAAATTGAATACGATATAAAAAGAGATGCATATACCATTCAGTCAGACCATCTCCAACCCACCACTATAAACATTAAAAACACTAAAATAGAATTTTTTTTCACTCCAACCCACCACTAAAACACAAAAAAAAAATAGAGGCCCAAAAATTTGACCTCTATATTTGAAGGGCAAAAAAGCAACCCTCTAAAAATTATATTAATAATTTATTGAGTTTTTCTAATTATATATATATATATATATATATATATAAATGTTCTACTAATTTGAATAAGTAATTATGCAGTTTTTTTACTGGTTTTCTATAGTTTTTTTTACTGGTTTTCTGCAGTTTTTTTAATGGTTTTTCTGCATTTTTTATTGGTTTTCTGCAGTTTTTTTACTGGTTTTCTGCAGTTTTAAGTGATAATTATCTATTGGTTTTCTGTAGTTTTTACTGGTTTTCTGTAAAAAAATTACTGGTGGTTTTCTGCAGTTTTTTTACTGGTTTTCTGCAGTTTTAAGTGATAATTATTTATTAGTTTTCTGTAATTTTTCACTGGTTTTATAGCAGTTTTAAGTGATAACTATATATTGAATATAAAATCAATTATATATCAAAATTATTATGTTTTAATAAAAATAATATTATTTTATTATTAAAAGTGTTTTTATTGTTGTCTTTTTAGTGTGTGGTTGGAGATGGTTTTTTTAGTGTTTATTTTTAATGTTTTTAGTATTTTTATTGTTTTTTATGTCTTTTTTTGGTGTTTGGGTTGGAGATGCACACAGGTTAAAAACACTTTTTAGGTGAGATGTATATAACCTCTAGAGTATAGAGTAGAGCTGACCCTAGTTAGATTTTAACCACACCACTGGACAAAGGTTGAGTTTATATAAAGAAAGGGAAAGCTGAAGGACAGCTGGGCTGAATACCAGTTCTCTCTCTCTTTCTCTCTCTCTAGATGAACAGTCATGAACTTTCTTTCTTGATCTGCAACTAATGTGGCAGGCTGTGTGTTAAGACCTTCAATTCAGTATCCTTTTTGGTTCAGCTTAATTATCAGCAATGGAGAAGATGAAAGACGGAGGAGAAGGTAACTCTGTGAACCCATCGTCAGCATCATCATTCAGACCACCACCATTTTCAGCCATGAAAGCTGTTTCAAGTAGAATGATCGTCTGGTTGTAATCAGACAAAACCATCAAATCTGTTTATCGTTGTTCATCGCTGTTTACTGTAATTGAATTCATTATATTCAGACATTGAAAGCTAATCAGAATCCATGGCGGGTTTGATACCCATGTGCTCAACCATAGGTAAATTCAGATTCATGTATGTTTAATTGATTTTACACCATAAGAGTTCCATTAAGAGACAACATCTGAATGGTTAAGACATAAACCTTGTTTGGCAAAAAAAAGGTTACTCTAATTTCATTACGAACAGTTACCAAACAATCATGTTTCATTTTTTACTATATCATAAAAACATCTTAATCATTCAGACCACTTAATCATTCAGCACCAAATCATTCAGCAACTGATTCAATAAGTACAAATTGATGTTGTTTGTAGAAGAAGAAGAGGGTGGAAGCAGTCCTGTGGGGTACACAAGAGAGTTTCAGTCGATGTTAATGGAAGGTCTGGATGAAGATGGTGGTGGTGAGGGCGGTCAGATCTCGGAGAAGAAACGACGGCTGAATGTGGATCAAGTGAAGGCGTTGGAGAAGAACTTCGAGATGGAGAATAAGTTGGAGCCTGAACGGAAAGTGAAGCTTGCTCAAGAGCTTGGTCTGCAACCACGTCAAGTGGCTGTATGGTTTCAGAACCGCCGTGCACGGTGGAAGACCAAGCAACTCGAGAGAGATTACGGTGTTCTTAAAGCCAATTTTGATTCACTCAAAAACAACTACGAATCCCTTAAACACGATAATCAATCTCTACTCAAACAGGTATTACTATTTTCTGTATATAATTGTTTGTTTTAGCGTCTTACTGGATTTTTTTTAATAAAATCTCTTTTCTGTGGAAAAAAAATGAATCTTTTTTGGGTTTCAAATCCCTTCAAAATCCTAAAATAATAATAATTCAATCCCTTCATAACCCTCTGCTGGCTATTTCCTGTATGTAATTGTTTGTTTTAACGTCTTGCTAATTCTTTTTATAAATAAAATCTCTTTTCTATGTAAAAAAAAAACCCTTTTTGGGTTTCAAATGCCTTCATAACCCTCAAATAATAATAATTCAATCCCTTCGTAACCCAGTCTTATGTAACTGTTTGTTCTAACATTTTGCTGGAAAAAAAATAATTCCCTTTTGGGTTTCAAATGATTTAATTACATCATTTTTGTTGAATTTCCAGATTAGGGAACTGAAATCCAAGTTATATGGAGAAGACGAAGAAACCGATGTTCCGGTGAAGGAAGAAACCGGCGATAAGCCAAAGTCGCCGGAGACGATGTACGAAAACGTGGCGGCGGCAGCGGCGGCGACCACCACAACGACGTATTTTCCGGATTTCAAAGACGGGTCTTCAGACAGTGATTCAAGTGCGATTCTGAACGAAGATAACAACAGTTCGAATATCTTGATGAACTGCCATCCGTTGCCAGAATCAAAAGCTATAATGGGTGATGCACAAAAAGCTTACCAGCCTCAGTTTGTGAAGATCGAAGAACACAATTTCTTCAGTGGAGATGAATCCTGCAATTTCTTTTCAGACGATCAAGCTCCTACCCTCCAATGGTACTGTCAAGATCAATGGAATTTAACCGAAGATAACTAAATTAATCTTTGGTTGATTGATGGATGGATTATCACCGATGGAAACATTTCGAAATAAGTGAAAAAAAAATGTAAAAATTAAACAACAAGAATGAAATCGGTGGGATGTATTGAAGCTAAAATTTCAATTTGAGTTCAGGGTTCAGCCATTAAAGAATGAAAAAAAGAAAAAAAAAAGCTTCAAATTCATCAATGGAAGAAGATCCTGTAATATTGGAAAAATAATGAAATGAATGCTACTTTAAATCCAGGTGCATTCAATTATTTGGATCTGAATCATCATTTTCTGACTGCTTCAATTCATTGCTGAATCATAACATGAACTGGCAATGCTAACTTTTACCCGAAACAAACAAAATATTTATCTTTATTGTTTTTATATTTGAATTTAACAACAATTTTTTTTATTGTTTTTTTTAATATTTGAATTTAACAATAATGATTTGGGATCATAGCAGAATAGACTGATTTGATTAAACATGTGAGACTATTTTTTTTTTCGTTTGGAACTTTATGGTAAAACATTGTGAAAACTAACATTCACAGTGTTTTTGCTATCAATGTTTCGATTTTTTTTTTGATAAAATTTGAATTGTAAAAATATGATCTTACAAAAAATTGATGGTCTCACGTGAACCTAACAACAATTACAACATACACAATGGATTCCTCAAAGTTGGAGCAATTAGCATAAATAGATTACTTTTTGTATTATTATTTTAGGGGAGGTTAATGACACCCCTAAATGTTACTAATGAGACTCCTATAAGTAAATTCATTCTCACACATGAATCTATGTTAAAACCAACTTTTTCCATTCCAACTCCACAATAGTACAAAAGTTTCCGTGCACACCCCTACTAAGGAGGTGTCATTAACACTCCTCTTATTTTATCCATAAAATATTTGAAGTTAAAAGGTTTAGTATCGGTAAATATAATTTTATTAACCAAAGGTTGTCTAGCTTAGAGAGAGGAAGTAACATCCTAAGTCGCTAGTGGATAGTATTCCTGGTTGGCGAGAGGTCGAACCCCGCAACTGACAATTCTAAGGTGTCCTAGCTAGTGGGTCGGTCCTTTGGGCCGGATCATGGGAGAGTTCATGGGGCCACAGGTACAGTTCTACAGGATTACTGTGGCGACCCTTAAGTGGGAGCCCGAATATCCCGGAAAAGGATGTGTGAGTATGTTAACTGCCTTTAAAAAAAAAAAAATTTATTAAATGAATCTTAATATTTTAATAATATAGTTAAGAATAAATTACAAATGGTCCCTGTGTTTTCTCGATTATAACACTTCTTGTTCTTATACTTTCAAAAATACAAATTGGCTATTGTAATATGTAAAAACGTTTTTAGATTTGGTCCCTCAACGTCTCTTAAAAATCTAGGTAGCTAAGGAGTATTTTATACTTTTCTTATTTTTTTAATTTCCATTTAAAAAATATTGTCATTTCCTGTTAAAAATAAAAATTAGTTAATATATATATAAAAAAAATACCAACGACCTTTTTAGACGACCCAACACCCTCTCTGTCCAATCCTCCAGTCATCTTCTCTGATCAAACTTGAATTCAAAATTAAAATTACAATCCAAACATCAAAATCAAAATTGAACCTTCAAAATGAAACCAGAAACAAACCCAAACTAAAACGTATAAATAATCAAACTCCTAATTTAACTGATAATAAATGATCCTTAATCAGAACAAAATCAAATGCATACCCAAACATCATTGGTTTTGTGGTCCATTTGGGTTTTGGTGGCTCATATGCCGACAATAATCAAGAACAAATGGAGACGAGTGGGGGTGGGGGGGGGGGAGAGAGAGAGAGAGAGAGAGAGCAAAGGGGAGACGTACGAAGTGGTGGTCACCACTGACACGTATTATATATATATATATATATGTAACACCCTAATTTTTGTCTCAATTGAAGAAAGTGTTGAATCGAGCGATTCAATAACCAAATGATAATTTTAGAGTTTGAGCAGTGATGCCATATGAGAATGACATCTGTCACAATAGCACCAGTGGTACCAAGTTGTTGGTGGACCCAACAATGGTGCGATACTATAGTGACAATGACACAATGTATCAACCGGGTCTTTGGTAAAGTGGAATCCCGAGTCCTCTTTGTGTTCCACTCTTAAAAACAATAAAATAAGTTGTTGGTCCCAATAAGGGTCTACAAGAGTTAAATATTAAGTAAACAGTTTGTAGAAGGGGGGGTTGAATACAAACAGACAGATTTTAGTTTTTAAATGAGTTTATTGAGAATAAACAAATTTACAGTTACAAGCGGAATTAGAACAAGTTGAAAACCTATTCTACTGTAACTAAAGAAACACACAGTTTGATGCACAAGAAGATGAAAGAAAGAATACAGAAGGTATATGCTAGAAGGAAGCATGCATATAGATGAAGAAGATATCTCCATCTATTTATACCCGCTTGCATTTAATGCAAGACAAAAGGTACATGCCACATGTCAAGCTTGGATAGGAAGCTTGTCCTTGTAAATAAGACAACCATGCTTTTGGCCGAATATGAACAGTACCGTATCAGATATGATGGAGACATAAGAGACAAGTCGTACGTCCTTTTCTGACATGGTTCTAGGTTTGACTTTTGTGCATCGAGGATAAGATCAATCTTTAATCTTGCAGAGGAAGCTTCATTTGATCGCTGACACTGAATGTTCAAGGATGAACTTCAGTGTTGCTGAGGCTTCACAAGATTTCACACTTTGAGTAGATAATCGCTGCTATCGCTGAACCGCTTCAGGTCACTTAGCTGATTATCTCTTTCTTCAGCTTTGGTCTTTGACTGTCGCTGAATGGTATTCTGGTGTGATAGCTGATCTTCAGGTCTTCAGAGACAGGCTTGTTGATCCTTGATCTTCAGCGATCGCTGATAGTAATCAGCGTATGCTATCGCTGAATTTGAACAGAAGCTTATCTAAGGAATTTCACTAAGTATAGTAAAGGAATCATATTCAAATCACTGAGAGGAGTTATGATCAACCATCTCCCCTATTTGATTATGATTAAGCAACATAGGAAAATTGCTTTTAAAAGATTAGCAGAGACTTATAAAATTTAAAATAAATTTTCTAAGTACTAATCTGTAAAATCTTTTTCAGCTAAACTATTATCTGAATTGAGTTTCATTTATAAGGATATGAAATCACAATTTTTACAAGTAGAAGAGCTTAAAGTACATTCACTGATTGAACTTTCAGAGTGAAAGATCAGTGAGTAAAAGATAGTGTAACGAAAATAAAACTCTTATGTTCATTGTCCCTTTTACTATTTTCAGGGATCTTTTCAGTACTAGGATGGAGTAAAGTACTTTGAATTTCATTAATTATAATATGAAGAATTACAGCGAAATGAAATTATAATGATAAAGGTAAAGTACTTGTACACTGAAGAAATATTACAAAGGAAGTAGAAAACTATGACTAGTCAGAGATATTCTCGTTTCTTCTTTGTAGCTCATTCTCATAAAGAGTCTTCTGTCTGTTCATCAGAGGAGTATCTGACCAGCAGCGCCAAAGCATGATCTTTATGATAGAGGAAGGGGCCCTATGAATTTCTTGGTTTCTGAAGAGTCCTAAGAACCCTTCATTATCCAAGAATACCATACCATGTTCAGGCAGTGAGATGATTTCGTCTTCTTGATATCTTCGGTCTTGAGGAAGAGAGGTACGAAGCATTGATATATCAGGGAGCTCAAGATGACCAAGAATGCTTTGATAATCAAACTTAGTTTCATGCTCATTCTTCGAACTTGAGCCACCTTCAGCAACTGATCTTTTCTTCTTTGTTGGTTCAGGGAGAGGGGGAACTTGCACATGTTGTGACATTCTTTGCAGCAACTGATTCAACTCATTTTCTACCACATTCTTGAACTTGGATTTGGAACCCTGAATGGCATCTCTGATTTCGAGCCATTCAGTGTATCCATATAACCTTAAGAATTTTGCATATACCTTTGGACCACCTCTGTTGGAGTGTCGCCCTTGGATAGTTGCGTGAATGATTTTGTCATCAGATCTTCGAAAGTTCAGCATCTCTGTGCACCAATCCAGTTCTTTGTCTTTCTGAGTTGTGGCTTCAGTGGTTAGTGCAGTGAGAATCTTCTGTTGAGCGAGAATGGGATCTACGTTCAGGTTTTCCTGTACAAGTTCTTTCTGAGCCAGAGCTGCAGCGAGCCATTCACTCTTTTCTAATTGCTCTTTGGCTGCTTTGTCTCTTGCTGAGTCTTCCCTGAGAATCTTCCTTGCTAAAGCAAGATCATTCTCAGTTTGCTTTATTTCTTCATCTCTGATCCTCTAAGCTATCAGAGCTTGTTCTCTCTCTTCTTTGGATAAGAAGTAGAATTCATCTACTATCCTGATTGGTACAGCGTTTATTGGGTCTTCTTGGGGCACCCTTATTCTCTTGGCTTCGAATTCCCTTAGGAATTTTATTCGCCTTTCTTCTTCTTCAGGCTCGCTTATGATCTGCTTCTGAACGCGACGCCGAGGGATGAAGCCTTCTTCTTCCTCAGAGTCAGTTTCCTCTATGTACATAAACTGCTCTTTGGAAGAAGGTTCCTTCCTTGTGGATGAGTCCGTTGGGGGACAGGGATCACTGAGGGAAGGAGAGAAAGGAGATTTATCAGAGAGAGGTTTTGAAGGAGGAAGGGTTATATATGGGGATTCAGAGAGAGGAGTAATATAAGGGATAAGCTGAAGTGATACCTTATCAGCGGTCTCCCCTTCTGATATAGGTATGGTGGCCTCAAGATCGACCACTCTGGCTGAAGGTCCAGCTCCGTCCCCCAAGGGCTCTAGCTGAGATGTGCTTGGTCTGGATAATTTGAAGTGCTCCATTGCAAAACCCAAGTCATCATCATCATCATCATCAACCTCATAGTGAGGGATGCGTTCCTCTTCTTCTTCATCATCTTCTTCCTCATCATCATCATCATCAAATCTTGCAGTGGAGGAAGGTTCTGGTCGTTGGATGTAGGGAGAGATCCTTTCATCTGGAAACCGTCGATTGTGCTCGCCGATAAGTTCGTCAGCGAACTCTTTGGCCACCTTCTCCCCCTCAATGTTATCATGGGGCAGAACATGGATCATCAGAGTGCGCACATTCGTGTGTACGTCCTCCAGCATGGTCCGATCAGCGGAAGCAAATGAGGGACCAGTCTCACTAAGCTTTGAGAGAGCCTGCATCATGTCGGACTGAGTCTTTAGAATAGACTCGAGGACAGCGGCCTGAGCATCAACCTTTTGCTCAATGTTGGTGAGGGATTGGCGAAGGTCCTTGTGCTCGTCCTTCAGAAACTGAACGTCAGATACCAAGTTGCTGACGTTGATCTTCATTCCTGGAGTGCCAGCGACCTGCCTGAAAATCAACCCTGCTGAAGTTTGCAGAGTGTCCAGCCTGGCTCTGGTTAGAGCACACTCATTGACCAGATGATCAATGGCAGGGAATGTAGGAGCAGGCAGAGACACAGGCGGCAAGTCAGTGACCCTAGAAGGAAGCTTGGGGGCAAGGTTCTCCATCTTGACATCCCTGAGCTTTTTGGTACTGGGAGGGTGTTCAGGAGACTTCATCATCGGCTTCGAAGTGGTGGTGGTGGTTGTGGTCGCTGTTGCTGAGTATACATGAGCAATGGCAGCAGCTGATGACATTGACAAAGAGGCGAGAAAAGAATCCGGATCAGATGATGGATGAAAAATAGCAATATTTTCCTTGAGAATATCATGAGGATTACTCTCAGGGACTACTTTTGCAGAGGTAGTGTCCTAAGGATCACTGACCAGTGTCTTAGAGTATCTGAGAGAGATACTCTGAGGTCCTTTTAAATTGGCTTTCCAAAACTCAGATTGCCTAAACAATTTTGAGGTTTGGGATCGTGCATTTCAAAGATTATCGCAGATAGGGACAACTATCACTGAGTCACTTGCTGATGTGAGAACCAAAGAAGTAGAGATGGAATAGGTAGAGAGGGCAGTGAATGTAATACCTGATCCAGCTTCAGCAGAGCTGGCTATAACACCTTCAGAGACCTTAGTCACTGATGGTGGTGGTAGTGCTGATGAAGCTTCAACGGCAGCAGAAACCGTTGGAGTGGCTGTGGATGAGGGTGGTGATTGAAGTATACCAAAATCAGAGAGGATGGTCTGTTGAGAGACCACCTTCTTAGGTTTCTTTGAGGCGATGGTCTTCTTATGACCATCAGTGGGGGTTTTCCTCTTTGCAGTAGTAGTGCCTTGGGTACTCACTGATGGGATGGGCAGCGAGGAGGTCACTAAAAGAGGTGCTCCTATAATTTGTAGCATATAGGGAGTGAGAGGAGCATCACCTGGACGTTCTTCCAGGTCCAGGGACT
The DNA here is from genome assembly GCA_036898165.1 of Silybum marianum. Classification (NCBI taxonomy): domain Eukaryota; kingdom Viridiplantae; phylum Streptophyta; class Magnoliopsida; order Asterales; family Asteraceae; genus Silybum; species Silybum marianum. The sequence continues at coordinate 35,810,776 of CM072530.1, read as the reverse complement.
TCTTCCCTACCATAGAGAAGGCGAAGTCACCAACTTTCGGGTAGCTCTCCCCGAAAGCTTCTTCAAGGATTGTGGAGAACAAACGTGGGTAAGGGATAACGTGATGTCTGGTGGAGGCGTTGAGGCGGCTGCACATATCGCTGAAGATGTAATCAGCGTAGTTCAGAGGATGACCCGTGCAGAGAGAAAAGACAAGGTCTTGAAAATGTTTGCTCGCCTGATCGTGGGAGCCAACCTTTGACCCTAGGCACTGAATGACCTGGGTGAAAACATACTGCCAGCGAGCAGGGAGTCGCTTCTTTTCCAGCTTTGAACCCACCGTCTTCACTAAGGGGTTCTCCCATTTGTAGCCAATGGATTCCAAGAAAGCGTCAATCTGCTGCTTTGTTGGTTCAGCACCCCATTGCTCATTCTTCTTGCGCTGAGGGAGTCTTAGCGCCTTGCGTACAAACCCCACTGAGAACGCGAAGAATCCGAGTTCAGGGATTGTGAAGGAGATAGCAGGAAGGACAATGCCTTTGTCTGTTTTCAGCGTGGTACATTGCGCCGTGTACCAGAGAGCCTGAAGGTGAGAGGCAATGCCCACTGGGTTGTGGACGGAGGCATACATCAGAGGGCACGCCTTGAGGAAGGTTGCAGCGTCCTTGAACTAAGGGCGTTCAGAGGGAATGTCCACCAATGCAATGTAATTGCATGGCTTGAAAGTTGACTTTTCCAGCTCAAATTGACAGGTTGGTGCGGCGACCAACTGGTTAGCAGCAGCAGTTTCAGCGACGTTGGAAGCAGAGGCCATTTCTGTAGGAAAAATGGCAACACCGAAGAGATAAATCATGGTTTTAATACATGAATGTATAAACCAGAGGTTTGGTATAAAAAGTACCAAATGTAAGAGCAAAGAAACAAGTATTTTGATGAACAATATCAAAATGCTTGTTGGCAATAAAAAATTTAATGGTAAATTAAAAAATGATAAAACGTAAAAAAAATTCTGTTCTAAGAACAGGGTTTTGAAAGTGAAAAAGCTTTTCACTTTTAAAAACAAGATTATATTGATTTTTAAGAAAGAAAATAGAATAGAAAGGTGAAACAAGTTGTTTCCAGTTCTTGATATAAGTTTTAGATCAAACCTTAAACGTGTGAAGAAGAAAAACGCACAAGTGCGTGTTCTTGGTGTTCTTGGAGAAAGATTGAAGAATCGAAGATTTCCTTTGCCTTTAGAGAAGTTATGAAAGCGGAAGGAATAAAGTGAGGCAAAAGGAATGCTTAAATAGCAAGAGAAGAGAGAAAGAAAGGATAGCTAAACGACGGTTTTAGCTTTTTGAAAAAGAAATGATGACCTGGCGCACGTTCCAAGAAAGGAGTTGGAATGGAAACGTCGTGGTCCGTCGTGTGTCAGAAAAAGGTCTGACGTGTCCTTTTCTTTATTTTTAAAAGATTATAATGATAATTATCCATAAGGAAGGTTTATCATTAATAATTTTAGAAAAATTTTCATCACTAAAAATAAAGGATTGTCAGTGAGGAGTTTTAATTTTAAGAGAGACATTATTTGATGTAAAAAGATATCAAAGAGTTTTAGAGATTAGAAGATAATACCTGAGGAGATGGCCTAGATATCGCTGAATCAGAGTTCAGAGAATGGAAAGTTTGAAGGCTTTATTTGTAATCCTTTGTTGGTCACTGATTAATAAATTATTCAGCGTTCAACATACCAAGTTCGCTGATGAGTAGATTGAATCTAGTTTCATCAAGAGGCTTGGTGAAAAGATCAGCGAGCTGATATTCAGTAGGAACAAAATGGAGCTCAACTTCACCATTCGTCACATGATCTCTGATAAAGTGATATCGGATCTCAATGTGCTTGGTTTTGGAGTGAAGTACAGGGTTGTTAGCAATTGCTATAGCACTTGTGCTATCACACTATATAGGAATTTTAGAGAGCTTTAAATCGTAGTCTCTGAGTTGATTTCTCATCCAAAGGATTTAAGCACAACAACTACCAGCTGCTACGTATTCAGCTTCAGCGGTGGAAGTGGACACTGAGTTTTGCTTTTTACTTGTCCAACTTATTAATTTTCCACCTAGCAGCTGACACCCACCATTGGTGCTTTTCCTATCAATCTTACAACCTGCAAAGTCACTGTCAGAGTAACCAATAAGATCAAATCCTGAGCCTTTGGGATGCCAGAGACCAAGATTTGGAGTTCCTTTCAGGTATCTGAAGATTCGCTTTACAGCGATTAGATGGGATTCCTTCGGTTCAGCTTGATACCGAACACAGAGACAGGTGGCGTATATGATGTCTGGTCTACTCGCTGTAAGATACAGCAGAGACCCAATCATTCCTCGATAGGCAGTGACATTGACTGGTTTCCATTGGGATCCTTGTTTAATGTCAGAGGAGGCGCCATAGGAGTCTTCATCGCTGAGCATTGATTCATATCAAATTTATTCAGCATGTCTTTAACATATTTGCTTTGACAAATAAAAATTCCTTTGTCAGATTGCTTAATCTGCAAACCTAGAAAATATGTTAGTTCACCCATCATACTCATTTTATATTATTTTTCCATTCCTACAGCGAAACAAGTGCATAGTTTGGGCCGTGTGGAACCAAAGATAGTGTCATCAACATATATCTGAGCGAGAATCGTATGACCTTTATATTTTCTTAAAAACAGAGTTTGGTCAATTTTTCCACGAACAAATTTTTCTTTAACAAGAAATTTGGAGAGGGTATCATACCAAGCTCTAGGAGCTTGTTTTAACCTGTAAAGAGCTTTTTCAAGTTTAAAAACATAACCAGGGTGGTTAGGGTCTGGGAAACCAGGGGGTTGTTCAACATAAACTTCCTTGCTGAGTTTTCCATTTAGAAAAGCACTTTTAACATCCATTTGAAAAACTTTGAAGTCTTTATGGGCAGCATAAGCTAAAAAGAGTCTTATGGCTTCTAAACGAGCTACAGGGGCAAAGGTTTCATCATAATCAATTCCTTCTTCCTGTCTATAACCTTGAGCAACAAGTCTAGTCTTATTGCGAATTATAGTCCCGTTTTCATCTAGCTTATTTCTGAAAACCCATTTGGTTCCTATGACGGTTTTATCAGAGGGTCTAGGAACAAGATTCCTAACTTTATTTCTATGAAATTCAGGCAGTTCTTCTTGCATAGCTGAAACCCAGCTAGGGTCAGAGATAACTTGATCTATCTTCTTAGGTTCAGAGAGAGAAATGAAGTTAACATAAAGACAGATATTACCTGTGCCTCTACGTGTTTTGATACCTGCAGTGGGATCACCAATAATCTGATTTATTGGATGGTTTATCGCTGAGCTGGTGGTTGAGGAGAGAGATCAACAGCAGATTCAGCGACCTTCAGATTCTGGAATATGACTTGTTTCAGCAACAGGTACTTCATTTAGAATCAAATCAGGGGATTGATTTTCAGAAGAGGTTTGGTTATTCAAAGAGGAATTTCCAAGAGATGAATCAGCAACAGGAATCTGATTTAAAGGAGTAACATTTATCCCTGAAGATGGATGATTGTTACTTGTTGAGTTTACAGGGATTTCATCATCACATGCATCAGCTGGAGTTTGATTGCTGAAGTAAGTTTCAGGTTCCGCTTAATGAGATTCCATCCAAGCATTCAATTCTTCATCATCATCAAGATTATGAGAAGGATGAATGGGACGAGATTCATCAAAGTTGACATGCATAGATTCTTCAACGTGTTGTCTTCTTTTGTTGAATACTCTGAAAGACTTAGATACAGAGGAGTATCCAAGAAATATACCATCATCAGCTTTGGGATCAAATTTACGCAAATGATCTCTGTCATTCAGAATGTAACTCGTACATCCAAAAATGTGAAGATATTTCACAGTGGGTCTTCTCCCATGAAATAATTCATAGGAAGTCTTCTTGAATCGCTTAACAATCAGGGATCGATTTTGAGTAAAGCATGCTGTATTGACAGGTTCAGCCCAGAATTGAGTTGGAAGACGTGATTCACTGAGCATTGAGCGAGCTGCTTCGATTATAGTTCGATTTCTTCTTTCAGCAACACCATTTTGCTGAGGAGTTCTTACTGATGAGAAGTTGTGAGAGATGCCTTTTTCTTCAAAGAAACTAACCAAAGTACTATTTTTGAATTCAGTACCATGATCACTTCTTATGGAGCGAACAAGTAAGCTGTTTAGCACTTCCATTCTTTTGATAAAAGAGATTATCATTTCAGGGGTATCACTTTTGGATCGAAGGAAGAACACCCATGTATATCTGGAGTATTCATCAACAATCACTAAAATGTATTTCTTTCCAGAGATTGATTGGACATTGACAGGTCCGAATAGATCCATGTGGAGTAGCTGAGGAGGAGTGGTCACTGAAGAAACTTGCTTTGACCTGAAGGAGGCTTTTGTCAGCTTTCCTTTTTCACACGCTGAACAAAGAGATTCCTTTGTAAAGGTGTGATTTGGGAGGTCTCTGACTAAGTCTTTTTGAGACAACTCATTTATTGTCTTAAAGTTGAGATGAGAAAGTCTTTTATGCCATAACCAGTTTATGTCAGTGGATGCTTTAGAGATAAAGCACACTTTCTCAGAGTGAGAACTATTCATGTTTATGACATATACGTTTTCAACTCCTTTTCCAGAGAGGGCAAGCTTATCATTTCCGTTAGTGACAGCACATCTATTCTTTAGGAATAGAACTTTGAAGTCTTTGTCACACAACTGACTAACGCTCAAGAGATTGTGCTTTAGTCCCTCAACGTAAGCAACACGAGAAAAAGATGTGACCCCGTTGGACTGAATTCCATAACCTTTAGTGTATCCTTTGTCATTTCCACCAAAGGTCACTGATGGACCAGCTTCTTCTTTGTAGTCAGAGAGCAGAGATTTTCTGCCAGTCATATGCCTCGAGCATCCGCTATCAAGATACCAGATACCTTTGGCACTCTGCATACAACAAAAGATTAGTTGTTTAAAGGTACCCATATTACTATGGGTCCTGCTTGGTTAGATACAGGATTGGCGGATGTACTACTAGCTGAAGAACTCTCTTCAGTGGATATCTTCACCTTAGTTGGTTTAGCAACTTTGGTGGATTTCACTCTTGCTGATTTATCCGCTTGAGCTACTTTCTTTCCATGAGCTAGTTTATCAGCTCTAGTAGTATTTGGACACTTGCTTGCAATGTGGGTTGTTTCACCACAGTGAAAGAATTTCCTATACTTAAAAGGTTTGGAGATAAGAGAGGGAACAGGAAGTTTCTCAGGGATAGGTTCAATAATTCCTTTATCCATGGTCCTTGGAGGTATTACAACCTTTTCAGGGGTAGGAGTGAGATCGATTTTAATCTTGGGAGTTGGTCTCTGAGAACAATCAGAGACCTTTTTCCCAGATTTAGAAATCTTCTCAGAGGACTTCTTGTTCTTATCTAGAGTTTTCTTATTCTTAGGAACATGGTCAAGAAACTTGTTTTTGATCACCTTCTTAGAATAATCCACAGGAAGCTTCTCTTTAGAGGAAGTGGAAGAAAAGGTTGAAGAAGAAGGATTAGGGATAGAAGAGATAAACATTCCAAACTTGAGCATGGAATGATCATTCTCTGATTCTTCCTTTTCAGGGTTATAGCCTAACCCACTTCTTACTTTCATAGGTATTTGGGCATTGATGATCTCATTGACTTTATCAGAAGCCTTACACCATCCTTCGATGGTTGCTTTTTCAGACTTGAGATCATCAATAGCCTTTTCGCTGTCAGCGATAGCTTGTTGTCTCTCAATGCTTATTGTTTGATTTGCAAAAACTTGGTCTTTGAGAGAATCCTCAAGTTTGGAAAGTTCTTTGATTCTTATGTGGCAATTTTTTAATTGTTCAAATAAGTCAGTGTTAATTTTCTCAGCTTTTATCTTTCCATTCAAAGCATTGTAAAAATCAACAGTCATTGCATCGAGAGCCGACAAGTTATCTTTTTCAGAGAGTAAGGAGTCAGAGGGAATGTTTACCTGAGTAGACGGAGACTCAGAGGAAGAAGTTTCAGAGACTTCTTCAGCATCCTCTATTCTTGCCATTAGACAGAGAAAGGCAAGATCTTCTTCATCTGAACCAGACTCTTCAGAGGTCTTGGCCCAGTCATCTTCAGCATCCCAGTCAACTTCTTCAGCGACAAGGCCTTTGCCTTTTTGCTGGTTTTTCTTCATATCTCTGTATTTGTTTTTCATTTTCAAATACTTCTCCTGTTTATCAGAGGTATGGGAGGTAGTGGGAGCAGCAACTTTCTTCGACCTGCATTCACTTGCAAAATGGCCCTTTCTCTGACAATTGAAACAGATCGCTGAGGCTTTTTCAGCAGGCAACGTTTTCTGTTTTTCAGAGTCAGAGAGGTTAGAAGATTTTCGAAAATTGCTCTTTCTAGCAAATCTTTTAAAGTTGTTGGTTAAAAGAGCTAGAGAGTTATCAAACTCAGAGATGTCAGCATCAGTGAGTTGATCTTCTGAATCAGTTTGACCTAATTCAGTGATGGAGGTGATAGTAGAAGAAGAACCATTTTTAGAAGAAGTTCCTTCAGAAGTCACAAGTGCTAAAGAAGTACTTTTAGCACCTTTGAGTTCGTTAAGAAGGTTTTTCCTTAGAAGCTGGGATTGTTCCTCATTTAAGAGCATACCATATAATGCACTTAATGACAATGTTTCAAGATTCTTTGACAGTTTTATGCATGTAGTGTACACTGCCCATTGATCGGGCAATGCCTCCATGAATTTTGTCAGAATTTCAGCGTTTGAATATACCCTATCGACTGATTTAAGATCAATCAGCAGACAGTTAAATCTCTGGTGAATTTGAGTGAGAGATTCACCCTTTTGATACATAAAGCTCTCGTATTTTCTTACAAGGTTTATGCATCTAGTTACTTTAACCTCAGAAGTTCCTTCATATTGGATACATAGAGTATCTCACATGGCTTTTGAAGTTCTCATTTTCATTACAGAATGATATACTTCATCAAGCAAAGACATTGCTATTATAGATCGTGCTTTCGCATCAATAGCAACTTCTTTCTTGTCTTCCTCAGTCCATCGATCTGGAGTTTTTACAATACTCCTTTCAGCGACAGCTAGGGTAGTAGCAGTGGCAGGTACAGCTGCTACTATGGCTGTAGGAACGAAAGGTCCGTTTTCTACATAGTATGGGATCTTAGGATCAGATCCCTCTAGAAAAAGTGACATTCTTTCTTTCCATAAAGGGAAATTATCATGGCTGAACCTTGGAGGTTTAGCTAAAGATCCGTTATCGTTGTAGTTTGTATTAGGGTTTGTCATTTTAAAATATGATCTAAAGAAAAATATTTAAAGAGAAAGATAATAACACTGCTCTGATACCACTTGTTGGTCCCAATAAGGGTCTACAAGAGTTAAATATTAAGTAAACAGTTTGTAGAAGGGGGGGTTGAATACAAACAGACAGATTTTAGTTTTTAAATGAGTTTATTGAGAATAAACAAATTTACAGTTACAAGCGGAATTAGAACAAGTTGAAAACCTATTCTATTTTAACTAAAGAAACACACAGTTTGATGCACAAGAAGATGAAAGAAAGAATACAGAAGGTATAGGCTAGAAGGAAGCATGCATATAGATGAAGAAGATATCTCCATCTATTTATACCCGCTTGCCTTTAATGCTAGACAAAAGGTACATGCCACGTGTCAAGCTTGGATAGGAAGCTTGTCCTTGTTAATAAGACAACCATGCTTTTGGCCGAATATGAACAGTACCGTATCAGATATGATGGGGACGTAAGAGACAAGTCGTACGTCCTTTTCTGACATGGTTCTAGGTTTGACTTTTGTGCATCGAGGATAAGATCAATCTTTAATCTTGCAGAGGAAGCTTCATTTGATCGCTGACACTGAATGTTCAAGGATGAACTTCAGTGTTGCTGAGGCTTCACAAGATTTCACACTTTGAGTAGATAATCGCTGCTATCGCTAAACCGCTTCAGGTCACTTAGCTGATTATCTCTTTCTTCAGCTTTGGTCTTTGACTGTCGCTGAATGGTCTTCTGGTGTGATAGCTGATCTTCAGGTCTTCAGAGACAGGCTTGTTGATCTTTGATCTTCAGCGATCGCTGATAGTAATCAGCATATGCTATCGCTGAATTTGAACAGAAGCTTATCTAAGGAATTTCACTAAGTATAGTAAAGGAATCATATTCAAATCACTGAGAGGAGTTATGATCAACATAAGTATTTGAAGTTAATTATATTGGGTATCATCTACAAGACGAGAAATGAGATCAAAACGAGTGAAAAGTAGGAAAAACACCTCAGTACGATCCATGCTATCTTGCCAGGCGATTATGACATGGCATAATACATGGCATGGTCGACGGGAATCCACCTGATCGCATGTCATGATCGCGGACGGCATCCAGTACATAAAATCGAGATTTCAGTCATTTGGTCACATCTCTCTCATTTCTCAACCGATTTGCGCGATTCAAAATGCTACGGTTTTGTCTTTGGAAGCTCTTCAACATGGAAACAAATATGGCTAGAGGTCATTTGATGATTTTGGAGCTCATAGGAGTGGAAGGTAAGATCATCTCTCCGAAATCTCGAATCTAGGGTTAGGGTTTTCCACCAATGACTCTCATTCTCTCTTGGGTTATCTTTGGTGTGTGTTTTGGAAGGTATGTAGGTGTTCTTGAAGCACCTACACCATGGATCTAGAGGATTAGCTTGAGGATCTAAAGTCTTCACCGAATGGAGCTCGGTATTAGGGGTAAAACCTAGATTTAGCCTAAATCTAGCAAGGTGAGTTCAAGTTGCTTTGTGAAAACTATGTACATGCCAAAAATGTCCATTTTGATGTATTAACATGTTTACTTGCTATTTGTCACAGGTGTGAGTATTTTGATATTGCACGAATTATTTGGTATAAATGGTTTTTATAAATCTTGAAAATGCTTATATTTGGGTCCTTGACACTTTGATAAATAAAACATATTTTATGAGATACTTTGATGTTTTATTTTATAAATGAAGATTAGTTGGTGTCATATACATCTTGAGAGTATTGGATTTATAAACCATTGGAAAATACACATTGCATTATGAGACATTTTGGAAATATAAGAATATGATTTCATTTGGGAAAATGGTTTGTCTCAACCAATGTTTTGAGTAATCACATAAGTGTTGAGTTATAGAGATTTTGCTCGATTTTGACTAAATTAAGTCTCATGGACATTTGTCCGATTTGAATGACTATATGTCGAGCTTTTGGAGTTATATGCATATATGGCATAATTTATAATTTGTTACATGCTTGGAGTGCATTGGTCATTCGTGATTGGAGTCATGTAATTTAGATCGAGTTTCTTTGGATCCATAGGCTTGTTGTCTCTTAAGTTAAATACTTGGATAGAGTTGATGCTTGTTGTATTTTAAGCTAAATGCGTGGATAGAGTTGATGCTTGATGTTTTCTTAAGCTAAATACTTGGATATAGTTGATGCTTGTTGCCTTTTAAGCTAAATACTTGGATAGAGTTGATGCTTGTTGTTTTCTTAAGTTAAATACTTGGATAGAGTTGATACTAGCTAAAAGCTTGGATAGAGTTGATGCTAACCATGATTTCCCTCAAGGGATGCCACATAACATGTGTGTGGCCTACTTTTGAGTTCCGCAACTAATCATGGAAACGGCTCTCCCCCGTTACCGAAAGGTGTTGTTTTGCGTCTAGAGTCTTATCCATTATTTTCGGTGACGTTTTTATAATATGAAGTATTATCCATAATTTTATTATTGGATCATTGAGACTTAACCGTGTCTTGGCATTTTAGATAATGGAACTTTGCCCATATTTTGGTATTTGGAGCATTTAAACATAATCACGTTTTGAGTAAGTAAAAAGGTGTAGAGTCCGTGTTTGAACAAGTATTTGTAATTTAAAGCTTTTATTTCTACGGTACTTGATTTAAAGTTTTTATTACGAAAATAATGAATTTGGGAAAGATGTTGCTATTATGATAAAGTCATTCTATTTGGGAAATTGTTATCTCTTCAAGCAATCTTTAAATTTCAAACGATTATAAATATATTATAAACTCTTGAGCTCACTAGGCGTTAAGCCTAACCCTTTTTCTTTGTCGGCATGTGCATCAGGTTATCGTTGGGGTTGGTATTAGCGACACATGTGGACTTGAGTGCTAGGAAGTGACACGATAAAGATTAGACTCTTGGTGATGTTTTCCGCATTTGGAGATAGTGACGCATATTGGTTTAGTAACACCCGACCACTTGTAGGTCTTTGTATCACACTTGGTCTAACTTTGTTGAAGTTTAATTAGAATATTTGTTGAGGCAATTCTAATTTTGATTTATAAGAGAAGAATTTATTCCTTAATTGATGTATTGATGAAAATTTTAATTTAGTCGCTCTTTCCAGATTTGAGTGTGTTACAATATGTATATATAAATATATATATATATATATATATACATATATATGTATATATATATATATAGAGAGAGAGAGAGAGATAAAGAAGGGGCATCAAAGATTGGTCACTTTGCCGGAGAATGAAGGGACGTCAAAGTAATAGGGGGGGGGGGCAATGATGGAGGTCGTGCAGATAGCCAAGAAAGGGTTGTCGGAGAGCTTAAAGGAGGTGGACATGGTTCTCATCTATGCATATATAGATGATAGTAATGTGTATATATATATACACGGATACATAAGGGACCTCCTTTTGAGAACTCTCTGAGTCGTGAGATCTTTATGAAGTAGTGCATCATGTGCTATTTTATTATTATTTATTTTCATATATGGCTATAATTTAATGTAGCAGTTGAGATATATTTTTTCTCAAATGTACTCGGTTTACAATGTGAACCTTTTTGACATGTTCATGAAATAAAAGATACATGTAAAAAAAATTACTATTATGAACCGATTAAATATGAAACAAACACGTTGTAAAACAAATATATGCTAATTAATATATTAAATGTTATACTTAGATGTAAGAAAATCATGTGAAACAAAACGTTAAGGTAGAAGTTCTCACGGATTTCACAAATTTTGGAGTTCTCAAACAATTAAGCTGCTATATATACATATATTAAATATAATATAATCAAATATTATATAAATTAATCTTAAGTATTTTAATAAAAAATGAAAATAAATTGGAAAAAGTCTAAAATGGCCCTCGTTTAATTGGAGTTTTTAACTGGTGTTAGAGGAAGAGATTAAATCCAGACATTTTTATAAATTACGATAACCATCTTATATTTTCGAAACTCTAGACGCTAAAAGTGTTACAATTAACAAACCATATGGTGCAGATTTGTAGTTTACTCTAAATAAATTATAACAATCTTAATTAATAAATATAAAAATATGGGAAGAAGTTTCGTTTAGGAATATTGAATATTTTAGTAACGTAGGAACTTTTTTTTTAAGTATCAACAATGAATAATGTTATAAAAAATTTATGATAAATGTACTGATATATTAGAAATAAGCAATTCTTAGCTTTCCAGAATATTAAGGTTTAAATGAACTTGCCCTATGTAAAATACTATATATGTGTATATTAGTAATATAATACAATGGATACAAATTAATTTTTATTTTTTAATGAAAAATGAGAACAAACTAGAAACAGTCTAAAATGGCCATTTGAGATCTTTTAATGATCGTTATAGGGATGGATAAAATCCAAACGTTTTTACAAATTATGATGACCATCTTGTATTTTCAAAGCTGTGAAAATATCTTATAAGAAGAAAGCATAGGGACCAAATTTATAGTTTACACTATAATTAAAGGTAATTACGAATACAATCCTTATGGTATGCATCTTTTTATACTCCATTTGTTACATAGAAGACCCGAAGGTTTGCACTTTTTTTACTGAAATTGGTTTGATGCGGTCAGGTGGTTGCGAAACATACCCCTTGTTAGTCCCGTTTAAGAATGGCAGAATCATAAGCAATTGTAGAAGTGGGGGTTGTATACAATTACACACAATGTTTTTCAACCTTTTAAATTCTTATTAATATAAATATCAAGAACTATACTTAGAAAACAAGATTGTTGCGGAAAAGGAAAGATTAAATCTATTCAAACAATCTTACACTTAGAAAACAAGAAAAAAGATGTTATGCTACTGGTTGAAAGTTGTCGATTTTCTTTCTTGCACTTAGAATGTATATCTAAAAGTGTAACCTTGCATGTGAGGTCTTCTTCTTCTTTTATAGTCCCTTGTGCATTAAATGCATGAGGACACTTGTCAAGATATCTTAAAACAGCATAGTTGACTTTGAACAAAAAAGGAGCAGTCCTTTTCATCGTACATATGACAAGGACAAGTCACTTACACTATTTTCTTGGAATTCTTCTGTTCTTGCATCAACATTCAGATAAGGACAAACATACTTTTCTTGTATTTCAGGGAATGTCATTACCAAATACTAGGTTGATAAGATTTTGTCACATAAAGTGCTAAGAAGATCTTCATATCTGTCGATTTCTTTAGAGGGCAAATTGGCAGGTAGCAGGTATCAAACTGGCTGCTTTTAGTCTGGTAAAATCGGAGTCCATGTCTTCAGTTCCACATCGATAGACATCTTCCTTTGTAATCAACCAGCTTTCGATTCGCTGAACTTGTTAAAAATAACCAAACTTTTACAAGAACCCAAAATATAAAATATCATTTGATTAAAGATCTATGGAGGAGTCATTAACAAATTATCGATGCCCCAATAATCTCCCCCAACAAATTATCGGTGCGCCAACAAATTATCGGTGCGCCAAATGTTGTCAACCCATTTAAGTCATAGGTTGGTTTGGGTTGAAAATCTCAAGCATTTAATTAAATGGGTTGGGTTGGGTTGAATTAAGATTTTTGACATATTTAATAAATGGGTTGAACCCGAACCCATTCTGACTCATTGGCACCCCTACTATATACATTCATACCCCCTCCTGTATACCTACTTTATATCTTCACTTTTCCATTTTTCATTTTACATGTTTCTTATACTAATTTACATAATCGTATACTAACTAAAATACGTTAAAAAAATACTTTTTTAACAAATTACATCATTATAATCGTCACGTAAATATCTTCAAAATAAGCTCAATATTGAATAATCTAATCATATTATTATATATTTATGTTACAAATTTATTTTTAATACTTACACTTATAGATTTGGGATCACGTAAGATCAACATCTTTTTGTGAGACCCCTTTTTTATACTTGAAACTTCCAAGCAAAATACTGTCAAGGTTCGATTTTTTTTACCTTCACAGTGTTTTGCCCGTGACGTTTCAAGTACAAAAATGTGGTCTCACCGGTCTCACAAGAACAATGAGGATCTCACGTGAACCCAACCTTATACTCTTACAACTATTTATATAATTTATTTATATCCTTTAGTTTTTTTCATTTTTCCTTTTATATCCGTATCTTATTAACATACATAATCAAATATTAATTAAAATACATTTTTTTTACCAACTACACCGTTATAACCATCTCGTCTGTACCTACAAAATGAGCCGAATTTTAATCCCTTATCCCACAAGTGATGATTATTTGACATTCACTAACTATTCGGTACTACACGTTCTTAGTACGCAAGCAATTGTTTTATAGCAAGAAACTATACCATTATAATCATCCCGTCAATCCTTCAAATCAACGAATTAATATCAAACAAAATAAGATGACTACTAATTTGAGACTTTTGAGAGTTGGAAACATTAGAGTTTAATTCATGCATGAATTGATGATTCGTTGAGAATGTAAATGAAAATATGAGATGACAAGAATTAGACTTGGGCTCATAACCTTTTACTTGTTGGGGGATGACCTTGAATTAATGGAGTAGTGGATGGCTAAAAAGGATAGGAGCTTAGGAAGAGTCAACAGAAATTTTTAAAAAAATTACATTGGCTAAGGTCGCATTTATTTTTTAAGAGGTGTTAAGTCTCAAGTCTGATTTCAGTTTTGAAATGGTTATGAAACGTCTAAACGAATCAGTCATAAGTGGTGATTAAGAGCTTAAAATGAAAAAAACAAACAAGGCCTAAATAATTAGGGATATGAAGTTGGGAGGAAAAAACAACGGGGTGCTCCAATTGTCTTTCACCCTTGCGGATAAATCTGTCGTTAAACCCGCTCAACATGTGGTTTTTAAAATCAGATACATTAATGTTAACCGTTTTGTTAGAGTTGTATTGACAATAGATTACTCAATATCTATAATTACACAATAATAGAAACGTCAGAGATCTCTCAAGACAAATATATAAACTGCCCCATATCAACTCGATTAACGTGTACAATGAATGTTTGTATTGTAATAATACTCATAAATATGTTTGATTTAAAATTTTAAACAAATGACAATATCAAAAAATATTATTTTATCTCTAATAACAACTTTTAATTATTTTATACAATAAAGATTAATCATAAAATGTTATTTTTTATTTGGTTTAATTTTAAGAATACAATCTTTAAATTAATACACTTTTAGTAAAACAATAATCATAAATGTTAATTTATTTTAATGGTAAAAATATAACTAAGTTTGTATATTAATATGGCTAGCGTATAAAATTAAAAAGAGAAAAAATAGATGTAATTGTGAAACTTAGTTAAGGTTAAAAGTAACAAAGTAGAAAAACTATAAGGGATAAAAATGAAATTATGTAAAGTGTTTGTAAATTCATTGGTTTTTGTATTAATTTGTTATTTAATGTACGGGATTGAAAACTTTAAGGGGATGCTTGGTTTGCAGGATTCCAAACCAACGTCGCTGACCACCATTGATATGAACCATCGGCAACCATCGTTCTGAACCACCGTCGACCACCGTATTGAACCATATCGATCACCATCGATCTAAATTAGCGCCGACCACCTCTGTACTAAACCACCGCCGTCCACCATCGCCAATCACCGCCGCCGACTACTGTCGACCACCACCATTCTGAACCACCACTGTCAATCACCACCGTTGACTACCGTCGACCACCACCATCTGAACCACCGACCACCACCGATCTGAACCACCGACCACCAAACACCTTTTAGATTCAATTCTATTGATGAATGCTTAATACCTTTAACCAAACACCCTAGAAAAGTTGTAGGATTTTTGTGTAGAGTTTGAAACACAAATTAAGGATCAGATATGATAATATTTAGATTTATATAAGGATAGAACCCAAAATGCATTAGGATCCGAAAATCTTCAAGTTTCCAAAAATGGATTGAGAATATGAAAGTATCATGATCCAAACACATGTTCTTGCAATACGAAATATTTAAGGATCTAAGTTTTGTTCTAGGATCTAATTCATAAAGTATCAATTTTAGGTAGTATGATCTTGTTAGATCTTAAATATATTTTATATTTCAGATAAAAGAACGAAGCAGAATTTTAGTTGTAAAAGTCGTATTCTTGTATTCGATATTGGTACATGCACAATGTGTTTAGCAAAATTGAAGAGTATCTGATGTGAAGTTATATCAATGCTAAAATGGAAATGATTATCATTTAACCGATTAAATACTAGAACATTACAAGATAAGTCAGATAGTTGGAGAAATACAGTTTGACAAACGATTTGGAACGTAAACTTAACCAAGAAGTTTGACTCAGGAACTCCTACCAACCGACGTCCTGGTTTGGGAACATACTCTGTGTGCTAGTCAAATTAAGTTCTAAAGCACTATATTATTAGTATCATGCTTTTATTTGTTCTCTTTACATGCAAAGAGGAAGGGTTGGGAAATAAATGTCTACAACATTTCTTTTAGATTTCCAAATAGTGAAATGAAAGTACAAACATGTACTGCTAAGAAAATCAAATGAAAACACACGTTAAAGTTGATACGCAACATTTAATCACTACTAAACTAAAGGCTTTTGCCTACGAACTTTTCCCTAGGAAATCTGTCGCTAAAGGGTGATTCCTCACAAAACCGTCATAAAAGTTGGTAAGTAAATTGTTGGTGGGTAATTCAAACTAGTGAAAAATTACCTAGAGATTCTCTAGGTGATCCGTTGGTATTTTCTCAAAAACATCGTATTTTACCGAACCATTGTTTTTTTATCGGTGATCTGTAGGTAATCACTGACGGAAATTTCCCTGAGTAATTTTTATGGGTAAAAGTCATTTATTTTGTAGTGAATGCATTGTGGTTATAAAAGGCAACCATTGTCAACGCTGCAAACCAACTAGTTTGATAGAAACTCTTAGTGACAATTTGTTAGGAAAATTGGCATCAATATTTGAAGACTATCTCTGTTCTTCAAATATGTTAGAGTACCTTCTTCTACTCTTTAAGTATCTCCTTGTGAGCAAAGCTCTACTTATTTAGATGGTTTGGAATAGGTCTTTCCTTCCTAGTTTCCGCAACAATATGCAATTCTTTGTTTTTAAAAACATATATAATTAAAATTTGAAAACCTGTTGTCTTTGTATCCCTCGCCCTTCTACAAACACTTTTCGTGCTAGTCATTACCCAACCACGACAAACAAGTGGTATCAGAGTAGTTTGTTTGATATTATAAACAATATCTGTAGTGACTTTAAAAAAAATGACAATGACACCCTATCCATACCTTCTCGAAGATATTATTTCTCTTTGGAAAAATAGAAAGATTCTTTTTTTTGAAGAGGTTGATATCCAAATTCTGAATGTCCTTAAAAATAGTCCATTTATGCTTATTACCTTCATGCCAGGAGATTGTGACGAAAATGATAAAGTTGTTGGTCCAGAAAGGTAAATCATCAAACCCTCCAGACCAACGGACAACTTGTTCAAATCTCTTCTAAATTATCTTAAAGTACATGATAAAGTTTTTGATAATGAAAGTTTAATGCAAATTTAAGGAATGTCTACCAAATTCTTGGAGAAATATAATTGTATGTTTAAAAACCTCAAAGGATCTTCACCATATGTCTTTAGTTGCTTTTTATGGTACTCTAATGTATAACTAAGAGCAAACTAGACCACTTTGCGAAAATGTCTATCAAGATCCTAAAGGCACAAATATTACTTTTATCTCTTCTGACACACTAATTCTAGATCAGTTTCACATCCTATGTACGACACAAATTCTGAAGATTTTGAGGATCTTGATGATAATGTCACTATCTATCCTATCGGAGATCCCAATAATTGGATGATATTTTATCCATGCAAGACATTAGTGACTCTCTTCCTAGTTGCTTCTAACAGAGTTGCTAGAAAATGTGGTTTCAAAGGAAGGACGAAAAGTAGATTCTCTAGAGAGATTCCGTCTAACAAGCAAAAGATACTCACCTATGACAAGTCTAGAGATCACTATTACAACTGCGACAAAAATGTTCATTTCGTCGCTGAATGTAGAACCAAAAAGTCAACCTAACCTTTCTCTTCTAAGTCATCTAAAACCTTAAGATGCTCCTATAAAGAGTCAAGGAAAGAAAATAAGAAAAAGGCAAAACACAGAAGTGAGTTGTCCAAAAGCTTTCAAAGGGAAGGTAAAAGGTATGATGGCTGAAGAACATGACTGGTAGAAACATCTTCATTCTCCTCGAACAATGAAGATGGAGATAAAGCAAATTTGTTTCATGGCTTATCTCACAGAGTTATGTGATTTAGAAAAGAAAAATGTTGTTGCTTCTACATCATCTCCAAAACCAACTTCTTCCTAGAACTTTCCAAATCTGTAAATAAGGTACATACTAACATACATTCATCTGCTACCTATGATCACATGTGTGCAGACATCTGAATGATAAAACGATGTTGCATATAATCTTGCAAAAGAAAAAGTAGTTGTTAAAGACTAGAAAACTTCTACACATTATAGAAAAATCATTAAATATCAAACTCTTAATTTTGGCTTTGATTTAAGTTATTCGTCCTTAAAAATATGATACATGTCAAATGACATTATCTTATGTGGTACCACATCATTCTAAAAACATTACTCTTGTGATTTTTCTAAGGCGAAATCACCTAAATGACCAGAATGCATAAAACTATTAACAAAATAACCATTTTTTAACATATTTTCAAACATTTAGTTAAAACATTTTTTAACTATTTTGACAAAATTTTGGTTTTATCATTAATGGGTCTCACATGTCACAAAAAATAAAAAAGATTTCATGCATTGAGCGAAAAACCATACCTTTTGCCAATATTAGGGGTTTTTGACGAAATACATAGAAGTGTCCCCCATCGACAAGACTCTTGCCACCCTTTTTTGTCGGCTATTCATTTCATGACACATGTTCGCCAAGTAGGCTTTTTCCATTGGCGATTTTTGTAAATGCATGCTAGAGTCTTTATACGTCTACGGTTGTTTCCTTCTGGAGGAGGGATATTCAACACTACTTCCATTTTAACCCCCTCCCAAAAGAATTACCATTGTCTGTCGAAAGAAATCCCCAGCCACCATGGCCCTCGTCATGACCTTCATGCGCAATCGTTTTGTGCCATCTGCCATCTCGTACCGTCATCCAACTAGAAGCAAACCTATGAAGCCTGAGCGGGGTCCAGGCACTCGCTCAACCGATTTTTTCATGTAAACGTTTTTTAAGTAACACCTGCTAAACTTTTGAGGTTTTTTTTGGGATATTAAAAAAATAAAAGGAATATTAACCAAAAAACTGAAAAACTCCCTGTTGGCAACATATGAACATATTCTAAGTTTATATGTAATATACAAACAAAGACACATTCATGATTAAAGAATGTGGAGTTACCTGTTGGCAACTTATGAGCAATAATAACAATTCTATCGCACCCAATACGCATATCACATATAGTTGTGAAGCCTTAGGAAATGAAACATAATTCAAACCACAACAGGTAACCAAGAATGGGACACTCTAGATTGCTTTTTCTTGAATCCACTTCATGTACAAATCTGGAGAGGAAAAGCCAAACAAAAGAACAATGGATACACGTACTGGTCATTAAAATCGTCAAGAGACTGCTTAGAATCAAAATGGGTCATTTTCATGGTATTATTGTTAATGATAATGAAAGGCATGGTTTGTTGAAACTCCAAAGTATTCATATTTTGGTCTGTGTGTGTGAAAAACTATTGGATAACCATGTTAGAGAAATTTTAAACCAGACAGAATGAGAGAGAAGATATCATATATACTTGAGAGTTTGATCTAACAAATTTGAAGTTTGTTCGGTACTAGTTCAAGGCCCTTGAAATGAAATTAGCATAACAAGCTGCAAAGTGCAAACCATATACAACTAAGAAATGCACATATATGCATTCTTGAATCTAACAAAAAACACAAGTATCCATCAAAAAACTTGAAAGGTGTAGATAAGACATTTGTAACGATCAAGCAATTCGAGTTTAACCTAACTTTGAGAAAGAAACATGATGTGCTAAATTTACCCATCATACTCCTTAAATTTAAGTAGCAGTGGATACTTATGAAGTTATGAGGAAATAAAGAAAGAGATTAAACAACTTCAAAATTCCAATTCTAGCAGATATATAGAACACCTTTAACTTGAAGTTCTTCATATACAAGTTCCAAACACGAGGTACCTCCTCTTGCCGATCTCCACCCTAACAATGTAAGTAGAATCACAAGAAGGGATTGGCGATTGCATCAAAAACTTAATAGATATAAGAAGGGATTCCGTTAATTTTGATTTCAAGAAACCACAAGTTGTATTAGAGAAACGTACCAAAAGCGAAGAATCAAGAGACGCAGAGGGCAAGGGCGAGGGTGACAGTGGGAGCCAGGGGTGCAGCTCGAGAGAGAGAGAGAGAGAGAGAGAGAGAGAGAGAGAGAAAGAGCTAGATATTGATTGATAGGGAGAATTTTAACCGATGAATCATCAGCTTCAATCGTCACCTTGGGGCTGAGGAGAAGACATACAGGTATGAGAGGAGAAAGCGTGATATGTGAATCGTCACCTTGGGATGCTGAATGGTCTAAAAAGTATATAGGAACAATAAAATCTAAAAATATGAAAAGTGTGTTTTGATAAGTTGTACATCTTGCATTGTTATTTGTAATTAAGAGATTTAAGAGTTTGTGCAAGAAATAGTTGTACATTGTGTTTAAAAAGTTGATTTTAAGAGAAAATCAAATTTGCTTTATTAAGTAGTATAGATATATCACTTAATTGATTATATATATATATGTATATATATATATATATATATATATATGTATATATATAAGGGAAAGATCATACAAAAACACCCCTCATTTAAAGGAACAAAGGAACACATTTAGGACCACGTATGATGTGGGTCCCACATAATATAAAATCATATTTGATTCAATGGGGCTCACCATTGAATCACATATGATTTTATATTGTGTGGGACCCGCATCATATGTGATCCTAAGGATGTTCCTTTAAAAATGCAAAATTCTCATTTGAACCTCCCTCCCTCCCTCTCTCTCTCTCTCTCTCTCTTTATATATATATATATATATATATAAGGGCGGGTTCAAATGAGAACTCAAATTTGGTTGTGAACGTGAGGATATAAGGGCGGGTTCAAATGAGAACTCAATATAGTGTTATTCAGACTGAATAACACACTACATTGAGTCTGAATGTAGTATTATTCAATATGAATAATACTACATTCAGTCTGAATTTTTTTCTTTCATTATTCAGTTTGAATATGACACGTGTCGCGCTCTCATTTTTCCTCACGTTCACAACCAAATTTGAGTTCTCATTTGAAACCGTCTCTCTTTCTCTCTCTATATATATATATACATGTATGTATAGAGCGGGTTCATACGAGAACGCTAAGTATTTACGAGAATACGAGAAACGTTTTTCATGTACAAAATCATATGTGATTTTGTACTAACTGTAGCGGGCGACTTTTGGGGCCAGTGGCCACTTAAGTAGCATGGAAAAGTCATTCGGATCATTTATGATTTTGTACATGAAAGAAATTTCATGTATAAATGATTGGCTGAGGATTGTCCGCATATTTTCTTAAATTGTTACCATCCTCGTATGAACCCGCCTCTATATGTATATACATATATATAGGATTTTTCAAGTCTTTTTTTACGGTGAAAGGGAAATAAACATATAAAAAACGGATGAATTAAAAGAATATCCCGAAAAGACGAATATTTGTTGATTCAAACTCTTTTTAATGATTTGAATATGATTCTATATATACTTAGTGAAAATTACAAGTATAGGTCGTTGTTCATATTCAGCGATAGCATACACTGATTGCACTCAGTGATAGCTGAAGATCAGGAACACTGCTCTATCCCCGAAGGTCTGAAGAACAACACTCACACCACAAGACCATTCAGCGATAGTCGAAGACCTAGCTGAAGATAGAGATGAATAGCTCGTGATCTGAAGTGGTTCAGTGATAGCATTGTTCATCTACCTAAAGTGTGAGATCTTTCAAAACCTCAGTGATACCTGAAGACTTCATCCTTGAAGATTCTGGGTCAGTGATCAAGTGGGGCCTACTCAGGAAGATCAAAGTTGATCTTATCCTCGATGCACAAATGTCAAACCCCCATGCCTTGTCAGAAAAGGACGTACGGATTGTCTCTTATGTCCCCCATTAAATCTGATTTGGTTACTGTTCATGTACGGCCAAAAGCATGGTTGCTTTTTGAACAAATGACAGATTTCAAATAGAAACTTGACACGTTGCATATACCTTTTGCTTTGCATTAAATGCAACGGGTTTAAATAGATGAAGACCCCTTCTTCATCTTCATGCATCTTAATCTCTTCTTGAACCTTTGCTTCTATTCCTTATCCTTCCTTGTGCATCAAACTTAGTGAATTCTTAAGTTGTAATAGAATATGTTTAATTACTTGTTCTTATTCCGTTTGCAATTGTAAATTTGTTTATTTAATATAAATTAATTTAAAAACGTAAAAAGCTTGTGTTTGTATACCACCCCCTTCTACAAACTGTTTCTATATCCGTGAACTCTTATAGACTCCTTTGGTACCAACAAGTGGTGTTAGAGAAGTGTTTATTGCTTTAAAATCTTTAAATCATTAAAGAACAAATTTCTTGTTATTTTAAATTGGGTAATACAAATACTAACTATATAGACAATGGATCTTTAGCTAAACCTCATAGATTTAGCACGGATAATTTGCTAGTCTGGAAGGAAAGAATGACTCTATTCCTAGAAAGGTCAGATCCTAAGATTCCCTACTATATAGAGAATGGAGCATTCATTCCAACACTTCTAGTCCCTGCAGTTCCTGCTACTACTACCTCTCCTGCTATTTCTGAGAGACGTATTCCCAAAACTCCAAATCAATGGAGTGAGGAAGACAATAAAGAGCTAGCTGTTGATTCAAAAGTTAGATCTATTATTGCCATGTCTCTGCCAGATGATGTTTATCATTCTGTTATGAAAATGAGGACCTCTAAGTCCATGTGGGACACTCTCTGTGTTCAATATGAAGGAACCGATGAGGTTCAGATTACTCGTCGAATCAACTTGGTGAGACAATATGAAAGTTTAATGTTTCTGAAAAATTAAACACTTTCACAGATCCACCAGAGATTTAACTGTCTTTTAATAGATATGAAAACAATTGATCGAGAGTAATCTAACTCTGAAATTCTAAAAAAGTTCATGGAAGCTCTTCCTGAACAATGGACACATTTACTAACTGTCTAAAGTTGTCAAAGAACACAAAAACTTTATCTTTAAGTGCTTTGTATGGAATATTGCTCAATCATGAGCAATCACAAACCTTAAAAAGAAACCTCATAAAGGACACTAAATCTGCCAAAAGTACTTCTTTGGCTTTAGTGACTTCAGAGATGGAACCTTCTAAAACTGTATCTTCTTCTGTTACAGCTATCACTAAGTTAGATCAAACTAACTCAGAAGATATCATGGATGCTGATATCTCTGAATTTGACAATTCTTTGGTCTTCTCACTAACAATTTCAGGAGATTGCCAGAAAAAGCAATTTCAGAAAGACTCCTGCTATCACTGACTCTGATAAGTCAAAGCCACCTCCTGCTAACAAGGCTTTAGCGAACTGCTTTAACTGTCAACGCAAAGGTCACTTCGCCAGTGAGTGCAGATCCAAGAAGGTCGCTGCTCCCACCACCTCTTAGATCTATGCTAAAACTAGAGAATGAAAAATATTCTAAGTTAAAAGAAAAATATTCTAAGTTAAAATAAAAATATCAGTATCTGAAGAAAAACTAGCGAAAATGCGAAGGCCTTGTCCCTGAAAAAGTCAACTAGGATCAAGAAGACGACTGGGCGCAAACCACTAACGAATCTGGGTCAGATGAAGAAGACATAGCCTTTATATGTCTTATGGCAAGAATAGAAGAAGCTGAAGAGGCCTCTAACACCTCTTCCTCAGAATCTTCATTAATTCAGGTACCTATTCTTGTAAACCCCTCTATATTTAATTCTGATAGCTTGTTGGCTCTCGACTCTATGACCGTTGATTTCTACAATGCTGTAAATGGTAAAATAAAAGGTGAACAAATAAACATAGATCTAACTGAACAACTTAAAAATTGCCATATGAAAATCAAAGAACTTACTAAAATTGAAGAAGATATTAAGGACCAAGTCTTTGTAAATCAGGCAATTAGCATTGAAAGACAACAAGCTATCATTGAGCGCAAACAAGCCATCGCTGATCTTAAGGCTGAAAAAGCTACCATTGAAGGATGTTGTAAGGCTTCTGACAAAGTCAGTAAGATCACTAATGCTCAGATTCCGAAAAAGGTCAAGAGCGGTCTTGGATATTCCTCTGACCAAGAAGAAACTAACACTGATCGTTCCATGTTAAAATTCATAATGTTTATTTCTTCTATCTCTGATCCCTCTACTCATTGTACCTCTACATCTGAGTCAAGACCTTCTGAACCCCTTACCAAGGATTCAAGGAAGGTGATTAAAGACAAGTTCCTTAATCATGTTCCTACGATCAAGAATTTTCAAAAACTGAAGAAGAATCCTTTAGTTCCTCCAGTGGTTCTCCCTAGGTCAATGGAGAAAGGAATTTTTGGTCGTGGTCCTGAAACTGTTTTGACCTCCTCTCTGCATGCTTCCAGCTCAAAACCTGTTTTCAAATATAGGAAGTGCTATCACTGTGGTGAGACTACCCACATTGCTAGTAAATGTCCAAATGTTACTAAAGCTGAAAGATTAGCTCATGGTAAGAATGTAGCTCAAACTGAGAAATCAGCAAGAGTGAAGTCCACTAAGGTTGGTAAAACATCTAAGGTGAAGATAATCACTGAAGAGAATTCTTCAGCAAGTAACAAGTCCGCCATATCTGTTGTTTCCATTAACAATGCAGGACCCATAGTTCTATGGGTACCTATGAAAAATTAATTTCCTTATCTTATGTAGAGTGCTAAAGGTATTTGCTATCTCGATAGTGGATGCTCTAGCCACATGACTGGCAGAAAATCTCTGCTCTCTGAATATAAGGAAGAAATAGGTCCATCGGTGACCTTTGGTGGAAATGGCAAAGGATACACCAAGGGTTATGGCGTTCTATCCAATGGAGCAACTTCATTCAGCCGTGTTGCTTACGTTGAAGGACTGAAGCATAATCTCTTAAGCATTAATCAACTATATGACAAAGACTTCAAAGTTCTGTTCAGAAAGACAAGATGTGCTGTCGCTGATAAGAATGAAAAACTTGTCTTAAAAGGCAAACGATCAGAGAACGTATACATCATTACTATGGATAGTATTCATTCAGAGAATGTTTGCTTTCTATCCAAGAGTCCTCTGATATAATTTGGCTCTGGCATAAGAGACTCTCTCATCTAAATTTCAAGATGATCAATGATCTATCTAGAAAAGAACTTGTCAAAGGTATCCCTAAACACTCTTTAACAAAGGAATCTCTTTGTTCAGCATGTGAAAAAGGAAAACTGACAAAAGCCACCTTCAGATCTAAACAAGTTTCATCAGTGACCACTCCTCTTCACTTACTTTATATGGATCTCTGTGGACTAGTCAACGTCCAATCCAAATCTGGAAAGAAAGACACTATGGTGATTGTCGATGAAGATTCCAGATATACTTGGGTATTATTTCTTCGTTCCAAGAGTGATACACCTGATGAAGTTATCTCCTTTATCAAGAAAATGGAAGTCCTGAACAATCTCACTGTTCACTCCATGAGAAGTGATCATGGCACTAAATTTAAAAACAGTACCCTGGTTAACTTCTTTGAAGAAAAATGAATCTTTCATAATTTCTCATCAGTGAGGATTCCTCAGCAAAATGGCGTTGCTGAAAGAAGAAACCGAACGATCATTGAAGCCTCTCGCTCAATGATCAGCGAATCTCATCTACCAACTCAACTTTGGGTTGAAGCAGTTAACACTGCATGTTTCACTCAGAATCGATCCATGATAGTCAAAAGATTCAAAAAGACCTCTTATGAACTTTTTCATGGAAGAAAACGCTCACTGAGTTACTTACATATCTTCGGATGTAGGTGCTACATCCTGAATGACAGAGATCATTTAGAAAAATTCGATCCAAAGGCGGATGATGGTATCTTTCTTGGGTACTCCTCAGTATCCAAGGCAGTTAGAGTCTTTAACAAAAGAAGGCAACACGTAGAAGAAACCATGCATGTGAACTTTGATGAATCTCGCTCAACGAGTTCTATTCCTGTCCTTGAAGACGACGAAGAACTGAATAGTTGGATGAAGTCTCACTATGGGGAATCTGAATCTTATTTTAATACACCACTTATCACGAAAATAATGATGATGAAGGTCCTAACGTCATTCCCACCTCAAGTAACAATCAATCCTCCTCAGGGATGGATGTTACTCCTCTCAATAAGATTCCTCTATATGATTCCTCCAATGGTGATTCATTGGTGAATAACCAACTTCCCCTTTCAACTCAAGAGAATGCAAATCCCTCTGGATCTCCTCCAAGTATGATAAGAAATGTTGAAGAATCTATTGCTGAAGCATCTTTCGTTCTCCCTGAACAAGTCGTTGACTCACATGTTGACCAATCTCCTCAACTACCTGCTCAACGATGTACTCAAAATCACCCAATCGACCAAATCATAGGTGATCAAATACAGGTATTAAAACCCGTTGGGGTATGGGTATTATCTGTTTCTTTGTTAACTTTATTTCTCTAACCGAACATAAGAAGATCGATGAAGCTATCACTGATCCAAGTTGGGTCTCTGCTATGCAAGAAGAGCTAACTGAGTTTCAAAGAAACAAATTTGGAATCTTGTACCTCGTTCATCTGGTAACACTATTATAGGTACTAAATGGGTATTTCGTAACAGGCTTGATGAAAACGACACTGTAATTCGTAACAAGGCTCGACTTGTTGCTAAGGGATATAGACAGGAAGAAGGTATTGATTATAATGAAACATTTGCTCCTGTTGCTAGATTAGAAGCCATTAGACTTTTCTTAGCCTATGTTGCCCATAAAGACTTTAGAGTTTTTCAAATGTATGTCAAAAGTGCTTTTTTAAATGGTAAACTGAATGACGAAGTTTTTGTTGAACAACCGCTTGGTTTTTTTAACTCTAAATACCCTAATCATGTTTTCAAACTTAAAGAGGCTATTTACGGGTTAAAACAAGCTCCCCGAGCTTGGTATGATACTACTTCTAAATACCTCTTAAAAGAAAAATTTGTACGTGGAAAAATTGACCAAACCCTCTTTCATAGATAATATAAAGGTGATACTATTCTTGCTCAGGTATATGTTGATGACATTATCTTTGGTTCCACAAGACCCAAACTGTGTAGTCGCTTTGCTAGACGTATGAAAAAGGAATACAAGATGAGTATGATGGGTGAACTAACATATTTTCTTGGTTTACAGATTAAATAATCTGAGAAAGGCATATTTATATGTCAAAGTAAGTATGTTAAAGATATGCTGAAGGAGTTTGATTTAAGTCAAAGTTCTTCAATGAAAACTCCCATGGCACCTCCTCTAACACTAAACAAGGACCCTGATGGGAAAACAATGAATGTCATGGCCTATAGAGGAATGATAGGCTCACTGTTGTATCTAACAGAAAATCGACTAATATTACTTGTCTCTGTGCTAGATATCAAGCTGAACCTAAAGAAGCTCATATAATCGCAGTAAAATGAATCTTCAGATATCTGAAAGGAACTCCTAATCTTGGCCTTTGGTACCCCAAAGGCTCAGGGTTCGATCTAACCGGTTTCTCTGATAGTGATTTTAGAGGATGTAAGATAGATAGGAAAAGTACCAATGGAGGTTGTCAACTTCTAGGTGGAAAGTTGGTGAGTTGGACAAGTAAAACGCAAAACTCAATGTCCACATCAATAACTGAAATTGAATATGTAGCCGCTGGGAGTTGTTGTGCCCAAATCCTTTGGATGAGGAACCAACTCAGTGACTATGATATTAAGCTATCAAAGATCCCTATCTATTGTGATAGCACAAGCGCTATTGCTATTGCTAACAACCTAGTACTTCACTATAAAACCAAGCATGTTGAGATCAGATATCACTTTATCAGAGATCAGGCTATGAATGGTGAAATTGAACTCCATTTTGTACATACTGAATATCAGTTTGCTGACCTTTTCACTAAGCCTCTTGATGAGACTAGATTCAATATATTAATCAGCGAACTTGGTATGTTGAACGCTGAAGAATGAAAATTCTCAGTTATTAACAATATTCAGTGAATACCAAAATGCACTTCAAATTCATTAGTCATTCCCTGAACTTTAACTCAGTAATACATATATCTTACCAAGGTATGTACTTCTCTTCATTACATTCTCTGAATGTCTTTAAATTCAGAGAATAGTTCTCAAAAAGAGAAAACTCATCACTGGAAATACATTTATTTCAAATGATGAGGATTTTAAATGGATAATGATTAACATTTAATATATAAATGATAATCTTATTATTTTCTAAAAAGGACACGTCAGGCCTTTTTCTGGCACTCGTTGGACCTCAACGTTTCCAATCCCATCAAACACTAGGGACGTGCAATAAGTCATTATAACCTTTTCAAAAAGCTAAATCGTCGTTTAGTTTTCTTATCTCTCTTCTTTCTCTCTCATCTACCTATAAAAGGTAAAAAGAATTCAAGTCAACTTTACGCGCTCATTATTCTCTCTCAAAGCAGAAAAAGAACTTGAACTCTTTTTGCAACCCTCAAGAACACCAAGAACATGCACTTGTGCGTTTTTCTCACTTTCTCTCTTTCAAGGTTTTGCTTTTATTTTTCTTTTGTTTAAACAACAACTTAAATGTTGTTTAGAACCTCCACCTATCTTCTATAACATTTTGTTACAAAGATTTACTGTATGATTTTGTGTTTATAACCTGTCAAAACCTCAAAACCATAAAACCCTTTTATAAGTCTCTTTTATAGAACATAAGACATTTTGGTCATTTTGATCCAAAATATCTTCCAAAACCATTCTAAAATCTTTTTATGGTATTTTTTTTAAATAAAACTTTGTTTCAAATGTTTTTCTTAAAATCAGTCAAATAACAAGTATTTTGACATTGTTCATCAAAACACTTGTTTTTTCTCAAATTTTGGTATTCTTTGTACCAATATCCTCCTGGTTTATACATTGTATGTATTAAGCCATAATTTTTCTCTTTAGTGTTCCAATCTTTGAAACAGAAATGGTAACTTCAAGCAAGAACATCAACACCTCCGTCGCATCTGATGAAGAAATAATTCAGTGACCAACTGCTTTGCTGCGAAAGATGCCACCTTCTCTATTGAACAAGGCTTCATCAAGCTCAGCAACCATGTTACTCCTCTAGAAATCCCTGCTAAATGATTGTTGATCATAACTCCTCTTAGTGATTTGAATATGATTCCTTTTACACTTAGTGAAATTCCCTTGCATAAGCTTAAGTTCAAATTCAGCGATACCATACGCTGACTGCCATCAGCGATTGCTGAATATCAAGGAACCTTAAGTTTATCTCTGAAGATCTGAAGATCAGCGATCACACCAAATGACCATTCAGCGAAAGTCGAAGACCAAGCTGAAGAAAGAGATAGTCAGTTAACTGACCTGAAGCGGTTTAGCGATAGCAAAGATTATCTATCCAAAGTGTGAAGTCTTGTGAAGCCTCAGCGATACTGAAAGTTCATCCTTGAAGATTCAGTCTCAGCGATCAAATGAAGCTTCTTATACAAGATTAACGTTGACCTTATCCTCGATGCACAAAAGACAAACCCTACTGTGTCAGAGAAGGACGTACGGATTGTCTCTTATGTCCCCATCACATCTTATATAGTACTGTTCGTATGCGGCCGAAAGAATGGCTGTCTTATTAACAAAGGACAAGCTTCCTATATAAGTTTGACACGTGGCATATACCTTTTGTCTTGCATTAAATGCAAACGGGTGTAAATAAGATGAAGATATCTTCTTCATTGTGCCGTGGGTTTTCTTTCTCTCTTCAACCTTCTGTATTCTATCTTACTTCCTTCTTGTGCATCAATCTTAGTGGTTTCTTAGTTACAATAGAATAGGCTAAAACTTGTTCTAATTCCGCTTGTAACTGTAAATTTGTTTATGTAATATAAACTGATTTAAAAACTAAAAATCTATGTGTTTGTATTCAAACCCCCCCCCCCTTCTACAAATTGTTTTTATATCCAAGAACTCTTGTAGACTCCTTAGGGACCAACAAGTGGTATCAGAGCAGTGTTATTTCTACTTTTAAAATATTTTTTCAAAACTATTTTAAAAATGTGAAATTCTAATACAAACTATAATGACAATGGGTCTTTAGCTAAACCTCCAAGATTTAGCCGTGATAATTTCCCATTGTGGAAGGAAAGAATGACTCTGTTTCTAGAAGGATCAGATCCAAAGATGCCTTACTATATAGAAAACTGACCATTTGTTCCTACAGCTCTGGTAGCTGGTGTTCCTGCCACCACTACTACACCAGCCATCGCTGAACGGAGTATCATTAAAACTCTTGATCGATGGACTGAAGAAGATAAGAAAGAAGTTGCTATTGACTCAAAAGCCAGATCTATAATAGCAATGTCCCTCCCTGATGAAGTCTATCACTCTGTAATAAAAATGAGGACTTCTAAAGCCATGTGGGATATATTACGTATTCAATATGAAGGAACTTCTGAAGTACAAATCACTAGAAGTATTAATCTAGTAAGACAATATGAAAGCTTAATGCATCATAAAGGTGAAACTCTTTCCCAACTTCACCAACGCTTTAACTGCCTGTTGATTGATCTAAAAACGGTCAACAGAGACTACTCAAATGCTGAGATTCTGACAAAGTTCATGGAGGCACTACCCGAACAATGGGCAGTGTACACTACATGTCTGAAACTGTCAAAGAATCTTGAAACTCTTTCTTTAAGTGCTTTGTATGGAATGCTTTTAAATGAAGAGCAATCCCAAGTTTTGAGGAAAAACTTCATCAATGAACTCAAGGGCGCCAAAGGTACTTCTTTGGCACTTATGTCTTCAGAGTAGATCCTTTAAAAAATACTTCCTCTTCCACTATTACTTCTATCATTGATTTAGGTCAAACTGATTCAGAACATCAACTCACTAATGCTGACATCTCTGAGTTCGACAATTCTCTGGCTCTTTTAACTAATAACTTTAAAAGATTCGCTAGAAAGAGCAACTTTCGAAGAACATATACTCTCGCTGACTCTGATAAAGTAAAGACTATGCCCGCTGAGAAAGCCTCAGCCATATGCTACAATTGTCAGCGAAGGGTCACTTTGCTAGTGAGTGTAGATCCAAGAAAGTTGCAGTTCCTACCACCTCCCGGACCTCTGATAAGAAAGAAAAGTATTTGAAATTAAAAAACAAATACAAAGATCTGACAGCCAAAAGGCAAAGGTCTTATCGCTGAAGAAGTTGATTGGGATGCAGAAGATGACTGGGCCAAGATCTCTGATGAGTCAGGCACAGATGA
Organism: Silybum marianum; assembly: GCA_036898165.1. Lineage (NCBI taxonomy): Eukaryota > Viridiplantae > Streptophyta > Magnoliopsida > Asterales > Asteraceae > Silybum > Silybum marianum. The sequence continues at coordinate 35,779,749 of CM072530.1, read as the reverse complement.
AGAAGATCTTGCCTTCCTATGTCTTATGGCAAGAATAGAAGAGACTGAAAAAGTATCTGAAACTTCTTCCTCTGAGTCTCCTTCTACTCAGCTAACCATCCCCTCTACCTCCTTAATATCTGAAAGTGATAACTTATCTGCTTTAGATGCTATGACTGTTGATGTTTATAATGCTCTTAATGGAAAAATCAAAGCTGAGAAAATTAACACTGATTTATCTGAACAATTAAAAAATTGTCATCTAAAAATCAAAGAACTTTCAAAGATTGAGGAAGCCTTAAAGGACCAAGTCTTTGTAAATCAAACGATTAGCATCGAGAAACAGCAAGCTATCGCTGAAAGAGAAAAGGCCATCGTTGATCTCAAATCTGAGAAGGCTACCATCGAAGGATGGTGCAAGGCTTCTGATAAGGTCAATGAGATCATCAATGCCCAGATCCCTATGAAAGCAAGAAGTGGATTAGGCTTTAACTCTGAAAAGGATGAATCAGAGAAAGACCGTTCCATGCTTAAATTTGGAATGTTTGTCTCTTCTATCCCTGATCCTTCTTCTTCTCGGAGACCTCATTTAAATGAGAAGATTCCTATGTTAAAATTGCTAAAATATAAGAAAGTGATTAAGAACGAGTTTCTTGACCAAGTTCCTAGAAATAAGAACATTCAGAAGAAGAACAAGAATTCCTCTACTTACTCAGAGAACAATCCTAAATTTGTGAGGAAAATCTCTGAATCTTTTCAGAGGTCAACACCCAGAATTAAGATTGACCTCACTCCTGTCCCTGAAAAGGTTGTCATACCTCCAAGAACAATAGATAAAGGAATTCTAGGTCCTATCCCTGACAAAATGATTTCTGTCTCCCTGAAAACGTTAAATTCCAAACTTTATAAATATAGGAAGTGCTATCATTGTGGTGAAAATACCCACATTGCAAGTAAGTGTCCAAATGCTATTAGAGCTGATAAACTAGCTCATGGAAAAAAAGTAGCTCAAGCTGATAAATCAGCAAGAGTGAAATCCACCAAGGTTGTAAAACCATCAAAGGTGAAGATATCCACTGAAGAGAGTTCTTCAGTAAGTAGCTCTTCCGCCACTCCTTTCACTAACACAGCAGGACCCATAGTAATATGGGTACCTTCAAACAATTAATCTCTTTGTTGTATGCAGAGTGCCAAAGGTATCTGGTATCTTGATAGCGGATGCTCAAGGCACATGACTGGCATAAAATCTCTGCTCTTTGACTACAAAGAAGAAGCTCGTCCATCGGTGACCTTTGGTGGAAATGGCAAAGGATACACTAAAGGCTATGGAATTCTATCTAACGGAGCCACTTCGTTTAGTCGAGTTGCATACATTGAAGGACTAAAGCACCAACTATTAAGCGTTAGTCAGCTATGTGACAAAGATTTCAAAGTTCTATTTCTAAAGAATAGATGTGCTGTCACTAACTGCAATGATAATCTTGCCTTAATAGGCAAAAGAGTTGAAAATGTATATGTCATCAATATGAATAGTTCTCACTCTGAGAACAAGTGCTTTATTTCTAAAGCATCCTCTGACGTCAATTGGTTATGGCATAAAAGACTCTCTCATGTCAACTTTAAGACAATTAATGAATTGTCTTAGAAGGAACTTGTCAGAGACCTCCCAAATCATAGCTTTGCAAAGGAATCTCTTTGCTCAGCGTGTGAAAAGGGAAAGCTGGCAAAAGCATCTTTCAGGTCGAAACAAGTTTCTTCAGTGACCTCACCTCTTCATCTACTCCACATGGATCTTTTTGGACCTGTCAATGTCCAATCTTTATCTGGAAAGAAATACACTCTTGTGATTGTTGATGAATATTTCAGATACACACGGGTATTCTTTCTTCGATCCAAAAGTGACACCCCTGATATGATAATCTCTTTTATCAAAAGGATGGAAGTTCTGAACAATCTAATTGTTCGTTCCAGGAGAAGTGATCATGATACTGAATTCAAAAACAATACCCTGTTAAATTTCTTTGAAGGAAAAGGTATATCTCACAACTTCTCTTCAGTCAGAACTCCTCAGTAAAATGGTGTTGCTGAAAGAAGAAACCGAACTATCATTGAAGCAGCTCGCTCAATTCTCAGTGAATCGCATCTACCAACTCAATTCTGGGCTAAAGCAGTCGACACAACATGCTTCACCCAAAATCGATCCCTGATTGTGAAGCGATTCAAGAAAACCCCTTATGAATTATTTCATGTAAGAAGATCAACTCTGAAATATCTTCACATTTTTGGATGTAAATGCTACATTCTGAATGACAGAGATCATTTGGGTAAGTTTGATCCAAAAGCTGATGAAGGAATATTTCTTGGATACTCCTCAGTATCTAAATCTTTTAGAATCTTCAATAAGAGAAGACAACACGTTGAAGAATCCATGCACGTCAACTTTGATGAATCCCGTACTACCCATACTTCTCCTATCGCTGAAGAAGATGAAGAATTGAATGCATGGATGAAATCTCACTATAGGGAACCTGAAACTTATTTCAACAGTTAACCTCCTGCTGAAACGAGTGATGATGAAATCGCTAAAATACCTACTAGCAATGATCCATCCTCAAGGAACCATGTAACTCCTCTTAATCAGATTCCTCCTTCTGATGCCTCTCTTGGAAATTCCTCAGTGAATAATCAAGCTTCATTCTCTGTAAGTCAATCCCCTGAGTCTCCTCAATTGATTTTAAATGATGAAGTACCCGTTGCTGAAACAACAAGTATTGTCCCTGAAGAAGAAGAACAATTCACTGAATCCGAGGTTGATCTCTCTCCTCAACCACCAACTCAGCGATGGACTGCAAATCATCCATGAAAATCAGATTATTGGTGATCCTAATGCAGGTATCAAAACACGTAGAGGTACAGGTAATATATGTCTCTATGTTAACTTCATTTCTCTCTCTGAACCTAAAAAGATAGATCAAGCTATCTCCGATCCTAGCTGGATTTCAGCGATGCAAGAAGAACTAACTGAGTTTCGTAGAAACAAAGTTTGGAATCTTGTTCCTAGACCCTCTGGTAAAACAGTGATTGGAACCAAATGGGTGTTTAGAAATAAGCTAGATGAAAACATGACTATTATTCGCAATAAGGCTGGACTTGTCGCTCAAGGATACAGACAGGAAGAAGGTATTGACTATGATGAGACCTTTGCACCTGTAGCTCGTTTAGAAGCTATAAGACTTTTCCTAGCTTATGCTGCCCATAAAGACTTCAAAGTTTTTCAAATGGATGTTAAAAGTGCTTTTCTAAATGGAAAACTCAGCGAGGAAGTTTATGTTGAACAACCGCCTGGTTTTTTCAGACCCTAACCACCCTGGTTATGTTTTCAAACTTGAAAAAACTCTTTATGGGTTGAAACAAGCTCCTAGAGCTTGGTATGATACTCTTTCTAAATTTCTTCTTAAAGAAAAATTCATTCGTGGAAAAATTGACCAAACTCTCTTTTTAAGAAAATATAAAGGACATACTATACACGCTCAAATATATGTCGATAACATTATCTTTGGTTCCACAAGACCCAAATTATGTACTCGTTTCGCTGATAGAATGCAAAAACAATATAAAATGAGTATGATGGGTGAACTAACGTATTTTCTAGGTTTGAAGGTAAAGCAATCTGACAAAGGAATTTTTATTTGTCAAAGCAAATACGTTAAAGACATGCTGAACAAGTTTGATATGAATCAATGCTCAGCGATGAAGACCCCTATGACACCTCCTCTGACTCTGAACAAGGACCCAAATGGAAACCTGTCAATGTCACTGCCTATCGAGGGATGATTTGGTCTCTGCTATATCTTACAGCGAGTAGACCTGATATCATGTACTCTACATGTCTCTGTGCTCGGTATCAAGCTGAACCGAAGGAATCCCATCTCATCGCTGTAAAGCGAATCTTCAGATACCTGAAAGGAACTCCTAATCTGGGTCTTTGGTATCCCGAAGGCTCAGGATTCGATCTAACTGGTTATTCTGATAGTGATTTTGCAGGTTGCAAGATAGATAAAAAGAGCACCATTGGTGGGTGTCAGCTACTAGGTGGTAAATTGAGTAGTTGGACAAGTAAAAAGCAAAACTCTGTGTCCACCTCTACCGCTGAAGCTGAATACGTAGCCGCTGGAAGTTGTTGTGCTCAAATCCTTTGGATGAGAAATCAACTCAGAGACTACGATCTCATGCTCTCCAAGATCCCTATTTATTGTGATAGCACTAGTGCCATTGCAATTGCAAACAATCCTGTACTTCATTCTAAAACAAAGCACATTGAGATTCGATATCACTTTATCAGAGATCATGTGATGAATGGTGAAATTAAGCTTCATTTTGTACCCACTGAATATCAGCTCGCTGATCTTTTCACCAAGCCTCTTGATGAGACTAGATTCAATCTACTCATCAGCGAACTTGCTATGTTGAACGCTGAATAATTTTTACTCAGCGAACAATAAATAAGTGACACAAACAAAGCCTTCAAACTCTCTCGCTGAACTCAGATTTAGCGATATCTGTATTTTCTCACTCAGGTAGTGTCTTCTAAACCTTTTCGCTCCCTGATTTTTTTGATCAGGGAATGAATATAAAAGGATAAAACTCATCACTGACAATCCTTTATTGTTCTTGATGAAGATTTTAAAAGATAATTATTCAGTTTCTAAAAAGATAATGATCATTATATTTTTTAATAAGAAAAGGACACGTCAGACCTTTTCTGACACAAGATAGACCACGACGTTTCCTTTCCAACTCCTTTCTAAGGACGTGCGCCAGGTCATCATTACTTTTCAAAAAGCTAAAACCATCTTTTAGCTATCCCTTTCTCTCTCCTCATGCTATTTGATAGGCCCTTTTTGTGTACCCAAAAATAGAAGAATGGGATCCACAAAGCAAGTATACAATACGGTCCACTATCGTCCCTCAAGTAATAAAGTGGTATAAGATACCGAAAATCGTCCACAGAGACTGTAGTAAACGTTCAGTTCCAAGTCTAATAAAAGAGATGGTTTCAGATGGCGAATTTGAAGAATATTTGATTGATTGTTTGTTTGATTGATTGTTGTGAATTAACAGAATAAAACAGGTAGCATGGGTGTAAAACTTCCAGGTGAGACCTAAATACAAATTCGGGTGGACAATTTAGTTAGCAGTAATAAATTTCACCATCCACCTTGAGGGTATTCATTCTGGGCTTAACCATTGTTACTAGTATTTAGCTTTCAGCCCATATTCCTATGTAGCATCCGGACCAGTGATTGTAACAGATAGTTTCCTCAAGGTGTATGGACTAGCAAATTCCTTTGTCTAAAAATCGCTCTTCCGAGCAGATTCCCATATCATCCAAGCTGGGTGTGTCATAGTGGCTCATTCGTGAGTCCACCACACTTTACACTTTGAAAAGCAACCAACTCGTCGAGAATAATCAGTTAGAAAAATATAGAGAGAACTCTTCCAAGTCTATTTCATATGTCATTCAAGCTGACGTGCATATCGAGGCTCATTCCTGAGTCCACGACACTTAAACACTTTCAAAGTGATCAACCCGTCAAGAAGTGCATTTGGATTTATAAAACTTGAATGAAATAATGAAACATTATTTTTTGCTAATAAAAGTCCACCTTTATTTAATTTAGAATCTCACCCTTTCATTTCACACCCAAGCTAATAAATTAGCTACTCATAGCGGAAATGAAAGAGCAATATATATAAATATAAATATAAGACATAAATATAAATAAAGTAGATAAATAAAGCTATTAAATAAAGCAGTAAATAAAGCGGTAAATAAAGTGGTAAATAAAGCAATTAAATTTGGAGCGAATAATACTTTAAAGATTACTTAGATTAAAAACCCACTTGAAAGATATTTCCAAGTGTTTGCTAATAGCTAGAGAGTAATTTCACTTTCATGTAATTGTGTATAGTAGAGTTGTATCCTCAACCAACACAATTAACCATGTACTTATACTAGATACTAAGGGTAGAGAGGTAATTTCAAGGGGAACCAAAAGTCAACAAAAAGACAACTAAGCCCAACTTGTTCCCCAAGATTAACAAAAAGGAAGGTTCCTACCCTATTTAACTATTACAAATAAAATATATAAATATGCTCGTCCATCAGCTGCACATGGCTGCCCTTCATTGCTCCAGCAATGCTCCAGAAACTGCAGGTTTTAAGTAATATTAATTCAAAGATACACAAAACAAGAAATTTACCTAACTTAACTCCAAGACTCAATAAATGATAAAAAACATAGAAAATGACTCAAGGGTTGGGATAAAGTGTAAAATAGAAATATAAAAGATACTAAAAAGGGTGTTGATGTGTTAAATAATTAACACATATCATACCCCCAAACTTGAATCGTTGCTTGTCCCTAAGCAACCAAAAGAAAAAATAAAAATGACTCAATTTAAAAGATACAAGATTAGAGTATTAAGTGTTATTCCTTATGATGAGCATACCAAACTCATGTTATCCACAACCTTTCGTAAATCCAAAGTGAGTTTGTGGCAACCACACACATGCACATACCAACCACTTGCATTCTTATTTTATCTCAGTTCAACACACATACCATTCTTTTAAGGTCCATCGGGCTTTCGATGTAGGGCCACTCAATTTTTGCATTTCATACCTCGCTTTAACCTTTTCTCTCAACAAAGCATATTTCACAAATTTTTATTATGGCAATCTCTGTGCTCTTTTGTTGAAAGAAGTGCAACTTGTCCCTATGGGACATTTTGTGCCTTATACCCATGCAAGGTTTTTCAAATTCAAAACAATTTCTTTTTATTTGGCATCATTGTGCTCTTTAGTTCTTTGTTCTTTTGTCATGACTTTTTGACCTTTGAAATACTATGAGATAATCCTCCCCCAAACTTAAATTTGACAATGACCTCATTGGAATGGATTTGTATATAGTATACGGGTGCAAGGGGCTAAAAGTGAATGCATGGCTTATATCATACCCTTGTATGTATGGTGTGTGTGTGAACTTTGAGTTCCATAGTTGTGCAATTGATGGTAAACACATGTAAATGGTGCACATACTAATACTCTAAAATTAATTAAGCTGTGAACACATGTGGTATGCAAATCATAAAGGCAATCTTGTAAAAAAAAAACAAGTCCTAAAATTCAGCAAATTAATCCCAGACATAAAACACTAAAAAAAAAATTAAAACAAACTAAATACTGGAGTTAAGGAGGTGGAATAACCTGACCTACTCCCCAGGAGTAGGTGTTGTGCCTGCATTGCTGGCCATTAAGGAGGTGAATGGTCGACCCAGGGTTTGGAAATGGTGCTAATGGTGGTGGGAACGGTGGTAATGTGGTGGTTGGAGGTGTGGTAAGGGTAGCGTTTTGTTCTTGGGTAAAAACAGGGGGTTCGATTTTGGGTTTTTTAAGGGTGGGTTTTGACAGGGGGTTTATCGGTGGAGGGTTCAGAGGGTGGGGGTTTATCGTCGGCCTCAAAAGAGATAGGATTATTGGTTGTACCTGAGACTTGGGTGTGACGATTTTCTGGGTTTCTGGCCACCACAGTTGCCTCCGGTGCTCCATCTCCACCAGACGACTCGCCGATGCTCATCCCTTTACGCCGACAACTTGCCAGACTACCATGGCGATGTTCTCCTTTCTCGATGATCTTCTCTCTCTTACCATGTTTAGCTCTCTGAGTGTTTGTTTAGTTGATGCCATGCAATGATCTCATCTTGTACCATCCTTAGTTGATAGGAATAGCATCTTCCTTCCTCCTTCCTTATCTAAAAAATTTAAACAAAAACATTGAAATAATTAATCTACTGGAAATTAAATAAACAAGAAAAAGAAATATTTACAAAAAGCGGCTTTTAAAAGTCCATGGGCTTTTTCAGATTTTTCAAGGTGCAGCCAAGTCCACAGAGCAATGCTCTGGGAATGCTACAGCATCATGAAACAGCTTAACACGTCGCCCATTTACTTAAAAAATATTGTTTGACTCAGGGTTGAAAAGGTCAATTGCTCCGTATGAATAGGCTTTATGAATTTGGAAAGGTCCTGACCATCTGGACTTCAAGTTTCCTGGAAACAATTTCAACCTCGAGTTGAACAGTAGAACTTGTTGGCCTTCTTTTAACTCTGTGTGATTGATTCTAGAGTCATGCCATTTTTTTGTTTGGTCTTTAGAGATTTTTGCATTTTCATAGGCCAGGTGCCTATGTTCCTCTAGTTCACAGAGTTGTAATTTCCTATTTTTGCCAGCTGCATTTGGGCACATATTTAATTCTTTGATGGCCCAAAATGCCTTATGCTCAAGTTCCACAGGGAGGTGGCAAACTTTTCCAAAGACTAGCTTATATGGGGACATTCCTATTTGTGTTTTATAGGCAGTCCTATAGGCCCATAAAGTGTCATCTAGTTTGAAGGCCCAATCCTTTCTATTGGGCTTTACTACTTTTTCTAGTATGCTTTTAGTCTCCCTGTTTGAAAGTTCAGCTAACCCATTGGTTTGTGGGTGATAGGCTGTAGCCACTCTATGTTTGATATTGTATTTTTCAAGTACACCAGAGAGCAGATTATTCACAAAATGGTACCCTCGTCACTAATTAGTGCCCTAGGAGTACCAAATCTTGTAAAAGTTTGCATCTGGAGAAACTTGACCACAGTTTTTGCATCATTAGCTACACAAGCTGTAGCCTCCACCCACTTTGATACATAATCCACCGCCACTATATATATTGACATTTGTTTGACGGGGGGAAAGGACCCATAAAATCTATTCCCCAGACATCAAACAACTCAACCTCAAGGATCCCATTTAATGGCTCCTTATTCCTTTTAGAAATAGAGCCATATCGTTGACATTCGTTGCACCGTAGTACAAAATTGTGGGAATCCTTAAAGAGAGTTGGCCAATAAAAACCAGATTGTAGAATTTTGGCGGCTGTTCTTTGGCTTCCGAAATGTCTTCCGTAAGGTGCTTGATGGCAGTGCTGCAAGACAGCTGCTACTTCGATCTCCGGGATGCATCTTCTCAGAATCTGATCTGCACCAAGCTTAAATAAAAATAGATCATCCCAAAGATAAGTTTTAGTTTCATGGAGAAATTTCTTAAGCATGTAACTAGTGTAATCCGGGGGTTTTATTCCACAAGCCAAGTAATTTGCTATGTCAGCAAACCAGGGTGACTTAGTCTGTTGTATTGCCATGATTTTCTCGTCAGGGAAGGTCTCAATGATGTCTCCTTTTCCTATCTCAGGTTTCTCTATCCTAGACAGATGATCTGCAACTTGGTTGTCTACTCCTTTTTTATCCACAATCTCTAGGTCAAACTCTTGTAACAACAACACCCATCTAATCAATCTAGGTTTGGCATCTTTCTTTAAGATCAAATATTTGATGGCTGCATGGTCAGTATGGACAATGATTTTGGTCCCAATCAAATATGATCTAAACCTCTCAAAGGCAAAAACTACAGCCAATAACTCCTTTTCTGTTGTTGTGTAATTAGTTTGTGCTTCATTCAAAGTCTTACTTGCGTAATAAATTGAATGAAAAACTTTCTCATGTCTTTGACCTAAGTCAACTCCTACAGCACAATCATTGGCATCACACATGATTTCAAAATGCTTGTTCCAGTCCGGAGTTACAACTACTGGAGCGGTCACCGAAGCTTTCTTTAATATATTGAATGCATTTCTGCACTCGTCAGTAAATTCAAATTTTTGATCATGCTGCAAAAGTAAACACAAAGGTTTTGAGATTTTTGAAAAGTCTTTTATAAACCTTCTGTAAAACCCAACATGACCGAGAAAGCTTCGAATTCCCTTAATAGTGGTTGGTTCAGGTAGTTTTTCAATAACATTAAGTTTAGCCTTGTCTACCTCAACTCCTCTTTTTGAAATAAGATGTCCAAGAACAATTCCTTCTGTAACCATGAAATGAGATTTCTCCCAATTAAGAACAAGATCAGTTTCCTCACACCTTTCCAAACTCTTTTTCAAATTTTCCAAACAATTATCAAAAGATGATCCATACACGGAAAAGTCATCCATAAAGATTTCTATGGATTTCTCAAGCATGTCAGAAAATATGGACATCATGCATCTTTGAAAAGTTGCTGGTGCATTACAGAGTCCAAATGGCATTCTCCTAAAGGCAAAAGTGCCATAGGGACATGTGAAGGTGGTCTTTTCCTGATCTTCTGGTGTTATTGCTATTTGATTGTAACCAGAGTATCCATCTAAGAAACAATAGTATTCCTTGCCAGCTAATCTGTCTAACATTTGGTCTATAAAAGGTAGAGGGAAATGGTCTTTTTGAGTAGCCTTGTTTAGCCTACGGTAGTCCATGCATATTCTCCATCCGGATATTATTCTAGTGGGGATGAGTTAATTTTTTTCATTGGAGATGACAGTGAATCCTCCCTTCTTTAGGACACACTGGACTGGACTAACCCAAGAACTACTAGCTATGGGGTAAATTATTCCTGCATCTAACCATTTTAGAATTTTCCTACTTTACTACCTCTTTCATGACAGGGTTCAGTCTTCTTTGGGGCTCTATGGATGTGAAGTCTTTATCTTCTAAGATGATCTTATGTTGACAAATAGAGGGACTAATCCCTTTAAGGTCAGCAATGGTCCATCCTATGGCTTTTGTGTGCAATTTTAACATATCCACAAGCTTCTTTTCTTGATGCATATCTAGGGTAGATGATATGATGACAGACAATTTGCCTTCTTCTCCTAGATAAGCATACTTCAAGTGAGATGGGAGTTGTTTCAACTCCAAGTCAGGTGGTGATACTATGGATGGTGTGAAACGTTTTGGTTCATTATTTTCTAGCAGCTCAAATGCTGCGGTCTCTTCGGTATCACTCTTACTCAACTCCTGTTTTTCCTCACTTTCTATTTCTATTTCCTCATCATCTACCTTCAACTTACAGACTTCTCTTACTCCTTCCTCATAACAGGTTGTCTCAATCTCAGATACCCGCGCACATTCCTCCAAGTAATCAGGGTACTTGAGAGAATCAAAAACAATAAATGTGACTTTCTGGTCTTGCCATCTCATAGTCATTTCTCCCTTTTGTACATCTATCAAAGTTCTTCCGGTGGCTAACAAAGGTCTTCCTAAGATTATAGGAATATCCTTATCAGCCTCAAAGTCCAAAACGATAAAGTCTGCCGGAAATTTGAACTTTTCAACTTGTACTAACACATCCTCTATTTTTCCTTTAGGATAGGCAATAGTCTTATTGGCTAGAATCAATGTGACAGTAGTAGGCCTTGCTTCTCCTAATCCTAAGGTGTTGTACACGGATAAGGGCATGAGGTTTATGCTAGCACTTAGATCACATAGTGCCTTCTCAACCTCCTTCCCACCAATAGAAATAGGAATAGTGAAACTCCCTGGATCTTTTAGTTGGTAAGGAGGGCACTACATCCTTCAGCAAGGGCTACGATCTCGTACTCGGTTATCTTCTTCTTCTTACTAAGGATGTCTTTCAGGAATTTAGCATAAGTTGGCATCTCCTCAATTGCTTCAACAAGGGGTATGTTGATATGCAATTGTTTGAACACTTCCAAGAATTTCTTAAATTCCTGTTCATCCTTCTGATTCCTTCATCTTTGGGGATAAGGTACATAGGGAGGAACAAGTTTAATGATGTTTTTACTTGGAATTGTTGAGCAGGATTGGTCTTGTGGGTTTGGAGTCTTAGGAATAGGTGGTAAAGGTATAACAACTTTCTTTGGATCTACATCCTGTTCTACAGACTTCTTTTCAATCGGATCTTTTGGTAGGAAAGGAAAGGTGACTTTGGGTGGTAAGTCTTCTACCTCTTTTGTTGGTGATTTGGTCACACTAGTTTTAGGTGTACTATCTGGGTAGTCCTTTCCGTTTCTAAGGGTGATTGATTTAACATGCTCTTTGCCTGGGTTTCTAGGGATTTCTGTGTTACTGGGTAAGCTGCCAATGGGTCTATTGTTTAGAGTGAGAGCAATTTGACCCATTTGTGTCTCTAAATTTCTTAGAGAGGCCTGATTTTGGGTTATTTGTGTCTAGTTTTGTTGGTTTTGGGCATGGTTTTGGGCTTTGGTTGCATTTTGCTGAACCATTGTCGCCTGAGTATGGGCTATGTAAGTTTTCAACGTATCTTCTAAAGAAGATAACGTAGCAGTAGTTGAAGGTGGAGGTGGCTTGTTTTGAAAATTTTGATGAGGTTGAAAATTTTGCGTTGGCTGAGAATTTGAACTGCTTGCATAGTTTTGAAAATTAGAGTTTCCTTGATGTTTAGGTGCTGGTGGGTTTAAACTTGGACTTGTGCATGAAAAATTTGGGTGCTGTTTCCAGCTTGCATTAGAGTTGTTGGAGTAGGGAGCAGACTTATTATGAACACAATTTACTAATTCAGAATTTTTAGGACAGTGTTCATAAGAATGTTCCCCTCCACAACAAACACATTGCACTGCCAGAACTGGTTGACTTGATGTAGTAACGGTCGGCTGTGCTCCCTGGCCGGAAGTAATATTTTTTAAAATGTTAGCCATGGAAGCAAGTTGAGTTGTAATAGATGTGTATGCGTCTACATCATGTATTCCAACAGCCTTTTTTTGGTTCGTAGCATGTGGATCAGCCCAGTGCCCATTATTTTCAGAAATTTTCTCAAGCATAGCAAATCCTTCATTGTAGGTACTGCCTGTAAAGGCCCCTCCTGCAGTCGCGTCGAGCATTTGTCTAGCAGTGGCATTTAAACCATTGTAGAACATCTCGAGTTGAATACAGTAGGGAATGCCATGGTGTGGGCATTTCCTTAACAGATCTTTAAATCTTTCCCATGCATCAAGAATAGCCTCATCGTCCGTTTATTTAAAAAGACAAATTTCGTTTCGGGACTTAGCATTCCTGGTGGGGGGAAAATATTTTCGCAAAATTTTTTCAGCCATTTCGGTCCATGATGTTATAGAATCAGGTGATAATGAGTTGAACCACTCCCTAGCTCGATCCCTTAAAGAAAATGGAAACAATGTAAGGTTTAGAGTGTCGGCTGACACTCGTGGGATCAAGAAGGAATTGCAGACCTCTAAAAAGGATTTCAGATGTGAGAATGGGTCTTTAGTTGGTAAACCAGAAAATTGTCCATTTGTTTGTAACATGTGAAACATGATTGGTTTTGGTTCAAAATGGGTGGTCGTAAAATGGGGTGTAGCTATCCCTGAGTTCAATTGCTCAAAATTAGGGATGGCATAGTCCATTATTCGACCATCTTTAGAATTTGCTAGATTTATTATATTAGGTTGTGGCCTTGATATTGGTGGGTTCTCATCATGATTTTCTGATCCTGTATCATCATCTTCATTATGTATTTCCTCATCATGAAAAATGTTTCAAAATGGGTGAATAGTTGGATCTCCAAAGAAAGGAGGTTGTTGGGGTCCAAAAAGTGGTTGGAGAGGTGGTCCATTTAGAAGAGGAGGGGGTTGTGCGATGTCGGGAGGTGGCAGAGCAAGAATTGCTCTTTGAACCCTCCTTCTTTGATGGAATGTTCTCTCACTATCAGGATTGACTTCGAGAAACTCCCCTCGCTGAATCCTTGGCATACACCACTACAAATTGAACGTTTAGCTTGCCAGTCCCCGGCAGCGGCGCCAAAAACTTGATAGGCCCACTTTGTGTACCCAAAAATAGAAGAATGGGATCCACAAAGCAAGTATACAATGTGGTCCACTATCGTCCCTCAAGTAATAAAGTGGTATAAGATACCGAAAATCGTCCACAGAGACTGTAGTAAACGTTCAGTTCCAAGTCTAATAAAAGAGATGGTTTCAGATGGCGAATTTGAAGAATATTTGATTGATTGATTGTTGCGAATTAACAGAATAAAACAGGTAGCATGGGTGTAAAACTTCACTTGCATGTAATTGTGTGTAGTAGAGTTGTGTCCTCAACCAACACAATTAACCATCTACTTATACTAGATACTAAGGGTAGAGAGGTAATTTCAAGGGGAACCAAAAGTCAACAAAAAGACAACTAAGCCCAACTTGTTCCCCAAGATTAACAAAAAGGAAGGTTCCTACCCTGTTTAACTATTACAAATAAAGTATATAAATATGTTTGTTCAGAAGAAAATATCTAATAATCTTTAATAAAACTTTATGCCCAAGTTAGCTTATTTATTAAGCTCGTCCATCAGCTGCACATGGCTGCCCTTCATTGCTCCAGCAATACTCCAGAAACTGCAGGTTTTAAGTAATATTAATTCAAAGATACACAAAACAGGAAATTTACCTAACTTAACTCTAAGACTCAATAAATGATAAAAAACATAGAAAATGACTCAAAGGTTGGGATAAAGTGTAAAATAGAAATATAAAAGATACTAAAACGGGTGTTGATGTGTTAAATAATTAACACATATCACTATTTAAGCAAAACCTTGCCTCATTTCTCTCTTTTCGCTCTCATAACTTCTCAAAAAACAAGGATTTTCTCTCGATTATCAAGTTTTCTCAAGAACACCAAGAACACGCACTTGTGCGTTTTTCTTCCCAAAGTCTACTAAGGTTTGATCTAACCTTACCAATTAAACTGGATACATCTTGTTTCACTTCTCTTTACTTTTCTAAATCAAATCTAAATAAAAAAACTAGGGTAATAAAATAAGAATCTGGATTAAATTTCGAAAGCCAACTGTTTCTTTCATCAAAACCCTGTTCTAAGTTTTTCCTTAAGAACAGAAGACTATTTTCTTAAGTTTAATCCATCTTTTATATTCTATACCTACAAAATCTTTTTATATACCAAACTTCTTTAATACATTTGATATTTTATTTTATTTTCACAAGTATTTTGACCTTGTTCATCAAAACATTTGTTTCTTTTCTCCTTACATTTGGCATTCTTTATACCAAACTCTCTTTTATTCATTTATGTATTAAACCATGATTTTTCTATTTGGTGTTCCCATTTATGCTACAGAAATGGCCTCCTCCAGCAAAGTCACTGAAACCGTCGCTGAAACAACCAACGTCGCTGACACCTTGGTCACTGCTTCTCTCTGCCACTTTCCCCTTGAAATGGCCACGTTTAAGCCCTGCAACTACCTTGCTTTGGTAGATATCCTTGCAGAGCGTCCTCAGTTTGTGGAGGGTGCAACCTTCATCAAGGCATGCCTGCTGATGTATGCCTTCGTCCACAACCCTGTAGGCATTTCCTCGCATCTGCAAGCATTATGGTATACGGCTCACTGCACCACCTGCACCACTGACAAGGGAACTGAACTCCCTGCAATTGGCTTCACCATTCCCACTCTTGGCCCCTTCGCCTTCACTGCTGGATTCTTGAGGTATGCTCTTCACCTCCCTACACGTGGCAAGAATAAGAAGTGGGCCGCTGAACCCTCCAAACAACAAATCGACGCTTTCCTAGACTCCATAGGATATGCATGGGAAAACCCCTCGCTGAAGACCATTGGCTCCAAGCTGGAGAAGAAACGTCTGCCTGCTCGCTGGCAATACATCTTCACCCAGATTATTCAGTGCCTGGGATCCAAGACTGGCTCGCACGATCAAGCAAGCAAACACTTCCAAGACATGGGCTTTGCTCTCTGCACGGTGTACAAGCTCAACTTCGCTGACTACATCTTCAGCGATATGGTCAACAGGGTGAATGCTGCAAACAGGCACCCTGTCATCCCCTACCCAAGATTCTTTGCAACCATCTTGGAGTATGCCTTCGGGGATGCGTACCCTAAGGTGGCTAACCATTCTTTCTCAATGGTGGGAAAGAAATCCCTGGACATTGAGGGACGTCCAGGTGATGCTCCCTTCACCCCTTACATGTTGAAGGTGATTGGAGCCCCTACTTCAGTGTCTACCTCACTGACAAACCCATCAGTGAGTATCCCAGACACCACCGGCCCCAAAAGGAAACAACCAGCTGATGGTCATAAAAATACCATCACAACCAAATCAGATAAGCCAAGGAAGGTGGTCTCTCAACAGACTACCCTCTCAATTTTTGGTGTACTACCAACGCCTCAGTCAACCTCTGCCACGACAACGGTCTCTGATCCCGTTGCCGCTTCTTTAGCACTACCCCCACTTTCAACAACTTCGGTCACTAAAAGTGTTAGAGTCAGCTCCGCTGAAGCTGCACCAGGTAATACAATCACAACCCTCTCTTCTTTTTCCACCATCTCTTCTTCGGTCCTCACAACAACGCGTGATTCAGAGATAGTTGTCCCTATCTCTGATGATGTTGAAATGCACACTATTCAAAGTTCGGTATTGTTTCGACACTCTGAATTTTGGAAAGCCAGTACCACAGGACCTCAGCATGTCTCATACAGACATGCTGAGACACAGGCTAATGATCCTCAGGACATTGCCGTTGCACTCGCTGTTCTTAAGAGCAATCCTCACGATACTCTTAGGATGCATAACATGTCTTATCATCCCTCATCTAACCCAGAGTATTTTTGGCTGCTCTGTCTCTATTGTCAACAGGAAACGCACCACCATCAACAGCGACCACCATCACCACCTCTCCTATTGCTGCTTCTCTTTCTCCCAGAAGCAAAGAAAAGAGCTCTCAACGACCAATGACCGTTGAGGAGATTCTTAAGGTCAAGCAAGAAAAGGCTGCTGCCAAACTCCCTCCCTTCCAGATGGAGGTTCCAAAGATCGTTCTTCCACACCCTACCTTCCCTGCCATTGACTTCATAGTCAATGAGTGTGGTCATACCAGGGTACGGGTGGACAACCTTCAGAGGTCTGCTGAGTATATTTTTCAGACCATCGCTGGAACTCCAAGGATAAAGGCCACAATCAACAATGTCTTCACTGACATTCATGCCATCAAAGCAGACACTCTGGCAAATGCTCAGGCCATCCGCCATGTTGAAACAGAGGTGAAGGCGCAAGGCCAGGTGCTTGAGTCAATTCAAAACTCAAGCTGAAATGTTGACAAAGATCAACCAGCTCTGTAGCGCGGGCCCCTCTTTCACTGCTGAAGACAGGACATCGCTAGGAAATGTCCTCGTCAACCAATCTCTACGCTCTGAGTCTTTCAGAGATATCGGGTCCAATGTCCGAACCGTGGTGGTTCATGTTCTCCCCCATGACAACATCGAGGGGGAGAGATGCGCCAAAGAAATAACCGATGAGATCATCGGTCAGGCCAATGAAAGAATACCTGACACATCGATATCTCCTTACTTTCAGCAACAACAAGAACCCTCCATCGCTGAAGATGAGGAAGAAGAGGAGGAAGAAGAGGAGGAAGAGGATGAAGAAGAAGACATCATCCCTCACTATGGAGGAGATGATGATGATGACGATGATATTCCTCCAGGTTCCTTTGAGCACTTTAAGAGTATTAGACCAGGCATCAACCCTGAAGTCTACTACGCTGAGCCTTTGGGGGACGGATCAACTCCTTCTCAGGAGCCATCCGGCCAAGCAGGCAAAGGAAAACAGGTGGTAGATCTGGATGCCACCATCCCAATACCTGAGGGGGAGACCACTGCAGAGGTAACCCTACCCCTTATCGTTTATGTCTCTCCAGTCTCTGAACCCTCTACTTATCCCATCTTCTCTCCTCCAAATTTTGGTTCTGACCAAGCTCTCTCTCCTTCTCCCATTCTCAGTGAGTCCAGTCCCCCAAAGGACTCCACTTTTGTGAAGGATCTTCCTCTGAAGAGCAGTTTATGTACATTTTTTAAACTGACTCTGAAGAAGAAGAAGACCTCGTTCCTAGAAGGCGTCGCAATCAGAGACCTATCATAAGCGAACCTGAAGAAGAAGAAAGGCGAATAAGCTTCTTGAGGGAACTCGAAGCAAACAAAATAAGAGTGCCACACGCTGAACCAGAGAACGCCATACCAATAAGTATGGTGGATGACTTTTATTTTCTGTCAAAGGAAGAGAGAGCTCAGGCACTTGAAGCTCAAAGGATCAGGGACAAGAAGATCAAGCGGACAAAGAGTGATCTTGCTCTTACAAGAAAACTACTCAGGGAAGATGCTGCAAAAGACAAAGCGACCAAGAAACAACTAGAGAAAAGTGAAAGGGTCGCTGAAGCTTTAGCACAGAGAACTCGCAGATGAAAACCTGAACGTAGATCCAATTCGTGCCCAAGAAAAAATCCTATGTGCAGTATCCGCTGAAGCCACACGTCAGAGAGAAGAAGAGCTTCGCTGGTGTACTGAAAGATTCAAATTTCGAAGATCTGACTCTAAGATCATTCATGCGACTATCGAAGGACGTCCTTCCAAAAGAAGAGGTCTGAAGGTATATGTACGAATGACTAGAAACACCAGAACTGAGAAAGGAAAAGCCAAGTTCTTAAAGATTTACGGATACACTAAATGGCTAGATATCAGAGATGCCATTCAGGGTTCCAAATCTAAGTTCAAGGACGTGGTGGAAAGAATGTTGGATCAGCTGCTACAAAGGATGTCTTAATACGTACAGGTTCCTCCTCTCCCTGAGCCAATCAAGAAAAGAAGATCAACTGCCGAAGGAGGTTCAAGTTCTAAGAACGAATATGAAACCAAATTCGACCTAGAAAGCATTCTCTGTCACATGCAGATCCCTGATATTTCAATGCTGAACACCTCTCTCCCTGAAGATCGCATATATGAAGAAAATGACGTCATCTCTTTCCCTGAACCAGGCATGATCTTCATGGATAATGAAAGCCTCCTTCGATTCTTCAGAAACCAAGAGGTACACAAAGCCCCATCTTCTTTCATCAAGATCATGTATTGTCACTGCTGGTCGAATGATCCGCTGATGATCAGACAAAAGATGATCTATGAAAAAGAGTTACAAAGAAGACACGAAAGTCTAGACTGACTAGTCATTAGCTTTCCTTTCCTTTGTAATAGTTCTTCAGTGTATAAGTACTTTACCTTATTGTTGTAATTTCATGCTATGTAAATTCTTCAGATTGATTATTAATGAAATTCAACAAAGTACTTTACTCCATCTATGTACTGAAAAGATCCCTGAAAACAGTAAATGGGACAATGAACATAAGAGTTCTATTTTCTTTAACTACTTTTACTCACTGATTTTTCACTCTGAAAATTTAATCAGTGAATGTACTTTATGCTTATTTACATATAAAAATTGTGCTTTCATATCCTTATAAATGAAACTCAATTCATCTAGTAGACTAGCTGAAAAAGGGCTTTACAGATTAGTATTTAGAAAATTTATCTTGAATATTTCTTAAGTCCTTACTAGTCTCTTAAAAGCAATTTTCCTATGTTGCTTAATCATAATCAAATAGGGAGAGATTGTTGATCATAACTCCTCTTAGTGATTTGAATATGATTCCTTTTACACTTAGTGAAATTCCCTTGCATAAGCTTAAGTTCAAATTCAGCGATAGCATACGCTGACTGCCATTAGCGATAGCTGAAGATCAAGGAACCTTAAGCTTATCTCTGAAGATCTGAAGATCAGCGATCACACCAAATAACCATTCAGCGAAAGTCGAAGACCAAGCTGAAGAAAGAGATAATCAGCTAAGTGACCTGAAGCGGTTCAGTGATAGCAAAGATTATCTCCAAAGTGTGAAGTCTTGTGAAGCCTCAGCGATACTGAAAGTTCATCCTTGAAGATTCAGTCTCTGCGATCAAATGAAGCTTCTTAAATAAGATTAATGTTGACCTTATCCTCGATGCACAAAAGACAAACCCTCTTGTGTCAGAGAAGGATGTACGGATTGTCTCTTATGTCTCCATCATGTCTGATATAGTACTGTTCATATGCGGCCAAAAGAATGGCTGTCTTATTAACAAAGGACAAGCTTCCTATAGAAGTTTGACACGTGTCATATACCTTTTGTCTTGCATTAAATGCAAACGGGTATAAATAAGATGAAGATATCTTCTTCATTGTGCCGTGTGTTTTCTTTCTCTCTTCAACCTTCTGTATTCTATCTTACTTCCTTCTTGTGCATCAATCTTAGTGGTTTCTTAGTTACAATAGAATAGGTTAAAACTTGTTCTAATTCCGCTTGTAACTGTAAATTTGTTTATGCAATATAAACTGATTTTAAAACTAAAAATCTGTGTGTTTGTATTCAACCCCCCCTTCTATAAATTGTTTCTATATCCAAGAACTCTTGTAGACTCCTTAGAGACCAACAACGATCATATCTGAATGATGGTGCTCTCTTCATCAAAAAGTGCACCCTGAACTTCGCCTTTACTCATGTTCCTGTTGGTATCACTGCTCATCTCCAACAGTTATGGTATACGACTCACTACACCACGGTCACCACTGATAGAGGTACCAAGATCCCTACTATTCGTTTCACTATAAGCATGGGAACAGTTTCCATCACTAAGGGGGTTGTCAGAGCGACTCTTCGTCTCCCTGCTAAGGGAAAGGGTCAACAATGGGTATCTGAACCATTCAAGGAAGAGATCCAGGATTTCTTTGAAGCTATCGGTTACAACTGGCCACAATCAGAGAAGAACCATTCTGAAGTTAGCAAGGAGATCAAGAAGATTGAAAAGCAAAAATTGGCAGCGAAGTGGCAATACATCTTCACTCACGACATTCAGTGCTTAGGCACTAAGACAGGCGCTCAAGATCAAGCCAACAAGCAGTTCCTGGAAATGGCCTTTTCGCTTTATTATGCCTGAAAGATGGACTACGCTGAATACATCTTCAGTGAACTATACAGCAGGGTTTGGGGTCAGAACAAGGAGAAGACCATCCCCTACCCAAGATTTGTCGCTATAATATTGGAGTATGTGTAAGAGGGATACTCATCTGAGAGTAATCAGAAATTTTCCCAGATTGGGAAGAAGGCTTTGGAACATGATGAAAGAAGGCAGGAGATGATCCCTACGTTCCCTACATGCTGGATATCATCAGGGAACCTGCTCCAGAGTTTACTTCGACCCCTATTCCTACCATTCAGGTAGAGAATGAGACTCGGTCACTTAAAAACCCATCAGTGATGGAAATAACCTCATCTTCCTCTCCCCTGAAGCGTAAACAACCAGCCGCCGATGGTCACATAAAGACCATCGCTCATAAGCCACAATCGAAGAAACCAAAGAAGGGGGTCTCTCAAAAGACTAATCTGGCTGATTTCGGCATCGTACCAACGCCTCCTCAACCCTCAGCCACGACAACGAATTCTATGATCGGTCACTGAATCTTTAGTCACCAGCTCCGTTGAAGCTGGTACAACTAATACATTCAATGCCTTCTCTTCCACTTCTATCTATTCTTCTTTGGTCCACACATCAACCTATGATTCAGATATGGTTGTCCCCATACCTGAAGAGGTTGAACAACGTGTTGTCTAATTATCAGCTTTGTTTCGACAATATGAAAATTGGAAAGCTACGTGCACAGGACCTGAGAATGTTTTTCTTAAACATTTTCAGAGACAGGCTTATGATCCTCAGGACACAACTGTAGCAAGTACCAAACCTGAGAGTAATCCTTCAGATGCTCTCAAGGAACCCTTGCGTATACACTCTACCACCCAACTTCTTTTTTCTAAACCCGAGGTCTTTTTGGCTCAATTGTCCTTGTTATCTATAGGCGTCACCGATGCACCTACATCTACCATTGTTGTTGCTACTGCTGTAGATGTGACGGGTGTCTCTGATACACCTATTCCCAAGTCTCAAGGACTTTCAATGGAACAAATCAAGAAGATCAAGACAGAGAAAGCTCAGGGAAAGTCCTTTCCCCAGATCAAATAACTTACTGTCATCTCTCTGCCTCCATCATCTGCTTCAATCCAGATTCCGGCTATAGATCATCTAGTTCAGGAATCTTCCCAGACCAAGCATCGGGCAGACATTCTACAGCTTTCTGCTGAGCACATCTACACCAAGGTGTCAAGGACACCTGCCTTGAAGAATGCCGTTCTAGGCATCCAAGCTGAAGTCACCCTGATGAAGACTTCATTGAGCAATGCCATTGCTCAAAATACCTTCTTGGTGACAAAGCTGGAAAAATGGCTTGACAAGAAGGAAAAGGAGATTGCAGCTAAAGGAAAGACTCTTGAAGGAATCCTTTGCCTTCTCCAAGATTCATCTACTTGCACCTCTACTCTCTCTGCTGATGACAGTGAATCTCTGAGTCAGATCGTCTAGACTCAGAAAGCACAAGCCAACTCCCTATCTGAACTAAATAGCAACATGCGTACTATGTTGGTGCACGTTCTACCTGCTGGCAACAAAGAGGGGGAGAGATTAGCAAAAGAGCTGGAAGAAGAGTTCATCAATAGGCCTTGTGTTGTGTTCTCCACATATAACCCTATGTGACCATCTCATAGAATTCGTAGAAAAGGATTCAATAGTCTGAAGAGGAAGAAGGCCTTATTCACAGGCGTGTACATAGACAACCTATCTTTGATCTTGAAGAAGAAGAGATAAGAGCTATGTTAATAAAGGAGCTAGAGAGGACCAGAGTAAAAATCCCTCTTGGTATCTCTGGTCTTGAAGCTCCCACTCCAATAAGTGTCTATGACGAATTCTCTTTCCTAATCCCTGAAGAAAGAGTAGAAGCCCTAGAAGCTCAGAGAATAAGAGATCAACACCTAAAAGATGCTCAAGCCAGCTTCATGGTCGCTGAAGCAATGGTCAGGCAAGACAAAATAAAAGCAAAAGTACGCATACATGAAGCTGAACAAAGCCTCATGGCCGCGGAAGCCCTAACAGAGAAGGAAAACCTAAAGGTAAATCCAATCAGAGATCAAGAGAAGATTTTACAAGCTTTGAATAGAGAGAATCAGGAATTCTAGGAACCAAGAAATGAAGAATTGGAGTGGTGTAAGAAAAAGATGAACTATCGTATCTCTCCGACAACTATTACCAATGCAATTATCAAAGGACGAAATTCAAGATCTGGTCCCAAGATAAAGGTAACTATGTTCAGAGATCGAAGACGTGAAAGAGAAGAACCCCGATTTTGAAAGTTCTATGGTTTCTTTGAATGGCTGGAAATCAGAGATGCCATTCAGAAGTCAAAATCTCAATTCAAAGATGTTATTGAAAGACACCTCGACCATCTTCTGCAAAGGATATCTCAAAGTCCGAAGCTGATGAAGATCCATCGTTCAAAAATGAACATGAGACGAAATTTGATGCTGAAAGTCTTTGGTCCCATCTCATTATCCCTGACATTTCAATGCTCAGTTCATCCCTACCAGTTCAGAGATATTTTGAAGAATACGAAATACTTAGCGTTCCTGAACCAGGGATGACCTTGAAAGATAATGATGGGTCTATGAAGTTCCTCAAAAATAAGGAAATAAAAATTACTCCAACTAAGCTAATCAAGACTCTACAGCTGTTGGGTAAATAATGACCCTCTGTACATACATAAAGGCATATATGAGAAAGAACTACTAAGAAGAAAAAGCGCACGTTGAACGCTACCCAAAACTCATTTCTTAATTTTCCTCCTTCCTTAGTAGTTTACTTCAGTGTATTGTACTTTAATTTAAAAATTTTAATTTCATTTTCATAATGTAATTCTTCAGATTTATTTGATTAATGAAATCCAGTGAAGTACTCTACTCCATCTATGTGCTGAAGATCCCTGAAAAACAGTAAAAGGGACAATGAACATATGAGTTCTAAAATCTTTAAATCTCTAAATACTCACGGATATTACACTCTGTAAATAATCAGTGAATGTACTTTATAACTTTTTGTACTTGTAAAAATTGTGTTTTCATATCCTTATAGACGAAACTCAATTCAGATAGTATATTAGCTGAAAAAGATCTCACAGAATAGTACTTAGAATTCTTACTTTAAAAATTCTAAGGTCTCACTACTTCTTTCAAGCAATTTTCCTATGTTGGTTAATCATTATCAAATAGGGCGAGATTGTTGATCCAAACTCCTTTTAGTGATTTGAATATGATTCCTTATATACTTAGTGAAGAACACTGCTCTATCCCCAAAAATCTAAAGAACAACACTCACACCACAAGACCATTCAACGATAGTCGAAGACCTAGCTGAAGATACAGATGAACAGCTCATGATCTGAAACGGTTCAAGGATAGCATTGTCCATCTACCTAAAGTGTGAGATCTTGCAAAGCCTCAGTGATACCTGAAGACTTCATCCTTGAAGACTCTGGGTCAGTGATCAAGTGGGGCCTACTCAGCAAGATCAATGTTGATCTTATCCTCGACGCACAAATGTAAAACCCCCATGCCTTGTCCGAAAAGGACATACAGATTGTCTCTTATGTCCCCATCAAATCTGATTTGGTTACTATTCATATATGGCCAAAAGCATGGTTGCTTTTTGAACAAAGGACAAGTTTCAAATAGAAACTTGACACGTTGCATATACCTTTTGCTTTGCGTTAAATGCAACGGGTATAAATAGATGAAGACCCCTTTTCCTTATCCTTCCTTGTGAATCAAACTTAGTGAATTCTTAAGTTGTAATAGAATAGGTTTAACTACTTGTTCTTATTCCGCTTGCAACTGTAAATTTGTTTATTCAATATAAACTCATTTAAAAACGTAAAAAGCTTGTGTTTGTATTCAACCCCCCTTTTACAAACTGTTTCTATATCCTTGAACACTTGTAGACTCCTTTGGGACCAACAATATGTTCAAATGTACGTGTTTCAGGAATTGGCCGGATATCCGGATCATGAATAGAGATGCAATGTCGATTCATGCAATTATTTTATGTGATATCCCTTTAGAGAAAACTGATATGGGTGAACTATATTTTCGTGTTGGAGGTTAGAGCGTGTATTTTAGCAAGTATGAAATATGTTTGATTACGAGGAGGTTTGTCCATGACTTGATATAATGGCCCATAAAGATGTAAATGTGGAGGATTTTTGAATTATATTTAATAGTAATCATAAGTTTAGAGATTTATCGAACATTATCAGCCTGTTAGGGTTATTGTTTGTCTCATGTGAGTGCTTGAGACCGTATTTTTTTGGCCGCATGAGTCTTTGACCATCCATGATTGGTGTCTACATGTACATTTGGGAGGATTAAGATGCATGGGACCTATACCTATGGGGATCAAACATGTATGTCATAAAACCTAGGAACAACTAAAAAAGGCACTTTTGCGCCATCAAGGGATTAGGTTGATATCGGTCGCCATAACGATGACAATCATTTTAATGACCCGAACGACAATCATTTTCATGATGATGATAGACCACTCCAGGGGACACGTCCACGAGATTATCAATGGGTGCAACATTCATTTGCATCACAAACGAAGTATGCCAAGGTCTCTGGTTGGAAGGTTGAGCTGAAAAAGTAAATAAGTGTCTGGATAACATTAAGTTGGATATGAGTTCTTAGATTGCAAGGATTGTAGAAGAGAAAGTTGGAGGGTTCAGCAACATATTTACCAATGTTATAGATATGGTGACACTATAGAAGTTGCAATTCGCTGAGAACACACATTAACCCTGGCAGGATGATAAGGTAAATGTTCTAGGTTTTTGTCGTATTACTTTGCACGTATAATTGTTTATGCCAAAAATATACGAGATAATCCAAGGTTGGATTGTGGAACTTATTAATCATAGCTTGAATCTTGAAAAATAAACAAGGCCAAATAATAAAGACACACATTATTTTGATGACGCAAAAAACCTTATCGAGGGAAAAAATGCAGACATTGCTGATAAATTTAAATTTGATTCTTTATTTCCTTTTTATTTTTAAATAGAATTTAGACAAATACAATTTAACAAATATAATAATAATTTTAAGTAGGTGGGAGTTAAATATGATCGTAAAGATTTCTCTAATACCAATACGAAGGGGAGGGGGTACTAGATGTGAAGAAAGGAGGTTAAAACACGTATAAAATCTTAAATCCTACTATGTACTTTCCTTATTAATGTAGTTATCTAGATTCTATATAAAAACAAAAAGAAAATAAAAAATCTCATTTAAATTTATTCCCTTGCCCTTTTGTGTTCTAGAAAAACTAATTAGAATATTTACTGGTATCGTCTTTTTTTGCTATTTTACATGTATCTTGTTTTTTATCTGTTATTATCGGTATCTGTTATTATCAGTATCTGCTATTATAAGTATTTAGATTTAAAGCCCTAAAAAAGAATTTAAGTAGATCATCTAGAAATATAATAGAAGAAAAAAGATCACCGGTGGATTGGCGCCCGAAAACAATAAGAAATTAGCTCAAGGAGTACTAAAAAAGGTGCTAAAGTCACATTAGCTACACCAGACCAGGCAGGGTAGGAGTCAATAATGGTAAAGAAAAGACTGGCTAGCATGAGGCAGGTACCCTGATAATGAAAGTCAGCGCCCTTCGAATGGACAATGGGGGAAGGTTTGTCTTCCATGGTAGCTAGGTAGCCCCGCATGAAGGTGACTCGCCCCCGATTGTAGGGGGGGGGAGCCAAGAATTTTATTAAGGAGGGTCCTTTAAATTAGGGTTGTAAACAAACCTAACTTTCAACCAATCGTTCGGCGGGAAGTTCGTTTACATCCGTTTATTTAACAAATGAACGACCATGAACACATTTTTTTGTTCGTTTAGTCATATATAAGCAGTCCTTTATTTATATTCGTTAATGTTCGTGACTAATTATATTAACTTTATAGAATTCCTTTTTTTCCCTCTTAATTTTACCCACTTTTTTATAAATGGTAAATATTGATGATTGTTTTTTGTTCATTTGTGTTCGTCTTTTATTTTTATTTGTGTTCGTCATTTATATTCATCTATGTTCGTTCGTTTACGTTCATTTATGTTCGTTTTTTTAGTATCTTAAAGAACGGACATAAACGAACACGAACAAGCGCGTTTTCTTAATGAACAAACATGAACACAAAAAAATTCATTCGTTTACCGTTCGTGTTCGTTCGGTTGTTAGGTTAAGGTAAACGAACGTACACAAACAAGCCTCCGTTTGTATTCGTACAGTTGTTCAGTTAAGGTAAACGAACGAATAAACACAAACAAGCATCCGTTCGTATTCGTACGGTTGTTCGGTTAAGGTAAACGAATGAACACAAACAAGTCTCCGTTAGTATTCGTATGGTTCATTTACAACACTACTCTAAAGTCTAAAATAAAACAAATATACATATGTGCATATATATATATATATGTAAAGAGACTATATTGATAGCAACATTCAATCAAAAAACAATGTATGTAACTACATTACAAGAATCGGAACACTAACCATTACAAATCCAACAATGGCTATGTAAGTGTTGTTGCTTTAATTGATAAAGGGTTTGAACTTTAGAATTTTAAAGGTACTAAGTGAGGCCTTAAGAAATTGGGTATATATTGTTTGAAAAAAAAAATCTGGATGGGTCTTAGAGATTTTTAATGGTTTAGTTCTAACAGTCTAAATTCTAATTCCTAACAATGTAAGAAAAAAAATTCTAATATAACATAATCAACATTTCAAAAGAAGGTATTTCTCATACATTCAAAATGGGAAAAGATTAAAAACAAGGAGCAACTCAAAAAACACTTAACTGGTAAAAAAAAGTGATCTCAAATTCACAATTTAAAAAAAAACCTGACCTGAGTAGGAAAAAGTAGACTGACGTGCATGAAATTTCCTGTAGGAAGAAGTCAAGCCGACGTCGGACGATCGTCGCCTCATCGCCGGCCCGGCCTATGTGACCGATGGAAAAGGGGAGGGATGAGCCGTGGCTCATGAGTCATGAGCGATAGTTTTCCAGAGAAGCAATTCTCTGATTTATTTTGTTTTGTGTTTGTGAAAGCATACAGAGAATTAGGCGGGAGAAAAGCATTGAGGGGATGTAGGATTTGACCGCTTGACTTTTGACTTTTGAGGTCTCTAAGTTATTGGATGAGAGCTAGAGAAGGAGCCCAACCCATAATCTTTAAAATATAAGCCTAACCATTAATAGATGTTTAAAAAAATTAGAACGGTCACGGGGGACCAATGCATCTTTTGGTGATGGGGTGGGTCCGCCCCTGTCTATAAGTGTTAGACCCAAAAATTTATTTGAATTTTTTTTTATCAAAAATGAAGGGTATGACACTTTTTTAGATCATTATCCGGATCAAGATTACAAAAATTTTCAGACGCATGTTCTTTAACTGTTAAAATCCAGAGATATTATATAGTAAAGATGTTTTTCACACATCAACCTAATGTTTTAAACATAGTCAAGAAATTACTTTTCAATATATAAAAGAACAATATAAAATTCCAGATGTTGTTTCAAGATATGTTCTCATAGATGGAGGATCATGCTAGAAGCTAACTAATTTACGAAAATACGCTAAAGAATATGAGTCACATAATCCATTAATTAAAAAAATATTTAAATTAGGATAATTATCGTTTTTAGTTGAATACGGCCTTTAAAAATTGACTATAACATTTAGATTTATTTAATTTTAATTTTAGTTAATTTTAGTTAATTTTTTATCAAGTTTTATATAATCATTTTCTTCTAAATACAATTTTGATAAAAAAATCACAATTTTATTTAAATAGCAACATGTAATGTTCAAATTCATTATTTCAATCAATTCATTATATTTTTCCACCATTTTTTGGATCTACATTTTGAATAACATGTAATTACCTTTACATATGATTATATATTTTAACATATGATCAATTATTTGAATTTTTTTTACATATCACATATGATTATATATCTGAATATAAGTGACATATTATCACATTTGATAATATTTACATTACAAACAGATTTATAAACATAAGTAGACGTAATCACATATAATTAACAACAATATCTACGATTGTCACATATAAATTGTCTATTGATATCACATGTGATATTTGATAAAAAAAAATATGATTTTTTAAATCAAAAGTGTATCCAGAACCTTTTTACATAAACTTTACTAAAAAAATGAATTAATTAAAATTAATAGATTTAAAAGATAAACTATTGGCAATGGACGTTGATTCACCTTTTGGCAATATTATCCCTGGTACGAATTTTATTCACACCTAACCTCCACATTAGAATATTAACTTTAATAGGCACCAACTTGTTCCAATTTGTTATTCTCTGATCAATCTCCAATGCCTTAGAATTAATGCACGTTCGGACGGATGCCACCAAAAACTCACCTGCTCCATCCATAGTCCAATGGCACCTGTCTTGTTGGTTGGATATGATTGTATTTTCAAGAAGACCTTTCAACCTGTCCATCTGGTCCTCTTTTATCCCCCCTTTTGGCTGTCCACGTAGAACCAAGTCCCAATCTTCCAGGTTAACCGATCTCTAACAGTAGCCTTTTTATCTGTATCCAACATGTATATTCTCGGAAATTGTGATTTTAGAGTGCCATCATCTAGCCACGGCTCCTCCCAGAAAAGAGTTATTGTTCCATCCCCTGCCTTTTTCTTGCACGTATCCAGCAAGTTTAAACCCTTGTCAGCTAACTGTCTAACAACCTTTAGTATCCCAATCCAGGTTGTGTTTGCGTCTTTGTGTGTATGACGTTCCCCAATCATCCATTTTGTCCATACACAACTTTTATTACTTTAACCCACAAGGCATTTTTTTTCCTCCCAAAATCGCCAGATCCATTCAAATAGAAGCACTCTATTAAAAGCAAAAATGCATCAGATACCAATTCCCCCGTCTTTGCGACCGGCCATACATTTTCTCCATTTCACCTACGCCGTTTTTTTAATCTCACTATCTCCTCTATTAAAAAACGGTTTCTAAGAGATTCTTGGATCTTCTCAATCAACCCCGGGATTTCGTACATGGACATAAGATAAGGGGGGGTAAACTTCCATGTATCAATTTGATAAGAGTCGCCTTAACCCCTACTGGCAACGTTCGCTCTTTCCAACGGGAGAGTCTAGACATGAAGTTGTTGATGACTCCTTTCCATTCGTTCGTTTTGGACATATTTCCCTCTACAAGCAAACCAAGATAATTGAATGGTCTTTTGCCGCATCCACATCCGACCATATTTGCTGCTCTGTTGAGCTCTCCTTCTTCGATTCCCACCCCGTACAACTTACTTTTTGAAAGATTGATTTTTAATCCGGACACTAGATAGAAACATCTAAGAATACGGACAATGTTCCTAACATTGTTCTAAGACTATTCTGCAACAAAGATAGCATCTTCGGCATAGAAAAGATGGGAGATATCCACATTACATGTTCATACTTTTTCCCCTAGGAAGACCCTCTTTTCTTCGGCTTATTTAACCATCGCATGCAACCCCTCCATTGCTAAAATAAACAGGTATGGGGATAGCGGGTCTTTCTGTCTGAGACCACAACCGATCCCAAATTCCTGAGTTGGAGATCCATTTACTAGAACGAATGCCGATGACTTGACTAAACATCCCGCCATCTACTTCCTCCATCTAGTACCAAACCCTATTTTTTCTAGGACCAACTCTATGAAGTCCCATCGCACCGAATCATAAGCTTTTTCCACGTCCACTGTTTAGGTCACCGATGATTTGTTGATGACTCCTCAATCTCTTTCCTTAGTTTTTATATCTTGTATTTTAGGTTCTTGAAGAAGTCTGGTCAAGCTCAAGAAGTTCAGCAAATCGAAGACTAGCTGATAAATAAGGAAACATATCAACATTGTGGAAAATGGAGATATGGTAGCCGATAGTACCCCATACTTGTTTGCCGAGTTCATGCTATTCACTTGCCGAATCAGAAGAACAACTTGCAACAAAGGATCGGCCAGTAGCCGATTAATTTACCAGCCGAAACATTGTAGCAAAGAATCGGCCAGTAGCCGATTGGTTTACAATTCGATAGGTGTACTAGCCGAAACAAAGCCTCTCATAGGTTCGGCTGGTCTCTGTTTGTTCATTCGGAAAGTATTTATGAAGATATCCTTTATTCACAATAAATACAAGAACATGTGCGTCAAGCTTTAACTTCAAACATTCTCCTTAAACTTCAGAAAGGGTTGTTTGTCTTTATCCTGTAAAGTTGATGTGACAACTGAAGATGTGAAGAAAAGATGAACAGTGATTTGTCCTTTCTCTAGTACTATAAGGAATGGATTGTCCTTTCTCTAGTACGATAAGGAATAGCACCATCTTTTGTCCAAAGGATATACGGTTAATAAATAATATTGTGACAAGCGTCCCCATGCATTTAATGTACGATCACTATAAAAGGAAAAGAAGAGCAACTATGCAAATAATGCTTTCAACAAGAAATCTTCTAAGTGCTTAGCTTGGTGTTAGGGTTTAAATTAATTGTGTCAAAATAAGGAAATTGTGCTTTAATGTAAATATGGCAAGTGTATAATGTCATTCTATTTATTTCCATATATCATGTAACCCTTTCATATAAATAGGAGTCTTAGGGTCATTATCTAGAGTGCGCACGAGATTATTCTAGAGAGAGAAAGAGAGTCGATATCTTAAGCTTTCATTGTAACCAGATTTACATGTAAGATATCCGACATATTATATTCATCATGTTTATCGTGCTCTTCATGTGTTCTTCATATATTATTCGTACTTGATTCATATTCTAGGATCAACAATTGGTATCAGAGCCTCACGATCTGAGTTTTGATCTGATTCTGGTTGAGTTCGGAAATTAAAAGGTAAAAATCTCGATTTTCTTTACTGACTAAAAACTTATCGACCCAAGCTTTCATAGCCTGGATCGATAAGAATTTTTATCGCACCTTCATATATCGACAAGTTATTTTATCGCACATTTTTGTATCGATAGATTTTTTTATCGCACCATATATATATCATAAGTTTTTTTCTTCTGTTTTATCGAATTCTTGTTTAAAATCATTCTTAATTACTTTAGTTAAATCTGCGGTACTTTTGCTTCTCTTTTATTAGAAAACTCAGGAACGCTGACTCCTGCAGATTTTATGGTTTAAGGGTTCTCAAGTACATACCTTAAACTTTAGTAATTTCTTTTTACTTTATTTTGATCTTTTTGGAGACTCGGGAACTTACATCTTCTCTTCCATAAAAAGACTTGTTCTTTTTTGTCGATGAAGGCTTCGTTCCTACTCTTCAATTCTTTAAAGTAAAGATAAAACGGAATTTCGATATCTTGTTTTCAATTCTTATCGCATCCTTTAGACCCGATAAGAATTCTTGTCGACTCCTTTAGACCCGATATAAAATCTTGTCGACTCCTTTAGACCCGATAAAAAATCTTGTCGATCATCCTTCACCCGATAAGTTTTCTTTTCGAGTTATCTTAACCCGACATAAATTCTTATCGCATCCTTTGGTATCGACAACTTTTTCTGTCAAATCGAGATTTTAGTTTATTTTTTCAAAACTCGTCAATCGAGATCACTCTGTCAACTACGATGACCACACGCGAAGCCATGGCTATTGATTCCGACACTAAGCCACCTATTCTCTTCCGAGGAGAATACCCGCAATGGAAAGATCGTTTTCTCGACTTTGTCGAGAGACACGACTATGCGGACGAACTCATGTTGTCCATCACTGAAGGACCACCACCTGTCTTATACCGTGAACTTCCTGCTATGCCGAATAATGACCCACCCCTTCCGGCTAGACAAGAGATCAAACCTAAAGCAAATTACATGGATGCTGAAGCCCTAAGAGCCAAAGGGGATCAACTTGCTCGTTCCTACCTGCTCCTCAGTATTCCGAATGAAATATACATGAGCATCGATAGTCACAAAAGAACAGGCAAAGGGATGTGGGAACAAATCGAAAAGTTCATGCTGGGAACAAAGATCGGTACCCAAGTGAACATCACAAATTCCATCACTCAATACGAAGATTTCAAAGCTAAAGACGATGAAAGTCTTACGGATACCTACACCCGCTTTGTTTACCTAGTAATCGATGTCCGATATCATTTTATAAAAGACCATGTCGAAAGATGTACGATCGAATTATATTTTGTTATTACAGAACTTTAGCTTCCCGACTTCTTCACAAAGGCATTGGATGAGAAACGCTTCCAGTTCCTAGTGTCCAAGTTGAGCATGCTTAATCTAAAAATCTGATTCCCAATCATTGGTTTCTAAATACACAAAAAGCCCATTCATGAGTCAATGCATATTCCCTTATTTAAAGTGAATATTCATTATTCTTGAATTCTCGCTTTGTGGAATTTGGAATACTTTTTTAAGTCTTCTGTATTTTCAATTTTTTTTGTCTCGTACAATTTTCGTCATGTTTGTGTCTTTCTCTGGTTTCATTCTATCTCGATGTTTGTTTTTATCTAAACCGTTCAGTATTCAATGGGGAGCGATCAGGTAAGTTTTTATTAACTCAAATTTGTAGGGGGGGCTAAGTTTTCTAACTTTTAGGCACATTTCAAGGGGGAGCACTTAGAATTTTTTCTACAAACCTTAAATTAATAAAATCTTATTAAACTTGTTGGAGATAATACGAAACCACCCACTTTTAGGCACATCTTACTGCCCCCGGGTGCAACGCGGGAGCTCAAACCAAACAACCATTGTCTTAACTTAGACATGAAGCTCGATCACCCCGTCATAATGGAGATAATACGAAACCACCCACTTTGGTTTTGGTCTTCTATTTACAACAGTTCTGGCACACAATGGAGTATCATCCGGAGGAAGGCAACCATCATTTCACTACTCAAATCGATGAGTTTGTGACCAAACTCACGCCGAAGAGACTCTACCGTATTCTACAGCTTCCAGCTGAAAACTCAGTTCCCGGCCTTGACACATTTGAAGATCCACCCAGTGAGGAGAAAATGTGTCGTGACTTCCGTTCCCTAGGATATGATGACACTCTCAACTCCCTTGGCCAGTTCAAGAGAATGTATCTTCCTCAAATCTATTTCACCATGTTTTCGCTAATCAATCAATGTCTTACAGGAAAGCATACGGGAATGGATCGGGCTAGCGCGGCTGTTCTACGCATATTCCACGGGATCATATATAGTTATCATTACGATTACGCTACTCTCATATGGAACGATCTCGTTGCATTTGCTTTCGATAAAGGCAACGACCGAGACCGTGACTTTATTCCTTTCCAACGATTTCTTCAGCTAGCTATCCATTGCACTATGACTGCACGTGAGGAGATTCCAAGCTGCGCTGGCACACCCCTTGGACCATCATACGTTCAGAAGTACTTAAAGCTTAGCAATCGTCCTTTTACATTTGTCATGCCTCTGCCTGAAGCCTTACTTTTTCTCTGCTGGTCAGCATGCACCAAGTGTGATAACTTATAGGGAGAGCATTGACTAAATGGCTCCCTAACAACCGGGAGAGCCTGCCTAAGAGCCAAACCAAGAGGTACAAAATGAGTTAGGCGAGGGTCATAGGATAGATGAGCAGATTCAGGATCACGGGGATCCTGAACAGGGCGATGAGAGAATAGATGTTGCAAGGGGACAAGACGAGGGTGGTGCATCTGATCAGCCTACCATTACCACTTCTGCACCCGTTATCCCCATTCCACCACCAACCGGTACATCAACGGCTTCTTCCTCTCAGCCCACGAAGCGCCAACCCCGAATGAAATTACTGGTAAGTCGTCGTCGCGTTCGTCCTCGACCGTCTTCATCCGACTCCGACACAAACTCTCCGATGATCAACCACCACAACGCCGATGAAGGATCTCTACTGCCGAAGCAGCACTACAAAGAATTGGTCCTTAACCATCCATCCATGATTCTTCATCCGAAGCTACTGCTTTCGATGACGCTGATGGCCTTTATGATTTGGTATTGAGCCTCTCACTGAACCACAATCTGACCCATTATTTGAGCCGAATTTTGGAGATATAAGGAGAACGGAGGGAGTCTCAGTAGAAAATGAGAATGTGAACATGTGTGAAGGTGAGCAAAATATGCAAGAGAGTGAGATACCCACAACCACTAGCCGGGTAGTCGCGTCTCTTGTTGATACTCATTCATTGGGTACCGACATTGGACAAGACGTTGTGGACCCAACAACGCAAATGCACGCCCCACCTAGCCACTCTATAGGCTCACAACAGCCTACAGTTTCAAAAATGCTTGTGACTCTAGCTCCTACTCTAGTTCCCCTCTTTTCGGGAGGCATAACTATTGAACCAAGAGGTAGTATCTCACCTACTTCTACTTCTATTCTGAGCACATCGAGTCTAGAACCTCCTAGGCAACACGAGTCTTTACACACTGAGAGCCTTCGTGGCCCAGTCGGAACTTCCATAGTGATATCCATTCCGGACATTCCACGAGGACTGGAAGAAAATCCTACCAGCGCTACATCATTTCCAATGCTGAACGTAGTTGATTCAATTGTGATGTCAACGGGCAATCTAGGTGATCCCGGTGTTTCCCTTTCAGGTACTTTCACTAGCACTTTCACAGTCAACCCCGAGAATCAAGCTTATATTGATGCACAATACCGAAGCTACTGTTCGAGGTCAACCTGAAAG
This sequence comes from Silybum marianum, assembly GCA_036898165.1. NCBI lineage: Eukaryota > Viridiplantae > Streptophyta > Magnoliopsida > Asterales > Asteraceae > Silybum > Silybum marianum. The sequence continues at coordinate 35,744,311 of CM072530.1, read as the reverse complement.
TACTCTCATTGGTCTTCTAAGACGTAATCTGGAGATTCCCAATGTCATTCGATATGAGTTTGACTTGTTCATAGCGGACGTGGAACAAAAGTTAGAAGACATGCATATTGATCAAAAGAAGAATCACGATGATCTTCTTGGTGCAATGACAGCTTTCCGCACTGAGCTTCAACAATTATGTAGTTCATTTGCTACTGGTCAACCGCGCTGACATGATCAGGATGATCCGAGCTCCGCTCCAAATCGCCCTGAGGGGGAGACACGCCGCCGAACTACAAGATCTCAAGCTCTGACTCGAACGTCTCAACCATCCACTACTTCTGGTCCATCTACTATAGCTCCGCCATCTAGCCAAAGACAGCAAACTGCTCCATCTCCCAAGCAACAACAAGCTAATTAGCCAACGGTTGAAAAGCCCACGACAGATTTTGAAATTGGAAGTGGATCACAAGCTATTGAACCGGAACCAGAAAATGAAGAAGTGATTAATGTTCAGAATCTGAGAGACTCCGTGAGAAACTGGTTTCAGGATCCGTATGAACCTGTTCTGAAACAAGAAGATTATGTAAATCTAATGCACGTCGAAAATAAGTGTCTACCAGTGAATATTAATGCAACATCGTTGTTGCCTCATTAAATTCGTTGGGAAAGAATTCTTTCAGATAGCAAATGGATAAATCCACAGGTCAGGACTCCGTATCCAGAACAGACTATGTCAAAGATATTTATGGAAAATAAGAAACCAGAGGACCAGTCTCGTATACATCTGATCATGGAAATGGATTCGCTACAAGTGACTAAATATGTGAGCATATTGAAAACTAAAGCAAAAGAGCCTAGTGAAGTTGTTTCAAGACACAGGATTGTAGCTATCATGGAGATTGGATGTGATAGAGTTTTTCGAGTGGAATTTCCAACATTCAAAGTAAGAATATTTGATGGAAAAGTTTACTGCTTCTCTGAGGCAGACTTTGCTAGACTAGATGTGTTGGATATAGAAACCCTGTACACGGAGCTTAAAGACAAAACAAGAAGATCTGAAGATGAGCAAAGAGAGTTAAGAGTAGTCATAAGACATATCCAGAAAGAACTTAGATACAGTTACCTCCATGATCTCCAAAGAGCAATCGAAAGCAAACAAAAGAAGGTTTATCTGCCGAAACCTGATCAAAGTATCCTTGGTCTGAAAATATGAAAGTTACTCAAGTGTTGACCCGACCAGCACACGGAGTTGTTTACATGAAGAAAAACGGAGAAATGAGATTCTTAAGTTTCAGTGAAATAACTTCTTATTCTGATGGAACGTTATGGGGAATACGAAACAGACTAGCTGCAGAAGTATGTGCTGACCAGAAAAGAGAAAAGAAGAAGCAATTAAAGGAAAATGAAAGAGATAACTTGTTGAATTCGATAGAGTTGATTGACAAATGCATTATCTACCGCCAGACCCTTAGACGATTCGAAGGCATGTTCGAGCTCAAATATTGAAGACTTATTTACCCCAAAGGGGGAGATTGTTAGGGTTTAAATTAATTGTGTCAAAATAAGGAAATTGTGCTTTAATGTAAATATGCCAAGTGTATAATGTCATTCTCTTTATTTCCTTATATCATGTAACCCTTTCATATAAATAGGAGTCTTAGGGTCATTATCTAGAGTGCGCACGAGATTATTCTAGAGAGAGATAGTCGATATCTTAAGCTTTCATTGTAACCAGATTTACAAGTAAGATATCCGACATATTATATTCATAATGTTTATCGTGTTCTTCATGTGTTCTTCATGTGTTATTAATATATTATTTGTACTTGATTCATATTCTGGGATCAACACTTGGATTCGGCCCTCTAAAAACTTTTGTTAACTTATTTTGTGTTTTGTTATACTCTTGTTTTCTCGAAGTGTTTTAGATTGTTAGAATAGATTTATCTGTTCTTTTCCGCAACAATTAGTTTGCTAAGTGTAATTATTGATATTATTATCATAAAGAATTTAAAAAGTGAAATATCCTGTAGAATTGTATTCAACCCCCTCCCCCCCTCTACAATTCTTTACTTATTAGTCATAACCCTAAACGGGACCAACATCCACCTTGAGCACCATTAATTTTTTCTTCCGGCCTTTGTGCCCATCCATCACCTTATTTAGTATTATAGGCCCATCCAGAATCTGCCTCCCCATGATGAAGGCCGATTGTTCCTTGCTGACACAATCGTCTATTACTGAGCTAAGACGATTGGCTAAAATCTTTCCAATGATTTTGTACTGGCATCCGATTAGACTAATCAGACGGAAATCCCCGACTAGCTTTGGGTCACCCATTTTTTTGATCAAAGCAATAAAAGAAGGGTTGCACCCTTTGGGAATTCTGTTAGACACCGGAAACTCTTCAACCGGATTAACCACATTGTCTTCCACAATGTTCCAAAATTTCTTGATGAATCTGAAAGTGAATCCGTCAGGGCCTGGAGCTTTGTCTGCTTCGCAATCACACACCACCCTTTTAATTTCCTCCCTAGTGAAGAGACCCTCCAACTCCGTAACTTGTTCGGCCGAAATGGGGTTGGGGAAACAAACATCCAAAGTTGGGCGAGGATACCTTTCCCTGCAGAATATAGAGCTGAAGTGATTGAAGAATGCTTGTTTTACACAACTTGGGTCTTCAATCCATTCTCCAGCACATAAGATCCCCCGGATGGCAAGTTTTCTTCTTTTATGATTGACAATGTTATGAAAGAACCTGGTATTCTCACCCCCTTCAATTCCCCATCTAACTATTGCTCTCTACTCGAGGTATGCTGCTGCAATAGGATCCAGCTACCCCAAATCTTTCATATATTGTCGTCTTTTTTCCAATTCTTCTCTTGTCGCCTCTCCTTTATCTACCTTGGTATCGATAATATCTATATTTGCCTGAATAAATTTCTTTCTTTCCATTTCCCTTCTTCGTATATCCCCAATCCAAACTCGGGTCACTTTTTTCAAATTTTGCAGTTTCATCTCGAAAGCCAACATCCCGTTTTCCTCGTAGCACGTGAACGCCAACCAAGTATCTTCTACAAGCCTACTGAAGTCCTCCCTCTCGAACCACAAATGAAATAGTCTGAAGGGGTTGGGGCCATAGTCCGCCTCCACCGATTTGAGGAGAGTAGGTCTGTGATCCGAGAGATTCCTAGCAAGGGCAATTCCTGTCAAATTTGGCATAATCTCGCAAATGCCATTTGAAATTAGGAATTTGTCGAATTTACTCATTTTGGACGCCCATTTGTTTGACCAAGTAAACCTAAACCCCTCATGGGGATATCAACCAGCTCTGCTTCTCTGATGAAGTTATTAAACGCGTCGGTCGACCGCATACAGAACGCCAACCCATATCTTTCACTAGCTGAATTTACTTCATTGAAATCCCCCATAACCTTCACTTCTCCCTACCGATCAATCAACCTCCGGAGGGTTTGCCATAATGCATGTTTATCTCGGAACTTTGCAGCGCGTACACCACAATAATCAAAACCTGGATTTTTTTTGGCACCCATTCTACTTCAATTGCCACGAACAAGTCCGAAATAGTGGATTTTGTATCTGTTTGATCTCAAAAGAATCCAAATTTGCTTTCTTGGTTTCTTGGAGAGCCAGAAAATTGATTTTGTGCGTAGCACACATCTCTTTCTTGGTTTCTAAAATTATTTTCAAATTTTTTATTTTCTAAAATTATTTTCAAATTTTTTATTTTCTAAAATTATTTTCAAATTTTTTATTTATTGTATTTTTGATCAATGAATTTTATCTGATTTATATTTTTTTTTCTTGCCTTTTCGTTTGAACTTGTCGCAGACAGTTATTTAATGAATATTTTAAATTTATATATCTTGAATTAATTGTAATGAGACCGATAAATTTATATTTCAAAAGAATTAAGTATGTTTTTTAAATGATGAAGAGCTTTTAAATTTAAAAGATGAGTTGTGTTTGTCTGATATATAAAATATAATAGTTGTTGGATTGAGATAAAATTATTTCGTAGAGAGTTTAATTTTTAATGTTCTATTTTTCAAAAATTATATTAGAATTACTGAAAAAGGTATTAAAATAAAAAAAAAAAAGAGTAAACTATTATTTTCGTCTCTGTGATTTGGTGGTTATAACAATTTTCACCCTTGTGGTTTAAAAACTAATTTTTCATCCCTATAGTTACATTTCATTCCATTTTTAGTCCCTCAAACCAACTTTATTAAATTTAAACTATTAAATCAAGGGCATTTATGTCTTTTTTATTTAATTCAATTTTCATATTAAAAATATTTAGGAATTGATTCAAAAATAATAATAATAATAATATATTACATTTTAGTTTCTATTTTATATTATATACTATTTTATAAATAATGTTAAAATATTTGTTAAAAATAAAGAGGTACAACTTATTATGTTAAATCTACAAGATTTTTTTTATAAATCAAGGGTATTAAGTTTATGTTCATTGTACACTCCAAAATTTTTAATTAAAATAAATTTGCACTTATAAAAACAATAGAATATAAAGATAATGTTATTTTAAATATAAAGAAGGAACTCAAAATTTTATTCCAAACTCAAATAAAGAGGAATAAAGAGGCAAAGTTATGATAATTTATAATATTATTAAATCCTAAAATATTAATTATTGAGCTCATTTTAAATTATTGAGTAATGATCATAATAATATAATTTGTAAAAAGATATTTTTAACTAGTGCACAGAATGTCAAAGTGAAGAATTTCAACCAAGCATGGGTAAATGGCGGGAGTAACTATGACTCTCTTAAGGTAGCAAAATGCCTCGTCATCTAATTATTGACGCACATGAATAGATTAACGAGATTCCCACCGTCCATGTCTACTATCAGCGAAACCACAGTTAAGGAAATAGGCTTGACAGAATCAGCAGGGAAAGAAGAATCTGTTAAGCTTGACTCTAGTCCGACTTTGTGAAATGACTTGAGAGGTGTAGTATATGTAAAGTATAAAGTGTGATTTAAAATTTTAAAATTATAAATTTGTATTATTTTTTAGGATCATTAGGTTTGTGGAAATAATATAGTTTTAAAATCTTGTACATTTAGCATAATAAGCTTATAAATTGTAATATTAAAGTGATTTGATTTTTATTATTAGTACAACTTTAAAATCTTGTACATTTTAATAAGAATTTTTTAACATGGTTTATAATATAGTATATATATTGTTATATAGATATAAAATATAACATCATCCTATTATATTATTCTATTATTTTTAACAAATAAAATTAACATGTTTTATAAAAGAGTGTGTATGTATTTAATATAAAATATAATAGGATAATATTAAATATTAAAATACAATATATTATTATTAGTTTTGAATCAATTGCTAAATAATGCTTAATTAGAAAATTGAATAAAATAAAAATAGACATAAAATTTTTTGATATTAATGATTTAAGTTTAATTGAATTGATTCAAGGAACTAAAAAAGAAATAAAATGTAAATTATAAAAAAATAATTTTTAAACCATAGGGACGAAATGGTTATAAACATCAAAAGACAGGGAAAAAAATAGTTTACTGAATAAAAAATTTATGTGTTTCTAAAAAATAAATAATTTTTTATAAAGGATTCTCTTTCTTACGTGGGGCCACTCTGACATCAAAATTGTATTTTTGATGTACACCCTCTTACTCCACCGTCAACAAGAAAAATTTAATTTAATGCCACACACCAATAATTTATGAATATTTTAAGAAAGAGATTATATGAATAACATATTTTAATTTAATTAATTCTTTGTGATCGAAAACATATTTTTATAACAAAATATAGTTAACTAACCTATTTTTATAAAGTTTATAACTAGAATAATATGTTTGTTTACAAAACTGATATTTAAAAATGAGCATTTGGAATTTTATATAAAACATTGATGATTGATTATTAAAATAAACATTTTTAAATTATAGCTGTGATCATATATTCTGATATTCATATACACATAGGTATCGCATAAGGTGGCATGCTCCACTTTCTTCACTCAAACTGCTTACAATTAAAAAATATCCAGCATATTTATTTTAAAATATTAAAATAGTATATTATCTTTTTATTTATTTTGATTGTGATGTTAATTTATATATATTTTTTCTAACAGTAAAGATAATCTGATTTTAATTTTGCTTTTAATTTTGATTTAATTACATGTAGAAAGTTTTAAATATCAATCTTTAATTACTATAAATCATACAAACCAATAAAATGAAATACTTATTAAAATAATGAGACTTTATATATTATACTATGAATATGGGTAGAGGATGATCAGAGTTAACTTATTACGATCAAAGCTTTAAATCGTGAAGTAATCGAGATATTTATGCAATGAAATACGCATTAAAGTTAGTAAACAATTAATATTGATTTGTATTGTTTGTACTAACTATATGGTTGAGATCCGGTGAGAACGAGAGTTAAGGTGTGAAACATAAGAAATAGTTTCCATCATTAAATTCACATTAGAATGAGATGCACCAAGATAATATTCACCGAGATGCACCAAGATAATATTCACTTTATGAAAAAAATTACATGTGAAACTTTTATATTATGAAACAAATACATGTGAAACTTTTTCATTAAGAAACATATGAGAAACTTTCAACTTATGAAAAACAAACACACGTAAAACTTTTATATTATAAAACAAACATATGTGAATAATGTTTTAAATTATAGCATTTGTTGAAACAAAATAATGAAAAAATTATTTTTTATATTGATTTGAACGAGTTTTAATAGTTTCTAATCTTCGTCCAGTATCTAAATTAACCAGCATCTATATATAAATATAGCTATATGTTATTTGAGAATTGGTAAATATTTCAGAAGCAAAGAAGTGATCCTAGCCCTTCATATGGTCAAGATCGGATTCGACTGGTCAAGAAATTGCGGCTTTGGGTAGTTTCGTAACTTTTATAAATAGGCGGCAAACAGATTCATATGTGAAGCCGTGTAATTCGCATATGAAATTTATGTCATGTAATTAACATATGAACTATTTTAACTGATTCACATATGAATTCGTTTCCCATATAATTGTAAAAGATACAAAATTACTCATCTATCTTTCGTATACCCATACGACGGAATAATCCGATGTTCACAGTTAAAACCGCAAACGTGAATCACATGAAGAGATATGATCACTTTTTACGTGTCAAATACTTACTACATTTCAAATGAAAATTTCTACATACATACATACATACATACATACATACATACATACATATATATAGGGAGGGATCATACAAGAACACCCTCTATTTAAAGGAATAAATGAACACCTTGTGGACGACATATGATGTGGGTCCCACATAATATTAAATCATATCGGATTCAATGGGCCCCACCATTGAATCAGATTATTTAATATTATGTGGGACTCACATCATTTGTGGTCCATAAAGTGTTCCTTTATTTCTTTAAATTTACAAAGTTCTCATTTAAACCCCCCCCTCTTTCTTTCTTTCTCTCTCTCTCTCTCTCTATATATATATATATATATATAGTATATGAATTAAATGAAAAGAAAATCATGTTTGGTTTTATGTATACAACAACAACAGTACTTTGGCATTGGCTTTTCTTTTTGACACAAAGCTCTAGTGGTCTCTTTATTTAAATGTTTGCATGAAACCTTTTTCTTTGGCTTTTATGCAACTTTTATTGCATTTTATACTATATTTATATAATTAATATAAATCACAAAGTAACACAAAAACGTACATGTGGACAAGACGTTTTGTATGAATCTTGTGTGCTAATTAGATGAAAGAAAAGATGTCAATAATCATAGCTGAAATAGTCGTTTTCTTGAATGCCAGTATGTCTTTGAATATACTTGTAAATCCAAAAACCTTTTCATGATGTTTCCAACACCATTAGGCAAATAAACCACAAGTTTATGTAAAACGACCCGTTTGAAGGAGTTTATTTAGGGTTCGTTTACCAAATACTCACCTGGATAAGCGCTTATTCAGGTAAGCGCTTACCAAATCATATTACTATGAATATGACAAGAACCAAAAATTTTACCCGGTAAGAGCGGTAAGAGCAAAGACAATGACTGGGAGTCTTACCCGATAAGTGAGGGTGACGGATCTTACTACAGTTAGCGCTTACCGAGTGAATTGTTGTATATGATATCATTTTGGTATACTAAACTCTTACCGGGTAAGTAACTGATAATCTTTAATTTTGCCGATAAGCATTTACCCGAGTAAGTTTTGGTGAACAGTCCCTCAAGTTTTGTTGGAATAATGTCTTAGTCTTTATTACCACTGTGCTTTATTTCTTTTAAATGAGTTGTTTAGGTATTAAATGCCTAAATGGATACTAGTGTGTGGCATCGTGCAATGAGCAGTGGGAAAAAAAAATTTGTTACAAATTATGCAAGTAATTTAAAATGAATCATTATTTGTTAGTTGACAACTATGGAGATACAATTTAAATGTAAACAATTGCTGATGTAAAAAAAGGAATATATTATCAGTAAATTTTGTTTTTAAATTATGGTCCATATAGCCATCCTAGTGATGAGACATGTAATCTAAATAGAAGGTGATATATAGTTCAATTTATACTACAACTAAGCAAAATGAAATAAAATTAGATTATCTTATTATATTATTTAGTGAAATGTAGTATCCATCAAAGATGGTTAATTGTAAGATGCAAGGTATATAAGCTATAATGTGAGCTATATTGAAGAGGAAATATGGTTTGCTTGCCTTGTAAACGAGAACATAAAATAATTATCAATTAGTTGTTATAAGCATCGACCATGAGATATTAAGAAATGTTACATTGACTCAAATTGTGGGAAAGAGAAATGTTGTTAGAAACTTAATGGTAAATGATCTTTCTAGAGATTATCTCAACATGCATGTGTCATCTCATAACATAATAAAGTATTTACAAATTATCAAAAAATTGACCAATCAAGCAGCATAATTTAAAAAAGGCTGAAAAACATAGAACACTTAATTAAAGAAACCCGAAAAACAAAGAAGGCAAAGGAAAAAACCCATAGAGCTGAAATTAGTTACACATATAGTGTACTAAACATTAGTTGGGTTGATAATTTATCAGTTTTTAAAGTATCAACTTATCATAGAAAACCAAGCCGGCATTCTATGTTCTAAACAGTCAGTACAAATTTTTTTGACGGATGGCGACATGGTGCTTATCTACAGAGAGAGAAGAAAAGGGACGTTGTATTCCTAACTATTGCGAAAGAACACAAGTATTTAGCTAAAGGGGGTCCCTCATACATCACATATGTAATCGATGCCAATAAGAAGAAACTTGAAGACGTAAGAGTCGTTAACAAGTTTCCCGATGTCTTTCTCGACGACTTGCCCGGTTTGCCACCCGATCGACAAGTGGAATTCTGAATCAATCTTGCTAGGGCCGCTCCAACTGCTAGAGTGCTCTACCATTTGGCACCGTCCGAAATGCAAGAGATGATGTCGCAACTACAAGATCTTTTGGAGAAGGGATTTGTGACACCGAGCTCGTCACCTTGGGAGCTCCGTTCTTGTTCGTAAAAAATAAAGATGGTACAATGAGAATGTGCATCAATTATCCAGAGCTTAGTAAGGCGACCATGAAGAACTATTAGGTCACATATTATTGTATGTGAGATCACAATGATTAAAGGTTAAAAGATGAAGATAAAGTCAAAGTTTAAAGTCAGAGTCAACATTCAAGAAAGTTAAAGTTAGTGGATGATGTAATTTACATGCTTTGTTGGATATAGTATAAATACATCGTCTATTGTATTTTGTAGTGAGAGCTTTCATGAAAATCATTAGAATTGTATTGAGAGAGTTTCTAGAGAGAGAATCTAGAGAGATTACATCGTTACTTGAATCTAAAGGGACTTACAAGAACCAATACCCATTTCCTAGAATCGATGATCTCTTCGATCAACTTCAAGGAGTGGGTTGTTTCTGAAATATTGACCTTCATTCTGGTTATTACCAAGTGAGGGTGAAGGAGGACGATGTTGCGAAGACGACTTTTAGGATGACTTTTACGACTTTTACGGCGCGTATTGAGAGAAGAGAAGTTGTACGCAAAATTCTCCGAGTGTGACTTTTAGTTGGAAGAAGTCCGATTCTTGGGTCACGTAGTCACTCGAGACAAAGTGAAAGTGAAGGTTGACTCGTCTAAGATTGAAGCGATGATGAATTAGGAGCTACCTAAGAGTCCGTCCGAGATTCGAAGCTTCTTGGGTTTGGTGGGTTATTATAGAAGATTCATTCAAGATTTATCTAAGATTGCTTCCAACATTTACTAGGAAGAATGTGAAGTTCGTTTGGACCGAAAAGCAAGAGAAGGGTTTCTGAACGCTCCAAAAAAGTTGTGTGAAGCCCCAATTCTCTCATTGCCGGAAGGATCAGAAGACTTTGTAGTATATAACAACGCATCCAAAATGGGTTTGAGTTATGTCTTTGTACAACGAGGAAAGGTGATCGCTTATGCATCAAGGCATCTCAAAGAGCACAAGAAGAATTATCCTAACCATGACTTGGAATTGGAGGAAGTAATTTCGCGCTAAAACTTTGGCAACATTATCTTCAGTGTATGAAGTACACACTTTTTATCGACCACAAAATTCTAAAGTATATCTTTGACCAAAAAGAGCTAAGTATGAGATAATGACGTTGGCTCGAGTTACTCAAAGACTACGAATGTGAATTACTCTACCAGTCGGGTAAAGCAAAGTGGTAGCAGATGCTTTGAGTCCAAAGAGTACGGTAGTGGTGTTAGGTCTGAAAATGTTGTATCCGAGATCACAAATATTGAAGACATGAAGGGCCAAAACGTAAAGTCAACAAAGTCATCAATATGGAAAGTTTAAGTATTAGGAAAGGTTTAAGGATTAGGAATGCTTAATTATAGGAAAAGATGTTATTGTAAATAAGCCAAGTGAATATTTCCTTATTCCTTTGTTTACTTATTTCTATTTCCTCTAGCATATAAATACAAGGTTAGGGCTAGCATTAGAGAACTAGAGCTTAGAGATAATACATATTATTCTAGGGAGATCGTGAGTTAAGATTTTCATTCTTCCTCTTTGTAACCACGACTTACAAGTGAGATATATGATATAGTGAGATTATTCATATAATTCTTGTTATTACATTGTTACTTGATTGATCTGGGATCCACAAGTGGAATGCAATTCGTACTTACAAGAATCAATATAGTGTCTAGTTTGATCGACCAGATGAAAGTATCTCAGCTGGAGGAACTTTTGGAAGAGAACCTCAAGAGTGAGGTGATGGTGAAACAACACTTACTCCGGACTGAAGACAATCACAATTTAAGCTATTTCGAGGACGTGTTTGGGTGCCCAAAATCGGGGGTAACCCTGAGTTTTTGCTAGAAGATGCACATAGGTCTAAATATTCCATTTATCCGGGTAGTCCCAAGATGTATAGAGACTTGAAGTTGACATATTGGTAGCCCGTTATGAAGTTAGACGTGGCAAGCTACATGGAAAGATGTGTAATTTGTTTGAAATTGAAAACGGAGCACCAACGATCATACGGGAGCCTTCAATCTTTGGAGACCCCAAATTGAAAATGGGAGCACATCACCATGGATTTTGTGACCAGGTCCAAAGGACATGTAGCCGGGGGACAGTAAGAAAATCCAAGAATTCCATTTTCCTTCTTGTTCATCAATCGGAAATCAAGACAAACCGGGCACTACGGTGAAACGTGAAAACACCCGATCCCATTCGAGCATAGATAATCTTTCTAAAGCAAGAAGGGAAGGGAGAAAGTTTACTTTGAGAAAGAAAGGCCATCTCTTCTATTTCGATTCTAATCTTAGGAAAGGTACGTTATCGCTTTGATTTCTCGTTAGCAAGGCTTTAATAAGGACGTTTAGGCTTTATTAATTCCAAAAAATTTAAAGGGTCATGATACTATATGGGTGGTGGTGGATCATCTGACAAAGAGTACTCATTTCTTTGCGTTGGTCCCAAAGGATTCCACAAAAGTGTATAAATACCACACAGTTTGTAGAAGGGAGGGGGGGGGGTGGGATGAATACAAGTAGAAACTTTTAAGTTTTAAATGAGTTTATTATGAATAAAAAAATCTAAATATTTCTTGCGGAAATAAGAACAAGTATAAATAGTTATTCTAAAACAATCTAAGAAACAATAAGTATTGATGTATAAGATACGGAAAAGAAAGAGGCAGAGGTTTAAGTAGATAGATAAGTATGAATGAAAATGAAGAAAAGGTTCTTCATCTATTAATACCCAATGTATTAAATTCAAGTCAAAAGATACATGCAACGTGTTAAACATCCATTGGAGACTTGTCCTTTGTTCATAAAGCAACCATGCTTTTAGCCGAATATGAACAGTGACCCTATCAGAGTTAGTAAGAACGTGGGAGGTAATAAAGTAACTCGGTACGTACTTTCTGACATGGATTATGGGGAGGTTGTCCTTTGTGCATCAATGATAAGACAATATTTAATCTTGATACCGAGGGTTCAAGGATGATCCCTTCAGGTATCAATGAAGCATACTTAAGATTTCACACTTTATGTAGACAAATTTTTCAATCACTGAACCTCTTCAGATCCCGAGCTAATTGTCTCTTTTTTCAGCTCCTTCTTTGACATTCGCTGAAGGTTCCTTTGTATGACCTACCATCCTCAAGCTGAGGGTAAAAGTGAAAGGACCATTCAAACGCTAGAGGACATGCTTAGATCGTGTGTCATAGACTTTGGTGGGAATTGGGACTCTCGCCTACAACCTGTGGACTTTGCCTACAACAATAGCTTCCATTCTAGTATTGGAATGGCATCGTTCAAAGCTTTGTATAGACGGAAATGTAGGACTCCGGTGTGTTGGCTTGAAGCGGGTGTGAAGAAATTCGCCGGTCCCAAAATCATCCAGGAAACGACCAATGAAGTAAAGGGCATTCGTGAACGCTTAAAACGGCTCAAGATCGACAAAAGAGCTATAGGGACAAGAAGAGAAGAGCTATAGAGTTCCAAGTGGGTAACCATAGAGTGTCCCCTTGGAAAGGTATCATACGGTTTAGGAAGCGTGGGAAACTTAGTTCTCGGTTTCCGTACGCCGTTCAATATTTTGAGTATAATGGGGATCCAAACCTATCGATTGGAGCAACCACCCGAGATGGCCATAATTATCAACACTCATGTGTATTACTTACAAAAGTGTTTGGCGGAAGAGGAGAGTGTAATTTTTGGTCCCTAAGGAGTCTACAAGAGTGTATAGATATCATAGTTTGTTGAAGGGGGGGGGGGTGAATACAAACACAAAACTTTTACTTTTTAAACGAGTTTATTGAGAATACAAAATTTATAGATTGTTACAGAAATAAAGAACAAGTAATAAAACCTATTCTAAACAATCTAAGAATCACAAAGTTGATGCACAAGGAAAGGAGAGAACATAAGAGAGGTTCAAGAAGAGAATGGATGCATGAAGATGAAGAAGGGTTTATTCATCTATTTATACCCACTGCATTAAATGCAAGTCAGAAGGTACCATCCATGTTTCAAGCATCTATTGGAGAGCTTGTCATTTGTCCATATAGTTTGCATCCTTTCAGCCACATATTAATAGTTGACTTTTAGGGTTGGTAAGCACGTGGGGAGCATTAAAGCAACATGGTACTTGTACCTTCTCTGACAGGTCAGGGGGTTTTCCTTTTGTGCATATAGGATAAAAGTAAAACTTATTCTTCTTGAGCAAGATTTATTAATCATCGATGTTGAGGCTTTGATGAGGACTCTTCAGGCATCATTGAATCTTTTCAGATTTCACATGTTTATTAGACAGAATTGTTATCACCGAAAATCGCTTTGGATAACAAACTATCAATCTCTATCTTCAGCAATTTATTTGACCTCGCTGAAGGTTTCGTTGGTGTGAGTTTTGTTTTTAGATTCCTTCATGTTCAAAGTCTGTTTAGAGTTTATTTTAGGGATCACTGAGCGTAGTCACTCATGCGTTAACTGAAACATGACAGAAACTAAATACTAAGATTTTCACTAAGTACATTATAGGGATGAGCTTTTCATAACGTTTTTCTAAACCGAACCGATCCCGTACCGAACCGATACCGAATTCTCATATTCGGTACAGTATTCAGTCCCAAAAATTCTTCTTAATCAGTATTTGGTATTTCGATATTCGGTACTGGGATTATACAAAAAAAATCGGTACGGGTAACGAACCGTGTAACAAGGGATATTCCGATTTCCAATTCCATCTCTGTCTCCGGACTAATCATTTCTTCCTAAAACCAAACAATATCTATGCCTAATAAATCCATCTATATACATATATATATTCCTAGTAAATCCATATCTTCTCCATTTGAATTCAAAAAATCGTGCACTTCAAAAAATCGTGCACTTCAAAAAAATCGGTAATGTTAAAGAGGCGTTAAATAACCAAAAAAGGAAAAGGGAGAAAGAGCCCCGAAAGATTGTTGAATTTTTGGGGTTGTTTTTGATACATTGAACATTGTGATTGTTGATCTTTTGATTCTTGAGCTTTAGCGATTTGGTTTTGATTATTTAGTTATTAACTTTAAATTTCACTACTAAGTGGTATTGACACCAAATTTCTCGTCCCGATACCGATCCCATACCGGTAAATTCGGTTCGGTATTCGGTACTCATATTGTGTCCAAAAAGGTTTCGCTATCGGACGGTACGGTACCGGTTCGGTATGATACCAGTACCGGTCTCATCCCTAGTACATTAGGTCATCATCAAATAACTGAAGAAGCTTAGATCAACAGGCTTCCCCTATTTGGTGATGATAAAGCAACATAAATTAAATTGCTAAGCATATTAGCAAGGAAAAAAGACTAGTAAAATACAAGTCTAATTTGTAAATCTGTGAGATCTTTTTTAGCTTATATTTTTGTTGAGTTGAGTTTCATTTTGAGGAAGATGAAAACACAACTTTACATTTACTAAGCTAAAAAGCATATTAACTGTAACTGAAAGAAAAAATGTTATCATTGGATGTATAGGTTGAATGAAATATGAACTGATAAAATGCCTTGTCCTTTTTTGCTATTTTTGGGATCTTTTCAGTACTTAGATGGAGTGGAGTACTCAGATGAAATTTCATTACATATGAAAATAAATTTACAATATAGGATATGTACTAAACACAAAAGTATATACAAAATACAAAGAAAATAAAGTCTGATAGGTAGATGGGGAGTTCAGTGGCCCGAAAGAATCTTATTTGACCATCATCATCTGGAAATATGATTCCATATTCTTGTCTTATGATTACCTAGAGAAAAGCATAAGGTCCTTCTCCTGGTAGTGAGAGATTCAACATTGAGAGGTCATGGAGCTTCGTATGACCAAGGACGCTTTCGAACCAGGTCTTATGTTCATTTTTGAACGATGAACCTTCTTCAGGATCAGTGGTGGACTTCCTTTGACGAGATGGCTTCTGAGGGAGAGGAGATCTTGTACAATCATTGATATCCTATCAAATAATCGATTTAGGATTTCTTCAACGTAGACCTTGTACTGAGATTTAGATTTTTGGATCGCGTCCCTGATCTCTAGCCATTCATAAAATCCATAAAGATTTAGAAATCTAGGAATTCAACATAAATTTTCTTACTTCTGAAAATGCTCATATGAATAACTACTCCTTCTCTCATTGTTTGTCTAGAGATGGTGACATGTGTAATCTTGTCAGTATCTTCTTTCCGCTCGATCTCTGCACCAGGACAACTCTTCCTTATTTAGTGCTAAAGCCTTTTCATATTCTATTTCAGCCTTTTTGAGAAGCTTGGCTTGAGCTCTGAGATGATTGAGACGTCTCCAAAGATTGGATTTTTCCAGGTCTTTCCTTTCTATGGCTTCAGCATCCCCGAGGTTCTTTTGTAATGCCTTTTGATGAGATACCCTTAGTTCTTCAGCTTTTAGAGACTCATTTCTTTCTTCAGGAGTCAGGTAGAAGAATTCATTAGTGTCATCAGCTCTAGAGGTACGAAGAGGAATTTTTTATTGTATTCTGGTTTACCCGGTTTATTATCTAAGTCATTCTTTCAAACTCTTCAGGTTTTGTATATGCTACAAGATTAGTTGGTCTTGTATTATGTACTAAGGTATCATCTCCTTCAACGTCCGACTCTGGTATATACAGGGTAAGTTTTTAGCTTTTGAGGTTTATTCTCTTGACAAGGAGTGGCAAGCGGTGGAGAAAATGAGCTGGTCAGATGTTCAGGGGAAGGAGTTAGGTCAAATACAAACTTAATAGTTGAAGAATGAATGAAAGAATGGGGAGTGGGAGTAGGTGCAGGTTCAGAGAGGGGAGTGAAGAGAGTCAAAGGAAGATTAACAAGTAGAGTCTGGAGAGGTTTTCATCAGCCAATCGTTTTCCCTTGTCCTTTGGGTCAGATTGCCGTTGAGGACCCCTCTCCCACTAGGAACTAGGTTCCGTTATTGTAACTCCATTGGCTGCAACAAACTTTTGAGGGATCTGATAAACGTAAAATCGTCATCGTCATCATCATCATCATGATTCTTTTTCAGATATGCGCCAGTGCAAGGTATCTCAAGTCCATGATCATCATCTTCGTCTTCATCCTCAACATCATCTTCATCAACGAGGATGGTTTCATTGATAGGATCGCTTTCATCAGCCTTCTCTTTCTTAGCAACATTGGTCTCTGCGTGAGATATTTCGAGAAGATCATCAGCATCTGCTAGGAGTTCGTCCTGAAAGTCAATGGGATTTTTTGTGATTATGGATTTCTTCTCCCCTCTTTATCCTCACCAGGGGGAGGGTGCCTTATTGAGAGAGCTACGATCTTGGCATCGAGATTGTTGACATCCTGACCTAGTCGAACGATGTTGTACGCAACAAAGGTCAGGGCACTCCTATCAAGTTCATTGAATGAGGGAGAAGGAGTAAGAGCTGGTTGACTGAGGAAGGTGTACATCTTAGAAAGTAGTTCCTTCTAGTGATCAAGCTGAGCCTTGATGCCAATAGTCTTTATTGTGAGGTTGTTGATGACCTAAGAATTGGCTCGGACCTCTGTCCTCAATGAGGCCACCTCAGATTTGACACCAGTTAACTCAACCTTGACCTCAAAAAACTTGGTAGAGACCTGAGCGTTGGAGGAAAGAGTGGCCTTTAACTCATCTGCTTTGTCTAAGACATCACAGACAACAAAGATAATTAATTTGACATATGAGACCATCTAAGTAAATCGACTTGTAGGGGTGGTCTCCTAAGGATCTGCAAAGACATTAATAGATAGTTAAGCATGAGTTTTCTTTGTAATGGGAAGTAAGAAAGCAAGAGTGGGATCTTTTGAGATTCTTGAGAGTTCCTTCGTATTATTTGAAAGATTAACACTGAAGCCGAACTTTGAAAACACACTATCAAGAGGATTAGTGATTTCTTGCTGAGGAAAATTGTAAAAGTTTCCCTTAGGTCCTGACGTCCTGTGCTATCAAGACCCGTCCAGTCATTTGATGGTCGAAACAAAGCAACTCTTTGATAGCTCGAGTTCGATCCTCTTCAGGCATGGAGGACATCATTCTTGAGTTATTGGGTCGCATTGAGGTCAAGAAAGGAGGTAAGGAAAGAAGTTTCTGAGCCATGCGTAGAAGAGAAGTGATGGCATTACATGCAACATCATGTTGATCATAACTCCTCTCAGTGATTTGAATATGATTCCTCTTTACACCTAGTGAAATTCCTTGTTTAAGTTTAAGTTCAAATTCATCGATAAGCACATGCTGACTATCATCAGCGATCGCTGAAGATCAAGGAACCTTAAGCTTAACTCTGAAGATCTGAAGATCAGCGATCACACCAAATGACCATTCAGCGAAAGTCAAAGACCAAGCTGAAGAACGAGATAATCAGCTACGTGACCTGAAGCGGTTCAGCGATAGCAAAGATTATCTATCCAAAGTGTAAAGTCTTGTGAAGCCTCAGCGATACTGAAAGTTCATCCTTGAAGATTCAGTCTCAGCGATCAAGTGAAGCTTCTCATACAAGATTAACGTTGACCTTATCCTCGATGCACAAAAGACAAACCCCATACTATGTCAGAAAAGGACGTACGAATTGTCTCTTATGTCCCCATCATATCTGATATGGTACTGTTCATATGCGGCCAAAAACATGGCTGTATTCTGAACAAAGGACAAGTCTCCTATGGATGCTTGTCACGTTGCACATACCTTTTGTCTTGCATTAAATGCAAACGGGTATAAATAAGATGAAGATATCTTCTTCATCTGTGTGCATGCAATCTTCTGTCTTAAACCTTCTGTATTCCTTCTTACTTCCTTCTTGTGCATCAATCTTAGTGATTTCTTAGTTACAATAGAATAGGGCTTAAACTTGTTCTAATTCCGCTTGTAACTGTAAATTTGTTTATGCAATATAAACTAATTTAAAAACTAAAAATCTGTGTGTTTGTATTCAACCCCCCCCCCTCTACAAACTGTTTTTATATCCAAGAACTCTTGTAGACTCCTTAAGGACCAACACATCATCATCAGTGAATGGAATCATTCTGATGGTAGGGTTGGTAGCCATGTAATCAGCAGTGGTAGTACCTGCTGCAAAGATAGGAAAGGTAAATTCAGATGCCTTAGAGATAAGGTGAATTTCAATAGATGAGACCATTTGAGAGGATTCATGTAGCTTCTTGGTATTCCCTTTCTTGGTCTCCTTAGATTTCATGGAAGGACTAAAGTGGGCTTTAGATGGTCTATTTTTGGAAGGAGGAGGTTGAGTAGTTGGGCCAGACACTGACGATTTTTCCGTTGTCCTTGCTACTTTAGAATGCAAAGAATATTGGGGTTGAGAAGTGTCAGTAATTTACAACATTACTTCAGAGTTGTTATGTGTTAAAATTTGCAGACCAATAATTCAGAGTTTAGAGTTCAGAGAACTGAACATGTGTAAAACGACTGAGTGTCAAAGTCTGTAGAGAAGACCTTAGAGATCAGAAGATATGATCTTCAGAATTCGGATTACATGATGAAATGGTTAAGAATAGAAGTCTTAAGAGGAGACTTCAGAAGTTTGAGAAGAGAACTTCAGAGTTAAGTAGAAACTCTAAAGTGTCAAGTCTTAAGACCTTACAGTTTTACTAGTATACGTGTTTATATTTAATAGGGTTGTGATGTACATATATTCAACTTTAGCATTTCTATACTAATATAAATAGAGAGTAGTTATGTATAGTTTCGACAACGATTGACACGATCTCATAGACAAATACTTTGTTCATTCTTCTAATCAGAGTTTTATGAATATATATGACAACTTCATTGATCCAATCTAAGTTTTCTTAATAATCTTGTTATAATCTTGATTATAATTCTATTATGGGAACTTTTAATTCGTATCAGAGCTGATCAAAAAATCCACATTCATTTATGTGTTTTTAGATCTTGATCAATCTTGTTCTTGATCGATCAATTTTATTTCAAATATTGATCAATTATTGTTTAATTGATCAAATTGTTCTAGTTGAATCTATTATGTTGATATTTCGATCATATAACTGAATTTTTCAAGATGTCTAAAGAGTATGTAAGCATTGGATCTGAAATCAAGCCTCCTGCTCGGTTCGTTAGAAAATATCGTCAATAGAGGATTCCGATGATACAATATCTTGACAACATAGATGAAGAATTGATGAAATCAATCATCCATGACCCTCTAGAAGTATATGTTCAAATTGATGTCGTGCTTGCAACTAAAGATATCCTAAAGATCCCAACAACGAAAATCAAGAAAACCCTTCTATATATAGCATTACTGAAAGGCTAAAACCAAGATCTATAGACGTGCCCTGACTCTATTAACAATGGCTCTTCCGAATGAAATCTTCAACAAGGTAGACTGTCTTAAGTCATCAATAGCTATCTAGGATGAGGTTGAGGATCAGATGCAAGGTAGAGAGAAAGCACAAGAAAATAAATTGAACATCTGTATTGGAACATATGGGGTTTGAAAGCCAAAGAATCTGAAACCATTGTTGAAACCTACAATAGGTTTAATGACATTCTAAATGATCTCAGAAGGAATGGATTGTGGAAATTATACTCCGAGGTAAATAATAAACTTCTGAATAATCTTGGTCCTGGATTAGATAGCTTCACTGATAGCATGCTTACGAAAATCTGACAAAGAAGCGCATACATGATGTTTTTGGTGTGATAAGTCAACGTGAGGACAAGATGAAATCAAGGCAGACTGAAAAGATGAAATTCAATGATTCCATTGCCTTGATCACTTAAAAGAAATATGGTAAGATCTGAAGAGTTGCTTCAAAAGAGATAAGGTTCTGAACATAGAATCTTCAGAAGTTCTGAACTGAAGAATGATGGAAAAGTCTAAGGCAAAACTTTTGAAGTGGAGACTCAAGAAGTTCTGAAGTCAGGTTTTGAAAAAGTTCCGAAGACAAGTTCTACAGAAGACTTAACACGTGCATAGAAGTCATTAATCTGTCATGTACCTAGCTGTTAGTTTATACTTTCTATACTTGTATAAATACAGTGTTAGTTGTTCAGTTAGTAGTTGTACATTTTAGAGACATATACTTGTACTTTCCAAATTTGTGCATACTCTAATCTTGTGAATATCAATACAACAACCGACATTTTTTCTACAAATCTTGTGATCTTAATTACATATCTGACATTCTAATCTACGGGAAATATCAATTGGTATCAGAGCCGTTCAACTGTTCTTGACCTAGTTTCTTGATTCTTGATTAGATTCTGTCAGATCTGACAGAATTCTTGAAATTTTTTCAATCAATCATCTCTTGATTGATCAGATCTACTTCTTTCAACTCAATTATAGTTGAATTTTACGATCAAATAGATTAAAAGTCGAAAGAATATGTGTCTATTGGTTCGGAAACAAAACCCCTTCGTTTATTCATTGGTGAATATCATCAATGGAGGATAAGAATGATCCAGTTTCTGGATAATATAGATGAAGAATTGATTAAATCTATCTTCAATGTACCTCTGGAAGTATATGTGGAGATTGATGTTGTCCCAGCAAAAGAACATACCTGCAACCAGGATCAAGAAGAGTACATCTATGTACAACACTGCTGAGAAAACATAGTTAAAGATTGATAGACGTGCATTAACTCTTCTTACCATGACATTACCTAATGATATCTTTAATAAGGTTGACAGTTTTCCATCTACAAAATTTATGTGGGATGAAGTTGAAGCTCAAATGCAGAGGAGTGCAAAGTCACATGAACAAAAGCTGAATATTTGCATAGGCGCATATCAAGGATTTAAGTCAAAGGAGAATGAAATCTCTGACTGACACCTACAATAGATTCAATAACATACTGAATTATCTAAGGAAAAATGGAGTTCATAAACTAAATTCTGAAATAAACAACAAATTTATGAAAAATTTAGGTTCTGAATGGGAACGCTTTACAAACAATATGGTTACAAGGAATTTGTCTAAAAAGACAATTCATGATATCTATGGAATCTTGTATCAACAAGAAGATAAAATCAGGATAAGACAAACTGACAAGAAAACGGTGAGTGATTCCCTAGCTCTTCTCACCAACAAGATAAATAGTCGAATAGATACTCCTCCTACTCCCAAAGTATGTGAGATACCAGTTTTAGAAAATCTCTCTGGAAATGAATCTGATGATGAAATGAAGAAGATGGCAGAAGGTATTGCATTTCTGACAAAACAGTTTAATCAGAAGTATAATCAGAAATACAAGAAAAGAGGAAATGCAAAATCTGCTGCTAGTGGGTCAGAGATAGTTGCTAAGAAGGAAGTAAAGAAAGAAGAGGGTGAGCAGACTTGATGCTTCAACTGTGGAAAATCTGGCCATTTTGGTAGATAGTGCAAAATGCCAAAGGTAAAGAATACTACCTATTATGAAAAGAAAGCCATACAAAGAAAAAGGAAGACAATCCTACATTGTTCACCAGATATGAAGAGGATTGGCTGCCATGGTCTAATGATGAGTATGATGAAGAGGTGGCTCACCATGCTGCTAAGTTCTATATGTGTCAAGAGCACCCTGAATCTTCTCATGACCATGATTCTAAGGTACAATCTTCTTCTGAAACTTTTTCTGAACTTGATTTACAAGATCAAATTTTAAAAATGAATTCTAAATTTGAAGAACTAAGTAAAAGGATAAAAGGGGAAAGAATTTTAGTTAACCAATTTAGAGAGGAAAGTCAAATTTACAAGATGAACTGCATAAAGGCAGAAGAGCAACTTGACAATATTTCCGAAGAAAAATCTGCTTTATAAATGAAAAAGTTAATACTTTGACAAAGGACATAAGCAATGAAAAATCTAAAAAATAGGTTTTATCAATTAAATTGGATTATTTGAACAAAGAGAGACTTGAATTATACAAAAAGGTAAATGAATTAGAAGATCTGAATTTTAAGAAAGGTCAGACAGAACATATCTTAAATCTTTTGACAAGTCAGGCACAAAATTCAAAATTTTATAACATCAAGCCAGGTCTTGGTTATACTGAAAACCAAACTTTGAAAAACGCGCCCTCCACATTATATTATCTTTCAACAGGGAATGTTTTTGATGAAGGAATAAAGGGTGTTGCACCTAAACCTGTTAATAATTCATTGCATGAAAGAATTCTATTAGCAAAGAGGGTTGTAAAATTTGAAACTCTGTTTATAAATGAAAAACCTGGAAAATCTGAAGAATCAAAGATTGAAATAATTTCAGAAGATTCAAAAATTTCAAATCAATTAGAACATTTTTATCAAGAGATTTCTGAACCCACTTCTGAAGAAATTTGAGAAGAAACTTCTGAGGAAAATTCTGATAGGAAATCTGAAGAAATTTCAGAAGAAATAACTACTGGTTCTTCTAATTTTTTTTTTTTGAAATAACTTCTAAACTAAAGAAACTTTTGAGGAATTTTCAGATGATGAAATTGAAGAAAAGTTTCATATCACATCATCAAATATTTGCTTTGACAAATCTGATGATGAATCTGAAGAAAATATAGCAAATCAAGATTTAACATATTCAAAGAATGAATTTACTTCAGAAAAGCTTTAAAAATTAAATGATTTTGTTCAAAATATGTTTGAGGATAAATTTACTAATTTAATAAATGCTTCAGATTCAGATGATGATGATAATACTTCTGAACCTATGGTTGTAGTCATTAAGAAAGATGGATATATTGTTTATAAATCTAAATCTGCAATGGTAGAAGGTGACAAACTAAAATCTGATGAGCCAAAGTTATCTTCAGGAATGTTTAATTTTGTATTCTTGAAAGAACATATAAGAACAAGTTATCTTCTGAATGTAAACAAGTTATTTCAGATTCAAATGTTTGGACAGTTCATACTAATTCAGAATTTGAAAATCAAGCTACTACAGGACATTCTGAATTGTCATCTTCTTCATTCACTTCAAGAGTTAAATTTTTTGAAACAGGTCAATCTTCTAAATCCGAACCTGAACTTCAATCCAAAAAGAAGGATTTACAGAAAAATAAAAAGGACAATTCAAATCCTTTCAAGTCAACTATAACTAATCCTCGGTTCTTATCTTTTTCAGAATAGTCCTCCTTAGTTTGGAGGAAGAAAGTATCAAGACTATCAAACAAAGACAAATTAGATAGAACTGATTCTTGTATTGATGTACCAACATTTAACTCAATGAATAAAAAGAAATATTTTGTTACCAATTCTCCTGTTGTTCATTCTTGTCTTTGTCATAAATTGATGAAAATCCTTGAGAATCATATTCATTGTCCTAATTGTGGACATCAATCTTTCAAAACTTACTCTAAAGAAAAACAGAAATATCCAAAGAAAATTGTCAAGAATGACCAATCATCTTCTAAATCCAAGAATTTAAATTCACCTATTAATGATAAATATGTGATGAAATGGGTTGTAAAAGATAATTCTGAGGTCATTTCTCAAAAGTTAAAGAAAGTCCGGAGATCATAGTTCAGAATTTCCTCTTTTATTACTAATCTGAAAGGATCCATTTTCAAATGGGTACCTAAAACCAAGTAATTGTTTCTGCAAGTTCGTCATGTGTATGTCTTAGATTCTGGATGCCCAAGACACATGACACCTTTCAAGGATCTTCTGACTGACTATACTGAGATAAATGGAGTAACAGTCAGCTTTGGAGACAATGCTATGGGGTATATAAGAGGATTTGGTACTTTCATCAAAGGAGATGTCACTGTCATGAAAGTATTTTATGTTGAAGCCTTAATACATAATATGTTTAGTATTAGTCAATTCTAAGACAAATTATGCATTGTTCACATGGATATTGAATTATGTCATGTTATAAATTCTGAGAAGAAGGAAGCTCAGCGGCATATAAAGATGGGAATGTATACACTATACCTTTCACAGAAGATGGTCAACTTAAAGGCGTGTGCTACATTTCCAAACTTGTTCTTGAAGAAAGTTGGCTATGGCACAGAAGGATGTCTTATCTGAACTTTAAATATATTGATGATTTGGTGAAACACAAAGCTGTTGTTGGTTTACCAATTCCTTGTGCTCTACATGTGAAATAGGCAAAACGAAAAGAAGCTCTCATAAACTGAAAATGAATTCCTTATGTAAATCACCATTGGAAATGGTTCATATGGATCTCTGTGGTCTTATGAGAACTCAGAGTTTGGGTGTCAAGAAATATATATTGGTCATAGTGGATGAATACTCAAGATACACATGGGTTGAATTTCTCAGACAGAAATTTGATGCTCCAAAAGTTATTTTTTCATTTCTGAAGAGAATTCAAGTTCTTCTACAACTACCAGTTCAGAAACTCAAAAGTGACAATGGAGCAGAGTCCAAAAATGCTCAAATTGAAACCTTCTTAGACTCTGTTGGCATTTCACACAATTTTTCTGATGCAAGAACTCCACAACAGAACGGGGTAGTTGAGATAAAGAACATAACTCTGATTGAAGCTGCAAGAACAATGCTAGCTTACTCAGAGTTACCCATGTTCTTATGGGCTGAAGCTATTTCCACAATATGTTTTACACAGAACAAGACTTTACTATACAAAAGATTTCTTAAACCTTCTTATGAATTAATTCATAAAAGAAAGCCAACAATTAATTTTTTTTTTCATATTTTTGTATGCAGGTGCTTTTTGCTGAATGATAAAGAAAATCTGGGGAAATTTGACAAGAAAGCTATTTCAGGAACCTTTAATGGATATTATTCAAGATCCAAAGCTTTTAGAGTTTTTAATAAAAAGACTAGAACAATAATAGAAAGCATCCATGTTAAATTTGATGAACCTCACACAACCTCTAAACAAGACAGTTCAGAACTCGGGTCAATTCAGAACTCTGAACTACATGATTCAGAAATCGGGTTAAATGATACATCTATTTCTAACTCTACTAACAAATCAATTAAAGATAAATTGGATTTGTAATGTCATGATTTACTCAGAGATAATCCAGTGCCAATAACTGAAGAACCAGTAACATCAGATATTTCTTGATCAACTATCTCAACCTCACCTACATAAACTCCTATTTCTGAACCTCCAGTTGTAACTTCTGAAGCCATCCCTTCAGAAGTTAATCCATTAGTTGAGGGGGAGAATTCAGATCTGAACTCAGAAGTTCATCCATAACCAGAAGTTCAAGCCATTATTGATGATAATGATGATCATAATAACATCACAACTGTCCAATCTTTACCAAGTCTGAACAAATGGACAAAAGATCATCCCCTACATCAAATTATAAGTGATACATCTAGTGGAGTACAAACTAGATCTGCAACTGAAAATGAGTGTCTATTTGTGAATTTCTTAAGCACTATAGAGCCTAAGAAACCTAGTGAAGCATTATAGGATCCAAACTGGGTTCTAGCTATGCAAGATGAGCTAAACCAATTTGAAAGAAACAAAGTCTGGAGAATCGTTCCAAGATCGAAGGGCAAATCCGTTGCTGGAACTAAATGGGTATTCAGAAATAAGAAGGATGAAAATGGAATTGTTGTAAGGAACAAAACTAGACTTGTTGCAAAGGGTTATTGTCAATGAGAAGTCATTAATTATGATGAAACTTTTGCACCAGTTGCCAGGTTAGAAGCTATCAAAATCTTTATTTCATATGTTGCACACAAGAATATGAAAGTCTTTAAAATGAATGTAAAACGTTTATTTCTGAATGGAATTCTACATGAAGAAGTGTATGTTGATCAACCAGAAGGATTTGAAAGCAAGGAATTTTCTGATCATGTTTATATTCTGGATAAAGCTTTGTATGGTTAAAACAAGCTCCAAGAGCATGGTATGAAACTCTAACAAAATTCCTACTTAAGTCCAAATTTAACAGAGGTACAACTGATACAACCTTATTTCTAAAAAAGCAAGGTGATGATTTAATCTTGATACAGATTTATGTAGATGACATAATTTTTGCTTCTACTAATGCTAAATTTTGTAAAAACTTTGAAACTATTATGCAAACAAAGGTTGATATGAGTATGATGAGAGAGTTAACCTTCTTTCTTGGTCTCCAAGTGAAACAACTTCCCACAGGAATATTCATAAATCAAGCCAGGTATGTCAATGACTTACTAATTTACTCTATGATCAAATAAAACAAAAAAAGGAATACGACAAAAATTAACTAGCATATTTAACTATATTTAGTGAGAAAGACCAAAATTGAAACTAAGTAACAACCATAGTGACCAAAAAAGAAACAAAATGACAACCATAACGGGCGAAACTGTAATTAGTTTAATACAGGGACCAAAATTGATAGTGAGTGATAACCACAAGGACCAAAATTGTAATTTACTTTTGTATTTATATGATTTTAAATAATTCATATTATTAAAAAAAATTGTCATTTTAAATATTTATCAAAAAAATTATTTTATTCAACACTTGTATAAACTTAAGGTTAAAATGATAATTTTTGTTGTTTGGTTTATTTATTCAGGTTAAAAATCAAACGTCAATTTATCTTTTTTTATCCTAATAGATTAATATTTAATAAACAACTTAATAGTTTTAAAACTTGATGAAAGAAAATCAAACATCCCCAACATCATTCAACTCGTAATGTTTGAATTGGATCTAAGCATGTTGATCCTTTTAACCTTAAATATTAAGTCGATTTATCTAAATGTTCAACCCAATCGATCCAACTGCTATTCAGCCATCATCTTTATCACAATTTACCAAAGTTGAATGGTACTGGCTCAAGGTATTTTGGGAAATGTCACCATCTTTGATGTGTCATCATATCAAGTCATATTCATGATACTGAAAGCCAAACACTTATATCTCCCAATCTATAATTATAATATATACACATATATTAAAAGATTTCGTTTTCTCTTTAAATGTTTATATTTTACTTTATTTTGATTTGGTTCGTAGTCAAATCTTCATTTACCAATCACCATCTAAAATCATAATCAACAATATTCACCAACAAGTTTTAAACTCGAAACGAATATTATTATAATATTTTAAAGATATCATATTTAATACTAATCTTAAAATGATACCATTTTAGGCGTGACATTGAAAAAGACCACCATATTGAAAAATGGTGTAAAGATATGTCATATGTCTATATAATTATCTAAAAATATTTAAGGTTTTATTCTTAAAAAATTTCATTTATTCACAAATACAACTACTATATAAACTTTTTGCAAAATATAAAACTATAATGTATGCAAAAATATTTATTTTTGTAACAGCAAGAGGACAGAGTTACTGAGTATAAGAATAACGAACAAACACGATAAGTAAAAGGGAGACGACTCAACTGTGTTGATCCCCCTCCATGAGAGAGGACCACACGAGTAAACGCCATTTTAGAATCCTCTATTGGAAGAATCTTCTCATTGAGAGGTCATGACTTGTTGATCACGAGACCTGATGATACTCCTGACCCCTTTCGCTGAAAATGGTGATGGAAAAAATGTTGGGTCCATGAATCTTGTATCCGAGAAGGGCGGAGAAATAGAACCGTCGATCTACTTATAGAGAACAGAGGCTAGTAGAAAAGGAGATGAAATGATGGGTAGTTACGCTTACATTCCTGGTGTGAACATCCCATTAGTCTCTCACACACCTAAAAAACCTGCTGCATGGCTATTAGTGTCTACTCACCAAATTAGGGTTTAGGGGTAGATGGAAGGACTCTGAAGTGATATGCCAGAATTAGTTGATATACTACCACGAAACACCCTATCATGTTAATGGGTTATTAATAACAAAAAGTCCGGAAGACATTTGAATCGTGACTATTTGGGCGACATTATAACACCCTCAAATTTGGAGAGAGCGACTAAATTAAAATTTTCATCAATACAATAAATAAGAAATAAATCCTCCTCTTATAAATCAATACTTCAAAATTAATTCAAATAATAATCCTAATTACGCCTCAACAAAAGATAGACAAAATCTCATACTAATACATTATTACGATCGGGTGTTACTAAACCCGAAGGATTCGCTACCTCTGACTGCGAAAAACGTCACCAAGAGCCAAATCTTTATCGTGCCACTTCCTAGCACTCAAGTCCACACGTGTCCTAACGAGAACCTGATGCACATGCCGAAAAATAAAATGGTTAGGCTTAACGCCTAGTGAGCTCAAGAGTTTACAACAACATTTATAATTGATTGAAATCAAAAGATTCGCTTAATAAAAGATAATTCTCCAATGAAATAACTTCATTATAAAAGCAACATTTTTCCCAAATTCATTATCCCCAAAATAAAAGCTATAGACTAAAATGTTGTTTGTAATGAACGCTTTAATTAGAAATACCTATTTAACGTGATACCGAACCCAATACTCACACACCAAAAATAAAGCAGTAAACATAAAGTTAGAAAACATAGCTTTAACCAATTTTTTAATAACAAATAACTCACGCTTACCCTTGGTTGGGCTTAAAACATCCGAGGATGACGGGAGAGACCCGATTTACCACTAGTCGTGACGGGACACAAAGGTAGGCCACGAACCAGTATGACAGAGCGTCACAATAAGGTTAGGAAGCCTTTGACATTAACCAAATGTAGTATGTAGTCATTTGTGCACTTAAGCTCTTTCCTCGCGAATAACACAGTTTATCACAATGCCTATTCCGAGTGAGTTTTCCTCGCGAATTACACAGTTTATCACCATGCTTATTCCGAGTGAGTTTTCCTCGCGAATTACACAGTTTATCACCATGCTTATTCCGAGTGAGTGAAAGGATGCATGGAAATTACACAATTTATCGCAATGCCTATTTCCAATTTAAAAACGGGCTCGTACCATCCTTCACATAATTAAATACCGACTTATATGCCTATAGATCCATTACATTCTAGCCATAAAATTACACGACACTAAAAGAATGACCAATGCACCCAAAACGTGTAATATATCAAGTAATTATGCCATAACTGCATATAACTCTAAAAAACCGACATAGAGCAAATTTAAATCGGACAAATGTCCACGAGACTCATTTTAGGCAAAAGCGAGCAACGACTCTATAACTCAACGCTTATATGATTTCTCAAAACATTGGTTGAAACAAACTATTTTCCAAATGAAATCATATTTAGGGATGAGCTCCGGTACCGATACCGGGTAGTACCGAAACCAGGAGTGGAAAAAATAAATATCGAATACCAAACCGATAACATAAGTTCGGTACCCGTACCGGTACCGGTTCGGTACCTGGATTTTCGGGACTAGAACCGTTTGGTACCATTTTTTGGGACGACTACCGTTTTTCACCGTTGATCATTAAACACAATAACAAAAACCAAAATCACTTAAGCGGAAACCGGATTGGAGGAACAGATTATGCAAGAACCGGGTTTTGGAGAGATTGCGTAACCGATTTTGGAAATTGCAAGAAATATTCGGTATTTGAGTGGAAAATACAAGAACCGAAAATTGTAATATATTGAGGTGGATTTTCTATAAAAATGGGAAGGGGTTTGTTACCAATTCAAATTAAAAAATGACTTTTTAAATTCCCCGGTTCGGTTAGGGATTTACCGGGACTAGTACCGGTACCGAAAGTATCCAATCCCAAAAGTGGAAAAACCCAATACCGAATCTCGAACCGGTAGTCACATTCGGTACCGGTACCGGTTCGGTACAAGACTAGTTCAGTTCGGGATTTCGGTCCGTTCCGCTCATCCCTAATCATATTCATGTATTTCCAAATGTCTCATAATGCAATAGCATGTATTTTCCAACAATTTATAATTCAAATACTCTAAAGATCCAAATACGACAAAATGGTTTTCATTTAAAAGATAATGCACCTAAATAACTCACACTTGTACTATATTTGTCAAAATGTCTAAAACTCAAGTATAAGTCTCTTACATGATTTATAAACTCTTTTATACCAAATATGCCACTTACTCAAATACTCACACATTTGAAAATAACAAGTAAAAGTTGTTAATACTTCAAAATGGACGTTTTTGGCATTTACATAGTTTTCACAAAGTAACTTGAACTCACCTTGGAGAAGAATTTAGATCCAACACTTTTCATCTACAAAACGTTTATCTAGAACATAAACAAACCCAACATACACCAAAATCAAAATCATAAAACCAAACCCTAGATATGGTGCAAAAACCCTAAGATCTCACCTTTACAATTACGGAAACCATATATCTTTGAGGAATCTCCAATCCTCATTGCTTTCATCTTGAAGAGCTCTAAAATACGAAAGCTTAGCAACTTGAATCGCTCAAAACGGAGCTGTGATGAAGAAGTTATGGCCAACCGGAGTTGTGACATGCGATTGTGACCTGTCACTATGGTATGGCACAATCGCCCACTATGTACCGAGATCTCCTTGCCCCCTCTGGCGATCCTGCCCTGCTATTATAACACTGTCTCTATAGCATGACACTATAGCATGAGCTGTACCGAGGTGTTTTCGTACTTTTCACCTGTTTTGATCCCGTTTCTCGTCTAGTAGATGATACCCAATATAATTCACTTAAAAATACTTATTTCAATTAAACTAAGAGTGGAACACAAAGAGGACTTGGGATCTCACTTTACCTAAGATCCGGTTGATCCATTGTGCCATTGTCACAAATGCATGACATAATTATCGGGACCACCAACCATTAGGTGACGCCGATGCTATTGTGACAGATGTCACACCCGTATGACACGACAGCCGAGACGACCATACTCCTAGTAGCATTGGTGCTATTGTGACAGATGTCACTATTGCATGGCACAATAGCCGAGACGACCATACTCCTAGTACCATCGGTGCTATTGTGACAAATGTCACTACCGCATGGCACAATAGCCGAGACGACCATACTCCCAGTACCATTGGTGCTATTGTGACAGATGTCACTATCTTATGGCACTACTATTCAAACTCTGAAATTAACTCTTCTTTATTAGATCGCCCGATACAACACTTTCTTCAACTGGGACAAATATTGGGATGTTACAGACATAACCCCCTCGAACAGGCTAGCGACGACCGCCATGAAACCCCACTAACACTAGAATATTGGCAAACGCATGACAAAACAGTCTTCTCGACACTAGGGATGCGAACACACTTGAGACACCAATATGGCCAACAAAAGCCATAGAATCATATTACAAATACACTAATTTCTTATGATAAATTATATAGACATATGAAAATAGAAACAAATAACAAACAAGATTATCCAATAAAGAATATGAACTGTTTAAAGTCATGTAAAACAGAAATCGCTAGATCAGGAATGTAATCAAAGTAGTTGATCTAATGGATTGACGTTGGTACCCATATTAAAAACGATAATAGCAGCTTCTCCATAAGGAGAAAGAGTGTTAGATAGAAAGACCACAACATTGGAGGTTGTACTAGTAATGGATTCCCTTGAATCTACATCCATAGCCTCCCTGACACAAGTTGTTGATCTAAGCTCCTTCAGTCATTTGATGATGACCCTTTATACTTATTGAAAAGTCCCAATTTTAGTTCTTTGTTCAGTTTCAGCGAGTCATCACTGACTGCGATCAGTGATCGCTGAAACTATCTCATAACAATATATGAACCTGAATAAAAGAAAAACTCACACCAACGAAACTTTTAGCAAAGTCGAAGAATTAGCTAAAGATAGAGACATGTCAGCTCGTGATCTTAAGTGGTTTTCAGGGATAACAAGACTGTCTACTACATATGTGAAATTTGATCAAGACACAGTGATGCCTGAAGAATCTCCAGCGAACCTTCAACATCATTGATCAAATGAATTTCGCTTGACAAAATTAGATTTTGTCTTATTTTATATGCACAAAGGACATATCAGGAAGGAAGTTGCTTTATTTCTACCCACGTGCTTATCAATCCAAGAGGTTAACTATTCATATATGGCTAAATGCCTGCACAATCTGAGGATAAAGGACAAGCTCTTCAACAGAAGCTTTACACGTGGATTGTACCCTCTAACTTCCATTTAATGCAAGAGGTATAAATAGTGGTTTCTTCATCTGTATTAATCCATATATTTCTCTTCTAGAATCCTCTCTTTATGTCCTCTGTCTTCTTGTGAATCAAGTTAGTGATTCTTAGATTGTTTAAAATAATTTATATTAACTTGTTCTTATTTAGAAACGATCTATAAATTTTTCTATGAATAATAAACATATTTAAAAAGTAAATATTTGTATTTGTATTCACCCCCGCCCCTTCTACAAAATGTGTGGTATCTTTAACACTCTTGTAGACTTTTTTGGGACCAACAAGTGGTATCGGAGAAGTGTTATCTTCTTTATCTTCACAAATACCTCCTCGTTTTACCATGGATAACTTCCTTATGTGGAAAGAAAGGATGTCTTTATTTCTTGAAGGTCTGGAACCTCAAATCCCCTTCTATATAGAAAATGGACCCTTTGTTCCTACAACCATCATTCAGGATGTTCTTGAGACTGCCACCACTCCTGCCAAACTTGAAAGGCGAATTCCAAAACCTCCTCCTGAACGGAGTGATGGAGCTAAAAACGTAGCAATAGATACTAAAGCAAGATCTATAATAGTTATGTCCTTTCTGATGATGTTTATCACCTTGTCATGAATATGAGAACATCATAATCTATGTGGGACACTCTTTGTGTTCAATATGAAGGTACCAACGAGATACAAGCATCAAGAAAGATAAACCTGGTAATACAATATGAAAGTTTCATTTATGGTAAGAATGAATCTTTATCTGAGGTACATTGTCGCTTTAACTGCTTATTAAATAATCTTCTTTTTGTTGGACGAGAATATTTTGATTCTGAGGTTATGACAAAGTTCATGGAATGTTTTCCAAAATATTGGGACACTTACACCATATGTCTCGATATGACTAAAGACACTTCTACCTTTCCTAGCTAGTGAATGCATGTCTAAGAATATTGTTAAACCATTTTCCTCACAA
This sequence comes from Silybum marianum, assembly GCA_036898165.1. Classification (NCBI taxonomy): domain Eukaryota; kingdom Viridiplantae; phylum Streptophyta; class Magnoliopsida; order Asterales; family Asteraceae; genus Silybum; species Silybum marianum. The sequence goes on along the minus strand of CM072530.1, from coordinate 35,710,705 downwards.
TCCTTCTTCAAGTCTAAATATGATAAGTATCGGAAGCTGAAGGAGAAATACAAGAAGATGAAGAACTACCAGCGAAAGTGAAAATGTTTTATCACTAAATAACATGACTAGACAGATACTACTGATGAATCTAGTTTAGATGAAAAAGATACGGCTGATCTCTGGCTCATTGAAAACATCCAAGAGATGGAAGAACCATTTGGATCTTCCTAAAAAGTTTCTTTTAACTCTACTTAGGTATTTAATCTGAACGAAACATCTTCTTCAGGACTTATAGCCTGTCCGTACATGACGCCCTGATGGTATCTTTACAATGATTTGAATGGAAAAAATAAAGTTAAACAAATAAATTCTGATTTACAGAACAACTCAAAAATTGTCATTTGAAAATCAAAGAACTAACTAAGATCGAAGATCTTAAAGATCAATTTTTTTGTAAATCAAACCATTTGAGATAGCGTGAACAAGCTATCTCTAAGCGTGAAAAAGCCATCGTTGAACTCAAAGATGAGAAAGCTACGAATAAAGGATGTGTAAAGCTTTTGCTCAGATCGCAACCAAGGTCAAGAGTGGTTTGGGATATTCCATGCTTAAGTTTGGAACATTTTTCTCTTCTATCCCTAACACCTTTGTGCAGTGTTTCTTTATCTTTGAGCCTAAACCTTCTACTGAACCTTCTTCTTATTCACAGAGTATGAATAAAGGCAAGTACATATCTCATGCTCCTAAGGCTAAGAAAGATCCTAAGCTGAAAAAGAATCCTTCTATTTCTTCAACGAGTCAACCTTATACTTATGGAATAAAGATTCTTGAATCTGTTCAGGGATCTACTCCTAGAATAAAGATAGATCTCACTTCTAATAACTTGAGAAACTTATTGTTCCTCCTAGGTTCATCGAAAAAGGAATTCTTGGTTCTGGCCCTGCTCATCTTAAACTTTATAATTCTTATGCTTTTGGTACTAAAACTTCTTTCATCAATAGGAAGTGTTATCACTATGGGAAAACAACTCATATTGCAAGCCTGTATCCAACAGTTGCCGAAGCTGAAAATCTAGCTCATGGAAAGAAGTTAACCACAACTGATGTTAGATATAAGTATATTGTATCCGAGAATACAATGTGGAAGACGAGAAAGTCAAACCTTTAAGTCAACAAAGTCAACAAGAGCTTAATTGTTGTTTACTCTTTGTAATAGAGTAGGGGTGTAAATACCCTTTGTCAATGTACTTTAAGATGAGCTTTTCATTGTCATATTCATATCTTATATTGTAAAAAGAGATTATAGAGAGAGAATATATCAGTATATTTGATGATTTGATGATTCATTGATTGTGTTATTGATATTATTGATGGATTCATCGTTATCTGATAAATCTAGAGTTAACAATTGGTATCAGAGCAGGAATCAAAAGATTTGATGAAGATTTGAAGAGGAAGTTCGATATTTTTGGAGCTTTTCAAGAAAATTTGATTTTAATCAATTTTGATTGATTTTGTGGTTCATTTAGAACGAAATTAGGCTTGATGGATTCGTTTTTGTTAGGAGATTACTCGGTAGTAAGCCATTTGGGAATTGAAACAAATTAGGTAAGGATTTAGGTCAAATTCGTGAGTTTTTGGGTTTTATGAAAAAGTCACTATTTTTGTTTTAAAATTCTAGATCTAGTGAGTTTTTCGTATAAGTACAAGAACTAAATGTGTTTCTGGTAGTGATGCGAACAACATATCCGAAAGTCAGAGTATTTGGATAAGTTTTGAGGTCAAATTCCAAGATTTTGGGGTTTTTGTTCGAAAAGGTTCGAAGTTACTGTTCATGTTCTTAGCTTTCGGATAGGCAATCTTTATAGCCTTCGAATAGGCAATCTTCATAGCCTTCGGATCGGCAAAATTCATAACCTTCAGATAAAGAAGCGAGTAAACAGTAAACCCATGCACAAAGCTTGTGCGAAGGTTTCCGAGCCTCGCATAGTGTCATCCGAAGCTAGCCTAGCCTCGCACAGTGTCATCCGAAGCTACCCGAGCCTCCATCGAAGTATCATCCAATCTTTACACAGTAACCTTCGCATGAGGCATATCCGAGCCACGCACGAAGCCTGATCTGAAGCTTCACATATCAAAATTACATCCGAGCTTCGCAAGAACCCTCAGATACTAAGTTTTACAAATATATATATATATATATTTCAAATTTGAAATTTTGTGTTGGATTTTCAATTATTTCTTCAAAAATATATTTCAAAATATGATTTTTTTTTCTCGGGGTTTCACTTTGACTTTTCAACTTGATTTTTCCGCACTTGTCTGATAGTCAAAGTTATTCAAATCTTCTGCAAATCATTTGATTAAAGATTGCTCGTATCTGATAACAATGTCTACTACTTATTTGAATTCCCAGGTATCATCTCTACAATCAGAGGTTGCAAATTAGAAGAAAGAGATTTATAATATCAAAATCGAATGTGTTATAAATGACAAACTTATTGCATCTTTAAGATTTGATTCTGCTAAACATAAGGCACTGCAAGCACAATTCGGCGAGCTAAAGGACAATTGTTTGAGGAATGGTTATCTTGAGGAATGGAAAGACAGGAACATTAAGCTTATAAAGACAAATTGTGATTTTGAGCACTTGCTTAAAATTTATCAACTACATAATAAGAATTCTGAATACAACATTGAAACTGATTTAATAGTTCTTATGGATGAGAAACTGTTGGTCCCTAAGGAGTCTACAAGAGTTCAATGGATATAGAAACAATTTGTAGAATGGGGGGGGGGGGGGGGTGAATACAAACACAAGTTTTTTTTTGGTTTTTAAATGAGTTTATATTAAATAAAAAAAAATTATAGTTGTAAGCGGAATAACATCAAGTATTAAACTTATTCTGTTACAACTAAGAAATCACAAAGATTGATGCACAAGAACAAGTGAGAAAAGCAATAGGGGTTTGAGGAGAGAAGGTAGCGTGCATGAAAATGAAGAAGGGTTCTTCATCTATTTATACCCGTTGCATTAAATGCAAATCAAAAGGTACATGCCACGTGTCAAGTTTCTATTTGCGAGTTGTCCTTTGTTCATAAATCAACCATGCTTTTGGCCGTATATGAACAATAACCAAATCAGATTTGATGGGGACATAAGAGACAATCCGTACGTCCTTTTTCTGATAGGTATTGGTTTTGACTTTTGTGCATCGAGGACCTTCATCATCATTATTTTCAACGACTGAAGGTACACTAAAATAAGATTCAGGTTCCCTATAATGAGATTTCATCCAATTATTCAGTTCCTCGTCTTCTTTAGGGACAGGAATAGAATTAGTTGAGATTCATCAAAGGTCACATGCATGGTTTCTTCTACATGTTGTCTTCTTTTGTTGAAGACTCTGAGTGCCTTGGATACTGAAGAGTACCCAAGAAATATACCATCATCTGCCTTTGGATCAAATTTTCCTAAATGATCTCTGTCATTCATGATATAGCATCTACATCCGAAAATATGTAGATATTTCAGAGAGGGTCTCCTTCCATGAAACAATTCATAGGAGGTCTTCTTGAATCGTTTGACTATCAGGGATCTATTCTGAGTAAAACATGCAGTGTTAACTGCTTCAGCCCAGAATTGAGTTGGTAGATGTGATTCGCTAAGCATTGATCGTGCGACTTCAATGATCGTTCGATTTCTTCTTTTAGCAACGCCATTTTGCTGAGGGGTTCACACTGATGAGAAATTATAAGTGATTCATTTTTCTTCAAAGAAGTTAATCAGGGTACTATTTTTAATTCCAGTGCCACGATCACTTCTCATGGAGCGAACAGTTAGATTGTTTAGGACTTCCATTCTCTTGATAAATGAGATAATTTCATCAGGGTATCACTCTTAGATCGAAAAAAGAATACCCATGTATATCTGGAATATTCATCAACTATCACAAAAGTGTATTTCTTTCCAGATATGGATTGGACGTTGACTGGTCCAAAGAGATCCATATAGAGGAAACTTTCTTAGATCTAAATGAAGCTTTTGTCAGCTTTCCTTTTTCACACACTGAACAAAAATATTCTTTTGTAAAAGCGTGCTTAGGGAGATCTCTAACAAGTTCTTTATGAGATAGATCATTGATCATTTTAAAATTCAGATGAGAGAGTCTTTTATGCCAGAGCCAATTCATATCAGAGGAGGATTTTGATAGAAAGCAAACATTCTCTGAATGTGTACTATCCATATTGATGACATATACGTTTTCTGATCTTCTTCCTTTTAGGGCAAGTTTATCATCTTTATTAGTGACCGCACATCTAGTATTTGTGAACAAGACTTTGAAGTCTTTGTCACAGAGTTGACTAATGCTAAATAAATTATGCTTTAGTCCTTCAACATAAGTAACACTCCATTGGATAGAACGCCATATTCCTTGGTGTATCCTTTGCTACCAAAGGTCACTGAGAGACCGGTTTCCTCCTTGTAATGAGAGAGCAGATATTTTCTACCAGTCATGTGCTTTGAGCATCCGCTATCAAGATACCAGATACCTTTAGCACTCTGCATAAGACAAGAGGATTAATTTTTCATAGGTACCCATACTACTATGGGTCCCGTAGTGTTAGTGGAAATAATAGGTTTGGCGGATATGTTACTCGCTGAGGAACTTTCTTCAGTGGTTATCTTGACTTTGGATGTTTTACCACCCTTAGTGGATTTCACTTTAGCTGTTTTTTCAGCGTGGGCTACTTTCTTACCATGAGCCAATCTTTCAGCTTTAGTAACATTTGGACATTTACTAGCAATGTGGGTTGTTTCACCACAGTGATATCACTTCTGATATTTAAACAGAGGTTTTGAGCTAGAAGCATGCAAAGAGGAGGTTAAAACATTTTTAGGACCAGATTCAAGAATTCCTTTCTCCATTGTCCTAGGAGGAACAACTAGTTTCTCAGGATTAGATGGAGTGAGATCAATCTTATTTCTGGGAGTTGATCTCTGAATTGATCCAGGGATCTTCTTTCCAGATTTAGGATGATTCACTGAAGGAAGTGAAGGATTCTTCTTCAGTTTTTGGAAATTCTTGATCGTGGGAACATGGTTAAGGAACTTGTCCTTGATCACTTTCTTTGAATCCTTGGTAACGAGTTTAGAAGGTCTTTTCTCAGAGATAGAAACATTCTGAGAAGGGGGATCAGGGATAGAAGAAACAAACATTAACATGGAACGGTTAGTGTCTATTTCTTCTTGGTCAGAGGAATATCCTAGACCACTCTTGACCTTTTTAGGGATCTGAGCATTTATGATCTTGTTAACTTGTTCAGAAGCCTAACACCGTCCTTCAATGGTTGCTTTTTCTGCTTTAAGATCAGCGATGAGCTTTTCGCGCTCAGAGATAGCTTTCTCTTTCTCAATGCTAATTGTCTGATTTACAAAGATTTGGTCTTTAAAATCTTCTTCGATTTTAGTAAGTTCTTTGATTTTAAGATGACAATTTTTAAGCTGCTCAGAGAGGTCTATATTTATTTGTTCAGCTTTTATTTTTCCATTGTGAGCGTTGTAAAAATCAACAGTCATTGAATCAAGAGCTGACAAGGTATCGGTTTTAGATAGAGAGGAGTTAGAAGGAATAGGTACCTGAGTCGAAGGAGACTCTGAAGAAGAAGTATCAGAGGCTTCCTCAACTTCGATTATTCTTGCCATGAGACATACAAAGGCTAGGTCTTCTTGCCATGAGTCATATGAAGCTTTGTCAGCTGAAGGTGTCTTTGACTTATCAGAGTTAGTGATAGCAGGGGTCTTTCTGAAGTTGGTCTTTCTAGTAAATCTCCTAAAATTGTTAGCAAGGAGAGCCAAAGAATTATCGAATTCCGAGATATCTGCATCAGTGATATCTTCTGAGTTAGACTGATCTAACTCAGTGATAGAGGTGATAGAAGAAGATACAAGTTTGGTAGGTTCCATCTCTGAAGTTACTAGAGCTAGAGATGTACTTTTAGCAATTTTAGTATCTTTAATGAGGTTTCTTTTTAAGGTTTTAGATTGCTCATGATTGAGCAATATTCCATACAAAGCACTTAAAGAAAGAGTTTCAATGTCTTTTGACAACTTAAGACACATAGTAAATTTTTCCCATTGTTCAGGAAGAGCTTCCATGAACTTAGTTAGGATTTCAAGGTTGGAGTACTCGGGATTAATAGTTTTCATGTCTATTAAGAGATAGTTAAACCTTTGGTGGATTTGTGAAAGGGTTTCATTTTTCAGAAACATGAAGCTTTCATATTGTCTCACCAAGTTAATACTGCGAGTAATCTGAACCTCTTCGGTTCCTTCATATTGGATACACAGTGTATCACACATGGACTTAGAAGTCCTCATTCTCATCACAAAATGATAAATATCATCTGGAAGAGACATGACAATAATAGATCTAGCTTCAGAGTCAACAACTAGGTCTTTCTTATCTTCCTCACTCCATTGATTTGGAGGTTTGACAAGACGTGTCTCAGGAATAGCAGGTGTGTTACCAGTTGTTGGAACTGCTGGAACAAGAACTGTTGGAACGTATGGTCCATTCACTAGATAGTAGGGGATCTTAGGATCTGAACCTTCTAAGAATAGAGTCATTCTTTCCTTCTATACAAGGAAATTATCACCGCTAAATCTTGGAGGGTTAGCTAAAGATCCATTGTCAATGTAGTTTGTTTTTGTGTTAGCCATTTTCAAATAACAAAGAAAAAGTTGTTTTAAAGTTTTAGAATGCGATAGCACCGCTCTGATACCACTTGTTGATCCCTAAGGAGTCTAGTTCAATGGATATAGAAACAGTTTGTAGAAGGGGGGGGGGGTTGAATACAAACACAAGCTTTTTTTGCTTTTTAAATGAGTTTATATTGAATAAACAAATTTACAGTTGTAAGAACAAGTATTAAACCTATTATATTACAACTAAGAAATCACAAAGATTGATGCACAAGAACAAGTAAGAAAAGCAATAGAGGTTTGAGGAGAGAAGGTAACGTGCATGAAGATAAAGAAGGGTTCTTCATCTATTTATACCCGTAACATTAAATGCAAAGCAAAAGTTATATGCCACGTGTCAAGTTTCTATTTGAGACTTGTCCTTTGTTCATCAAGCAACCATGCTTTTGGCCGAATATGAACACTAACCAAATCAGATTTGATGGAGACATAAGAGACAATTTGTACGTCCTTTTTCTGGCAGGTATTGGTTTTGACTTTTGTGCATCGAGGATAAGATCAACATTGATCTTGCTGAGTAGGCCCCATTTTGATCACTGAACCAGAATCTTCAAGGATGAAGTCTTCTGGTATCACTGAGGCTTTTGCAAGATCTTACACTTCAGATAGATGAACATTGCTATCACTAAACCACTCAGATCACGAGCTATCGATCTCTTTCTTCAGCTATGCCTTCGATAGTCGCTGAATGACTTTTTGGTGTTAGTGTTGTTCTTCAGATCTTCAGAGATAAGATGTTGTTCCTAATCATCAGCGATCACTGAACACAGTCAGTGTGTGCTATCGCTGATTTCTGAACACTATCCTATAAAATGGATTTTTCACTAAGTATAAGAGGAATAATATTCAAACCACTGAAAGGAGTTTGAATCAATAGAAACTCAAATGGAGACTGAAAAGAATAATTATGAAAGCAAACTCAAGTATTGTGAGTTGACAATTGCTACATTTTCAAAGTAAATATAAAATTTTTAACAGATACTTGTCATTGAACGAAATAAGTTCGAAGATGAGAGAAAGAAGTCTGATAAGTAGTGTGAGTAGTGTTATGACCTAACAAAGAAAATTTTTGTACTTCATAAATCATTAGATGATGAGAGAAAGCCTGCTACTTCTGACAGAAAAATTCTTATGAAGAAGAATACTGTAATTGTAAAAGAATTGTCAGATAAGAAGAAGTGGTTAGAACATCTACGAGAAATGGTATGGTATGAATTCTATACCAGACTCCCTAATGATAAGATCTGCTGCTAGAACATCTCTGAGAAATAGATGGTTTGGATCTTACAGTATACCTCAGAACAAAGATAACATTCAAGGACCCATGAAGGTATGGGTGCCAAAATCTGTTTAATCTGTTTTGTAGGTTAGCATGTGTCATGCCGAGTTCTGACTATTCAAACACATGATCAGACTTGTTAATGGTTTAAAGGGAGAGTATGTATTTTTCTATCTTTGAGGAGAAAAACTTTTGTACCATATTATAATAAATTTTGAATTTCAAAAATCCGTGGTACTTCAATCTGAGAAACTTACTTGTGTTCGTGTTTTTCTTATTGAAAATTTGTTCTTGAATTATCACGTGTACTATTTTATTGACTTAGTTATTTCCACGTCTCATATATCCGGTGGAAATGCACTCTTTTGAAATTCATCACAAAATTTAAAATACAAAATAAATGATTCAATTCTTATTCGAAATAATAATTGTGAATTGTTTGTCACAATTAAATTATAATCATTATTTTTCGAAACATTGTGCTTACTGAGTCAATCTGTTTAGCGTTCTTATTTGTTTCATTGACATTCCTAAACAGAGACATTTGTGTTTCAGCTTCTAAACGATTCAAGTTTAGAAAATGCGATACATATGTTTAGCTTCTAAACAATTCAGTTTAGAACCTGTACTTTATTTGTTTGACTTCTAAACAAATCCATTTAGAACCCGAAGTTAAATATTTTTGCTCTTAACAACATCAATATTTCAGCATAGGATATATTTTTGCATGTGTGATAGGAATTTTTTAGCTTTTCTATGGTCAATCCAGAATCGGAAGGACCTACCCAAGAAACATACCCAAGGCTAGTCTCAAGCTGAGAGGGAATTTGAAAGGGTAGAGTCTCAAGCTTTTCTATGGTCAATCCAGAATTAGAATCGGAAAAGGTGTGTGTTGAGATAAAATGGAAATGAGAGGGAATTTGAAGGGATAGAGTCTCAAGCTAAAAAGTTTATTTCTGGGTTTTCCATCATTATCAAATGTGATTGAATACGAGACTACAATAAGGGAGATTTAGTTGAAAAACTTTTGTGAGATGAGTGCTAGTGAGCTAAAAGAATATGGTGAGTGTAAGACATATTCTAAGAACTCAAAGGGTGGAGCCTCTCGACCGACTCAACTCTCTGATTTCAGTGTAACACCAACATCATGTGCTACAAATAAAATGACGAAAATGGTATCTGAAGCCATTGTTGGTTCATCAGCTCTACCCCCATAGCCTCAATGTCTCAAAATACTAAGAGCCTTACCAGCAATGTGATGTTGGACATGCACATTATGCCATTGCCCCCTTCGTTTCTTTAATATCTTTCTCTTCCCTTTCATTGGTCTCAACAACTGTCAATGAATCAGGTGTGGTTGGCCCCACATCTGAGGAGATCTAAACCAGGCTCGACTTCAGGTTACACTATTTATATAGTCAAGTTCCAAGATCGGCCTGAGGACATCAAGAACCTTTTTGATGTTTTTGTTGTCCCACATATCACAAAAAATCTTCTTTCTGCTAGTGAATTAATAAAAGATCAACCTGTTGACATTCTCTTTTTTGAATCTCATCTCTTAGCTATTCGGAATCGTTTCACCAAGAACATCATAGCCAAGGGTCGAGTTAATCGTGGTCTTTATATTCTAGAGCAAGACCAAAAGGCACTTTTGGTGAGTCTGTATTCCAGCGTGCTTCATGCCTCATTCGAAATGTGGTATTCTCGTTTAGGACATGTTTTATTTGATGTTATTTCTTTTTTAGCTCGTTAGGAAATACGTCAGTTACTTCTTTTTTTATATAATCCTCATCTTTGTTCTTCTTGCCAAGTTTCTAAGAGTAAAAGTTTACCATTTGAAATAGATTCCAGATGTTCCGTACATGTCTTAGATTTAATTCACTATGATTTGTGGGGACCTTCCCAAGTTAGTCCACTGATGGTTACTGTTGCTACATTATTTTTTTTGATTTTTCCCGATTCACTTGGGTTTACCCCCTAAAAAACCAAATCGAAGGTTTCCATTGTCTGACTGTCTTTCGTCCGAACTCAATTTTCTTGTAAAGTAAAAACTTCCCAAAGTAATGGTAGTATGCAACTTCTCAACAATAGAATACATATTTTTTTATGGAAAATGGTACTCATCACCATTTCCCATCCCTACATAGGTATCAAAAAAAATGGACGGGCCGAACGTAAACACCGCCATCTAATCGAAACGGGTCTTGCCATGCTATTAAATGCTCATGCACTGGCCTCTTCAACAAAATAGTCCGTTCGAGATATCATTTTTCTCTTCATCTAACTATGGCACATTTCTCACATAACTACACCGCGAAGTATTGCTTGCGTATATATTGACTAAAACAGTTACTAGAAAAGCTACCCGCGCTTGGATCTGTCCATGTCTCACATTTATACGACTCGTCATGCTCAGTTTGATGAGACATATTTTCATTTTATGGGGAAAATGAACAAAGAGGATTTAGCCTCTTTGGTATTTACTAGCTACTATAAACCGCAATCATCTAATAAACTACCAACCCATACACCACCTTGTGGCAGCCAACCTGCCTTCACGATTGACCTACTAATTTGGAATCTTACGAACTAACCCACACCCCCATCTGCATTTCTTCGATATTGGTCCAACCCACTCCTTCCTAGCCCATCACCACGGCTACACCTACGGCCAACAGATTCTCAACCCGTTGGAGCCCATTATCAATGTACCACCCACGGCCTACTAGACTCTCAACCATCCACAACCCATTACCAATGCACCACCCACCACCCAGTAACCAACCTACCAGCCCACACCCACTCCCTTGTCCACCCCTCAAACATGTTCCTCAACTACTCTAGTGAAACGAACATAAACTTCTTTCGTTCACCCCGTGACTACTCATGCTAGAGCCGACATTTACAAACCATGTCATATTAGTGACCTAGCTCAACTCAAAACCAATCCGCTTCACTTACCTCTTTTTGCAAGAAAAGAAACAAAGGGTTTGAAGTATGCCTACAATCAACCCGAGTGGATAGAGGCTATCAATAAGAAAATGCAATATTTTCGATCCAATAGCAGTTGGTTTCTTGTTCCTCGGCCCAAGTCGTCCTCCATTGTTGTAGGTTCCAAATGGGTTTTCCGTACCAAATACCATTCTGATGGTATTGTTGATCGGCTGAAAGTTTGCCTTGTTGCTCATGATTTCACTTAAATCCCATCCTCGACTACATTCTTACCATTAGCACAGTTCTTAAAGCATCTTTAGTTCGGATTGTTCTCCCCCTTTGTCTCCTAAAGAAATGGCCAATACATCAATTGGATGTTAAAGGCACTTTCTTAACTGAGCACCTTTCTGAAACTGTATTCATAGAGCAACCACCGAATTTATTGATCTTCATTCTCTCGATATAGATCCCAAGTTATGATTCAACAGTTAATAATATAAAGACCACATAAGAATTGAGAGTGAATTCGTCAGCCGCATATTAGATTTGTCAATATGCTCCATACAAACTCTCTCAATTCTCTCTCTAGCATGCTACATTGTGACTAGTCAACTATGAAAGAAGACATGAGAAACTATTTATACAATTCAAAGAAGCTACAAAGTCAACATGATGACTTTACAGAACAATCAAATGCTTAGGATATTTTCATAACTAACACCCGATTATGTGTATTAACTAAAGAAGGTCTTATATAGTTTAAAGCATGCCCCACGGGTATGGTTTATATGGCTAAGAACTTTCCTTACACCTTTGGGGTTTGTTTGTAGTCGGGACGACACATCCGTTTTTGTCAATCAAAATGGGTCATGTACTCTTTACCTATTGGTATGTGTTGATAATCTTATTCTCACAGGAAACCTATCAGATACTGTACACCTGTTCATTGATTCTCGAAATAAGGAGTTTTCCATCAAAGATTTGGGTCGCCTTAGCTATAGCCTTGGCGTCAAGGTGACGTTTGATGAGGTGGCTTATTTTTAAGCCAACCAAAATATGCAATTGATGTTCTTACTCGTACCCGCTTGCTCGAATCTAAACCTGTGGCCACACCCCTCTCTACCTACGATGCTCTTTACAGTTAGAGAAATCCTTTTACTGGTCCTACCATTTAGCATTCCCTTATTAGGGCACTTCGATATCTCACTATACAAGACTAGACTTGTCTTTCGTGTTCACCATGTGAGTCAATTTCTCCATGCCCCTACAACTTATCATTTTCTGATCGTAAAAAGGATGCTACGCTATGTGAAAGGCATACTTTCTTATGGTCTTTAATTTTAGCATTCACCCACTCCATCTTTACTTGGACATTCTGATGTTGATTGGGCTTGTTTCCTTTAGAATAGAAGGTCCACGTACGGATGTTCTATTTTTCTTGGAAGAAATCTTGTGTTCTGGAGTCCAAGAACCAGCCTTCGGCTTCTCGCTCGAATTGTGAATCAGAATATTGAACCATGGCTAACACTATAGCAGAAATTGTATGTGCACTCACCTTCTTCTGATTCATGTCTTGCTTCCTGATCTCCTACTATTCTCTAAGACAATCGTAGTGCTCTCTTTCTCACTCAGAACCCTATATCTCATAAACGAGCTAAGCATATTCACATTGATTATCACTTTGTTCATGAGCTCGTATCTTCTGGCAATCGTTACATTCACTTTGTTCCAACCAAGCTTCAATTAGCGGACATCTTCACAAAGAGCCTTCCACGACCACTCTTGAAGCATTTTCGCACAAAATAAAGGGTAAGTCCTCCACCAATTCGCTTAAAAGGAGGGGTATTTGTAATAACCCAATTCTTTTTGTGTTGGGGGCCTTAGTTGTAGAATGATGGGCTGGTGGCCCATCAGGGTTTAAGCCTATTGTTTATAAGGAATAAGATAGGAGGTTTCTCCTCATTTTCAGATTTTTACTATGTCTATGTGAGGTGTGTGAACCGTGTGAAGCAAGCAAGGAGAAGTAAGAGCAAGGTGATATTCATTTTGGGAGGAAATCGATTCGAGAAGCATTTTCAGGTATAAACTTTTTCCCTTTGCAATATCTTCTTCATCATTGAAGCTAGTAGTCAAAGTTTAACCTAGGGATTAAATCCCTAGAGTTTCCTTTTATGTTGGAAGTTAAGAAATTGATGAACCAAATGTTCATCCATGTGCATTTTATGGTTTTGGTGATTAATTAATTGGTTATTAGTGGGTTTTTCATCTAAAGAGAGAGATTGAAATTCATAACTCCATTGTTATTAAATCTTCAAGTCTCACTTGGTTGGGTTTAGTGATTTAATCTCCTAATTCTTGTTTAGGAATTTAATATTTATGTTACGAGTTTACTCTTCATCAATAATATATGGTTTTAGGGTCATAAAAATCATTATTTTGGGGTAAAATGGAAATTTGGGGGTTGATTTGTGATTCAGAGATGAAGAAAGCTTCACAGCAGCTTAAATGGGTTACCAGGTGAGTTACAACCCACATCATAACCCACGCCGGGTGCTGTTTGGCTTAAGTGAGTTACCAGGTGAGTTATAACCCACGTCATAACCAACGTCGGGTGATGTTTGGCTTAAGTGAGTTACCAAGTGACTTATAACGCATGGGACAACCGACGTCGGACGTTGTTTGGCTTAAGTGAGTTACCAAGTGAGTTATAAACCACGAGACAACCACCCACGTCGGGCGCTGTTTGGCTTAAGTGGGTTACCAAGTGAGGTATAACCCACGGTACAACCCACGTCGGGCACTGTTTGGCACACCACCACCCGTTTCATTTTTTTGTCTCGAGTCAAGGCTTGGATCTTTGAGTTAAGGATTTATCTTAAGTCTAGAATATAAGACTTTGGGGATTTCAATTAAGGTTAACACCTATCTCATCTTGGTGAAACTAGGAGTTCGATTTGGGAGTTTTGATCGTTGTGGTACGGAAGTAGGTGGGGCTTCCCCAGGTGAGTTCCTTTGACTTAAATTACACTTTTCGTCAAAGGTTTGAGTTGTTAAACTGATTATGGTGTTTTAAATTGGAAGCATGTTGAATGATTTATACTCGTTTCGGTTTATAAGTGTTGATTAATGAATTGACCTAAATATCGCGATATGCCTAACTGAATTGGACATGTACATAGGTGAGTGTGTGTACCTCGTGATGGTGCAGATCTCCTGAGAGTTACATCCCATACATCTCGGACCCGTTTAGGGTGTACGTTGGATAGATACCTGTCTTGGGACCCTTTAGTGTATCCGCATGTGGAATTGTGCAGAACACGACTATTAAGTCACATGTGGAATTATGTGACTACCGTTAGCTTCTCTACAATCCTTGTACATGATCCTGTATTTGAATGACTTGCTTCCTTATTTATTTACAACTTAACTCTTCAGATTTAAGTATTAATTTATGACTGCGATTTATTTGGGAATTCACTAGACTTTGTGGTCTAACCCTAGCTTTTCAAAGTAAAAACCATTTTCAGGTAGAGGCTTGGTTTAGAGCTCTTTGAAGGGCAAGGGTAAGATGTGAGCTGGTCATGGAGTAGTATCGGATGCCATAGAGACTTCCTGAATTTAATAAATCTTAGCTGTGGATAGTTTAGTTTACTTTTCCGCTGCAAGACTATGAGATGTATTAGATATTTGATCACTCTTGAATTTCGATTATATATATCTTTGTTGGATTCTCGTTTACGGAATTTGGGTCTTGACAGGTGGTATCAGAGCCCTACTTTAAGTGAACTAGGAAACCTTGGGGTGTCTAGTCTTAGACTGCGAGTTAGGAAGCACAATTGAGAATTTAGGGGACCATAGGATGCAGAACTTGATAGGGATATTGTCAATAGTTTGGTAAGGACTAGCACGTATGGTAAATTTAGGATTATACTAGGCCAATGTAATTGTGAATTTACAGGTACATGTGGGTACTTGTTTTACATTATTACACTTGAACTGTTACTTAAGTTATATTTGTTGTCATAACGCAGAATTGAGCAATGTCAACTCGATCTGCATGTAGTAGTAACGTTCCTATCGTGCGTCAAGACTCCTCCAAGGCTGAGGAGAATGGACCTATGGAGACTGTGGGTGTGGTGAACACCCAAGATCTTGGGAGAGGTCGAGCTAGGGGCTAAGATAGAAGCACGAGTCAAGTGGTACGTGCACCACAAAATCCATCGGAATTGGGAATTAGAGGTCGTGGTCGTGGAAGGGGAAGAAGTGTGGGAATGTCGGAATGTCAAGAGATGATTGTGGAAGAGAGTTCAATCGGAGGAAGGGGACGAGGTCGTGGTAGGGGTCGAGGGAGAACTACAGATCAATTATTCGAGACCCAAGAGGCTTTTGCAAACGAAATGGGAAAGGTGCAAACCTCCCTTCAGACTTTGTTGACCCACCACCACAACTCAAACCCCTCGTCGTAAAGTAAGTGGAGGGATAGAAGAATCTAGTATGCCCAAAACCGAAGTGGGAGGTCATTCTCAATTGACCCCGGTAGCGACAACTGATACTAAGCAAGTTGAAGGATGCAGTTTCAAGACCTTTGCATCATGCAAGCCTCCTACTCACGAAGGAGAGCGTGATCCGGTCTTGGCACTAAAGTGGCTAAGAGAAATAGAGATGGCATTTGATACTAGTAATTGCGCGAGTAAGGACAAGGTGAAGTATGCCATTTCAATGCTAAAAGGGGATGCTCTCTATGGGTGGGATATCGAGTCCGCCAAGGAAGGAGAGGATGCGGCAAGAAAGATGTCTTGGGAATCATTTTCTAGTAGGTTCAAGGCTTAATTTTGTCCTTTGGCGGTGGTTAAGAAGTTGGAAGAACAGTTTCTAAAGTTGGAGCAAGGAAATATGACGGTTAAAGAGTAGACCTTCAAGTTCATTGAGAAGTCAAGGTTTGCATTGAAGTATGTTCCATCGGAAGAGTGTCACGTGGAGAGGTACATATGAGGTTTGAGGAGTGACATTCGTGAATTGGTTACGACAAGGAATCCTACCACTTTTCAAGCGGCGGTAGATGCCGCCGAGATGACTGAGAAAGAGAAGAACCGAAAAATAACTGAGAGAGGTGGAGACAAGAGGATTTGTTATTAGACCATGCGGGAAATGTCACCGAGTTCATAGGGGCGAGTGTGGACCGGATTCGAGATCATGTTACCGGTGTGGGTTGCCCGCTCATTTGTCTAGAGATTGCCAGTACGGGAAGTCTTGCTTTCAGTGTGGTTCTCCCGACCACCTAAGGCCGGATTGTCCCAATTGAAGAAAGGAGGAGCAACTATGCAAGGAAGCCGATCGAGTCAAGGAGTGATGAGAAAAGGTCGGAGCCGGTACGCCCGAAAGGACGTGTATTTCAGATAACTACTGCCGAGGCTGAGGAGATACAAGACGTGGTGACAGGTACATTCTTTGTAAACTCTTAATGTGCCAAGGTGTTATTTGATTCAGGAGCTAACAACTCTTTTGTATCGCCTGATTTTGTGAAATTATTGTGTTTGAAACCTAAGAGATTGAACCATATGTTTGAAGTTGAAATAGCCGATGGTAACCATGTCACTATTAGGGAGATGTTTGATGATTGTTCTATAGAACTAGAGGGTAGTTTGGTACCTCGACAATTGCACCTAATGCCAATGGGAGAAGTTGATGTCGTTTTGGGGATGGATTGGTTAGCCAAGAACAATGCCAATATTGCCTGTAATAAGAAGGTAATCAACGTTCAATTGCAGCAAAAGGGAACGGTGGTGATTTATAGGAATAGACGTGATAGGAACACTAGCCTTATTTCAATGACAAAGGCTAATTTTTGTGTCAGGAAAGGATGTTCGAGTTACTTAGGATATGTGATTGATGCTAAGAAAGAGAAACGTAGTGTGGAAAAAGTGGAAGTGGTGAAGGATTATCCCGAAGTATTTCCGGATGACTTGACAAGTCTACCACTCGATGTCAGATTGAATTTAGTATCGATTTGGTACCCGACGCTACCCCAATAGCACGTGCACCATATCATTTGGCACCTGCCGAGATGAAAGAAATGATGGCCCAACTTCAAGATATCTTGGACAAGGGGTTCATTCGACCGAGTACGTCACCGTGGGGAGCACCGGTTTTTTTTGTCAAGAAAAAAGATGGGACTATGCGAATGTGTATCGATTATCGCGAGTTGAACAAAGTCACGGTCAAGAATAAGTGTCCTTTGCTAAGAATAGATGATTTGTTCGACCAATTGCAAGGAGCGAGTTACTTTTTGAAGATTAACTTGCGATCGGGATACCACCAATTAATAGTGAAGGAAGAAGATGTACTTAAGATGACGAACCCGATATGGCCATTATGAGTTTTTGGTGATGCCATTTGGGTTGACCAATGCCCTGGAGACATTTATGGATTTAATGGATCGAGTGTGCCAACCGTATTTGGACAAGTTCACAATCGTCTTCATAGATGATATTTTGATATATTCAAGGTCGTAAGAAGCCTATAAGGAACACCTTCATCAAGTGTTGCGACTATTGAAGAATGAGAAGCTTTAAGCAAAATTCTCCAAATGCGAGTTTTGACTTAAAAAGGTCCAGTTTTTGGGACATGTTGTGTCACGAGATGGTATAAAAGTAGACCCGACCGAGATTGAAGCCATCAAGAGTTGGGAGCCTCCTAGGAATCCATCGGAAGTGAGAAGTTTCCTCGGATTGGCAAGTTTCCTCGGATTGGCAAGTTTATTAAAGATTTTTCGCGTGTGGCGACACCTTTGACATCTTTAAGAAGAGTATTAAATTTGTTTGGACGGAAGAGCATACAAAAGCATTTCGGACCTTGAAAGAGATTTTGTGTAGCGCCCCAATTCTAACATTACCGGAGGGCACGGATGATTTCGTAGTGTATAGAGATGCATCTAAGCTTGGTTTGGGATGTGTCTTAATGCAACGAGGGAAAGTAATAGCCTATGCATCACGACAGTTGAAGGATAACGACAGACGATACCCCACGCATTACTTGGAATTGGCGGCCGTGGTTTTTTCTTTGAAGGTTTCGAGACACTATTTGTATGGGACTAAGTGTCAGATTTTCACGGATCATAAGAGCCTTCGTCACTTGTGTGACCAAAAAGAGTCGAATATGCGTCAGAGAAGATGAATGGAGCTACTATCCGATTATGACTCGAGATCGAATACCATCCGGGAAAGGCTATTGTAGTAGCCGATGCATTGAGCCGCAAGGAAAGAGGGGAATCATCAAAGATTGTGGCATTTCGTGCCGAAGCAAAGTATGATTTAGTTGAGGAAATCCAGAAGTGTCAAGAAGTTGCATCTTTAGAAGAAAACCACAAAAAAGAAAGGGTAGTGGGACTCATGTCATCTTTTACGGAAGACGATCGCGGGATGAAATATTTCAACGGACGAGTTTAGGTTCCTAAGTTGGGAGTGGTACGAAGAAAGTGTTGGACGAAGATCACAAGTCACGTTACTCTTTACATCCGAGTAATAACAAGATGTATAGAGATCTTCGTCAGTTTTATTGGTGTCCCAGAATGAAAAAGGATATTGCCTACTATGTCCTGAGATGTTTAACTTGCTTGCAAGTGAAAGTTTAACATCAACGACCCTATTGAAAACTTCAACCCCTGGATATCCCATTGTGGAAGTGGGATCATGTCACCATGGATTTTTTAATGAAGTTACCAAGAACTCTGAAAGGTTATGACGCCATTTGGATAATCATGGATCATGTCAGCACATTTTCTACCCATTAGGGAGTCTTACTCGCCAGATAGATTGGCAAAGCTTTATATCGATGAGATTGTGGTTAGGCATGGAGTGCCACTATCCATAGTATCAGATCGAGACACTCGGTTCTAAATTCTGGGAGAGTTTTCAAAGGGAAATGGGATCGCAAATAAAGATAAGTACTGGATATCACCCACAGACTGATGGTCAGAGTGATCGAACCATTCAAACCATGGAAGATTTGTCGAGGGCGTGTGTAATTGACTTTGGCGGATCATGGGAGGAGCATTTGCTATTGATCGAGTTTGCGTACAACAATAGTTATCGTGCAAGCATTCAAGCAGATCCTTATAAGGTGTTGTATGGTAGAAAGTGTAGGACGCCATTATGCTGGAACGAGGTTGGTGAGAAACAATTGACGGGACCCGAGATCGTACAACTAATGGTTGATAAGATCGTGCCAATTCTGGAAAGGATAAAGTTGCTCAACATAGGCAGAAAAGCTTTGCAGATAAGAGATGGAAGGACATAGAATTCCGAAAAGGAGACATGGTAATGTTGAAGATATCACCTTGGAAGGGTGTAGTTCATTTTGTTAAAAGAGGAAAGTTGAGCCCACATTATATAGGGCCATTTGCAATAACTGATCGATTAGGAGATTGTGCCGTTGGAAGATGTTCAGGTTGATATGAAATTACATTTCGTAGAAGAGCCGAAAGCGATCATAGATCGTAAAGTGAAGAAGTTGAGGAACAAGAAGATCAATTTAGTTAAGGTGTACTGGCATTTTCACAAGGGGCAAGAGGCCACATGGGAATTGGCGTCTGAAATGAGGACTAAGTACCCGCATATTTTGGCTGAATGAATTTCGGGAACAGAATTCTATTAAGGAGGGAGCGTTGTAATAACCCAATTCTTATTGTGTTGGGGGCCTTAGTTGTAGAATGATGGGCTGGTGGCCCATGAGGGTTTAAGCCCATTGTATATAAGGAATATGAGAGAATGTTTGTCCTCATTGTAATCCTCATTTTCAGATTTTTACTATGTGTATGTGAGGTGTGTGAACCGTGTGAAGCAAGCACGGAGAAGTAAAAGCAACGTGATACTCATTTCGGGAGGAAATCGATTCGAGAAGCATTTTCAGGTATAAACTTCTTCCATTTCATTATCTTCTTCATCATTGAAGCTAGTATTCAAAATTTAACCTAGGGATTTAATCCCTAGAGTTTCCTTTTATGTTGGAAGTTAAGAAATTGATGAACCAAATGTTCATCCATGTGCATTTTATGGTTTGGTGATTAATTTATTGGTTATTAGTGGGTTATTCATCTAAAGAGAGAGATTGAAATTCATAACCCCATTGTTATTGAATCTCCAAGTCTCACTTGGTTGGGCTTAGTGATTTAATCTCCTAATTCTTGTTTAGGAATGTAATGGGTATGTTATGGGTTTATTCTTCATCAATAATATATGGTTTTGGGGTCATAAGAATCATTATTTTGGGGTACAATGGAGTTTTGGTGGTTGATTTGTGATTCAGAGATGAAGAAAGCTTGACACCAGCTTAAGTGGGTTACCAGGTGAGTTACAACCCACGTCACAACCCACATTGGGCGCTGTTTGGCTTAAGTGAGTTACCAGGTGAGTTATAACCCACATCACAACCCACGTCGAGTGATGTTTGTCTTAAGTGAGTTACCAAGTGAGTTATAACCCACGTGACAACCGACGTGGGACGCTATTTGGATTAAGTGAGTTACCAAGTGAGTTATAACCCACGAGACAACCCACGTCGGGCGCTGTTTGGCTTAAGTGGGTTACCAAGTGAGGTATAACCCACGGTACAACCTACGTTGGGCACTGTTTGGCACACCACCGCCCGTTTCGTTTTTTTGTCTCGAGTCAAGGCTTGGACCTTTCAGTTAAGGATTTACCTTAAGTCTATAATATAATACTTTTGGGGTTTTCAATTAAGGTTAACACCTATCTCATCTTGGTGGAACTAGGCGTCGGTTTAAGAGTTTTGATCGTTGTGGTACGGAAGTAGGTAAGGCTTCACCAAGATAGTTCCCTTTACTTAAATTACACTCTTCGTCAAAGGTTTGATTTATTAAACTGATTATGGTGTTTTAAATTAGATGCATGTTGAATGATTTATACTCGTTTCGGTTTATAAATGTTGATTGATGAATGGGCCTAAATATCGCGATATGCCTAACTGAATTGGACATGTACATAGGTGAGTGTGTGTACCTCGAGATGGTGCAGATCTCCTGGGAGTTACATCCCATACATCTCGGACTCGTTTAGAGTGTACGTTGGATAGGTACCTATCTTGGGACCCTTTAGTGTATTCACATGTGGAATTATGCGGAACACGACTATTAAGTCACATGTGGAATTGTGTGACTATCGTTAGATTCTCTACGATCCTTGTACATGATCCTATATTTGAATTACTTGCTTCCTTATTTATTTACAACTTAACTCTCCGGATTTAAGTATTAATTTATGACTGTGGTTTATCTGGGAATTCACTATACATTGTGGTCTAACCATCGGTTTTCAAAATAAAAACAATTTTCAAGTAGAGCCTTGGTTGAGAGCTCTTCGAAGGGCAAGGGTAAGATGTGAGCCGGTCGTGGAGTAGGATCGGATGCCGTAGATACTTTCTTAATTTAATAAATCTCAGTTGTGGATAGTTTAGTTTACTTTTACGCTGCAAGACTATGAGATGTATTAGATTTTTTATCACTCTTGGTATTTCGATTATATATATATATATATATATATATATATCTTTGTTGGATTCTCGTTTACGGAATTTGGGTCTTTACAGTATTAAGGAAATATCTCACAATTTGTAATATGGATATTTTGTAGCCTAATGTCTAGGAGAGACATTCATTGTTGTTATCCTTTCCTTATCTGGTACATTCGTGTATTATAAATACTTAATCAAATATCATGCATAAGTGTGGTGATTTTATGAAACCCTACACGAATGATGCTCCTTTCCAAGATATTCCTTTAGGATTACACACAGGGCCAACAAGTGGCAGGTCCGCAAGCAACACATTTGCTAATTGCGGATATGGGTACAAAGTGTAAATTCTTTTAAAGTCAATGCCCAAGTCCTCAATTGCGGATGTGCCACTTGCAGACTGTTTGGGCAAAAATCTCAAACCCTCGACTGTTGACTAAAAAATTCGACCAATGACCTTCCACGACTCTCAAATATCGGCTAAGACTTAAGAAAACAACGGTCGAGCATAACTTTCGACAACATCGTAAAACGTGCGACCAAAGATATTTCACGACCTGCGAATATTGGTCGAAGCATCATAAAACGACAGTCGAACGAATGGGCTCGTGTAGGACCTTAAGCCCGTCCTTTAACGGCCTGATAGTTATTATTTAAGCAGTTATCTATTTTGTAGGGCCGTTGTATGGTTACAAACAACGTCATCAAGGGAATTTAAGAAGGAAATCAATGTCGATCAACCGTTACGGGCAGCTACAAATATAAAAGCAACACTCGAGTTATCAAAAAGGGAGGAGAACCACATCCACGCTCTCGAATCGAAGAATACACAACAGCCTTCTAAATTTCATACGCTAGTTTAGCTTTTACATACATTTTTCACTTGTAATCGTACGACCATAACTCTAAAGGACGATGCCCCTGCTTGGCATCACTTTTCCATAGTGCATCGACGATACTAACCTATCGTCCGCGGTTTTTCCCCTCGTCCAAAGGTTTTTCTGCGTCACCAAATCTGTTGTCTTCGTCAATTTTTCTTCGTTTAATTTACATTTGTCGAGAGAATCCTTCCTTTAATCGATCAGGTCCATAAGCACCTTAAGTTGAGTTTTGTTAAGTTAATTTTTGGCATCAACACAAACTTGGGTAAAAAATGAAGTAAAATCGTTTAGCTACCTCTGTAAATTGTGGATCTGTCATTTGCAGAGGTAATAAAATTTTGGTGAATCTCGGAGAGAAATTGCTTAAAGGTGAAACCAACAACCTAAAATGGTGACCCATAAGTTTTTTCGTATTCCCACAAATTAATTTGTTTCTCAATTGATTCTTCCTATTTTCTCTCTATAAATAAAGAGGTTTAAGAGAGAGCTATGACAAAGTTAAACGAAGGACCCTTTCAACCGTTTTTTGAGTTTAACAACTCTTGCTACTTATAACTATTTAATTGAAGGCGAATGATCGTGTGAGAAAAATAGTTAATTGAGGTGAGAACCATAAGAAGATATATAAACATTTGATCATTTTTAATCTCACACCCACCCATGAATTGCACTTCTTAGTAAAACTCATCTGGTCCATCTTAGTGCATTTCATTATTGTCGATCTTCAATTAAGATTGACCCAAAGATCTACATTTCTTTTACACTTCTCATCATCACTTCTTTTCTAACCTAAACACACCATAATTGAACTGGATGAATAGTTGGATTTAATCTGTACTACTTTAATAAGCATTTGACCAAATGTCTTAATTACAAGTCTTTATGCATTTAGTACATGTTTTTGAAGCATAAAAGTTAAAAATCTCTTAATTACAAGATTGTATGCATGGAATACAACTTGTTCATGCGTTGACTCTCAGCACCACCAAAAACAGATAGTCTAGACTCCCTTTTCTTCCCAAACAGTTTCAACAGTGCTTTATTTTCCTCTCTCTCCCCTGTTCAGACCATTCCCTATCTTTATATCCTGATCAACCCTACCGATTTGAAATTTCAAATTTAAAAATTTCAATTTCAATATATAATCATGTACATCAATCAAGAGGGAAGCAATACACTTCCTTTCCTCCTTATATGTTTCTTTCCTATACTACTACTAGCTTTCTTTCTTCTGTTCATCCAGATGCTTAAAGCATCTTCGAATCTGGTCAGTTTTCTTTTTCTAGCTTTCTTTTTCTCTTTAAAGAACACTCATTCTCCTGCTTGAAATATAAAAAAAATTCTTACATTTCTAATCCGAATTTTGAATATCAAAGGTTTTACCTCAAGATCAACGACAAATCTTCGATTTTCATACATCTATTGTTGATAACTTCAACCCCGATGACATCTCCGGCACCGGCTAATGCTTTGATCTTGCTTCCAACGCCGGCACTCCACCATACCTACTCTCAACCTCCCACTACCGTTTGGTATCCTTGAAGGCTCGAACCATATCATCATCACCATGGTAATTAATTCTTTCAAGATTTCGGAAGTCATATGTATATACATATATATATATATGATTGTTTATATATATGTATATATATATATATATATATGATTGTTTTGAAGAAATGAACCCTAGAATCTTGTTGGGATTTTTTGGTGAAAACGCTACCACTCCACCATACCTTTCCTCAACCTTCCAGGTGTTTGTTAAAATGCATTTCCTTTTTTACTTTGAATTCCCTCTTTTATCTTGTTACGATTTGCGTTTTTCATGTTATTGTTTCTCTAATTCTGAATTTTAATATTTCGGTGTGGGGTTTGATTTGATACAAGGGCAAAGCAACCTTTGTATTCTTTCCGATAATCTGATAATTAAGGTTGAATCCAATGACAAAAGGTGCGTCCTTTTGCTTACTTAGATTATATCCTTCTTGGTGAGGTAATATTCAAAGCTAATGCTTTATTTTCATTCATTTCGACCATTAGTTTTGGCTATAATTGTTGCTTTCTTCTTCAATTTTTTCTGATTTTTATTGGTATATATGTGCTTTTTAATGTCTAATTATTTTGCTGCTTTTCTTAAATTTGTTTCATCAGATGTAATTTCTTTGTAGAAGGTTTTCAAGCTTGAACTATTGATCAGAGGATGTTGATGGGTTCACAATTCTTGTACATGTATTATGGTGCTAATTAATTTCACTTCAAATTGGGCTTTTAAGGCCGCTTAAACTCTAGTATCTATCTAATCAATGATATGGTTGTTTCTCAAGAACTGAGGTTTGTCTAGGACCTTCTTTTAATTGATATTTGGGGTGGCTTTAACATTTTCTCTTGCCGAATGTGTTTGTTTACTTTTTTCAGTTTGCTGACATTTGGAATCTAAAGATGAACATGTGTTCAAACAACAACCGGTGGAACTCATATGATAGGCTTTTAGAAGTGAGCATCAAGCATGCCAGACAACACCCGTTTTTCTTGTTTTGACCATCTTGCAACAGGTAAACATGTTTCCTCATGGCTTATTAGTTACAAACATCCACAAGAAACCATTGAGGCTTACGGTGCGTTTGGTTTGCACGATTGTTTTTGAGGGATTTGGATTTGGAAGGATTTGGGTTGGAATGGATTTGAAATCCTTTTATTTGTTTGGTTTGTAGGATTTGGAATGAGATTGGATTCTATTATTTATAAATAACTAATAAAAATGTTATAAATAATCATGAAAATGATTAAATTGCATTTTAATTAATCAGTTATTACAAAACAAAAGTTTTTAACAATTTTAAAACCTTATTTCATACAATCCTTCGAAATCCCGAGAAATCCAGTGCATCTCCTAAAGAGAAGGAAAAGATAAAAGCTTACATCAAAGGTTTGCCAACAGATATGATGGATAGGGTGCGGGCTTCAAAGCCCTTTACTCTTTGTGAGGCAATTAAAGAGGCCCAACATAAGGAAGATGTTATTAGCTTGGGCATCGAAGAGCGGTTGGGATTTGTTGAAAAGAGAAAATGGGAAGGGCAGTCGACGCCTTCCAAGAGATACAACACCACAAGCCACAACAACAACCGAAGAACCGATTCTAGAAGGGAAGCTAGTT
This sequence comes from Silybum marianum, assembly GCA_036898165.1. Classification (NCBI taxonomy): domain Eukaryota; kingdom Viridiplantae; phylum Streptophyta; class Magnoliopsida; order Asterales; family Asteraceae; genus Silybum; species Silybum marianum. The sequence continues at coordinate 35,685,183 of CM072530.1, read as the reverse complement.
GGTGCTCCAAATGCCGGAGCAAACATTTTGGAGCTTGTAGCCCAGTCTCGGGTAATTGTCATAGATGTGAGAACAGTTGGCGTCAAATTCATGATTTCCCAACCAAAGTGGCCACTTTAGAAGTGAGTGCCCGAAGTTGAGGCCGACGAACTCTTAGGCTAAAGTTGGTAGTGGTCAAAAGTCAGTGGGAAGAGCTTTCAAGATGACGGCGGATGAAGCAAAAGCATCGGCGAACGTGGTGTCGAGTACATTCCTTGTTAACTCTGTACCCGCTCATGTTCTTTTTGATTCTGGTGCTACTTTTTCTTTTGTGTCTACTTCTTTCTACCCGATGTTGAAATAGCCGATGCTAAGCAAGTTCTGGTTCGAGATGCCTTTATTGTTGAAATAGCCGACGGTAAGCAAGTTCTGGTTTGAGATGTCCTTAGGGATTGTGTGGTAGAAATTGAAGGAAGTTAGTTTGGGATAAACCTTATGCCTATGTCAATAGGAGGGTTTGATGTAGTAATTGGAATGGATTGGTTGGCCAAGAACCAATCTGAAATTTTGTGTTCCAAGAAGTTAATTCGAATTCCGTTGTCGGATGGTAGTATGGTAGTAGTTTACGGGGAAAGAAGGAAGGGTGAAGTAGCATTGTTAACTTTGGCAAAGTCATGCAAGTGTTTAGCCAAGGGATGCCTCTCATATATAGTCATGTTTTAGATGCGAAGTTAGAGAAGCGGAAGTAAGATGATGTTCGGGTTGTTAATGAATTTCCCGATGTGTTCCCCGAAGATTTACCCGGCTTGCCACCCGATAGACAAGTGGAGTTTCAAATAGATCTAGTACTGGGGGCCGCTCTGATTGCTAGAGCACCCTACCGATTGGCACCTGTTAAATCTAATTAGCCCCAATTAGATAGAAAGTTTTATAAAGAATTGTATTGTGGGCTTTTTAGCGTTTTATGGGCTTGGGCTTAACATATGTAATGGACACCTGTATAAATGGTGTCTTGGTCATTTTATTATGTGAGACTTGGGAAAGAATACCCTTTTTACACACACAGACTTATGAGAGTCGATTCAATCCACTGTGTGGTATTCTTCACATTCCCCCTCAATATTGTTGAATACATGAATATGATTTGAAGATTTGACTATTAATGTTCTTTAATTCTCTATCTCTTCTTTACATTATATGAAGTTTTCTCAATTGTTGCTAGTTTGGGATCTAACATTTGGTATCAGAGCCGATTGAGGAAACTTTTCTTCAATTCGGTCATAATATGGCAAATATTGTAGAAATTGGTTATTGATTTTGGTGTTTTGGTGTTTCGATTGTTTCAATCACGTGAGCCTAAACCCAAATATCAATTCTATGATATGATTTTGTGATTTATGCTTATTTGAGATCCAATATTTCATCTAGATGAGATTTTGATGATCATTCATAGAAGATTATATTGATTCTAAACCCAATCTGATTTTGCACACCACATGTTTGATGAAATGTGTCTGTGAAGATTTAATTTCAATAAATTAGATCTGATCAGTTTTACTACATGTGCGTATGTGTTTTGACTAATTTTGATCTCCACCTTCATTGGTCTAATATTTTAGCACTAAGTAGATGATTGATCTTTGATCTCATCTTGTTGTGTGCTTGAGTCCTAAGCTTCTTAGCAAGCATCTTGGTAGTAGGGTTGTTGATCTTTGATCTGGCCTTATATAAATCCGAGATTGGACTCTCTTCTTTTATTTGGGTCTATTTTACAGAATATCAATAACCAGCTCTGTTTTAAAATTGGAGGGATAAGGGAGATGTTCATATTTGTTGTCCAAAACAAAGAGTTTTTGGTTCAAGGCTGTCCAAATTTTTGTTGAAAGTTTTTGCTGCTGTTGGTTTGAAGCAGAAAGAGATTGTTCATAATACTCAAATAGAGCTTATGATATGATTATTTTTGTGGATATCTAGTCTGTTTTATTAGTTCTAAGATTGATTTTGGTGATATCAGTCTCTGCCAAATTCGGTTAGGTGAGCTACCCACAAGCAAACTCAATATCTTTCAATAATCTAAAAGATATTACCCCAGACTCTTTTACTGTTAACATCTGATAGTCATGAGTAGTCCAGAGAATGCAAAACAAAGTTACGATCCTAGTCGTTCGGCTATCCGGCTTTCATTTGATCTATTTCTCGAAGACACTGGGGATGGATATGTTGTGGCCACTACCAGTGTAGTTGAAGCTCTTACTGGTCAGTTGAATGCCTATCACGTGAGCGACTAGTTTATATGATAACTTACCTCATTGGGCATCTGGTGAAGTCCATGCCACTAATTGATCTATGTAATCTGGTATATTTCATGATGAGTTGGAGCGAGAGTTAGAACCTTGGATCCGGTTTGATGAGTACATTTGACCATCATTGGAACAGAGGACATACCACTCCTCGGGGACTTCTGGGAACGATTTGTTGATTCCCTGAAAGTTTTGAAGGACAAGCAATAACGGACCGTGTATCGTTTGACGTTTGACGCTGGGTAAAGGATTGAATAAGAGGACTAAATGTACATGTTTTGCTGTTGGCTTTTATAGGAAGAATGTATGACGTTTTCTGCATTTTCTAGCAATCGTTCCGTATTATTATTTTTGCTGAAACCTTATCACGTTATGGAAGTTGATAATTTGAGCAAGAAAACATCAAATGGTTTGAGCTCTTAAATGTTGCTAATCAAAGCTCTATTCATAAACGAATACGCAAATGTAGAAAAACAACATAACAGTTCAGATAGTGTAGATATGGTTACAAAGTAGTTGAAATCGATCTGTGCAGACATGTAATGCTGTTAACAGCACGTAGGAACAAATAAACGCAAAAAGGATGTTTGTGCTAAGCCTTTAAACACAAAGGGTAGGCTGAATTAGCAAAAGTGCTGCCGTCCAAAAATCATGAAAGAGTTGATTCATATAAGATGTTGATTAGATGATCAGACGCATAAATCTTCCAGAAGATATGGCTATGTCTTTATGCATTAAGCTGTTGATTTTATAAATCATATAAAAGCTCATTCAAATCAGAAGAAACTTTGATCTAGAAGCATATTCCAATCTGAAGATTCGATCTGATCAGTGTTAATGTTTCAGACCAGTAGCTTCATCAGAAGCAGAATCAAAAGCTTTACCAGCAGCTTAATCAGATCCAGAAAAGCTTAATCTTACATGGATCAGAAGCTGCACATTAGAAGCCGTATATGGGTTCTGAAAGATGTTAAGAAGCTTCGATCAGAAGTTTCATTTTCGATTCAGAAGCTGATAATAAGTTAATCAGAAAGCTCTGTATGTGAACCAGAGAGCTCTGTATACTAACATGTAGCTGATTCAGAAATCATCCAGAGGCTAAAACAGATCAGAATTTTTTTGTGGTCGTCCAGAAGCAACAAAGCTGTCCAGAAATTTTGATTAGAAGTTGCAAAAATCAGAATCAATTCAGAAGTTACTTATTCAGAACCTTAATCTCATAAGCTTCAATCAGAAGCCGACAGAGACTCTGTATGTATCTGGTGTACAGAGCAGTTGTCATCCCCAAAGAAATTTCAAACCAGCCATCGAATAAGAGCCAACCTTCTGCAATTCAGAGCTTAAGCAGAGCTTATTCAGAAGCTTCAGAGATTAATAAAAAAGTCTTCAGAACCTGTGCAAGCTGTCCAGAAGTTAAACGTTTCAAAAGCTCAATCAGAGCATAATGACACAGCTTAATAAGAGCTTAATGAGGTAGCTTATTTAGAAATATTTTTCAGATCAGAAGATGCAGTCAGAGATTTTATTCAGAAGCATGGTTTAGAAACTTATTATCCAGAAGTTTCTTAAGCTATCATCCAGAAGCACGTTTCAGAAGCTTATCATCTAGAAGTTTCTGAAGAATCTCTTAATGGTGTTTTTCATGGCATTCGGTTCGATCATAACTCACAAACCAGACCCCCGGAAGACCAAAATCCACGATGGACCAGGAGTAGTCCAGAGCATCAATTCAAAGTATGTTGGTCCAGAACTCACGTCCGGTTTTCTGACAACATTGCGCTGTTTCAGAAACTCGCACACAACTTTTTACTCGAAGCTCCAATTTACATTAATCTAGTTGCGTTGGAACGATAACTCACAGATGCACGACTTTGAAGTTTTGAGTTTTCTCAGATTCAGTGAGCAGATATGTCTTATTCACTGTCAAAGTCTGCTGACCAATGCTGGAATGAAAGCATTGATTTTCACTCATACTCCTTCAAATTTCAGATGGGTGTTCGCATGTCCGTTCTTCATGGATTCAAGACACATGTGTGACATATTTATTGTCATTATCTCCTCTGTTTTTCAATCTAAAGCTCGAAGCTGAACTCAACTCAACGAGGTTTAAAGCATCAAATTCTTTGTTTTGATGACAGTTTTGCGCAGCTGAGGGAAACTTGCATAACTCACTCAATTTTCATCCAAATTGGTTGAATCAAAGCTTGTTGATAAGCTAAGAGGCTGAAGTTCAATGTGCATGTTTTGTGTTTTCTCTCAATAAGTCTCCTTAATGTTCAAAAATAGTGATAAAGTTAAGTCATGAAAGCTTAACAAAATGTGCAAAATGTCTCGGTTTTTCAAGAATATGAGCCTACATTTGAGGGGGAGTTTGTAACGCCTTGAAGACTTGAAGAATGGAACACAAGAGTTTCTAAATAAAGCATGGGGGAGTTTATTTGATGATGCTTTTTTTATAAAACTTCAGGGGGAGATTGTCAGATCTAATTAGCCCCAATTAGATAGAAAGTTTTATAAAGAATTGTATTTTGGGCTTCCTAGTGTTTTATGGGCTTGGGTTGAACATATGTAATGGACACCTATATAAATGGTGTCTTGGTCATTTTATTATGTGAGACTTGGGAAAAAAATACACTTTTTACACACACAGACTTATGAGAGTCGATTCATTCCAATGTGTGGTATTCTTCAAATTCCCCCTCCATAGTGTTGAATACATGAATATGATTTGAAGATTTGATGATTAATGTTCTTCACATTCCCCCTCCATGAGTAACACCTTCGAGAGGTTCTCGAAGTGTTAAGGAAGGAGAAGCTTTACGCCAAATTCTCGAAATGCGGCTTTTGGTTAAAAGAAGTTCAGTTTTTGGGGCATGTCGTCACTCAAGATGGATTGAAGGTGGATCCATCCAAGATAGAAGCAATGATGAATTGGGAACTGCCTAAGAGCCCTTCCGAGATCCGAAGCTTCTTAGGATTGGCGGGATATTATCGAAGGTTTATTTAAGATTTCTCCAAGGTTGCATCTTCTTTGGCGGCTTTGACATGGAAGAATGTGAAGTTTATTTGCATCGACAAGCAAGAAGAGGCTTTCCGGACTTTTCAAAGGAAATTATGTGAGGCACCAATTTTATCCTTGCCGGAAGGATCTGAAGACTTTGTGGTTACAGTGACACTTCAAAGATGGGATTGGGATGTGTGTTAATGCAAAGGGGCAAAGTGATTGCCTATGCATCAAGGTAACTCAAGGAACACGAAAAGAATTACCCAACCCATGATTTGGAACTAGCAGTGGTGATATTTGCGTTGAAGTTGTGGCGACACTATCTTTATGGTACCAGGTGCACTCTCTATACCGATCATAAAAGTTTGAAGTGTGTTTTTGATCAAAAGGAGCTAAACATGAGGCCACGACGTTGGTTAGAGTTACTCAAATATTATGATTGTGATATACCACCCGTGTTAGATCCCAAACAATTAAGATATAGAAAGATAACAAGAAATAGATCACTGAATATTGTATATTGTATTGATCAGATGAACTGTATTACAAAATGTGTCTTTACAAGCTTATGAAAACGTTAGTTCTAACTATCTAACAAACTATCTATTTATACAAGAAATTGAAATGCTAAAGTTACAGTACAAAAATGACAACCATGTTCAGAACTACTTCTGAACTTCTTCAGAAGTGTCTTCAGAACTTTCTTCAGAACTTCTTCAGAAGTATCTTCAGAATCTTCAGAACTTCTGAAGTTGCCACTTCAGAAGTTATGCCTTAGGCTTTTATCTGTTTGTCTTCTAAGTTCTGAGTCTTTCTTTCTTCAGATCTTTCTTACTCTTCAGAACCCAGTACCTTTTGAAGCTATCTTAGTATCTCTATCAATCTCCCCCTTAGTTTCAGAAGTTCAAATCATAATTCCAAAAATTCACGATTTGTCTAACATCCTTCAAAATTAGATTTCTATATTCCAACAAAGATTATGCAATTCTGATCATCTCTTTTGCAAGCTTGTTGTACTTCTCCCATTCTTCATCATTCAGATTCTTTGGTCTTCTATTTTGTCTTTTAACCAAACGATCTCTGATAGCCATTAAAGTTCCATTGCAACATTTGTGGAGTTCTTGAAATCTCACAAAGAGTAATTCTTGAAAGCACTTGCATACAAAACCTGGGGGTTGAATTACCAGAGTGCTTTTCTTCAGATTTTGAATATCTGGTAGACTTAAGTTTGGTTTACTCAGATGAACTTGTTTCTTATTCAGCACATATGCAACATGAAAATCAATCTTGGCAGCCCAGATGAATTCTCTATACAAACCATCTCTGAGAACTGGAAATGATTTTCTGAACTTTGTAATGGAATCATGAAACGGATAAAGACTCCTGTAAACTCTGAGCATATCTCTTAAGTAGACATTCTGAAAGTCAGCTTCTGAAAATGTAGATATCTCACCATTTATTCTTTCCACAGTAAAAAATGCACAACTATAATTTTTTCTTGTCTTTAATTCTGCATTAATCACTTTGATGATAGGACTTCCTTTTCTTGCTTCATTAACAGGAATCCTTAGCTTTCTTATGATATCAGAATACCATTGTTTCCATCCAAAGGGTTTGTTGATCCAACAATCAATATAATTAAACTTCTGTTCATGTTCCATGAACATTTCTGGATGAAAATATTCAAGAAACATAGTAAATGCACCCTCTTCAATCCTTTGTTCTTGTAGTTGTTCGTCTTCAGAAATTTGCTTTATAGGAACCAACTCTTCAGAAATATTTTCAGAAATTTTCTCCTTTTCTTTTTCCTTTTCCTTTGGACTTACTTCTAAACTTTCAAGATTCAGAGTGAACTTCTGAATTTCTTCCATGTCTTGCTTCTTTGTATGGATCTTGAAATCATAAGCATCACTTAGCAAATAGTCAGCTCCTCTGATTTTGTTTACTTTCTTGTGACCAACCAGATAACTCTTTCTTACAAATTCTCTGAAATGTATTCTTTCTTTGATCAAATAGACTATTTCTTCTTTGATATCAGATTCTTCAATAAAATCTGCCATATAGTTCAGAAACCAATTGAGAGTAGATGTAGAATACTTTGGAATGTCAGATGCAATGAATGTCTTAGTGACTCCTTCCACAAAGTATATAAAGCCAATATCTGGACTAGTGAATAATCTTTTCAGCCCTGACCTTTCAATAAAAACAGGCTCTAACAAGTTTTCTTTGTTTAGTCTATATTCTAAAGCCAACTGAAAGTCATGCTTAATGAGGTTCCTTATATAAATTCCCAAGATTCTTCTAATCTCTGAGACTAGTTCAGATTCACCTTTGTTAACACAAAAAGATAAAGTTGCCAGCTTATCTTGCAATCTTATCTTGTACATATCGAATTGAGTAAACTCACATAAAGTATCATCCCTTCTTTCTGCTCCAAATCTGCTTATGAATAAATCATCTTGTATTGACTTTGATAAACATCTGATCTTCTTTATTAAAGTTGAATCATGGAAGTTCTGAACACCATGATTCTGAATATAGTTTTTCACTTGAGCAATATGATCTTCAGTCCATTCATCATTCAGAAAGTCTTCCGATGTTGCAAATTTCATGCTTCTTCTGTACATAAAGCAGTAAATGTTTTCAGGAAACATCAAGCTACTTTCTTCAGGAATAAACACATTTTCCTTTTCAAAAACTTGAAGCAAAACAGGTTCTTCAAGTGCTAGAAGATCTATTTCAGGAATAACAATGCAAGGTCTGAACCTAACTTCAAACTTTTCTGAGAAGACAATCAAAATTTCATCTACAATTTCAACTCCTTCCATGTGATTCAGATCAAATTCTATTTCAAATCTTTCATCTGGTTGGTTCAGAAAGTCTTCAAAAATTGACAATCTATTATCCAAAAATCTACACTCCAGATTTCTTGGATTGTTCAGAAATACACGAACCCAACAAAATTTTCTTAATAAACCCCATAATTCTTCAGAAATTTCACTATAAACCTCATTCAGATTTTGTTGTGGCTTCCATATTACCAGATCTCTGACTTCATTCACTTCTGAGGTTTCTTCCATGTTGATATCAGATTCTTCTTCAAACATGATCACATCTGACAGATCACTTGGTTCACCAATTACATCTTCAAATGCAAGATATTCTCTTAACATTTCTTCATTGGAATCTGGAATTACATCTGTTTTATCTGAACTCAAGTTTCCTTCAGAATCAAAAGACAGTTTTTCTGTTTCATAACCTTCATCAATAAATTCTTCAGAATGGACAGCATCAACCTCTTGATCGTCATGTTCTGCAAGAATATCTTCTATGGCTTCTGAAACTCTATTTGAACCTTCTATATTCTGAGCTTCTTCAGAATCTTTTTCAGAAGATTGACCTTGAGAATTTTCAACATTTGCATGTTCAGATACTTTCTGTCTTTTCTCCCCTTCTTGATTATCAGGACCCTGATCATCAAGATTCCTTTTGGAAGTATCTGCCTGAGGTTTACACTCCAAAGCAGATAATCTGTTATTTAATGCTGTCTGAGAAGTCTGAATAGCAGATAATTGATTCAGAATTTGACTAATGTCATCTTTAGTAGCAAATTCAGAAGTATGAGATTGAGAGCTTGAAGAAGAAGGCTGAGATGCTTTTAGAGAAGATACAGAAGAAATCACTTCAGAGAAAGCATTCAGAAGTGTATCTTTAAATGTGTTGAGATCATTTGAAGAAGAAACATGAAAAGCATTCAATTTGTTGACCATTGTCACCTCCTGTTTTTCCAACCTATCCTCCATCACCTTGTTTGATTTGTTCGTCAAAATTCCTTTAAGTCCTTCTGAATCCTTTCAAATTCAGAACTACTTCTGAACTTCTTCAGAAGTGTCTTCAGAACTTTCTTCAGAACTTCTTCAGAAGTATCTTCAGAATCTTCAGAACTTCTGAAGTTGCCACTTCAGAAGTTATGCCTTAGGCTTTTATCTGCTTGTCTTCTGAGTTCTGAGTCTTTCTTTCTTCAAATCTTTCTTACTCTTCAGAACCCAGTACCTTTTGAAGCTATCTTAGTATCTCTATCAACCCGGGTAAAGCAAATGTGGTAGTGGATGCTCTTAGCCGAAAGAAGTACGGTAGTGGAACATGAGTCGTGCTTACGAGAATTGATTTAGCATCGAGTTTAATCGACCGAATCAGGACTTCTCAAGCGGAAGAACTACTTGAGGAACATTTAAAGGATGAAGTTATGGTGAAGCAACACTTGTTGTTAACGGAGGATAGTCGCGGTTTGAAACTATTCCAATGACGTGTTTAGGTGCCCAAGATTGGGGGAAACCGAGAACTACTTTTGGAAGATGCTCATAAGTCTATGTACTCCATACATATGGGTAGTACCAAGATGTATAGAGATCTAAAGTTAACTTATTGGTGGCCCGTCATGAAGTTGGATGTTGCTAGATTTGTGGAGAGATATGTGACTTGTTTGCAAGTCAAGGCGGAACACCAACGGCCGTATCGAAGTCTTCAATCGTTGGAGATCCCAGAATGGAAATGGGAGCACCTTACTATGGACTTTGTGACAAAGCTACCAAAGACCTTAAAGGGTCACGACACTCTATGAGTAGTGGTGGACAAATTGACGAAGAATGCCACTTTTTAGCATTGCAAGAAGCCGGCCGAGTTGACAAGCTGGCTAAGTTGTACGTGGATGAAATTGTTGCAAGGCATGGTGTGCCCTTGGCTATCGTGTCGGATCGTGATAGCGATTTACTTCTCACTTTTGGAATGGTTTACAAATGGGGTTGGGCACCAAGATAAACCTAAGTACGGCATTCCACCCCGAAACAGATGGTCAAAGTGAAAGGACTATTCAGACTCTTGAAGACATGCTTAGGTCATGTGTTATTGATTTCGGCGGAAATTGGGATTCGCATCTACCACTAGTGGAGTTTGCCTACAACAACAGTTACCATTCTAGTATTGGAATGGCACCTTTCGAGACACTGTATGGACGGAAATGTTCTCCGGTATGTTGGTTAGAAGCGGGCGAGAAGCAATTCTTTGGACCCGAGATTGTGCAAGAGACAACAGACAAAGTGAAGTTCATCCGAGAACGACTAAAGGCGGCGCAAGATCGTTAGAAGAGTTACGCCGACGAGAAGAGAAGACCCATGGAATTCCAATTGGGGGAACGAGTTATGCTTTAAGTGTCCCCTTGGAAGGGTGTTATAAGGTTTGGGAAGCGTGGGAAACTTAGCCCTCGTTTCCTCGGACCGTTTAAAATCTTGGAAAAAGTGGGACGACAAGCGTATAAATTGGAGCTGCCACCCGTAATGGCCGACATGCATCCTACGTTCCACATATGTTACTTGAGGAAATGTTTAGCGGAAGAAGAGAGTGTAATACCTCTTTCGGAGATTCATGTCGGTAATAGACGTTGTGTGGAAGAACATGAAGTAATTTTAGCAAGAAAGTTAAAGATGTTTCGTCATAAAGAAATCGTCATGGTTAAAGTCCAATGGGAGCATCACCGAGGTTCGAACGTGACATGGGAAGCGGAAAAGGACATGAAGAGAAGTGTCCAAATTTATTTATGTGGTATAGAATTTCGAGGACGAAATTAATTTCAAGGGTGGGATGATTGTAACACCCGGATAATTCTAAGAAATAGAACTATTTTAATCGTAAGGATTATTCGGTTGGAACAATTAATTATCCGGACCAAGTAAATGTTTATGTATTTTGGGGTTTCAAAAGTAAGTAATCGAGATCTAATGGTCGGGTTTTGGTTTTGGTTCAATTTAGAAGTGTTCGGGTCCGAAATGGGTGATTTCTAGGCAAAACAGCCGACTGGGCGGGTGACCGGGCGGTCACACCCGCCTTCCCAGCCGCGCAACCAACTGTCGAAGCAAGTTCAGGGAGCAGGCGGCCTGGTGAGGCGCCTTAGGGCGCTTAGAAATGTCGCCTGGGTTAGTTTTTGCACAGCACAACATGGCACGGGATGAAAAAGCACGCGGCTCGATCACGGGGCATGGGGTAGCCGACGCGGCACCAGGCGACTAGTTCGTTAGCGGGCGACTTCCCTTGGTGCGGCATAGGGTGCACGGAAGGTGGCCCGGATGTGGTTTGATGCTGGTGGGTTATTAAATGTGTTTCAAGTCTTTTTCTCTAAAACACTCTTCACCAAACACGTTTTTCTCTCTACATTTTCTTCAAGGACGAACCTAGGGTATTTATTGCTCCAAGCTACTTCCACCAAGTTATTTATTACACTTCAAGGGTTGAAGATTCAAGATCCAAGCTTCGCAAAAGTCGTGTTCTTCGTATTCTTTTCGCCGGGTCTCTTCGTCACCATTTTAGGAGTTTTTCAAGGGTTTACCTAACCTTAGCCTCGTGAGTTTATTCTTACCATTCTAAAACTTTATGCAATCACAAAATGATGTATTTTACCTTAATATGATGTTTAAAATAAGTATTTCTATACTTGGAAGATTTTGGTAAAAAACTAGGTCAAGATGTAACATTTGGGGTTTCTCTTTGAAATGATGTTTTGTATACAAGGAAGGGTTTTAAAATACTCTGATGAGTATGTTGGTAAGAAATATGATGTATAAATCTAAATGTTATTTTGACCTAATTTTGGGAAGGAAGGTTTTTGGAATATAGGAAGTCATTTCACAAGGTTTGTGAAAGGAAGTTAATACGTCGGAAACGAACGTATTAGGAAGTTAATACATCGAAAACGAATGTATTAGGAAGTTAGACAAGTGTAAATGGATCCATACAATTTCATTTTTAAACTACCGTTCTCAATTCAACCCTGTTTTTCGAGATTTTGTTAAGTTCAAACAATTCTCTCTAAATCAGTGGTAATTTTAGTTTAAATCTGAAAATCACTAAGAATATCGTTTCGTTTCAAATCATTTGAAATTTACTTGCTCCAAATTTCAACAGTATTTCCTACATTTCTCTTAAATATCTGTTTTCTGCAAAAATGGCAAATCAAAACATGAACGCCATATACACCTCCGGATCCTTGACCAAACTTTCAACTCTAATCCGTGATGAATATCCTCAATGGAAGATCCGCATGATCAATTTCTATGAAGGATTATATGTTGAACATTATCCTACTATACTGAATGGTCCATTTAAACCAATGACCACCATTCCAAGGGTTCCTGCTACTGCAAACACTGATGAAACTCCTGCTCGGCAAGTTCCAAAACGTAGAGAAAATTGGTCTGATGAAGAAAAGGCTAAGGTGGAAATTGCCTAAAGGGCAAACAGTCTTTTGATTATGGCTATTCCAAATGAGATTTTCCAATCTTTGGATTCATGTGAAACTGCAAAAGAGTTGTGGGATCAGCTTGAAAATATTCTTGATGGAGGAGCAAAGATGAAGAAAAACAGAAGAGCTCAAGCTCTTGAACGAATATAATAAGTTTTCAAGCCATTCCACAAGAAACTCTAGAGCAGATCTTCACAGATTTAACACTCTGATAAATCTGTGCAAGAGGTGTGATATAGTCAGATCCAAGAAAGACAACAATGTTCTATTTCTTAAACGACTAAATCCAGAATGGTCTAATCTCTCCATGTCTCTTCAAGCAAACCAAGACTTAGAAATGTGGTCTTTGCATGATGTATTTGGCACTCTTTAGGCATATGAAAAGGAAGTTGTTCAGAAGAAGACTTCAATTGGTGGACCTCTGGCCCGAATCTCGGAATCCAAAGGGTCAGGCAGAAGGAGTAAAGAGACTGAGAGGAAAGGAAAGAGCAAGTCATTCATTTCAGAAGCAAGTCCAGAAGGTGCTTCTGATTCTGATGATGATAAGATCAAATCTTTTGCAGAATCGTTAGCACTTATTACTAGACAATTCACCAAAAAGTTTGGTAAGAGATCTTTTCAAGGGAACATAAGATTTGATTGCCCCACTCAAACTTATGCTCCAAGACAAGAGATCCAGAGAGCTGAAAAATCAGAAGAAGAAAAGAAAGAGGAAGAGCTGAAGACTGCAGAGGTGCTCTTGAAAAGGACAAACCATACTACAAGAACAAATACAAGTACAACATAGTCGAAAGAACTCACTATGCTGAAAAAGAGAATTGGTTGGATGACGAGTCAAGCGGAGATGAAGCTATGTTCTGTGGAATGGCTAAGGCAGATGAGTCAGAAGATCAGCCTTCTGAAACTCCGATTTGTACTCTATCTGAATCCTCTGAACTTGAAAACACCATAATGATTTTGAAAATCTAAAGCAAAAGCTTATTATAGAAAAGAAATTAAGGAAAGATTTTGAACAAACTCTTTCTACAATTAAAAAAGAAAGAGATACTTACAAAAGAGAAGTGGATATTTAAACTTATGAAAAGATGGAAATGTCTGTTGAAAATGAAAAGATTTCCAAATTTTTGAAAACTACAGAAGTCAAACTCAAGGAAGAGAAACAGAACTTCATTAAACTTCTGGAAGGCAAAGATAAAGAGATTAAGGCTAAAGAAAGTGACAGATTGAATTCTATAGCACTTAAAAATTATTTTCAAAAGGAAAGAGAATTTTTGCACATAGAGCTTCAAAACAAAGAGCTACAAATCAAAAAATATCTGGATGCTCAGAAGTGCATGATAAAATCAATACACAAGTAGGGAAAACCGGACTTGGTTTCGAGGATTTGGACCCCTACACGTGTTAAAACCGGTCTACTCTAGAATCTGTGTTTTGTATAGGAAAAGAACAAAAGATTGTTTTTCCTATCTTATATAAGCAATCAGTTTTCAAAAAATCAAAGTACGAAAATGGTCATTGTTAGAAAACTCAAATACAAAAATATCAAGTACTCTTCTGAAAAAACAACTCATGTTGATCTAAATTTAGTTCAAAAGAAGAGTGATATTTTCAAGTTTGGATCGTTACTCATATAACTTTGAATCCAGAATCTGAGGAATTTATACCTATACAAGCAGAAGAGGAGCTAAGACTTACTTTCCAAAATGAAATTCTTTCAACTCTGGATGAGCGTTTTAAACTTGAACATATAGATGCTCAACAAAACTCTATTGAAAACCATTCAGAGATCTTTCCTTGTTTTTTTGTTGACTTAAATCTTTCCGAAACCCAAGACAATTCAGAGTTTATTAATTAATTCAAAGAAATATATTTCAAATTTTGAAAATCTCTTGCCACAAGAGTACTCAGAGGCTCCAAGGGTAATAAAAAATAAGGATGCACCATTCCTATACACTAATGAACCTCTAAAAATCATAGCCTCTGGACCAAATGTTGAAAAACATTCAAGTGGAATACCAATACTCTTAGTGCCTCCAAAAGGACAGAGAAAAGCGGTTTCCATACACCCTGATTTTCTTGGGATGTGTCTTCAAGCTAAAAACTTGTCTTGAACTCGCAAAGGAAGATAGTCTCAAAAAGAAAGTCAATATCCAACAACAACCTGAGTCATCACAACCTCAGAAGTTTACTTATGCTCAAAAAGAAAAATTGAAATCTAATTCTTCTACTTCTGTTTCAGTAAAATCCAAAGTTCCTGAGAAGTCTCATCAGAGGAAGCCTCCACAGAAGAACACACTTACTTCTAAGCATAAGTCTAGCCAAGATAAAAAGTTCGATAGAACTACTGATACTAGAATAGACAGAAATAAGAAAAAATGTAATTATCATTCTAGTAATGAAAATTTCAAGCAATCTTTTATGTTTCAGAATTCTGAATGTTTCTCCTTGTTCTTAAAACTCAAGCATTTTTCTCAAGGCCCTCTGATTACTTCTCTAAAAATCAAAAGTACTCCAACTTCAGGAATCAAACCAAAAGGAACAATGCAAACAAAAAAGGCAAACCAATAACCTCTGCAAAACCCAATCAAGCTTCTGTTAAAAAGGAAACAATAAAACAAAAGGATCAACAGTTCAAACCTAACATTAAAAGACCAATTATGAAATGGGTACCTAAATCTCTCTGATTCTGATTGCAGAACCAACGTGTGCATATCTGGTATCTTGACTTTGGATGCTCGAGACACATGAATAGAACGAAAAACTTACTCTCAAAATTAAAAAATAAAAGTGGAGGAGCAGCAACATTTGATGATGATGGTAAGGGTCAAATAAAAGGCTACAGTACTCTTCAAGAAGGTAATATTACCTTATCTAAAGTAGCTCATGTTTCTAGATTGAAACATAACTTGTTAAGTGTAAGTCAACTATGTGATTCTAAAATACTAGTTGTATTTGATGAAAAACATTGTTTCTTATTCTCTAAGGCAAGTGAAGAACTATGGAGAGCTGACAGAAAAGGTAATATACATGATGAATTCTAGGTCCAAGGATGGGAAGGAAACTCTCTGTATAATCTCCAAGAAGAGTGAAGTTGCTTGGCTATGGCATCATAAAATGTCTCACTTGAACTTTGAAAATCTTGATATGCTCGTAAAACATAATCTGGTAAAGGGCCTCCCAGAGGTACACTTCCGGAAGGATCACATCTGCCCTGCATGTGAAATGGACAAAAAAAGAGCATATCACAAAACCAAAAGTGGTCATTCGTGCACTAGACCTCTGCAAATGCTACATGTTGACCTCTGTGGTCCCATTGCAAGTCAGAGCTTGTCTGGGAAAAAGTATATCTTGGTGCTAATAGATGAATTTTCCAGGTATACATGGCTTGCTTTTGCGCCTCAAAAATCAGAAGTCCCAATCGTGTTAAAGAATATGATGACTAGAATACAAGTTCTTCTACAACAAAAAATACAACAGCTGCAAAGTGATAATGGTACTGAATTCAAGAATACCAAGCTTGAAGAATACCTTGTAGCAAATGGAATTATCCAAAACTTCTCTGTTGTACGCACTCATCAGCAAAACGGTGTAGTAGAAAGACGCAACAGAACATTAGTGGAAGCAGCCAGAAAAATGCTTGCAGCTTCTGGTCTCCCTATCAATTTTTGGGCAGAAGCTGTAGTCGTAGCATGTTTTACTCAGAATCGATCAATCATTATCAAGAGGCATCTCAAAACCTCTTATGAGCTGATAAATAAGAGAAAACCCTCTATCAATTTTTTCCACATTTTTGGTTGTAGGCGTTTCATTCTGAATGATAGAGACAAACTTGGCAAGTTTGACAAAAATCTGTTGAAGCCAAATTCATGGGATATTCGTTAAATTCAAACGCTTTTAGGGTTTTTAATTTACGAACTAAGACAGTAATGGAAAGCATAAATATCGACTTTGATGATCAAACTCAATTGACTTCTGAATATTCCAACTCAGAACTCAAACTTAATACTGTTACCTCTGATTACCTTTCAGGTTCCAGAGGATCCGAGATTGATGCTCTATTCGATGATTTTTTGGGCGAAGAAATACCTTCAGAGCAAGTACCCAATAACCCACCCTTGAATATTCCCGAAGTACTTCAAGCTTCTGGGATCACTCTCTCTGGTCCTGTATTGTCAAATGGAAGTCCAGAGGTAACCTCTGAGCCTCTGTATCATCAAAAGAAAGTCCAGAGGTAACCTTTGAACCTTCATTTGAAGGGGAGACTTTAGGTGCTTCTACAGATCCAGAACCTATTCCAATATCAGAAGAAGTTATTCAATCTTCGGATACAGAAGTTGAAGCTCAGCAAATACCTCAAACAAGGATGAAAAGATGGACAAAGTCTCACACTCCAGATCTAATTATTGGAAGTCCATCTGAAGTGGTTAAAACCAGATCTGCAACTGCTAATGAAGCCTTCTTTGTAAATTTTCTGAGCATGATCGAGCCAAAGAAGGTTAATGAAGTTTTACAAGAGCCAAGCTGGGTGGAAGCTATGCAAGAAGAGCTGCTCAAATTTGACAGGAACAAAGTATGGAACTTAATACCTATACTTAAAGACAAAATAGCCATTGGTACTAAGTGGGTATTGTGATCAGAAACAAGGCATGATTGGTTGCTAAGGGCTATTGTCAAGAAGAAGGGATAGACTATGATGAGACATTTTCCCCTGTAGCAAGACTTGAAGCTATAAGACTTTTTCTAGCTTTCTCAGCATACAAAGACTTTAAAGTATATCAGATGGATGTTAAATGTGCATTTTTGAATGGAAATCTCAAAGAAGAAGTGTATGTTGAACAACCTCCTAGATTTGAAGATGCTAGACACCCAGATTAGTTCTATCTTCTGTATAAAGCTCTAACGGATTAAAGCAAGCACCAAGAGCCTGGTACGAATGATTATCTACGTATCTGATTAGTCATTCATATGAGAAAGGTAAGATCGATACCACGTTATTCATCAAAAGAGGCAAAGGTATGTTAACCGTAGTTCAAATATATGTGGACGACATCATATTTGGTTTTACTCATTAGACAGAAGTTGATCTATTTTCAAAACTGATGGAAAAGGAATTTGAAATGAGCATGATGGGAGAATTAACGTTCTTCTTAGGTAGGACTCCAAGTCAAACAAACTACTTCTAGCATTTTCATAAATCAAGCCAAGTATGTTTCCGACATGCTAAAGAAATTCAAACTTCAAAATTCCACTACTATGAAAACTCGTATCTCTCCCAGCACGAAACTTGATCCTGATCCCTCAGGGAAATCAGTTGATGTTACATGTTAAAGAGGTATGATCGGATCACTTGACTGCAAGTAGGCCAAATATCATGTTTGCCGCTTGTCTCTGCGCGAGATTTCAAGCCAATCCAAAAGAATCACATTTGGCTGCTGTAAAAAGAATTTTTAGATACCTAAAAGGAACTCCATCACTGGATCTCTAGTATCCTAAGAATTCTGGATTTGATTTAATTGCGTACACTGACTCTGATCATGCAGGAAGTAAGTTAGACAGAAAAAGTACCTCTGGTAGCTGTCAACTTCTGGGAAACAGACTAATAAGTTGGACATCCAAGAAACAAAACTTTGTTTCAACATCTACAGCAAAAGCCGAATATGTTGTTGCTGCTATTTGTTGTTCACAAGTCATCAGGATGAAAACTCAACTCAGAGACTATGGTCTGGTGTACGACAAGATACCCATCCTAGGTGACTCAGAAAGTGCCATTGCCATCACTGAAAATCCAGTTCAGCACTTAAAGACCAAGCACATTGATGTAAGATATGATTTCATTAAGGATCATGTGGAGAAGGGGACAATTGAAATGTATTTTGTCTCCACTGATTATCAACTTGCTGATATATTTACAAAAGCTCTAGATGAAAAGCGATTCAATTTTCTGATCAGCAAGTTGGGTATGCTAAACACGTAATTACCTTAATTTCTATGACCTTCATAGGATTAAGCCAATTCACGTGTTCTATGTATCTCAACTCTCTTTAATTAGTCATTTATTGTGTGTTAAACAACAAATCAGAAGCGCCTAGAAGCCTTTGGTCACTTCTGATGATAAACTCAGAAGCCCCTGGACACCTATGTTCTTAAATGAACAATTTTTTTCACTTTTTGATCCAAGTATAGACAGAAAGGGCAGCATGATTTGAGAAAGCAAGGGGGAGCAACATACTCAAACTTCAAGGGGGAGCACATAGTGCATCATTTGAGGTGAAGCACAGACTTGTGTTATATTTAAAGGGAATCTTTTCAAAACAAGTCTAACAGAAGTTAGCTGTCTTCTGAACCTATCTTTACTTAAAAAGTTTTTGCGAATTGGTTAATTCTGAATAACTCTTGCCGTCAAGGTTAATAAGAAATCTCAAATTCAACTAAAACTCTTCTAAAAAGATGTTCTCATGATAAAACTCTTGGTCTCAAAATGTTTTATATGACCAAAAAGCCATTTTGTGATTATGTCTTTCTCTTGAATTTTTTTTAATAAGCTCCTTCTAGAATTAACTCTTGCCTTCAAGGTTAATTAGAATTTTCTTATTTCATTAAATTTCTTAAGAAATGCTATTCATAGAACTTAACTTTTTCATTTGGTACAAAACTGATTTATTTCTCCAAATGTGTGATTTTAATTTTTCAAAAACAATTATTTAAAAAAAAAACAAAATTACTTTTTTAATCCACAATTTTTTGTTGATTAATTGATAATTTTTCTTTTTAATTTTTGGAGGGAATATTCAAAATAATCAAAGCAGCACCGGTTATTATTGAAAACCGTCTAAAAACCTTTTAGTGCCTCATCCAAATCCTACACGCGTCCGTCATCATTTAATACACGCAAAAGATTCCTTCACGTGTCATTAATCGACCGATTGCATGAGTGCACACCTACTTGCTTACATAAGTACCTATAAACTGTTTGCTTTTCCCCAAATCAAAAACCCCTCGATCCCCAAAATTACTCGAGTTCTATTTCTCTCTCATTATATAAACTAGAAAATAGAAACTCATTACTCTACTGTTCATCGTCTTCCACCTCCTGCTACCATTTCTATTTTGCAACCCTGTAATCTCAGCTTTCAAAATCCCCAAAATCACTGGTGGCAAACCCAACTGAAAATCTCAATATTCAAGAAGAAGAAGGGAGAAAGTACCTAGTAAAGCTACCACTCAAAGCCAACAATGTGCAAGTTCTCCTCGATCCAAATACGTATCAAGAAGACTATAAAGTAATGATCGAGTTCTTGCAATATCATCCACTAAACCGTACCCTAACCTTAACCAAACCCAATGTGCCTTAAATCTATGTCCAAGAGGTATGGGAATCACTGTTTGTTGCGGATGAAGAAACCCTCTTAGGAAATTTCGGACATGTCACAGATTCTGAGAACGCCGTCGAGATCCCTATCACAAAGAAGAAAATCGCCAGGTTCTTCCATTTACCCCTACCTGTTATTGAGGTTGAAGGCCAAAAAGTACCAAATCTAGATCTTGAACAGAACCTGATAGAGATATCAAAATAGCTTCAAAAGGGACTGGGTTCTGAAGATATAAAGATCTGAAGAAAAGATAAAGAAAAGCCTAAGGCATAACTTCTGAAGTGCCAACTTCAGAAGTTCTGAAGACATTCTGAAGAGGTTCTGAAGACAATTCTGAAGAAGATCTGAAGGAGTTCAGAACCTGTTCTGAACTTGTCTGTTATGAATGTACTATTACTTTAGTCTTTCTATTTCTTGTATAAATAGATAGTTAGTTAGATAGTTAGAACTAACGTTTTTCATTAGCCTTGTAAAGACATATTCTGTAATACTGTACATTCAATCAATACATATTACATTTGGCTATCACATTCCTGTTAAAATCTTTTCATATATCGATATCTTGATATTTTGATTGTTTGGGTCCTAACAATTGGTATCAAAGCCAATTCATCTGTTCTTGAAGATTTGTGAAAGAATTGTCAGATCTGACAGTTCTTGGTGTTCTTGATTGATAAATCTCAAATTCAAATCAGGTGAATTCTCGATCTTATAACAATCAAAGATGTCTAAAGAAATTGTCTCAATCGGATCTGAAACGAAACCACCAACTCTTTTCTTGGGAGAATAGCATCAATGGAGAATCAGAATGATTCAATTCCTGGACAACATAGATGAAGCTTTAATGCAATCAATCACAAATGGCCCACTAGAGGTCTTTATTGAAATTCCAGCATTTCCTAGAACTAAATCAACTCCTGAAATACCAGCGTCAAGAATCAAGAAAAGCCCAGGTATGTATAGCACCACTGAAAAAGCCCAAGCTAAAGTTGACAAAAGAGCATTAACTCTTCTTACAATGGCTATTCCTAATGAGATATTCAATAGAGTAGATAGCTTAACATCTGCTAAAGCCATGTGGGATGAAGTTGAAGCTCAAATGCAGGGTTGTACAAAAGCCCAAGCACAAAGACTAAATATATGTGTGGGTACTTATCAAAACTTCAGGTATAAAGAGAATGAATCTATTACAGAAACTTATCATAGATTCAACAATATTCTGAATCAAATTCTGAGACAAACAACAAATTTCTGAACAACTTGGGTAATGAATGGTCAAGCTTCTCTGATAACATGGTTACCAGAAATTTATCAAGAAAATCTATTCATGATGTCTATGGTATTCTGTTTCAACAAGAAGACAAAATCAAAACTAGACAAAATGAACAAAAGAAGGTAAATGAAACTGTAGCTTTGTTAAGCAAGAAGTATAATAATTCTCTGACTATTTCTGCCAAGAAGGTGTGTGAGATCCCAGAGACAACAGTTTGTGATGGGGATGAATCCGATGAGGAGCTAAAAAGGATTTCTGATAATATTGCTTTTATGACAAGGCAATTTACACAAAGATACAATCAAAAATATCATAATAAACCTAGATCTGAAAATGGACCTAAGAAAGGTCAAGAAACTGGTCAATCTGAAACATTTGAACCAGCAAGATGCTTCAACTGTGGAAAGCCTGGACATTATGCAAGACAATGCAAGATGCCAAAAGTGAAGAAGTCAGGCTACTATGAGAAGAAGCATCTGTTAGCCAAGAAAAAGGAACTAAATCCTGCTTTACTAACCAAGTATGAAGAGGAGTGGTTAAACTGGAGTGATGGAGATGATGATGAAGAAGTTGCTCACTATGCAACAAACTGCTATATGTGTCAAATGGATCCAGAAAAAGACAAACAAGACACTGAGGTATCTTCTTCATCTTCTGAATTAAATTCTGAAATAAACTACACTTCTGAACAAAATTCTGAACATAATTCTGAACATAACACTGTAGATTCTGAAATGAAAAATCAATTTCAAAACATGTTTTCTGAATTTGAAACTCTTAGAAACAGAATCAAAGGTGAAAGAATTTTCGTCAATCAATTCAGAGCTGAAAGTCAAATATATAAATAAAATTCTCTGAAGAAAAACTTGTTTTAAAAGAAAAAATGGACAACTTACAAAAGGAAATTATAAATGAGAAGTCTGAAAAGGAAATTCTGAATGTTAAAATGAATTTTCTGAATCAAGAGAGACTTGATCTTTATAAAAAGATTAAGGAATTAGAAGATTTAAATTTTAAAAGAGGACAAACTGAACAAACTCTGAACATTTTAACTAGTCAAGCTCAAAATTCAAAATTTTACAACATAAAAGCAGGTTTAGGATATAATGACAGTCAAATAATAAAAAAGACACCTGGAAATCTGTATGATTATTCTAAAATGAAAATTTTCAATGAATCAAATACAGATGTTATTTCTAAACCTGTGAACTATTCTTTGCCTGAAAGAAAACCATTTGTAAAATCAGAGACTTTGTTTTCAGAAGAAACACCTCTTAAAACTGGTGAACCAAAAATAATTTCTGAAACAGAAGAATTAAATACAAGTTCAAACATTTGTGAATCTTCTGAATCAAATATTATTTCTGAAGAAAAATCTGAAGTAATTATTAAATCTGAAATAATTTCTGAAGTTACTTCTGAGATAACTTCTGAACTCAATTCTGAAGTCATTTCAGAAGATACTTCTGATAATAAATCAGAACATGAATAAAAATATGATGAATTCTCAGAAATTGACTCTTTAGAAGATGTTGATGAGAATCCCAATATATTTTTTGATAACTCTGATGATGAGTCTACAATAACAAAGGATTCAAATATTTTTGCAACAAGTATGACTCAAAACAAGTTTTCAGAACTAATAAATGCTTCTGATTCAGAAGATGGTGATGATCATATGGTACAAGTCATTGATAAAAATGGCTATTTGGTTAACAAATCACAATCTTGTATGACTAAAGGAGAAATACTAAAAACAAAAGCTTCAAAGATACCTTCAGAAATGTTTGGTTCTGTGTTTTTAAAACCAGAATTTCAGATATCTGAAAATTTTACCTTTTCAAGTTTTTCTCCTACTACAACAAACACTTCCTTGACTTCATCACCATATTCAGTAACATCTTCTGACTTCAACACCAGAGTTAAAAACTTTGAAAAAGGACAATCCTCAAATTCTCTCTCTGAAGTTCAAACAATTCATTCAAATTCTGAGGTTAAACCTAAAGTAAACAGAAGAATTTCTTATACTAATCCTCATTTCTTATCTTTTACAGAGCTATCCACTTTAGTATGGAGAAAGAAAGATGAAAGTCTGTCAAAGAATGCCAAATTAGATAGTTTTTCAATTTTAAATAAAAATGATGTACCTAAATCAAAGAAAGTGAATAAAAGAATCTTTGTTGAAAAATCAAATGTTATTGATTCTTATATGTCTACTGCTATTGTAAATACTTTAAAGAATCATATTCATTGTATTAATTGTGGTCATCATAATTTTCATCTTAACTCCAAAACAAACAAGAAAAATTTGATGAAATCTATTCAGAAATTTTCAGCTATATTGACAAATTTAATTAAAAGAAAATATAAAAATAAAAATAAAAGCAAGAAAGATAAATTTCAAATATCTGAACAAACTTCTGAATTAAAAAATCTGAAGACAAAGTTCAGAACTTCAAATTTTATTACTAATCTCAAAGCACCCATTCTGAAATGGGTACCTAAAACTCAATAATCTCTTTTGCAGATATTTCATGTGTGGGTCTTAGATTCTGGATGTTCAAGACACATGACACCTTTCAAAGAACTACTAACTGATTATCATGAAAGATATGGAGGAACAGTTAGCTTTGGAAACAATGCAAAGGGATATGTAAGAGGATATGGCACTTTCATTAAAGGAGATGTAAGAGTAATGAAAGTTTTCTATGTTTTCTATGTTGTGGGACTAAGACATAATCTTTTCAGTATTAGTCAATTCTGTGACAAATACTGGAAGGTTATTTTTGACATAGATCATTGTCATGTTCTGAGTAAAGCAAACAAAAATGAATTAACTGCTTATAGAGATGGAGATATCTACACAACAACATTCACTGCAACAGGTCAACTACAAGGTGTATGTTATATGTCTACAACAATGAGAAATGATAGTTGGCTTTGGCAAGAAGAATGTCACATCTAAACTTTAAAGCCTTTTCTGAACTAGGCAAACATCAATCTGTAAGAGGAATACCAAATATCAGATTTGAAAAGAACTCTCTTTGTTCTGCATGTGAACTAGGGAAGATCAAAAGAAGTTCTCATCCTCTGAAAATGTTATCTTCATGCAAGGCTCCACTTGAAATGCTACATATGGATTTATGTGGACCAATGAAAACTCAAAGCATGGGGGGAAAGAAATACATTCTTGTCATAGTAGATGAATACACAAGATATACGTGGATTGAATTTATGAGACTCAAGTCTGATACTTCTGAAAGACTGATACCCTTTCTGAAGAAAATTCAAGTTCTTCTTCAACTCCCAATCCAAAAGATCAGAAGTGACAATGGAACAGAATTTACAAATTCTACACTTCAGAATTTTTTGGAATCTGTTGGTATTTCACATATTTTTTCCGCTGCAAGAACTCCTCAACAAAATTGGGTAGTTGAAAGAAAGAATCGCACTTTGGTAGAAGCTGCAAGAACCATGCTGGCATATTCAGAACTTCCTCTCTCTCTTTGGGCAGAAGCTATTGCTACTGCGTGTTTTACTCAGAACAGGACCATTTTAAACAGAAAATTTCTTAAAACTCCTTATGAAATGATAAAACACAAAAAACCCTCTATTGATTATTTTAAAATCTTTGGTTGCAGGTGTTTTCTAAAGAACGATACTCAGAGTCTCGACAAATTTGCACCAAAAGGTGTACCTGGTATCTTTGTTGGCTATTCTCAAAGATCCAAAGCTTATAGAGTACTCATTAAAGGAACTCAAAGGATAGTTGAGACTTCAAATGTCAAATTTCATGAGCCAACATTGACTTCGGAACAAGACAGTTCAGAACTCGCACATAAACCAATTCCTGAGAGTTTAGACTCAGAACATAATAAGACAAACTCTAATTCTGAATCTCAAACTTTACTTAAAACAAATTTAGACATTCTATGTCAAGACTTATTTGATATTTCTGTAAATGTTTCTGCAGATTATCAAAATCATTCTCTCATAAAAAACTTAAATAATCGAGACATTTCAGAAATACAAATTTCAAGTACATCAGCACCACAAATCTCAACCTCAAATTCAGAACTTCCAACTTCTACATATGTACATCCAATTTCTGAATCAGTTCCAGTTACTTCTGAACCAATTCAAGTTACTTCTGAATCAGTTCAAGCTATTTCTGAACCAGTTCAAGTTGTTTCTGAACCAGTTCAAATTGTTTCTAAACCAGTTCAAACTACTTCTGAGCATGTACATCAAAGTTCTGAACAAATTCAGAATGTTTCATTTGAGGGGGAGACTTCAGATTTACATTCAGTTATCAATCATGATACTGAAACTCAAGCAGTTTTTGATGATTATGATTTTCTAAACAATGTTTCATCTGTTCAACCATTGCCAAATGTGAACAAATGGACATCCAGTCATCCTGTGCATCAAATTATTGGAGATGCATCAAAAGGTGTTCAAACAAGGTCTGCAACAGCAAATGAATGTCTGTATGTAAATTTCTTAAGTAGCATGGAACCCAAAAAGCCATATGAAGCACTTCAAGATCCAGACTGGATTTAAGCCATGCAGGATGACTTAAATCAATTTGAAAGAAACAAGGTCTGGAGATTGATACCAAAACCAAAAGGTAAATCCATCATTGGCACAAAATGGGTATTCAGAAATAAAAAGGATGAAAATGGTATTGTTGTAAGAAATAAGGCAAGGCTTGTAGCTAAGGGTTATTGTCAACAAGAAGGGATTGATTATGATGAAACCTTTGCTCCTATTGCTAGATTAGAGGCCATTAGAATCTTTCTTGCCTATGCTGCTCATAAAAACATGAAGGTATTTCAAATGGATGTGAAATGTGCATTTCTGAATGGTATTTTACATGAAGAAGTGTATGTTGAACAACCAGAAGGCTTTGTCAACAAAGAATTTCCAGATCACGTCTATATTTTGGACAAAGCCTTATATGGACTTAAACAAGCCCCAGAGCATGGTATGATACTCTTACAATTTTTTTTTCTGAATTCTAAATTCAAAAGAGGTACTGTTGATACAACTTTATTTCTGAAAAAGGAGGGTGATGATATGATCTTACAACTTTCCAGGAAATTTTTTGTTCCTGCTTCTTATCTTCAACAATTCTGGTACTATGCTGAGGTTGATGAATCTGAAAATGAAATTGTCTCATATGTTCATGCTTACAAGGTGTGTATCTCTGTGGATGATATTAGATGTCTTCACTTCTTGCCAAAGTCAAATGAGGTTCTTGGGAAAACCTCTTATGATCCAATTCCTTCCTCAACAGAAATGATCTCAGATTTCATGAGTTTGGGATACTCTGAAAATTTAAACGCTTTAAGTTCCTTTAGAAGGAAATGTTTACCTCCAATATGGTACTGTTTATTCTCAATTCTGAACACTTGCTTATCTGGAAAAAGTTCAAGTTTGGATCAAGCTTCAGCCAATGGGAGGATTATTTTTCATGGAGTTGCCTTCAACAAACACTATGATTATGCTAGTCTTATTTTTGATGAACTCAAATCTGCAATTTTGAAGAAGTCCACATTCAACTACATCCCATTTCAGAGATTCTTTCAAACACTCATCATAGGAGCAATGAAAGCAGTATCTGCAATCCCTGTTCTAGCACATGAGGTACATGTTCCTATCTTTACTATGGACAGTTTAAGACCTCCAAATGCAAAACTTACTTTTCCAAATACAGTTCCACTTCCTTCTCACTTAATTGATCTTGTAAGTACACCAACTAGGATTGGGAGTGAGCATTTAGAATCTATGGGATTACCTCAACCAGTAGTCCCTTCCCCTGATTCAAACCAGAGTGGTGATCATGCAAGGGAGTCTAGAATTACTAGAAAGAGAGGGGAGGCTGTTCAAGAGGGAGAACAACCTCAAAGAGTGAAGAGGAAAAATGAAAATGAGGGAATGGGTAGAAGAGTCAAGAAAATAATTGATGAGGGGAGAACACAGGTAAAAGAAAAACAAACCTGTGAACCACCTGTTACCAGCCGGGCACCCACATCTTCTATCATTCCACAGTCTTTGGTGGATGATATTGTAAAGGCCAGTGAGCCCATGGCAAATTTGATTAACCCCTCCAGCCACTCACCCATCTCTCTACAGAAGGGTGTTTCATCAACACATATGGGGCAAGCAGCTTATAATCCATTAGGACCCCAATTGGAGGATCCTTTTGTTGAAAATGAAGGATATATGTCCCCCCTTCATCATTTTGAGCACATTGTGTCTGAGAGTCCACTCAACATTGAGCCTACTGAACCACTTAATGTGGAATCCTTTCACACTAGCACACATCTTTTTGATGTCACTAAGCAAAGTGTTTGTCACATTGCATCAACAACTATAGATATTCTTATTTCTGGATATCAAGGATTAGTTGGAAGCCCTGGTGGGGTGAACATCACAAAAGCCCCATTAACACAATCAAATGTGGTTCATGATGTCTATGTGGCACATACAGGTCAGCCTTCTTCTGAAGGACTACAAACAATATCATCTGTTGGTCTTGGAACCTTACCCACATCTTCTGAATTCACAGAATTCAAAGATTTCTGTACTTCTGAATTTGCAAAGATTCAGAAGGACATCAAGGAATTGACGGATACAACTAAAAAGGTGATGGAGGATAGGTTGGATCAACAAGGGGTAAGTATGGTGAATAGGCTGAATGAGTTTCAACTCCAATCTTCTAATGATCTGAATTCTTTTAAACAAGCACTTCTAACTGCTTTTTCTAAAGTGGCTTCATCAGTTTCTTCTCTGAAAGCTTCTCAGTCTTCTTCTTCATCTGCTCACCCAGATTCTTCTACTTTTGCTACAAAGGATGATATTTCTCAGATTTTAAATCAGCTTTCTTCTATTCAGACTTCTCAGACAGATTTAAGCACAAGGTTATCTGTTCTAGAGTGCAGGCCTCAATCAGATACTTCTAAAAGGAATCTTGATGATCAGGATCCTGATAATCAAGAGGGGGAGAAAAGACAAAGAGTATCTGAAACAGAGAATGTTGAAACTGTTCAAAAACAAAGCTCTGAGAAAACTTCTGAAGATGCTCAGAATGTTGGTGAAGCATCTAATAGAGTTTCTGAAGCAATAGAAGATATTGTATTTGCAGAACATGAAGGGCAATAGGGAAATGTTCATTATTCTGAAGATACGGTAGAGGAATGGTATGAAACAGAGAAGTTATCCTTTGATTCTGAAGGTAACTTAAGCTCAGATAATACAGACATTATTCCTGATTCAAATGAAGAGATGCTAAGGGAATACCTTGCATTTGAAGATGTTATTGGTGAGCCTAGTGATCTTTCTGATGTCATTATGTTTGAAGAATATATGTCTGGAGTTAATATGGGAGAGAGTTCTGAAGTAAATGAAATAAAGGATTTGGTGATTTGGAAGCCCCAACAATCCCTGAATGATGAATACAGAAGAGCTTCTGAAGAGCTACGGAAAATACTAAGCCAATTATGTTGGGTGCATGTCTTTCTGAACTATCCAAGAAGTCTGGAGTGTTGACTTTTGGACAACAGGTTTTCTGTCTTCAGAAATTTTCTTGATCAACCAGATGAAAGAGTTGAACTGGAATTTGATCTAAGTCATATGGAAGGAGTTGAAATTGTAGATGAAATTCTAATTGTTTTCTCAAGAAAATTTGAAGTTAGGTTCAGACCTTGTATTATCATTCCTGAAATAGATCTTCCAGTACTTGAAGAACCTGTAATGGATCAAGTTTTTGAAAAAGAAAATGTGTTTATTCCTGGAGAAAGCAGCTTGGTATTTCCTGAAGACACTTATTGCTTCATGTACAAAAGAAGTATGAAGTTTGCAATGTTGGAAGATTTTCTGAATGATGAATGGTCTGAAGATCATATTGTTCAAGTGAGAAACTTTATTCAGAATCATGGTGTTCAGGATTTTCATGATTCAACTTTAATAAAGAAAATCAGATGCATATCAAAGTCAATTCAGAATGATTTAACTATATTCAGATTTGGAGCAGAAAGAAGCGACGGTACCTTATGTGAGTTCACTCAGTTTGATGTATACAAGCTAAGACTACAAGATAAGTTGGCAATTTTGTCTTGTTGTGTTAACACAGGTGAATCGGAGTTAGTCTCAGAGATTAGAAGAATCTTGGGAATATATATAAGGAATCTCATTAAGCATGATTTTCAATTGGCTTTGGAATACAGACTTAATACAGTAAATCTGTTGGAACCTTTATATATTGAAAGATTTGGGCTGAAAAGATTATTCACTAATCCAGATATTGGTTTCATGTATCTTGTGGAAGGAATCACTAAGATAGTTGTTGCATCTGATATTCCAAAGTATTCTACATCCTCCCTCAAATGGTTTCTGAACTACGTGACAGATTTTGTTGAAGAATCTGATATCAAAGAAGAAATTATCTATCTGATCAAAGAAAGAATAAATTTTAGAGAATTTGTAAGAAAGAGTTATCTGGCTGGTCACAAGAAAGTAAATAAGATAAGAGGATCGGATTATTTACTAAGTGATGCTTATGACTTCAAGATCCATACAAAGAGGCAAGACATGGAAGAAATTCAGAAGTACACTCTGAATCTTGAAAGTTCAGAAGTAAGTCAAAAAGAAAAGGAAGAAGAAAAGGAAAAAGAAAAGGAGGAATGTTTTGAAAATGTTTTTGAAAAGTTGGTTCCTGAAAAGAAAATACCTGAAGAGGAACAACTACAAGTGCAAAGAATAGAAGAAAGTGCTTTCACCATGTTTCTTGAATATTTCCATCCAGAAATGTTCATGGAATATGAACAAAAGTTCAACTATATTGATCGCTGGATTCAAAAGTCCTTTGGTTGGAAACAATGGTATTCAGATATCATTAGAAAGATAAGGATTCCAATCAATGAAGCAAGGAAGGATAGTCCTGTGGTCAAAGTAATTAATGCTGACTGGAAGACAAGACAAAATTACAAATATGCATTCTTTACTGTTGAAAGGCAAAATGGTGAGATTTCTACCTTTTCTGAAGCTGATTTTCAAATTGTTTATCTCAGAGATCTACTCAGAGTTTACAGAAGCCTTTATCCTTTTCATGATTCAATCACCAAGTTTAGAAAATCATTTCCAATTCTCAGAGATGGCTTGTACAGAGAGTTTATATGGGCTGCAAAGAATGATTTTCAGGTTGCTTATGTTCTGAACAAGAAATAAATACACTTGAGCAAACCAAATCTAAGCTTGCCAGATATTCAGAATCTGAAGAAAAGTACTTTAGTAATTCAACCTCCAGGCTTTGTTTGCAAATGCTTTCAAGAACTTTTATTTGTGAGATTTGAAGAATTTCATAAGTGTTGCAATGGAACTCTCATGGCTATCAGAGATCGTTTGGTAAAAAGACAGAATAAAAAACCAAAAAATCTGAGCAATGAAGATTGGGAGAAGCACAATAAACTTGCTAAAGAGATGATCAGAATTGCTGAATACTTGCTAGAATACAGAAGTTTGATTCTGAAAGATGTTAGAGAGATTCTGAATTTTTGGAAGTATGATTTGAACTTTTGAAGCTAAGGGGGAGATTGATAGAGATATCAAAATAGCTTCAAAAGGGACTGGGTTCTGAAGATATAAAGATCTGAAGAAAAGATAAAGAAAAGCCTAAGGCATAACTTCTGAAGTGCCAACTTCAGAAGTTCTGAAGACATTCTGAAGAGGTTCTGAAGACACTTCTGAAGAAGATCTGAAGGAGTTCAGAACCTGTTCTGAACTTGTATGTTATAAATGTATTGTTACTTTAGTCTTTCTATTTCTTGTATAAATAGATAGTTAGTTAGATAGTTAGAACTAATGTTTTCCATTAGCCTTGTAAAGACATATTCTGTAATACTGTACATTCAATGAATACATATTTACATTTGTCTATCACATTCCTGTTAAAATCTTTCCATATATTGATATCTTGATATCTTGATTGTTTGGGTCCTAACGGAACCCTACACCTGAAGCGTTGTCGGCATTCATCAATTTCTTGGGATACAATGAAACACTCACCAAGCTGTCTGAATTCAAAGGAAGAAGTTGCCTCCCATGTGGAATATGCTAGTCACTATTCTCAACAAGAGTCTCACTTGCAAACTCGGCTCTCTTAACCAAGTCATCAAGAACATTCTTACACAAATGTATGGAATGTACTTCAACAGGCCATTGGATTATGCAAGTTTGATATTTCAAGAAATAAAAGTTGTTATACACACCAAAGTTTCACATCAGAGCCATGGCAAAGCTCTCCCAGCACTAATGTTCCCAAGGTTCCTCTCCCTCTTCACTTACCTAGTCATAAATGCTCTGAATGCACCTTTCCTTCAGCCATTCTGCAAGATAGCAACCATAAGCTCTCACAAGCCTACTATTGACAGAAATGGCTATTCTTCTCCGAGAGAACTATCCAGGTATATGCTTAATCTTATTCCTCAAAACTCTCCTAATCTTATTTCTTATAGACACTCTTTGGTATTCTTAGAACCGAGAATACCTACCCCAGAGCACTTAGAGCCTAGTGTAGGAAGTGAGGGGTCAAGTGAGGATGAGGCTGAAAAAATGAGAGTGAACAACCGAATGATTCTACCCATCTTGATAGGTTAATACGAGAGGCTACAAAAGATGTCCATAGAGACATATATGTGCGAAATTCACCGAGTGCAACAAGGGTTACCACATCTGCTGAGGTAGATGCCAACACATCTACTCTCATTGAAAAAGAACAGCCCAGTCCAAACCACCCTGAAAACAACCGATCAGAGGATATTCTTCAATCCTCTGAATCAAGCACAGCTGGGGAAACCACATCATCTTCATCATCCTCTCAAAAGGGTGATGATGAAAAATATAAGAGTTCAATCACCCCAGAACTCGTCACAACCTACACAATTCGTTGATGTCTCTGTGACCAACGAAGCCTTAGGGAACGCAGAGGGTACGTCCATACCATCTGGTAGTGTAGAAGCTGAAGAATTTCCATCAGAGGGGTTACAGCATCAGGATGCACCACTTACCGGAGTCTTCTTACTCTCAATAGGTAAGCACATTGTGTTCAGCTCCCCATCCTCTGATGATAGGGAAAAAGTTGATCCAATCAGAACTATCGAAGAGGTGTTTGTCATTGATAGCCCTCGAAGACAGGTATCGGGCCCTGATAATGGGGAGGATCCCTTCGACATCGATGTTTTGTTGGAAAGTGTAAGATTCCCCTGGATGGGTCTCGTAGGCAGCAGCATTCGTGCTTGCCTTTGCCGTGATTGTCCGTTGTTCCCTTGGTGCGCTGTCATTGACGGTGTAAATCTGTTCGTTCGAGAAAACATGTTGATCTCTTTCCATATCCTATCCCCGGTTGTTGCCCTATCAAGATGTGTCCCTTCCTTTAGCCATACTATCTACCAAAATTTATTTTTTTCTGACATTCTATCCTATATATCGGAGATATAAGGGCCCTTTTACCTAAATCCAATCTCTTGGGAAGCGAAGAGGACATGTTTGAAAGTCGTGGAGCAGTATGGAGCCGAGGAGCAAGGCAGTAGATAAGATAGAAGAAGGGGTCAGGCTCCCGGTGGAGCAGGTGTTTGTCGTAGGCAGAGATGACTAAGTGAAGAAGGCCCTACCCCTTAGAAATAGGTCAAGTGTCATTTTGCAGTTATATGAGCATGAACATCTACTTTCGAATTTGAATAGTCCTCTTAGCTTGTAGCTTATGGGCGACTAGACTAGCAGGTGCGTGAGACTGTTGCTGAAGTCTTTGGCTTTGTGCTTGGACACGGTACGAAGAGATGGCAGGCTCCCTCAGCCATCCTCTTAATTGTAAAAGTTGGCACTGTAGTTTCTACCTTGACCTCGAACAGGTCTTCGGCGTTGATCCGGGCGAGGTATATCTCTAGGGGGGAAGGCGCGGTTTTGGCGGCTAAAAGACGACGCTCGATAGAGACTGGAATAAGAGAAAGGCGGTTCAAAGTGCAATTCATGAGAATGTTAATGCTTTTTGGGCAGGATGAGGTGAAAGAAGAAGACATGGCAAAGTGAAAAAAAAAGAAATCCTGTTAACAATGAGTTCTCAATCGCAAGGTCCTACCCGAGTTACAGAAAGTTGCTGTCGGCAAAGAAGTCTTACCAAGGATAGCCACGGCTTTCATTGAAAAAGGATAGGCCACTCGCTGAGACACCAGCTGAGATCCTTTCGTGCGCACGGCGTACCGAAAGCCATTAGCTAACCAGCCCAGCAAGAAGCTCAATTCTTCTATAACATAACGGGGCGGGGTTGCGCGCGAGCCGAGTGACGTAGGTGCACAAGAGTACTTCGCGCCACAACCATCTCTTTTTTATAGGTTCTACGGACCGATGCCTGCTGCTTCATCTCTCCTTTTAGAGAAGTTATTCAATCTGCTGATCCGGTCAGTGCTGCTAGACCTCTAAGCAAGTGTTGCTAGACTTTCCTGGCTATTGTTGCTGCTCTTACAACTGCTAGGCAAGTTACATGAGTGCACAAAAGCCATTACTTTACGTTCAGCTAGCACTAAAAAGGCTACTCCTATGGGGGAGCTTACTTATCCATTTCGAGATAGTTGCTACCTATATGTTCTGATTCATTTACTACAAGAAAGCCACTATTCCAAGCGTAGGTCGAGATTGAAAGGCAAGAAGGAGTGTTCGAAACCTACTTTTTTTCTTACTGTAGCATAGGCCTTCGCCACTTCAAACGGGCGATCACATTCTCAGTTTCGTACGAGATTCCCAGTTTAGCTTACGGGGTCAAAGTCTTCTTTGGACTTTTCCAATTCTATTTCTTTTTCATCAATCGGGGCGAGAGGGAGCTGCTTCGAGGAGGCGGGAACTGGATCGAGAAACCGGAGAACAGGAACTGGGCAGTGAGAGGAGCTGCTTCTTCTATTTATACTTGCCCATCAGGACCCTTGCCTTATGGAGGGACGCTCAACGTCAAAACAGGCGTGAACGAGGGCCTCTCTGAACGCGAGAGACAAGGGGTCCCATGTGTTGGGGATGCACCGGTTACCCCTTCTGAATTTGTCACCAATGCAACGTTTCAGACATTTGGTGATAAAATTCAGAGATCTATGGAGGATCTAAAACTCTCCCTTGAGACCCAACAAACCACACTCAACAATATTCAGAATACTCAAGTTGCACAGACTCAAACTCTGGAATCTATCCAGAAGATGATTTCTGATACTGCTGAGTCCTAGAAGACTTCTGCCTCTAACTACTTCAATAAGCTAGATGCAGGGATCAAGGCCAACGCAGAAGCAATCTTTCATATTCCTGATGACATTCCGTCTCTAGAAGTCACCATCTCTGCAGATGAGTTTGGATCTTTCGTTGCTGACATCAAGAAACTCATTGATGCAGTGATCCCATCAGAAGCCTCCGTCTCAACATCCTCATCTTTAATTCGTCAATCTGATATGGCAATGTTCTAGAAAACAATGATGACCAGATTCAATGCGCTGAATGCCAAATATGTCTCCAAGACCAACTCCAGTTCTATGAAACTAGCTCAGAAGGTATCTACCTTAGAAACCTCTGTTTCAAAATTGTCGTCTCTGGTCAGCTATCTGTCTGCAGATTACGAAGGAAAAGAAGAAAGCCAAAGAGGCTAGAGCATGCAAAAAGGCGGAATTGAAGCGAAAGAAGTCTGAGGATCAGAAGGGGGAGAATACATCCAAAAAGGCAAAATTTGATGGTGCTGAAACGGCTCAACCTCAGGATAAAGGTGAAGTCCCTGCCTCTACACCCTCTAAACCACCATCATCCAAACAAACCCCTCTTACACCAACTTCACTAGCTGTAAACTCTGGCCCACTTCCCAAAGATCCAGATATGGCTAAGTTCATTCTTGATCTTTTGGAAAACAAAAGAATGCCCCAACGTCAACCTTCACAATCTCAACCATCAAAATCCCAACCACAGAAAGATCAATCAATCCCCTCCTGTGCCAGAACCAGATAATTCACTGCTAATCAAAATCCAAAACCCTCTAACTCTGTCTCTGAACAACCCACTGTTGATCAAGAAGTTGAAGAAGCTAAAGCTAAGGCTGAAGCTGATAAAGCTAAGGCTGAAGCTTATAAAGTTAAGGCTGAAATTGAAAAAGTCAAGAGAGAAACGTCAATCAAAAGAAGGGCTGAGATCCAAGAAAAGAAACATAAGTTGAAGAAGTTTGAACTTCCAACTTCATTGGAAATTGAGCACAGGCACATGTACGCAATCACAGATCAAAAAGTCTTCTTAATGCTTCCTAACTTTGCCAATGTCTATCATGTAAGCGATGAAGTCAAAAATAAATTCATGTGTCATAGGCAAGTAAGGAAAGAGACTTACTCAATTTACCAATCAAGAAAATCTCAGGGATTAAGCATGTTAAATTTGAAGACAGAGAGATTAAGTACACTATCTACGAAGTAATAAGAGAAGACAACGACAAATACTACTTCTGTGATAATGATCTATTGTCCATCAACCCTTCTGACCACTTGACTCTGGAAAGTATATGAAAAATAAAATGAATCAAAAGATTGATGATCAGAACAAAGTTGCCTTCTTCCGAATCATTGACTGCATGAAAGCCTTCATCAGGTATAGAAGACAAGTAGACTTTCAAACGGGCCTAGATCACAAGGAGGTAAATTTAAGCATCTCTGCTCCCAACGAAGACAGATAGGGCCTCAATCATCTGCCTGTCGGAGAGGTCTTGATAGAACCTGAAGATGGCATTGTGTTTAAAAGACCAACCAGAAGAAGTTTCTTTAGAATCTCAGAGGCACACAAGTACTCTACAGGAGTTGTGCATATAGTCAAGAGTTATGCATCTCTCCAGATTGATGACAGAAGAAAAGATAAAAGAGATATAAACATAGCTGAAATGATGGATAAGCAACTCAACATAATATTGAAGGTCAGAGAAATTACTGATCTGTTTCACAAGATTGTTACTTTTCATCCTAATGATCCCTTCTAATCCATTATATGAAGCCCTTTATCAAGAATTCAAACAATGTTGAGAACGTGTTAGATGTTGCACCAACTGGAAGTGGGAAGACTATATGTGCTGAATTTGAAATTTTAAGGAACCATCAGAAAGGGTCTGATAGTGTCATGCGTGCTGTGTACATTGCTCCTGTTGAAGCACTTGCCAAAGAACAATATTATGAATGGAAAAAAAAATTTGAAGATGGTCTTGATTTGAGAATCTGAAATTGCCTAAGGAAACTGCAACAGATTTGAAATTGCCTATGGAAACAGCAACAGATTTGAAATTGCCTAAGGAAACAGCAACATATTTGAAATTGCCTAAGGAAACAGCAACAGAATTGAAATTGCCTAAGAAAACAGCAACGGATTTGAAATTATCTAAGGAAACAGCAACGGATTTGAAATTACTTGAACGAAATTGTTATTTCCGCATTCTGGACTTCATACTTAGGGGGATATTGTTAGACTTCATTATGTGAAAAGTATGAACCAGAATATTACAAGTATCGAAGATCAGAAGTTAAGTCAGAAGCTCATATTCTGACTTAAGTCATCTCAGAGGTGCCCAGGGACTTGAAGAACCTTTGGACTTTAACTGTTATCTCACACGCGCTTGTGATAACGTGGCGATCATAGTTTTCGTACGTCCCTGTACATAATTGATTCTGTTACTAGTATAGCTGACGTGTCAAATCCTGATAGGCTAGATCATTGACTTTTACTTTGTAATAGTATAAATAGATTCATTCTTCACTGTAATAGTCTGATCTTGGAGAGAAATAATGCTATTCATTCATA
This sequence comes from Silybum marianum, assembly GCA_036898165.1. NCBI lineage: Eukaryota > Viridiplantae > Streptophyta > Magnoliopsida > Asterales > Asteraceae > Silybum > Silybum marianum. The sequence continues at coordinate 35,648,117 of CM072530.1, read as the reverse complement.
CGTATTGTAATCAATGTCCAGGTTATTAATACCATTTCTCAATTGTTCTTCAAATCTGTTCTTACTTTTCTTACTGTTTTTATTACTATTCAGTATTAGTCATAGATCGACATTGCTTCCGCTTATACTTTGTTATTACGATCTATTGATTTGTTATAAAGAAAGGGATGTAGGTTCTAACAAGGTCCGAAGATAACCTTCACTATGTTTAGAGGCGACAGAAGTGAAGAAGAAGAACCCAATAGCTGAAGTTCTATGGTTTTTCTGAATGGCTCGAAATCAGAGATGCCATTCAGGACTCAAAATCTCAATTCAAAGGCGTAGTAGAAAGACATCTCGATCAGCTATTGCAAAGGATCTCTCAATATGTCAAAGTTCCTCCTCTCCCTGAGAAGACAAAGAAAAGAAGATCAAAGTATGACGTTGATGAAGGTCCATCTTCCAAAAATGAGCATGAGACTAAATTCAGCTATGACGGTCTTTTCTCACACCTCATTCTCCCTGACCTCTCAATGCTAAATACCTTCCTGCCTGAAGAGAGAATGTATGAAGAACATGAAGTCACTACTCTCCCTGAAGCAGGAATGGCTTTTCTAGCGAACGATGGAAGAACCTTGTTTCTCAGAAATAAAGTGTTGGAACCCAGATCCCTTTCTAACAATGAATCGATAGATCTAAATAAGTAATTATGAGCGGAAGCAAACAGATCTATGATAAACAGTACAATTAGTAAGAACAGAATTGAAGAACAAACGTAATTCGTATTGAATTTCTTTTAATGATAATCAACAGTGCGTACAATTTTGTTCTCAAATATGAATATTTCTAATCACACAATTACAATCAAAGAGAGAGCTATTTATACGATTACAAACAAGAAAGTCAACTATCTAGCTTATTACAACTTGACACGTAAGCAATTTGAATAACAAACTTAGTTACACACGGAGGGTGTGTCTGCCACGTCATCATATGTGAATATGCTTACATAATTCTGAATCATACTTCTCCAAAAATGAGTTCTAACAATCTCCCCCTAAGTATGAAATTCAGAATGCTGCACGCATAGCTTCGCTGTTCCTTCATAGGCTCAATAGTTGATAAGCACGGATTGTAATTTGTAAGAAGGGAGCTGTTTGAGAAATGACTTTGGAGATGGCATCTGTAACTTCTCTGAGCTTCATTAGTTTGTCAAGTCTCTTTTCAATCTTTTCTCTGACTTCTAAATCTTGATTATCAACGGCTACAGAAGCATAACATTTTATGATATACACACCTTCTGTAGAGTATCTATGAGCAACTTTGATTCTGAAGAAGCTTTTTCTGCTCGGGCTTCTAAACACAATTCCGACTTCTGGTTGAGTTATCACTTTCCCAATCCTTAGTGCATTTATACCCTCCAGATCTTCATTTGGTGCAGAGATACACAAGTTATCTACTTTGTAGTTCAAGCCCATTTGGAAGTCTACTTGCCTTCTGTATCGAATGAAGGACTTCATACAGTCAATGATACGGAAGTAAGCAACTTTGTTTTGATCATCACTCCCTCTATTCATTTGAATCTTCATAAATTTCTCCCAGAGTTACCAGATCAGAAGGATTGATCGACAATAAGTCATTGTCACAGAAGTAGGATGATTTGTTGTCTTCTCTGGCAATCTTGTAAATTATGTACCAGATGGGTGTTTGTTCGAATTGTGCATGCCTGTATGAAATGGTCTTGATTGGGACATTGGAATAAGCCTCCTTCCTTGGTTGCCTGTGAGTTGTGAATTTGTCTTTGATCTCATCACTGACTTGATAATCATTTGAAAAATTCGGCATCATTAGGTATATCTTCTGATCCGCAGGGGCATACATGTGCTTATTTTTGATTTCTATGTTGGGTAGTTCAAGTCTTCCCAACTTCTGCATCTTTTCTTCATTTGCGGCTCTGAATTTCGCAGACTCTTTCCTTTTTGCTTCTTCAAAATTGGCACGTGCCTTTTCAGCAGCTTCTTTGGCCTTTTTAGCTTCTTCTCTCTCTTTTTCTGCTTGAGCCATGGCTTTTTCTGCTTCAGCTTTGGCATTTAGGGCTTCTTCCTTAGCTTTTTCGGCTTCAGACTTAGCCTTTTGTTCAGCCTCAGATCTTAGTCTATTCTATTCTTCTGTTCTAGCTGCCTCGGCTCTGGCTGCCTTAGCTCTGGCTTCTTCTGTTCTGATAGCTTCTGCTCTGGCAGCTTCTGCTTTAGCTGTTTCTGCTCTGGCAGCTTCTGCTTTAGCTGCCTCTGTATCTGCTGGGTGAGATTGAGTTTTGGTGTTGCCAATTATATCCAGTATGAATTTTGCCATTTCTGGATCCTTGGGCAAGGGACCCTTGTGAGTACCTAGAGGAGTAGGCGTCAATGAAGTCTGTTTAGAGGGAGGATGTGCAGAAGGAGAAGGTGAGGAGTTTGAGGCTTTACCTTTGTCTTGGTCCATCTTCTGACCCGTTTCAGTTTTTCTCTTTTTAAGATTTTCCATGTTCTCCCCCTTCTGAGAATCAGGATCCTGATCCTCAGAACGTTTGCGTTTTTACTCCGCCTTCTTACATGCCCGGGCTTCTTTGGCTTTCTTCCGGTCTTCAAAGGAAGCAGATTAGGGGTGAGTATTTGACCCACAAGAATCGGCCCGAACCGGGACCGACACTAGAACCGGCACCGTATAATCCAACCGGTCCGGTTTTCGGTTCTTCAAATCCTCCATATTCGGTTCCGGTTCCAAGCCGGGTTCGGTGCCAATTTTTCGGGTAATTAACCGGAACCGGCCCGGAATTTTAAATAAGTATCTAATCCTAATTTAATTAATTTATTATGTTTTCTAATATCTCAAAATAACCTTTCAAAATTTAACAAGCATATCTTTTGTAACATAACCATATAAATAACTATTTTATTAATCATTAATGTGTCATAAAATAACCATATAAAAATAAGTAAAAATCCAAACTTTTTATCCGCGATGACAATTGTTTTACGCCATTATACAAAGACAACAATCAATTAAATTCTTTAATGTAAATCAAGATTTCAATTTTATTGTACACACGATGCAAAAGAAGGGGTGGGGGCTGTATTGGTAATTGTGATGGTATTTTGTTGGTGGTGGTAATAAAAGTATGAATTTTGAAGTTTGTTGATCAAACAACTCATATATATATATATATATATAGATTTTAAACGTGTTGATCTAGAGCAAAAAATTATAAAAAACATTAGCCATATAATATTTATGATATAAATTGAAAGATTTAAAGTGATTTATATTTTTAAGAACTAAATTTTAAGGTTGTCCATTTGTATATTGTTAATTCATAATTGAAATAATAGGTTCTAATATAAAGCGGTTCCAACCGGGTTTTTGACCGGAAAACCGGGACCGGAACCGGTACTGGCACCGGTATTGCCTATACGGTCCGGTTATCGGTTCTAATAATATCTCATTTCCGGTTCCGGTTCCAAACCGGTTCGGTGCCGGTTCGGGCCGGTTCGGTCCAAACGCTCACCCCTAAAGCAGATAAAATACCAACCAAAGAGGATAACTTTGAGACAGAGGTCTCCAGAGATGTGAGCTTTTGGTCCATATTCAAGTTGTTGGAGTTTGTTTTTGATGCATACTTGGAGGCCAGAGTATTGATGCGTTCAATCATTGCTTTTTGAAAGTGTGCCATGTCAGACTTCTTGACCAGAGAAGAGGCAGACGCAGAAGTATCTTCAGAAGGAAAAACAGCTTGTATTAGTTTATGGATGTCAGCAACAAACGATCCATATTTGTCAGCAGAGTTTGTGACTTCTGGTGTAGGTATCTCTGAAGGAAGGTTAAATATGGTCTCTGCATTAGATTTAATTCCAGCGTCCAGAGCCTGGAAGTGAGCATTAGCATAATTCTGTTGAGCCTCTGCATTGTCAGATAGAAGCTTTCGGATAGCCTCCAATGTTTGATTTTGAGTTGCTTGGCGTGCTTGAATGGCTGTGAGAGTTTGTTGTTGAGAAAGCATGGATAATTTTAGATCTTCCATAGATCTCTGAATTTGATCACCAAATTCCTTGAACGCTGCATTGGTGAGAAATTCAGAAGAGGTAACCGGTGCATCTCCAACACATGGAGCCCCTTGTCTCTCGCGTTCAGAGAGGCCCTCTTTCACACCTGTTTCGAAGTTGAGTGTGGAGGGACTTCCAACCTGTCGTCGAGGGCTGTTATTCACAGACACCTCTTCGGTTGTTCTGAAAGGTTCAGCTTCATCCCGATCATCAGAGGATGGGGAGCTCAACATAATGTGCTTACCTTTAGGAAGGGTAAAGACCCCGGTAAGTGGTGCATCCTGTGGCTGTAACCCCTCTGATAGGATTCATCAGCATCTAAACTAACAGAGGGCATGGACGTACCCTCTGGTTGCCCTATGACATCGTTGGTCATGAAGACATCAACGTTTTGGGTGGGTGGTGGCGAGTTCTGGGGCAATTGAACCCTTATATTTTCATCATCACCTTGTTGAGAGGATGATGAGGATGAGGTGGATTCCCCTGATGTGTGTGATTTAGAGGAACAAGGAATTCCCTCTGATCGGTTTGGCTGTTGGTGGTTTGGACTGGGTTGTCCTTTTTCAATGAGAGTAGATGTGTTGACAACTACCTCATGAGATGTGTGTACCCTTGGGGATCTGGGAGAGAGTCGCTCAAATGTGTCTCTATGGACATCTTCTGTACCCTCTTGCATTAAGAGGTCGGGATGGGTAGAAACTCTCTGGTGTTCACTCGAATTCTTTTCAATCTCAGTCTCACTTGACCCCTCACTTTCTAATCTGGGCTCTAAGTGCTTTGGGGTAGATACTCTCTGTTATAAGAATACCATAGAGCGTTTATAGGAGATAAGAGTAAGAGAGGTTAAAGGAATAAGATCTAGCATGTACCTGGAGAGATCTCTGGACGCAGGATAACCGTTGTTGTCAATTGTAGGCTTGTGAGAGCTCATTGAAGCTATTTTGCAGAAAGGCTGAAGCAGAGGAGCTTTTAATGCACCAATAGCTGGGAAGGTAAAAAGTGATAAAAATCGTGGGAACATTAAAGTAGGTAATGGTTTCCCTTGGCTCTGGAGGGAAACTTTGGTTTAAACAGCAACTTTCATTTCCTGGAAGATCAGGCTTGTATATCAGAGGTCTGTTAAAGAACATCCCATACACGATTGTGAGAACGTTCTTACTGGCTTGATCTAGAGACCCAATTTCGCAGGTGAGGCTCTTATTCAGGATGGAGACAAGGACATTCCACATTGGGGGAAGCTTTTTTCTTTTGAACTCAGATAGCCTATGGAGGTGTTCATTGTAACCTAAGAAGCGAATAAAGGCCAGTAGAGCTTCTGGTGTGGGATTAGGTTTTAGGTCAGGGTTGGGAACGGTTTGACCTTCAGCTTCAATGAATAGTTGAGGAAGTTAAAAATACTTTGCTATTTTCTTGCGAGTGATTGGGATTTGGACTGTAGTTTCAGGTTCAGTAGGATGTCCAAAGCTTCCAATTAGGGTATTGTCGTCCTTAATGAACATAGTTTGCCAGACCTCTTGTACATAAATTTCAGGAACATTTGGGTTTGTCAGGGTTAGGGTTCGGTTCAGGGAATGGTTTTGCAGGAACTCAATCATGATCCTGAAATCAGATAGATACATGTTGGGATCGAGAAGAACCTGAACATTGTTGGGTTTCAGTGGTAGCTTGACAACTGGAGCACTATCAGCTGTTGAAGTGACCAAGTTACCGTCGTCGATTTGGACATTATGATTTGCAACAGGAGACGCCATTGATGAAGAAAGCTTTGGTGAGAATAAGACGCCGATTAAGAAGTATTCAGATTCTTGAGAAGATGATGAAGCACAGTACTGTGGAAGTCCCAAATCGAGGTTTATATATGAGAGAGAGAGTACTCGAGTGATTTTTGAATTGGAAGGGTTTTAATTTGGGGACTAACAAAAACGGTTCGTGTTAGCTGAGGTATGCACGCAGGCGTGTCAACATGCAAGGGCACGATGAATGACACGTGTAAAGTAGAACTGCCAAGTGAAAAGGTTTAGCACCTAAACCGATTGAGTTCCTCCTCAAAGAAAATTAAAAGGAACTTAATTAAAAGAAAATTACATTTTAAACAACCAGATAAACTGTTGAGTAAAAGATAATTTTTAAATTAAGTAATTCCTTTTAAAACAAATTGAAAATCAGACATTTGGATAGAAAACTTATTTGCACCAAATGAAAGTTTAATATTCAAAGCCAAGTATTTATTTCTTAAATATAATAAGAAAATTTTAAGTAACCTTGAAGGCAAGAGTTAAATAAAATAGGCTTATTAAAGAAAATTTCAAAAACATACAAAGGTAAAGAATATCTGGTCATAGAAAGCAATTTTGACCATTAATGTCAAAGAACATCTTTTCAGAAGAATTTAAGTTGAATATGAAACGTCTTTGTAACCTTGACGGCAAGAGTTAGTCAGAAGAAACATATTCAAAGAAAATTGTTAAGTAAAGAGAAGTTCAGAAGACAGCTAACAGATGTTAGACTTGACGTGCTCCCCCTTGAAAGTTTCATTCTGCTCCCCCTTGAAAATATCATTCTGCTACCCCTCAAAAATTGCATTCTGCTCCTCCTTGAAAATATCATTCTGCTCCCCCTCAAAAATTGCATTATGCTCCCCCTTTCTGATGTCACTTGGATCACAAATGTAATATTTATTCAATGAACAGAGGTGTCCAGAGGCTTCTGAGTGCCTCTGAAATCGATCATCAGAGGTGACCAGAGGCTTCTGGATGGTTCTGGGATGTGCGAAAAAATTGATATGTACAGAAATAAGTAAATTTGACAGAATTCTAAGAAGATCAAAGAATTAAGTAAAATTACATATTTAACATGCCCAACTTGCTGACTAGGAAATTGAATCGTGTCTCATCCAGAGCTTTCGTGAAAATGTTAGCAAGTTGAAAATCAGTAGAGACAAAATACATTTCAATTGTACCTTTCTCTATATGATCTTTAATGAAATGATACCTGACATCGATGTGCTTTGTTTTTGAATGCTGAACAGGATTTTCAGTAATGGCGATAGCACTCTTTGAGTCACATAGGATAGGGATTTTGTCGTATATTAAGCCATACTCTCTGAGCTGAGTTTTCATCCAGATTACTTGAGAACAAAGAATCGGCCGCAGAACATACTCGCCTTCGCCGTTGATGTTGACACACAGTTCTGCTTCTTGGATGTCCAACTTATAAGTCTGTTACCTAAAAGTTGACAGCTTCCAGAGGTACTTTTACGATCCAACTTTCAGCCTGCATGATCGGAGTCTGTGTATGCCATTGAATCAAATTCAGAATTTTTGGGATACCAGAGACCAAGTGAAGGAAATCCCTTGAGATATCTAAAAATTCGTTTAACAGCAGCCAAATGTGATTCTTTAGGATTCGCTTGATAGCGAGCACATAGGCAAGTGGCAAACAGAATATCTGGTCTACTTGCAGGTAGATACAAAAGTGATCCAATCATACCTCTATAACTCGTAACATCCACTGAGTTCCTAGAAGGATCAGGGCCTAGTTTCGTGCTAGTAGAGATAAGAGTTTTCATTGGTGAGGAATTTTGAAGATGAAATTTCTTAAGCATGTCAGAAACATACTTAGCTTGATTTATAATGATGCCAGAGGAATTTTGTTTAACCTGGAGTCCTAGAAAGAATGTTAGTTCTCCCATCATACTCATTTCAAATTCTTGTTCCATCAATTTAGAAAACAGATCAACTTCTGATTGATGAGTAGAACCAAAGATTATGTCATCACATAGATTTGAACAACAGTTAGCATACCTTTGTGTCTTTTGATGAACAGAGTTGTATCAATTTTACTTTTATCATAACCTTTACAGATCAGAAACGTATATAGTCGTTCATACCATGCTCTAGGTGCTTGTTTTAGACCATATAAAGCTTTATCGAAAAGATAGACATACTCTGGATTTTTAGTATCTTTAAAACCAGCAGGTTGTTCGACATACACTTCTTCTTTAAGATGCCCATTCAGAAATGCACATTTAACATCCATTTGATATACCTTAAAGTTTTTGTATGCAGAGAAAGCCAGAAATAGTCGTATCGCCTCAAGTCTTGCTACAGGGGCAAAGGTTTCATCGTAATCGATTCCTTCTTCTTGGCAATACCCCTTAGCAACCAGTCGAGCTTTGTTTCTGATCACTATTCCATCTTCATCCTTCTTGTTTCTAAAGACCCACTTAGTACCAATAGCTACTTTGTTATTTGGTAAAGGAACTACGTTCCAGACTTTGTTTCGTTCAAATTGTAGCAGTTCTTCTTGCATAGCGGTCACCCAGCTAGGTTCTTGCAAGGCTTCATGAACATGTTTTGGTTCGATCATGCTAAGAAAATTGACAAAGAAAGCTTCATTTGCAGTAGCAGATCTTGTCTTAACACCTTTAGAGAGACTGCCAATTATGAGATCTGGGGTGTGTGACTTAGTCCATCTCGTCATCCGAGATTGAGATACTGGTTGAGCGTGAACTTCTGTTTCAGAGGATGGAAGGGATTCAAAAACATGAGGTTCATTTACAATCTGCCTTTCAGATGAGGGTACAGAAGTGACTTCTGGATAGTCATTAGATGAAACTGGAAGGACAGAAGGGTCGGATGTGCTCTCAGAAGATGATTCAGGACCAGAAAGTGTAATTCCAGAAGCCTAGAGAACTTCAGGAATATTTAAAGATGGATTGGTTGGGTTTTGCTCTGCCAATATTTCTTCGCCCATAAAATCTTGAAAGATGGCATCTATTTCAGATTCTCTGGTACCTGAGAGATAATCAGATGTTACTGTGTTAAGCTTAAGTTCAGAAGTAGAATACTCAGAAGTTAATTGAGTTTGATCGTCAAAATCGATGTTAATGCTTTCAATTACAGTCTTAGTTCGTAAATTAAAAACTCTAAAAGCTCTTGAATTTAACGAGTATCCTAAGAATTTAGCTTCATCTGATTTTTTGTCAAATTTGCCTAGTTTTTCTCTGTCATTTAAAATAAAATACCTGCAACAAAAAATGTGAAAGAATTTGACACAGGGTTTTCGATTATTAATAAGCTCATAAGAGGTTTTGAGATGCCTCTTGACGCTAATAGAACGATTCTAGGTAAAACATGCAATGGCTACAGCTTCAGCCCAGAAATGAATGGGAAGACCAGAGGCTGCAAGCATCGTTCTGGAAGCTTCCACCAATGTTCTGTTGCGTCATTCCACTACACCATTTTGTTGAGGAGTGCGCACAGCAGAGAAGTTCTGTGTAATTCCATTTTCAACAAGTTAAGCTTCAAGCTTGGCATTCTTGAACTCAGTACCGTTGTCACTTCTTAGTTGTTGAATCCGTTGGTGTAAAAGAACTTGAATTCTGGTCATCATATTTTGTAATATAATTGGCACTTCTGATTTCTGTCTAATAAATGCGAGCAATGTATACCTGGAAAATTAATCAATAAGTACCAGTATATACTTTTTACCAGATAGACTTTTAATTGCAATGGGACCACAGAGGTCGACATGTAACAATTGCAGAGGTCTAGTACAAGAATGATCACTTTTTGTTTTATGAGATGCTCGTTTTATTTTGCCCATTTCACATCCAGGGCAGAGATGATCTTTTTGAAAGTGAACTTCTGGAAGACCGGTTATCAAATCGTGTTCCGCAAACATCTCAAGATTATCAAAATTTAAGTGAGACATTTTGTGATGCCATAACCATGCAACTTCGCTCTTTTTAGACATAAGACAGAGGGTTTCTTTACCGTCTTTTGAGGTGAAGTTCATCATATAAAAATTACCTTTTATGTCTGCTCTCCAGAGTTCTTCACCTGCCTTTGAAAACAAGTAACAATGCTTTTCATCAAATAGAACAAGTAATTTAGAATCACAAAGTTGACTTACACTCAGCAGGTTATGTTTTAGTCCAGAAACACGAGCTACTTTTGATAAGGTAATATTACCTTCTTGTAGTGTACCATAGCCTTTAATTTGACCCTTACCGTTGTCTCCAAACGTTACAGCTCCACCACATTTGTCTTTGAATTGGGAGAGTAAGTTTTTCGATCCAGTCATGTGCCTCGAGCATCCAGAGTCAAGATACCAGATGTGCACACGCTGCTTCTGCAATCACAGTCAGAGTTTTTTAGGTACCCATCTCATAATGGGTCCTTTAATGTTAGTTTTAGATTTTTCACTCTTTGTATCTTGCACATGATGTGACTTAACAGGATTTAAAGGTTTGGTCTTTTTATTTGCTGCTTGTTTGTTTTTCTTTTGTTTACTCCTGACGTGTGAGATATTATCATAAAGACGATCAGAGGGCCTCGAGAAAAATTCCTTTAATTTTAAGAATAAATAAAAACATTCAGAATTCTGAGACATAAAAGAGTGCATTGAATTTTCATTAGAATAATGATAATTACAATTCTTCTTATTTTTGTCTATACTAGTATCAGTAGTTCTATTGAACTTCTTAGCTAGACTAGACTTATGCTTAGAATCATAAGTGTTCTTCTGTTGAGACTTCCTCTTATAAACCTTCTCAGGAATTTTCTGAAATACTGAAACAGAAGCAGAAAGATTAGATTTCCATTTGCCTTTTTCAGAAGAAGTAAACTTTGGATAACATGATTGAGATGATTTTTGCTGAACAAAACTTTTCTTTTTAAGACTTTCTTCCTTCTCAAGTTCAAGACAAAATTTGGCCTTAAGACACATCCCAATGAAATCTGGATGAATGGGCACAGGTTTTCTCTGTCCTGTTGGAGGAACAGAGAATGTTGGTATTCCACTTGGATGTTTTTCAATATTCAGACCAGAGGCTCTGATTTCCAGAGGTTCATTAGTAAATAATAAAGGAGCTTCCTCATTCTTAGTTACTTCTGGAACCTTTTTGTACTCAGAAGGTAGTTGATTTTCTAAGGTTGAGAGATAATTTTCTGAGTTAAAGAAATCATCACCTTGATCATCATTTTCCCAAGGATATGTAATCGTCTCAAAATAGTCTTGAGATTCAGAAGAATTTAGGTCTATAAAAGAACATGGGATTATCTCTGGATTGTTTTCTGAAGAGAGTTTCTGAACATTTTCAAGTTCAAGTTTAAAGCATTTATCCAGAGTGGATAGAATATCTTTTTTGAAGTTTAGACGTAGCTCTTCTTTTACTTGTGAAGGAATAAATACATCCGCCTTTGGATTCAAAGCCATATAAACGCTTGAGCCAAATTTGAAAATGCCGCCTTTCTTCTGAATTTTGTTCAGATCAACACTTGTTTTTCCAGACTAATATTCGATGTTTTTAAACTTGAGTTTTCGTTGATGACGATTATTTTCTATTTTTGGATTTTTAAAAATGGACTGTTCATATAAAACTTGAAACACAGGCTTCTGTTCTTGTCCTATACAGAAAACAGATTTCAGAGTTGATATTTTCTCACATGTGTAGGGATCTAGATCCTCGAAACCAAGTCCGGATCTCCCTACTTGTGTATTTATCTTGTCATGAACTTTTTGAGCTTCTAGATATGTTTTGATCTGTAGCTTTGTCTTTTGAAGTTCAATATGTAAAAATTCTCTTTCCTTTTGGAAATAGTTTTTAAGTGCAATAGAATTTAATCTGTCACTTTCCTTAGCACTAATCTCCTTTTCTTTGTTTTCCAAAAGTTTGTTTAAGCTCAATTTCTCTTCCTTCAACTTAACTTCTGTATTTTTAAATTTTTTGGAAATCTTCTCATTTTCAGCATTGAGTTCCAATTTTTCTTCAGTTAGGAGATCCATTTCTCTTTTATAAATCTCTCTCTCTCTCTCTTTGAGTTTCTGAGAGAGTTTTTTCAGTTTGTTTCCTCAGTTTCTTTTCAACTGTAAGCTTTTGTTTAAGTTCTTCAAAATTAATAGATATTTCCAAAATAGTGTTCTCGAGTTCAGATGTCAGAGAGAGTGCTTACAGGTGTTTCAGATGGTTGATCTTCTGATTCATTTGTTCTGGACATTCCGCAGACCATTGCTTCATCACCACTTGACTCATCTCTTAGCCAGTTTTATTTTTCTGCAAAGTGAGCTCTTTCATCGACATTATACTTGTATTTGTTCTGGTAATACATTTTGTCTTTGTTCAGAGTTCCCCTGCAATCTTTTGAATAGTGCCCTGGCTTGCCACATCTATAGCACACATCCTACTTTTTCTTTAACTCCTCTTCCTTCTTCTCTGCCTCAGTCTTCTCAGATCTCTGTATTTCTTGACGAGGTGCATAATTAGTAGGGCGATCAACCTTTTGCTACCTTGAAAAGATCTATTACCAAACCTCTTCCGGAATTGTTTGGTAATAAGTGCCAGTGAATCAGCAAAAGCTTTGATTTCATCATCAGAGTCAAAATCATCCTCTCGAGTTGCTTCTGACACGAGAGCCCTACTTTTTCCTTTCTTCTCGACTTCCTTACTTTTTCTGACTGATCCTCTGGTTTCAGAAATCAGAGCCAGAGGTCCTCTGATAGTGGTTTTCTTCTAAACAACCTCTTTCTTGTGAGCTTGTAGAGTACCAAAAACATCATGTAGAGACCATTATTCCAAATCCTGATTGGCTTGCAGAGACATTGAGAGATTTGAACATTCAGGATTTAATCGTTTGAGAAATAAGACATTATTGTCTTCTTTAGACCTGATGATGTCACACCTTTTATATAGATTTATCAGAGTGTTAAATCTATGAAAAGTCTGTTCCAGAGATTCTTCAGGAGTGGCCTGGAAACTGTTATATTCATTCAGAGCTTGGGCTCTTCTGTTTTTCTTCATTTTTGCACCTCCTTCCAGAAGATTTCCAGTTGATCCCATAGTTCTTTGGCAATTTCACAGGAATCCAAGGATTTTGCTGATTCCACTTTTGCCTTTCTGGATAATTCCACCTTTGCCTTCTCTGCATCAGACCAACTATCCCTTGATTTTGGAACATGTCTTGCAGGGACCTCATTAGTGACAGCAGTAGCAGGGACCCTAGGAATAGTTGTCATTGGAACGAACGAACCATTTTGAACAATAGGATACAGTTCAACGTCCAATCCTTCATAGAAGTTTATCGTACGGATTTTCCATTGTGGATATTTATCACGTATTAGAGTAGGAGGTTTGGTTAGAGAACCAGAAGTATATACAACATTCAGATTAGAATTCGCCATATTACTAGAAACAGAGATTTGAAATTTACTGAAGATTTGTTGATATTTGGAGTAAACAAATTTCAAATTGATTGAAATAAGACTATATTCTTATAATCTCAGTTTTAAGCAGAAATTACCACAGATTTAGAGAAAATTGTAATGAATTTAACAAAATCTCGTAAAACAGGGTAGAATGAAGAACAGGAGCTTATAACTGAAAAAATACTGTCAATAGAAAAGGGATTTCTCCAAATGGAAGAGATCTAATAATCAATAGATTGATTATCAGGGTCTGATACCAATTGTTGGAACCCATATCCCTTTCTAACAATTAATCGATAGATCAAAATAAGTAATTATGAGCGGAAGCAAACAGATCTATGATAAACAGTACAATTAGTAAGAACAGAATTGAAGAACAAACGTAATTCGTAATGAATTGCTTTGAATGATAATCAACAGTGCGTAAAATTTTGCTCTCAGATCTGAAAATTTCTTATCACACAATTACAATCAAAGAGAGAGCTATTTATACGATTACAAACGAAAAAAGTCAACTATCTAGCCTATTACAACTTGACACGTAAGCAATGTGAATAACAAACTTAGTTACACACGGAGGGTGTGTCTGCCACGTCATCAGATGTGAATATGCTTACATAATTCTGAATCATACTTCTCTAAAAATGAGATCTAACAATTAGAAATAAAAAAGGCTCCTTCAAAACTCATCAAGATCATGTACTATAACTTCATATTCACTTATGGACAAAAATGCCTTCAGAAAGTGATTTATGAGAAAGAATTATGAAGAAGAAAAAGTAAAGCTCTCTGACTAGTCTCTATAGATTTTCTTCCCTTTGTAATTTACTTCATTGTACTGTACTTTACCCTTACAAATGTATTTCATTTTCAATGTAATTCTTCAGTTTATTATAAATGAAATACAACGAAGTACTCTACTCCATCTGTGTACGGAAAAGATCCCTAAAAAAAGTAATAGGGACAACGAACATAAGAGTTCCATTTTCTTTCAAATAACCTATACTTACTGATATTACACTCTGTAATTAATCAGTGAATGTACTTTCTAGCTTTTACACTTGTAGAATTGTGATTTCATATCATTATAAATGAAACTTAATTTAGATAGTAGACTAGCTGAAAAAGATCTCACAGATCAGTACTTAGATCTCTTTACCTTAAAATTTTCTAAGTCCTTACTAATCTATTCAAGCAACTTTCTTATATTGCTTAATCATAATCAAATAGGGGGATATTGTTGATCATAACTCTTCTCTCTGATTTATATGTGATTCCTTATATACTTAGTGAAAATTCCATCTATAAGTGATTGTTCATATTCAGCGATAGCATACACTGAATGTACTCAGTGATCGCTGAAAATCAGGAACAATAACTTATCTCTGAAGGCCTGAAGATCAGCAATCACATTAAAGAACCATTCAGCGAAAGTCGAAGACTGAAGCTGAAGAAAAAGATAATTACCTAAGTGACCTGAAGGGGTTCAGCGATAGCAACGATTATCTACACAACGTGAATCTTGCTTATGCCTCAGCAATACTCAGAATCTTCATCCTTGAATATTCTAGTTCAGCGATCAAGTGGGGTCTACTAAGCAAGATCGATGTTGATCTTATCCTCGAGGCACAAAAGTCAAAACCAACATACCTTGTAAGGAAAGGACGAACGGATTGTTCCTTAAGTCCTCATCAAATATGATTTGGTTACTGTTCATATTCGGCCAAAAGTATGGTTGTCTTTTTGGACAAAGGACAAGTTTCCAATAAAAACTTGACACGTGGACTATACCTTTTGCTTTGCATTAATTGCGACGACTATAAATAGATGAAGAACCCTTCTTCATCTTGATGCCTGCCACCTTCTATTTCTCAAACCTCTGTTGCTTTTCTTTCTCATTCTTGTGCATCAAACTTAGTGAACTTCTTAGTTATAATAGAATAGGTTTATTACTTGTTCTAATTCCGCTTACAATTGTAAATTTGTTTATGCAATATAAACTCATTAAAAAACCTAAAAATTGTGTGTTTGTATTCAACCCCCCCCCCCTCCTACAAGCTGTTTCTATATCGTTGAACTCTTGTCGACTTTTTTGGGACCAACAGGTACCAATGCAAAATTAATTTTCCTATCTAATGCAGGATGTCAAGGTATCTGATATCTTGATAGTGGATGCTCAAGACATATGATTGGCTCTAAGTCCCTGCTAACTTAGTACAATGAATAAAAGGTCCCTTATGTCGAAGGACTGAAGCACAATCTACTTAGCATAGAAAAGAATACACTAGAGGTTTTCGTGTACTGACAAATGGCGTGACCACGTTTTAGACGTGTCGCTTATGTTGAAGGACTGAAGCACAATATACTCAACATCAATCAACTTTATGACAAAACCTCCTTGTCACATTCTCAAAGAGAGTGTTTGTAGACAAAGAGACACAAACTTGCTCCGACTGGGAATAAAACTCTTGTCGCATTTTCTCACAAAATTACGCGTTGGTCCTCCACCAATTCGCTTAAGAGGATGGGTATTAAGGATATATCTCATAATTTGTAATAGTGATATTTTGTAGCCTAAAGTCTAGGATAGACATTTATTGTTGTTATCCTTTCCTTATCATGTACATCCGTGTAATATAAATACTTAATCAAATATCATCCATAAGTGTGGTGATTTTATGAAACCCTACACGAATGATGGTCCTTGCCAAGATATTCCTTTAGGATTTCACACTGGGCCAAAAAGTGGCAGGTCCGCAAGCAATACATTTCCAAATTGCGGATATGGGTACAAAGTGTAAATTCCTTTAAAGTCACTGACCAAGTCCTCAATTGCGAATGTGCCACTTGCAGACCTGGGTAAAAAATGAAATAAAATCATTTAGCTACCTCTGTAAATTGTGGATATGTCATTTGCGGAGGTAATGACATTTTGGTTAATCTCGGAGAGAAAATTGCTAAAAGGTAAAACCAACAACCTAAAATGGTTATTTTATTTAATTTCCTTTTAATCTAATCTAATACTGTTTATTTTTTGCATTTATTAAATAAGGTACGTGACCCATATCTTTTTTCGTATTCCCACAAATTAATTTGTTTCTCGAGTGATTCTTCCTATTTTCTCTCTATATATAAAGAGGTTTAAGAGTGAGTTATAATAAAGTTAAACGAAGGACCCTTCTCAACCGTTGTATATAAATATAGATGACCTATATTTGAGTTTAACAACTCCTGCTACTTATAACTATTTACTTGAAAGCGAATGATCATGTGAGAAAAATAGATAATTAAGGTGAGAACTGTAAGAAGATATATGAACATTTGATCATTTTTAATCTCACGTACACCCATGAATTGCACTTCTTAGTAAAACTGATCTGGTCCATCTCAGTTCATTTCATTATTGTCGATCTTCAATTAAGATTGACCCAAAGATCTAGATTACTTTTTACACTTCTTACCATCACTTCTTTTTTCACCGAAACACACCATAATTGAAATGGATGGATACTTGGATTTAACTTATATATATTGAACCGAACTATAATGAGCTTTGTTTGTTCGAATTTGGTTTGAAATTTGGTGAATTCAAACTTCAAAAACAAATCCATTTACGATTATGATGAAAACAAATGAAATTTAAATCTTTTTAAATAGTTATAAGTTTGATTTATAAGGATTTTTTTGGGGGTATCATCCAACATAGCCGTATTATACTACTAAATATAACTAAATAGCCAAAAAAAATTTTTTTGCAGAACTAACCTTTCCTCGCCCCGTGAGGCGAGGTTGACCAAATTAACGCAAAACTCCAAAAAAAAAATCTTTAATTAATCTGATTTTAATATTAATATAAAGTACATTGGTTAAATCAAGCCATTCCAAACATCAAATCAGAGTATTAAATAACATTTTAAATTCGAAAAAGTTAAACCTCGATAAACGTGTATAATCTCGCCCCCGGGAGCAAGGATGACCAAGTCAACACGAAAAAAAATTCTCAAAATTTGTGGGAATCAGATTCCTTACACGACGAGACAACTCAGTGGTTTGATTCGATTTTATCTACTTTGATATGATTTTATCTGGTTTTGTTCAAGATTTATCGTAAATTTTTATATTTAAATCCTTATGTCACATAACATGTCAATGGTTTGATTCGTTTTATCTGATTTGATTCGATTTTATATGGTTTATACGATTTTATCTGTCTGGTCAACACTCAAGATTTGCTCATAATTTGTGAAATTTTCAAATTTTAAATTATCACATTGTTGTCTCGTCGCGTAAGGAATCAAATATCACAAATTACGAGAAAATATTGTGTGTTGACCAGACAGATAAAATCGTATAAACCAGATAAAATCGGATCAAATAAGATAAAACGAATGAAACTATTGATATGTTATGTGGCATAAGGATTTAAATATAACAAATAACAATTTACGAGAAAATCTTGAATAAAACCAGATAAAATCGGATCAAAGCAGATAAAATCGAATCAAATCACTGAATTGTCTCATCGCCTAAGAAATCTGATTCCCACAAATTTCGAGAATTTTTTTTCGTGTTGACTTGGTCAACCTCACCTCCGGGGGCGAGATTATACACGTTTATCGATGTTTAACTTTTTCAAATTTAAATTGTTATTTAATGCTCTGATATGGTGTTTGGAATGACCTGATTTGACCTGTACTTTATATTAATATTAAAATCAGATTAATTAAAAAATTTATTTATTTTTGGAATTTTACGTTGACGTGGTCAACCTCGCCCCCGGAGGCGAGGAAACTGGTTAGTTTTGCAAAAAAATTTTTTTAGCTATTTCGTTATATATTTAATAGTATAATACGATTATTTTAAATGATTCCTTTTGTTGGATGTGTGAGAATAATCCTCGATGGGTCCACACGATTATACATAAGCTCCTTTCATTTTCACCTTTTAAATAATTGTTTCTAGAACTCCATATTCTTTTTAAAGTAATTTTTTTATTATTTTGGAAAACAAATTCATTTTAATTTCAATAAGAAGACATCTTAAAATAACTACTTCATATAAAAAAATAAAATATTATAATACGTTTCTTGTTCTATTTTCTTATAAGTTATATACTATGTTCTTTTAATTCAATTAAATAAAAAATACGTTCTTCCTAACTGCATAAAGACAATATAGTTTAAAAAATAAATCTTTTTTAAAATAATTTCCCTAATTTGAGCAGAAATAATGTGTTTTCCGGATCATTTTATCTTTTCTAATGAATATGACAAGTATGGAGATACCAGTAAAAGTATAACAACATAGGATTAAGAATCTTGCTTACCCGGTAGTGAGAGTGACGACTCTTATCCAATAAACATTTATCAAATAAAAATGTTTCATACGCTATCATTTTAATGGAATAAAATCTTACCTAATAAATGAAGTAAAAATATTGAATTCTATTAAAATAACGTTTACCGAATAAAAATTAAGTAAACAAAACCCCTTTTGTATTGTGATATCCAATATTTATAGTCTAAATTCATAAGGTTGGAATCAATTGTCATATGTATTTTCAATATAAGTAAAACATTTTTTTATAATACAATATTCACGTCGTCAATTACCAAAAGTAATGAAACTTGAACACGACAAATTACATTGATTGAACAAAAATTGTATTGATCCAATAAGCAAATGACTGACAGCATCTAGTTGAAAGTGTTGTGACTTGTTTTGCTTTAATAAATTGGGAAAAACATGAAATAGTACATTCATTGACAGAAGTAAATGCTTTACAATATAATATAATAGTATATTATATTCACAATCAGTGAAAAATTCAAAAAACCTAACGATATATATTATCTTGAACGATTAAGTTTTTAAACTATTTTATGAATATAAAACCATTAAGCTTTTTTAGTTTGAATGAATATGTCTATGAACTCAGTATTAAAATGGAAGACTTTTACCTACGGACATTTCCATGAGAAATCCATCTCTAAAGGGTGATCCGTCACAAAATCGTCACAAAAGTTGGTGTCTAAATTGTTGGTGGGTAAATCAAATCAGTGACAGATTACCCAGAAAATTCCTGGATAATCCGTTGGTATTTTCTTGAAAACATCGGATTTCGTCAGAACCATTAGTATTTCCTGGGTGATCCGTGGTTATCACCCACGGAAATTTTCTTGGGTATTTTTTTGTGGGTGAAAGTTCTTTTTTTGGTAGTAACTATAGTTTTTCATTAAACATTCTTATTTTGAATTATTATTTATTAAGGCCTTGAATATTTTTTCCAATAAAATAAACCATCGAATTTTTAAAAATTTGTTATTTACATCTTTTTAACCCCAAAAAAATTATTGGTAACCAACTAGGAAATTTTTAAAGTGAAAAGAAATTTAAATCAGTTTTACCGTTTCTAAATCTTACGCCAGTCAAACCCCACTCAAACATCGATACCACTCCCTCCACCATTGCTCATCGTCCCATCGTTGTATGTTTTCCATATCGTTTATCAAGTTGTTGGACCCTGCCATTGATCTCCTCTTTTTGATCTATTTTTTTTTTATCTTTTTTACTTTAAACATTTTTAGTCGCTCACAGGTATTTTTTTTGTTAAAAGAATGTACGTAACCAGTTTTTAAAAGTTCGATGATTTATTTATTCAAAAAAAATGTACGAGGACTTATCTCTACTACTTTATAAATGGAATTTTGCAAAAGTCTTAAAGTACAACCTTTTTTGCATCATGTACAAACTCTTTATACATCAGTCTTAAAAAGTCTTAAATCTCAAAAAGCCTTAAAAACCTTTCATATACCAAGGTCACGCTTCATCTCTGCCAGAACTTTTCAGCCGGCCGTCACAATTTAGGGTTTCTTCTCTGCCAGAACTCGCTCATTCTCCAAGGCGACACTTCATCCTCTGCGATTTCTCCAAGATGACGATTCGGCCTCCGAGATGTCCATCTGTATATGTATCTGCATCAATTTTCATTCCTCTCTTTCCATCAATTGCATTCTCACACCCCTGTTCGACGAAAACTGAAGACGATTTTCATCACGATTCTCGCACTCGCACTCTCGCTCCATCGATTCACCAAGAAACTGTTCGATCTCCCTGTTCGACGACGACCGATTTTCGTTCCTGTTCAATCGCTCTCCAAGTTTGAATCTTTTCATTATTTTCTTTGTTGAGCTATTTGTGGTATGTGGTGTGTAGAACACTTTTCAGAACCTTTTTGGAACCTTATCTGTTGGGTTGTTCTCCTTTTTGGTGAAACACTTTTCAGAACCTTTTTCATTTATTGAGGAAGTGCAGAAATCTGCTTATGAAACATGAATATTCAATATTTGTGGCAAAAATGATAAAGATTTTTGATAGATATCAGATGAACTAAGTTTCCGATTCTAAATTGTGCTCTTGCTCCCAGCTTTAATTCTTGATCGTATTTAGCTGCCATAAGTTTATATATATTTTTTTGGGAAAATTAGTTGTTATTTTGTTAGTGCTGGGTGCTATGGTTGGATGATTTGATCTTAATATGCCGATTTCATCATGGTAAAAGAGCATTATAAACATTTAACTGATAGTTAAAAAGATCATTTAAATGTGTGTTTAATCAATCTATTTCACAAGCTGCCGAATCTGTTCGATTTTGGGTTTTTTGTTCCATTTTATCCGATTTAAATGTGTGTATAATCAATCTATTTCACAAGCTGCCTCAAACAGTCTCAGGCGCCCATCAAGCTCAATAAGCTGCCTCAAACAGTCCCAGACCCCCATTAAGCCCAATAAGTTGCCTCAAACAGTCCCAGACGCCCATTAAGCCCAATAAGCTGCCTCAAACAATCCCAGACCCCCATTAAGCTCAATAAGCTGCCTCAAACAGTCCCAGACCCCCATTAAGCTCAATAAGCAGCCTCAAACAGCCCCAAACGCCCATTAAGCTCAATAAGTGAGTTGTTTGATTGATTAGGAAATGTATGGTTTTGATGTGTTAATTTCTTTGAATGCCAATGTTTTGTAGCCATTTGTTTGTATTTAGTTTGTTTGCTTCTAAAACACAACAATGCTTCTAAAACACAACACTGTTTGTATGTATTTATAAAACTTCAACAAAAGCCTTAAACGGAACCTTCATTGTGAATGCTCTAAACCATTAGGATGGCCAATCCCTTTCAAATTCCATTATAATATCTTTGAAGCTATGTTTATATATTAATATCTTCAGTTGTTGTCCACAAAAATTCATAATGTGTTATGCATTTGTATATATGTGATAATTAATATATATATATATATATATATATATATTAATATAGTGAGACCTTTTTTAAGAAGTAATTTGTTAGATCGTCCAATAGTCAAATTTAAAGATCGTCAATTGTTATCCAGAAAAATTCATAATGTGTTTTATATGTGTATATAAATATATATATATATATGTTATAATTAATATATATTAATATAGTGGGACTTTTTGAGAAGTAATTTCTACAAATCTGTGTTCTACAGTAGAGGTTTTTATAAGCAGCCTCAAACAGTCCCAGACGCCCATTAAGCTCAATAAGCTGCCTCGAACAGTCCCAGACGCCCATTAAGCTCAATAAGCTGCCTCCAACAGTCCCAGACCCCCATTAAGCTCAATAAGCTGCCACAAACAGTTCCAGACCCCCATTAAGCTCAATAAGCTGCCTCAAACAGTCCCAGACACCCATTAAGCTCAATAAGCTGCCTCAAACAGTCCCAGACCCCCAATAAGCTCAATATGCTGCCTCAAACAGTCCCAGACGCCCATTAAGCTCAGTTAGCTACCTCCAACAGTCCCAGACCCCCATTAGGCTCAATAAGCTGCCTCAAACATTCCCAGACCCCCATTAAGCTCAATAAGCTGCCTCAAACAGTCCCAGGCCCCCATTAAGCTCAATAAGCAGCCTCAAACAGCCCCAGGCGCCCATTAAGCTCAATTAGCTGCCTCAAACAGTCCCAGACCCCCATTAAGCTCAATAAGCTGCCTCATACAGTCCCAGACCCCCATTAAGTTCAATAAGCTTCCTCAAACAGTGCTGATTAGTTCTTATTAGTGCTTAAAAGTGCTTATTAGTTCTTATTAGTGCTTACGGACTGTTTGATGATTATGTTTATCTCATTGTGTATTAACTAATTTGTTTAGTAAATTAATTGTCTAACACTCTTAATATTAATTATTTTGTCTAACACTCCCATTTGGTGGAAAGATAATGATTATGGGAGGTGATTTTAGACAGGTGTTACCAGTAACAAGACATGGTAGCAGAGCACAAATTGTAGACTCTAGCCTACGTATGTCACCTATTTGGTCGTCGATTAAAAAGTTGCGGTTAACGATCAATTTGAGAGCGCTTACTAATCCACGGTTTTCAAATTTTCTGTTACGAGTTAGCGATGGAGATGAAGAATCGGTGGACGAAAACTTTATTCTCATACCTGATGACATGGCCATTCCTTACACTAATAAAAATCGAATAATGCTTTGATTGATGCAATTTTTCCTTCCCTTCAAACCAACGGGACTGCTTTAGATTATATCATTTCCAGGGTGATACTAACCACTAAAAATGAGCATGTCGACGAGATTAACGATCAATTGATCGAAAGATTCTGCGGAGAGGAAAAACTTTACTATAGTGTTGACGAAGCAGAAGACGATAAAAATAACCTATATCCGATGGAATTCTTAAATTCATTGAATGTTAGCGGTTTGCCCCCTCATTACCTTCGACTTAAAATTGGATGCCCGATAATACTATTGCGGAATATTGATCCCTCGAATGGATTGTGTAACGGCACAAGGTTGATATGTAGAGGTTTTCAGCAGAACGTCATCGATGCATAAATAGTTGTTGGACAACATGCTGGTAAGAGGGTATTTTTACCAAGAATTCCTCTACGTCTGTCGGAAAATGACATGTTTCCCTTAAAATTAAGGAGAAAACAATTTCCCATTCGGCTTTGTTTTGCTATGACAATCAATAAAGCTCAAGGGCAGACAATTCCGGTGGTAGGTGTTTATCTACCAGAATCGCTATTCTCGCACGGCCAACTTTACGTGGCATTATCCAGGGGGATATCGCGTGGTAATACAAAGGTATTAGTGAAACCTGCCAAAAAGTTCAATCAGGAAGGAGTTTACACGTCAAATGTGGTGTATCAAGAGGTTTTGAGTGATGATTGTGAATGATTAAAGCATGATTGTAATTTTAGACTTTATGAATGAGAAATTGCATTAATTTTTTCGGATTCTCGATACAACATACGAACCACCAAGTATTTCAAAATTATTTTTGCAAAAATTTGATATTTGAAAGTTAAATGTACCATGATAGAATTTTTACATCCCGCCGCATTGCGCGGGTATACAACTAGTTCATTCAAAATGAGAAAGTTTAATGGTTTTTTCATTCAAAATAAGAAAGTTTAATGGTTTTTTTCATTTAAAAAAATAGTTTAGGGACTTAATCACTCAATCCTATAAACAAAAATACCAATTAAATTCCATATAGTAAGGTTTATGTGCAAGCATCCGATAAACAAAATACCAATTACATCCCAATACCAGTTAGCAACCTACCTTGCAACCATCACAAAAACAAAAACAAAAGTATTTCTAGTTATCCAAAAATAAAAACCATCTCTAAACTAAATTATGGTGCTTGTCCTTTGCAGATACGTTTGTTGTGGCCTTCTAAATTACAATTCACACATCTAATAGTCTTCCCAACCATTTTCAACCTATTTCCCTCTGTTATCTCTGTAATAGTCTTCTTTCTCTTTTTCTTTGAACGTCCCGCTTGTTTGGGATGTGTTGGTGGTAATAGTTTACTTAGACAATCAGACTTTGGCTACATCTTTGGTCCATTAATTGGCTAAAGATGAAATGCATTGTCTATCTTTGAGTAGGAAGTTGAGAAGTTGGATCAATAATCCTTTCAGCGATAATTTGTTTAGAGATTGAGGAAGATGATTCAGCAATTCATTCTTCACCATTCTTTACTCTCCCTGTTGGTGATTCTGAAGAACTATCTTTCACTGATACTTGTTCAGTATTTGATACTTCATCATTTGTTGAAGGATCAACATTCAATAATTCAGACGGAGGAATATGGTTAATAGGAGTAACAACAGTCCATGAGGAGGATTCGTTGGTACTATTAATCATTCTTGGGATGATATGAGTTTCATCTTCAGAAGTTTGTTGTTCAACATTTGGTTGAGGACTAAAGAACGATGTTGGTTCCCCGTAGTGAGACATCATCCAGTTGTTCAACTCTTCGTCATCTTCAAAGATGGGAGCAGAGTTCACTGAATGAGATTCGTCAAAGCTGACATTGATGATTTCTTCAACAACTTGTCTTTTCTTGCTGAATAATTATGAAGGATTTGGATACTGAAGAGTATCAAATAAATAAACCATCACCATCCTTTGGATCGAAATTCCAAGATGATCTCTATAGTTTAGGATATAACATTTACATCCAAATATGTGCATAAAGTTGAGAGTGGGCTTTCTTCGATGGAAAAGTTCATATAATGTTTTCTTCAATCCTTTCACTATCAGTGATCGATTTTGAGCGAAGCATGCACTGTTGACAACTTCAACCCATAACTGAGTTGGTTGTTGAGATTAGTTGAGCACTGAATAAGTATAATTGTTCGATTTCTTCTTTCAGCAACACCATTTTGCTGAGGAGTTCTGACTGCTGAGAAATTATGCGAAATTCCTTTGCTCTCAAAGAAGTTAACCAGGGTACTGTTTTTGAACTTAGTACCATAATCACCTCTCATTGAGCGAACAATAATATTGTTCAGAACTTCCATCTTCTTGATGAAGGAAATTATTTCTTTAGGAGTATCACTCTTGGATCTGAGAAAGAATACCCAAATATACCTAGAATACTCATCAACATGACAAGTGTATACTTCTTTCTATCTATGGATCAGACATTAACATGTCCAAATAGATCTATATGAAGTAGATGAAGAGTAGTGGTCACTAAAGATACTTGCTTAGATATAAAACTTGCTTTAGTGAGCTTTCCCTTTTCACGTGTTGAGCAAAGAGATTCTTTTACAAAGGAGCGTTGAGGAAGAGCAGTGACAAGCTCTTTTCTTGATAAATGACTTATCATCTTGATATTCGAGTGAGAGAGCCTCTTATGCCAAAGCCAGTTAATGTTTGAGAAGGCGCTAGATTGAAAGCAAATATTTCCAGATCGAACATTATCCATGTTGTAATAACCAAAAAATTGGTTTAGTTTATTTATTATTGTTAAGAGATATGGATGGTTACAATCCTCAAACTCCAGAGGCTGAAGGTGTAATTAGTGCAAACTGGGTTAATAAGGGTTGTAAACCCTTCTCATTTGGGAGAAACGACTGATAATGTGTGTGTGTGTGTGTGTGTGTGTGCATGTGTTCTCATAGTGCAATTTTGAAGAGATGGAAGGGGGAAGAGAAGGAATTTCAAGGAAGCAAGGAGCAATCAGCAAGTTTCATGTATAAAACTTCATCTCCTTCATCTTTATGCCTTGTTGAGTTAATTGGGTAATTAGAACAATGGGGTTTTATAGTTTGGGTTATTGATTGATTGATGAAAGCTCTCTAAATCAGTGTTTAAGGGTCTATAGGGTTGTATTTGAAGGTTTATTTATTGTATTTCATTCAAAGGGTTTGAAATCAAAGAAAACCTCCATGGATGACATTGTGTCTATCTATGTGATTGTCAATCCATGAAATCATTGGATGAAATGGAATGGTTGTTATTAAAGATGGTTTTATGGGAGTTTAGGGTGCTTTTCATTGTGATTTGGGAGAAGAAACTAGTGGTGTTGATCCAAACTCCTTCCAGTGATTTGAATATGATTCCTCTTAGACTTAGTGAAAATTCCATATACAGGAGAGTGTTCAGAAGTTAGCAATAGCACACACTGACTATGTTCAGTGATCGCTGATGATCTGGAACAACATCCTATCCCTAAAGATCTGAAGAACAACACTCACACCATGTCATTCAGCAATTGTCGAAGGGATAGCTGTAGAAAGAGATGAATAACTGATGATCTGAAGCGGTTCAGTGATAGGAACGTTCGTCTATCTGAAGTGTGAGAACTGGCAAAAGCCTTAGTGATACCGGAAGATTTCATCCTTGAAGCTTCTAGTTCAGTGATCAAAGCGGGGCCTACTCAGCAAGATCAATGTTGATCTTATCCTCCATGCACAAAAGTCAAATCCCCCATACCTTGTCAGAAAAGGACGTACGGATTGTCTCTTATGTCTCCATCAAATCTGATTTGGTTAGTGTTCATATTCGGCCAAAAGCATGGTTGCTTTATGAACAAAGGACAAGTCTCAAATAGAAAACTTGACACGTGGCATATACCTTTTGCTTTGCATTAAATGCAACGGGTATAAATATATGAAAAACCCTTATTCATCTTCATGCATGCTAACTTCTCTCCTCAAACCTCTATTGCTTTTATTTCTTGTTCTTGTGCATCAACTTAGTGACTTCTTAGTTGTAGTAGAATAGGTTTAATAGTTGTTCTAATTCAAAAGCTTACAACTGTAAATTTGTTTATTCAATATAAACTCATTTAAAAACCTAAAAGGCTTGTGTTTGTATTCAGCCCCCCCTTCTACAAACTGTTTCTATATCCATTGAACTCTTGTAGACTTCTTAGGGACCAACAAGTGGTATCAGAGCAGTGTTTATTACTTTCTAAAATATTAAAACAACTTTTCATTGTTATTTTAAAATGGCTAACACAAACACAAACTATATTGACAATGAATCTTTAGCTAAACCTCCAAGATTTAGCCATGATAATTTTCTAGTCTGGAAGGAAAGAATGACTCTATTTCTAGAAGGGTCAGATCCTAAGATCCCCTACTTTCTAGAGAATGGACCATTTGTTCCAACACTTTTGTTTCAGCAGTTCCATCTACTGGTAACACCCCTGCTATTCTTGAGACACAAATTCTCAAAACTCCAAATCAATGGAGTGAGGAAGACAAGAAAGAACTAGATGTTGATTCAAAAGCTAGATCTATTATTGCAATGTCTCTTTCAGATGATGTTTATCATTTTGTGATGAAAATGAGGACTTCTAAGTCCATGTGGGACATTCTCTATGTTCAATATGAAGGAACCAATTTTTCAGATTACTCTTAGTATTAACTTGGTAAGACAATATGAAAGCTTCATGTTTCTGAAAAATGAAACTCTTACACAAATCCACCAAAAGGTTTAACTGTCTCTTAATAGACATGAAAACTGTTAATCTTGAGTACTCCAACTCTGAAATCCTAACTAAGTACATGGAAGTTGTTCCTGAACAATGGGAAACATTTACAATGTGTCTTAAGTTGTCAAAGGACATTGAAACTCTTTCTTTAAGTGCTTTGTATGGAATATTTCTCAATCATGAGCAATCTCAAACCTTAAAAAGAAACCTCATTAAAGATACTAAATCTGCTAAAAGTACATCCCTGGCTCTAGTGACTTCAGAGATGGAACCTACCAAACTTGTATCTTCTTCTATCACCTCTATCACTGAATTAGATCAATCTAACTCTGAAGAGATCACTGATGCTGATACTCTTCTCACTAACAATTTCAGGAGATCCGCTAGAAAGAGCAACTTCAGAAAGATCCCCGCTATCACTGACTTTGATAAGTTAAAGGCACCTTCAGCTGACAAATCTTCAACGATTTGCTACAACTGTCAACGCAAAGGTCACTTTGCTAGCGAATGCAGATCTGAGAAGGTTGCTGCTCCCACTACCTCTCAGGTCCCTGATACAACTAAGAATGAATAGTATTCTAAGTTGAAAGAAAAATATCATCACCTTAAAAAGAACCAGCGAAAAGGCAAAGGCCTTGTCGCTGAAGAAGTCGACTGTGATCAAGAAGACGACGGGCGCATACCATTGATGAGTCTGGGTCAGAAAAAAAAGATCTAGCCTTCATATGTCCTCATGGAAAGAATAGAGGGAGCTGAGGAAGTCTCTAACACTTCTTCTTTAGAGTCTCCCTCAACTTAAGTACACTTCTTCTATACCTGAAACCGATAGCTTGTCTGCTCTTGATTCAATGATTGTTGACTTTTACAACGTTCTCAATGGAAAAATAAAAGTTGAACAAATAAATATAGACCTCTCTGAGCAGCTTAAAAATTGTCATTTTAAAATCAAAGAAATTACTAAAATCGAAGAAGATTTTAAAGACCAAATCTTTGTAAATCATACAATTAGCATTGAGAAATAGCAAGCTAATCTCAAGGCTGAAAAAGCCATCGCTGATCTCAAGGCTGAAAAAGCCACCATTGAAGGATGGTGTAAGGCTTCTAAGAAAGTCAGTGAGATCATAAATGCTCAGATTCATAAAAAGGTCAAGAGTGGTCTAGGATATTCCTCTAAGCAAGAAGAAATAAACACTTACCATTCCATGTTTGTCTCTTCTATCCCTGATCCCTCTTCTCATAATGTTTCTATCTCGGAGAAAATACCTTCTAAACCTGTTACTAAGGATTCAAAGAAAGTGATCAAGGAAAAGTTCCTTGACCATGTTCCTACGATCAAGAATTTCCAAAAATTGAAGAAGAATCCTTCACTTCCTTCACTGAGTCATCCTAAAGAAGATCCCTAGATCAATTCAGAGATCAACTCCCACAATTAAGATTTATCTCACTCCATCTGTTCCTGAGAAACTAGTTGTTCCTCCTAGGACAATGGAAAAAGGAATTCTTGGATCTGGTCCTAAAAATGTTTTGACCTCCTCTTTGCATGCTTCCTGCTCAAAACCTTTTCTTAAATATAGGAAGTGCCATCACTGTGGTAAGACTACCCATATTGCTAGCAAATGCCTTAATGTTACTAAAGCTGAAAGATTGGCTCATGGTAAGAAAGTAGCTCTCGTTGAAAAATCAGCTAAAGTAAAATCCACTAAGGGTGGTAAAACATCCAAGGTGAAGATAACCACTGAGAAAGTTCCATAACGAGTAACATATCCGCCAAACCTGTTGTTTCCACTGACACTACAGGACCCATAGTAGTATGGGTACCTATGAAAAGTTAATCCTCTTGTTTTATTCAGGGTGCTAAAGGTATCGGGTATCTCGATAGCGGATGCTTAAACGCACATGACTGGCAAAAAATCTCTGCTCTCTGATTACAAGGAGGAAACTGGTCCCTTTGTGACCTTTGGTGGAAATGGCAAAGGATACATCAAGGGTTATAACGTTTTATCCAATGGAGCAACCTCTTTTAGTCGTGTTGTTTATGTTGAAGGACTAAAGCATAATCTCTTAAGCATTAGTCAACTCCGTGACAAAGACTTCAAAGTCTTATTCACAAAGACTAGATGTGTGGTCACTAAGTAAAATGATAAACTTGCCCTAAAAGGAAAAATATCAGAGAATTTATATGTCATCAATATGGGTAGCTCTCACTTGGAAAATATGTCCTTTCTCTCAAGAGCCTGCTTTGCCATTAACTGGCTCTGGCACAAGAGGCTATTTCATCTGAACTTTAAGATGATCAATGTTCTATCTTAAAAGGAACTTGTTAGAGATCTCCCTAAACACTCTTTTACAATAGAATTTCTTTGTTCAGCGTGTGAAAAAGGAAAGTTGACAAAAGCTTCTTTCAGATTTAAACAAGTTTCCTTAGTGACCACTCCTCTTCACTTACTTCATATGGATTTATTTGGACCAGTCAATGTCCAGTCCATATCTGGAAAGAAATACACTCTAGTGATTGTAGATGAATATTCCAGATATACTTGGGTATTTTTTCTTCGATCTAAGAATGATACACCTGATGAAATTATTTCCTTTATCAAAAGGATGGAAGTTCTGAACAATCTAAATGTTCGTTCCATGAGAAGTGATCGTGGCACTGAATTCAAAAACAGTACTCTGATTACCTTCTTTGAAGAAAAAGGAATCACTCATAATTTCTCATCAGTGAGAACCACTCAGCAAAATGGGCGTTGCTAAAGGAATAAAATCGCACGATCATTGAAGCCGCACGCTCAAGGCTCAGCGAATCGCATCTACCAACTCAATTATGGGCTGAAGCAGTTAACACTACATGTTTCACTCAGAATAGATCTCTGATAGTTAAATGATTCAAGAAAACCTCCTATGAATTATTTCATGGAAGAAGACCCACTCTGAAATACTTACATATCTTCAGAAGTAGGTGCTATATTCTGAATGACAGAGATGTTTTAGGAAAAATCGATCCAAAAGCTGACGATGGAATCTTTCTTGGATACGCTCATCAAGTTCTATCCCCATCTTTGAAGACAACGAAGAACTAGATAATTGGATGAAACTCACTATGGGGAACCTGAATCTTATTTCAATGCACCGCTAGTCGCTGAAAATAAGGATGATGAAGGACAAAACTTCATTCCTACAACAAGTAACACTCCATCCTCTTCAAGGATAGATGTTACTCCCTTAAATCAGATTCCTTCTGATTCCTCCAATGGTGATGCTTCAGTGAATAACCAAGTCCCTCCCTTAACTCAAGAGAATCTGACTCCTTTAGAGTCTCCTCCAGGGATGTTAAGAAATGCTGAAGAACCTATAGCTGATGCATCGTCTACTCTTCCTGAACAAGTCGCTGAATCTTTTGTTGATCAGTCACCTCAACCTCCGTCTCAGCGATGGACGATAAATCACCCTATTGATCAAATCATTGGTGATCCTTATACAGGCGTAAGAACCCGTCATGGTCAAGGTAACATTTGTCTGTTTGTAATTTTTATCTCTATATCCGAACCTAAAAAGATCGATGATGCTATCATTGATCTTAGTTGGGTTAGTGCTATAAAAGAAGAACTAACTAAGTTCCACAGGAACAAAAGTTTGGAATCTTGTACCTCGTCCCTCATACAAGACTGTTATTGGAACCAAATGGGTTTTTTGTAACAAGTTAGATGAACATGGCTCTGTAACTCGCAACAAGGCTCAACTTGTTGCTCAGGGATACAGACAAGAAGAAGGTATAAATTACGATGAAACCTTCGCTCCTGTAGCCAGGTTAGAAGCCATAAGTGCTTTTCTAAATGGCAAACTAAAAGAGGAACTTTATGTTGAACAACCTTCTGGTTTATCTGATTCGAAATACCCTGGTCATGTTTTCAAAAAGCTCCTCGTGCTTGGTATGATACCCTTTTAAGTACCTTCTTAAAGAAAAATTTGTACATGGAAAAATTAACCAAACGCTCATACTTCGAAAACGAAAAGGTCATACCATTCTTGCTCAGGTATATGCCGATGACATTATCTTTGGTCCTACTAATCCCAAACTCTGTACTCGTTTCACTGAACGCATGAAGAAAGAATATAAAATGAGTATAATGGGTGAGCTAACATATTTTCTTGGTCTACAAATTAAGCAATCTGAGAAAGGATTTTTATATGTTAGAGTAAGTATGTTAATGATATGTTGAAGAAATTTGAGATGACTCAAAGTTCTCCAATGAAAACTCCTATGGCACCTCCTCTGACTCTTAACAAGGATCCACAAGGGACACCTGTTAATGTTACTACCTATAGAGGAATTATAGGCTCTCTGCTATATCTTACAGCGCGTCGTCCTGATATCGTGTATTCTACCTGTCTTTGTGCTCGATATGAAGCTGAACCTGAGGAATCCCATCTAATCGCTGTAAAGCAAATATTCGGATATCTGGAAGGAACTCCTAATCTGGGTCTTTGGTATCCCAAAGGCTCAGGGTTCGATCTAATTGGTTACTCTGATAGTGATTTTGCAAGTTACAAGATTGATAGGAAAAGCACCACTGGTGGTTGTCAGCTACTAGGTGGTAAGTTGGACAAGTAAAAAGCAAAACTCAGTGTCCATATCAACCGCTGAAGCTGAATACGTAGCCGCTGGAAGTTGTTGTACCGAAATCCTATGGATGAGGAATCAACTCAGAGACTACGACCTCAAGTTCTCTAAAATCCCTATCTATTGTGATTGCACAAGTGGTATTGCTATCGTTAATAACCATGTACTTCACTCTAAAACCAAGCATATTGAGATCAGATATCACTTTATCAGAGATCATGTCATGAATGGTGAGATTGAACTTCATTTTCTACCCACTGAATATTAGCTTGCTGAACTTTTCACTAAGCCTCTTGATGAGACTAGATTTAATATGTTAATCAGCGAACTAGGTATGTTGAACGCTGAAGAATGAAAATTGTCAGTGATCAACTCTATTCAGTGAATATCAAAATATCTTTCAAAATCACTAATCACTCCCTAAACCATAACTCAGTGATAGTTATATATCTTGCAAAGGTATGTACTTATATTCCTTAAGCTCTCTGAATTCTTTCTTATTCAGAGAATGGATCTCAAAAGGGAAAACCCATCACTGACAATTCTTTTATTGCTTATGTTGAGGATTTTAAATAGATAATGGTTAACATTTATTATCTAAATGATAATCATATTATTTTTATGAAAAGGACACATCAGACCTTTTTCTGACACACGACGGACCTCGACGCTTCTGATCCTATCAACCCCTAGGAACGTGCGCTAGGTTATTATTAGTTTTTCAGAAAGCTGAAACCGTCGTTTAGCATTCTTCTCTCTCCTCCTTCTCTTTCATCAACCTATATAAGGAAAATTCATTTCCATTTCATTCTTTACGCCCATATTCACTGAAGCAAGAGTTTGAATTCTCTTTGCATTTCTCAAGAACACCAAGAACACGCACGTGTGCATTTTTCTCAATTTCCAGTTTTTCTCAAGGTTTGATCTTACTTTTTCTATTTTCATGTATGAACAACAACTTCAATGTTGTCTATAACTTCTACTCATCGTTTACAACTTCTTGTTACAAAGATTTCTACTGTTGTATAACTGTTTCAAAACACCATCTTCTTAAAACCTGTTCTAAGTTTTTTTCTTAGAACAAAGGACATTTTGGTTTATTTTGATCCAAAATTTCTACTAAACTTTTTCGCAACACTGTTTTTGGTATATTTAAATACCATAAAGAAGAACTTTTGTTAAAACGTATTTTTAAATCTGCCAAAAACAACAAGTACTTTGACTTTGTTCATCAAAACACTTGTTTTTCTTATTATTTTGGTATATTTCGTACCAAAATATCTGGTTTAAACTCTTTTGTATTAAGCCATGATTTTCCTGTTTGCATCACCTCTCATCTCCAACAGTTCTGGTACACTGCTCATTGTACTTCTGTCACAACTGACAAGGGAGCTAAACACGCTGCTATTGAGTTCACCATCAGCATGGGAACTTTTTTTTTTACTGTTGGAATTGTCAGAGCTGCTCTTCGTGTCCCTTCAAGAGGAAAGAATCATCAATGGGCCTCTGCACCTTTAAGAGAAGAACTTATCAACTTCCTCGACACTATTGGGTACCGATGGGAGTCTGACATCAAGACCATAACCAAAATGGAGAAGAAGCGATTGCCAGTGAGGTGGCAATACATATTCACTCAGGTGATTTAGTGCTTAGGCACTAAGACTGGCTCCCAAGATCAAGCCAGTAGGCTATTTTTGGATATGGGCTACGCTCTCTACCATGGACATAAGTTGAACTTTGCTGACTACATTTTCAGCGACCTATGTAACAGAGTGCAAGCTCAAAAAAGGGACAAGACTATCCCTTATCCAAGATTCATGGCAAGGTGGAAGAATAAGAGTGCGTTGTGCATGTAATACCTAATCCATCTTCAGTAGGGCTGGCTATCACATTCTCAGGGACCGAGGTCGCTGAGGATGGGGGTAGTGCAGATGAAGCGTGCAACGGAAACAAAATCCATTGTCGTGGCTGTGGAGAGAGAAGCCATTGGTAATACGCCAGAATCAGAGAGAGTCGTCTTTTGAGAGACGCTCTTCTTTTTCTTCTTGGTGATGGTTTGTGAGGGATGGTCTTCTTGTGACCATCGGTTGGTTGTTTTCTTTTAGCAGGTGAGGAGGAGGTGTCGAGGCTAATCACTGTGGGGATTGGCAGTGATATAGACACATTGTCTACCTGAACGGTAGAATATGGGGTTGAGGTAACAACAGGGGTGACTTCCCTGATGAGGTTCAGCATGTACGGAGGTTGGGAGCGTCTCCTAGTTGTTCATCAATATTCAGCGATTTCTTTCGTACATGTGGGAAGCCTTTATTTGCAACCTTAGGGTATCCCTCAAACACAAATTCCAAGATTGTTCTTTGGTTCACACATCAACCCATGATTCATAGATGGTTGTCCCTATATCTAAAGAGGTTGAACGGCGTGCTATCCAAGAATCAGTTTTTTTCGACAATCTGAATTTTGGAAAGCCACGTGCACAGGACCTGAGAATGTTTCTCTTAAACATTCTCAGACACATATCAGTGATCCTCAGGAGACTACCGTAGCATGTACCATCCTTGAGAGTAATCATTTAGATACTCTCAAGGCACCCTTGCTTATACATACTACCTCCCAACATCTTTCTACTAACCCCGAGCTCTTTTTGGCTTCTCTATCTTTGTGGTTGTCGTTGCTTCCAATTTCTCAACAGCTACCACCACCACTACCACAACTGATGCTCCTCTCAGCGAGCTCAAGATCTCTACTGCAACCATCAGCAAGCCCACTTCCTCCCAATCTCCTAAGATCAGCAAGCCTATAGTCTTAAGAGAGTGAAGACAGAGAAGCTTCCTCCCAAGCTTCCCTTAGTCGTTGCTAAAATTCCAAAGATATCCCTACCTCCTCCCTCGTTTCCTGCCATGGATTTCTTGGTAAACAAGCGTGCCCTGACAAGGCACAAGGTGGATACTTTGCAGATCTCGTCTAAGATTATCTTCTCACAAGTCAGTGGCGTTCCTGGTTTGAAGGCTACGATAAACAACCTCTCCACTGACATTCAGACGGTGGGAGATGATAATGCTGCCAATAAACGGGTATCAAGGATCTCGCTGAGAAAGCTGAAAAGCAGGAGAAGACTCTTGTTGATATCTAGAAGACTCAGGATGACATCCATCGCCTTGTTCAAAGCCTTGTTGACAGAGACCCCTCATTCACTGAGGCAGATAGAGGAAACTTGGGGTCGCTTGCTCAAACTCAGACTTCACAGGCTGAGAGTCTCTCCACAATAAGCTCAGCTGTGCATACTCTTCTGGTGCATATTCTCCCTGTTGGTAACAAAGAGGGCAAGAAATTTTCCCAAGAGCTCGCGGATGAGCTCATCAGCAAGGCAAATTCAATCCTCCCTGATGAACCCCAACAACTCTATAAGCAACAAGATCCCATCCTTGAAGAAGGTGATGAAGATGAAGAAGAAGAAGAGGATGAACAATACATCCCTCATCAATCATTTGGTGGAGATGATGACGACGATGATGACACTCCTTTAAATCTAAAAAGATTCTTCATCAACAACCGTCCAGGAGAAACCCTACTTGGAGTGGTCTTCAGAAAACCTTTGGGGGGACAGGCCTCCTCCTAGCCAGGAGTAGTCTGATCCCTTAGGGAAGAATAAGGAAGTTGTGGATCTCGATTCCACTTCTTTAAATTCAGAGGGGGAGCTCTTAACTAAGGTATGCCTTCCTCTTGTCACATACATCCCTCCATCTGAAACTCAAACACCTTGTACCTCTTCTCCACCAAATATCGTCTATGATGAACATCTCTCTGATTCTCCCATTCTCAGTGATCCCTGTCCCCCTAAGGATTCTCCATTCCTGAGGGAACCTTCCACTGAAGATCAGTTCCTGGACATATCCGAATCCGATTCTGAGGAGGAAGAAGGCCTTATCCCAAGGCATATAAATAGGCAACCTATCCCTAAACCAGAAGAAGAATTCCTCTTCGTACCTCTAAGCCTGAAGCCCCTATTCCAATAAGCTCCATCGACGAATTCTCCTTCTTGTCACCTGAAGAACGAGCACAGTCTCTTGACGCTCAACAACTAAGAGATCAAGAAATCAGGCAAGCTCAAGAAGTTTAAAGGTTGCTCAGAATGGCAAGAAAAGAAATAATAAGGCTAAAACGCTAGAGATAAGAAAAAGAAAAGAGTGAAATGCTAGCTGAAAGATTAGTAGAGAAGGAACTGACTAGAGACAACCTACGAGTTAATCCTCTTGTAGCTCAAGAAAAATTTCTACAAGCCCTGAATAGAGAAAATGAAGAACCCAAGGATGCTGAACTCGAATGGTGTATTAAAAAGGTTGACTTCCGCATTCGCTCAACAACTATTACTTGTGCAACTATCGACGGACACAATTCAAGAAAGTTTCATAGACAAGAGTAATGATGTTCAGAGATACTAGAAGCAAAGTAGAAGAACCACAATTCCTCAAGTTCTATGGATTCTCTGAATGGCTGGAAATTATAGATGCCATTCAGAATTCCAAATCTCAATTCAAAGGCGCAGTAGAAAGGCATCTTGATCAGCTACTGCAAAGAATATCAAAACAGGTCAGCATTCCTCCTCTCCCTGAGGAACCAATAAGAGAAGATCGAAGTCCGATGCTGAAGGAGGTCCAGCGTTCAGAAATGAACATGAGACTAAATTTAACTTCGACAGTATCTTTGCCCACCTCGTTATCCCTGACCTTTCAATGCTCAATACATCCCTGCCTGAGGTGAGAAAGTATGAAGAAAATGAGATCACTACTCTCCCTGAAGCTGGAATGGCATTTCTAGGAAATGATGGGCAAACAAAGTTTCTCATAAATAAGGAGATTCGAAAAGCTCCTTCAAAACTCATCAAGATCATGTATTATAACTGCTTATTCCCTTATGGCGCAAAGTGTATTCAGAAGACGATCTATGAGAAATAATTACAAAGAAGAAAAGAGAGAGTATCTGACTAGTCTCTGATGTTTCTTTTCTCCTTTGTAAGTATTGTACTTTACTTAGATTGTAATTTCATTCTACTTGTAATTCTTCAAATTACACTCTTAATGAAATTCAATGAAGTACTCTACTCCATCTGTGTATTGAAAAGATCCCTGAAAATAGTAAAAGGGACAATGAACATATGAGTTCTATTTTCTTTAAAAACCCTCATACTCACAGCTGACATTACACTTTGTAATCAATCAGTGAATGCACTTTATTGCTTTTATACTTGTAAAAATTGTGATTTCATATCTTTATAAATGAAACTCAATTCAGATAGTAGATTAGCTGAAAAAGATCTCACAGATTAGTAATTAGAAGTCTTCACTTAAAAACTTCTAAGTCCTTACTAATTTCTTCAAGCAATTTTCGTATGTTGTTTAATCATCATCACATAGGGGAAGATTGTTCCTTTAAGTGATTTGAATATGGTTCCTCTTATACTTAGTGAAAATTCCATATATAGGATAATGTTCAGAAGTCAGCAATAGCACACACCGACTATGTTAAGTGATTGCTGATGATCAGGAACAACATCTTATCCCTGAACATCTGAAGAACAACACTCACACCATAAAGTCATTCATCGACTATCGAAGGCATAACTAAAGAAAGAGATGAATAGCTCGTGATTTGAAGCGGTTCAATGATATCAACATTCATCTATCTGAAGTGTGAGATGTTGCAAAAGCCTCATTGATACCTGAAGACTTAATCCTTGAAGCTTCTGGTTCAGTGATCAAAGTGGGGCCTACTAAGCAAGATCAATGTTGATCTTATCCTCGATGCACAAAAGTAAAATCTCCCATACCTTGTTAGAAAATCGCTTAAGTCATCGCTTAAAATTCGAGAAAGGGCTTTGTTTTAGTTTTGGAATGTTCAATAACGTATGGATTGTCTCTTATCTCCCCATCAAATCTGATTTGGTTACTGTTCATATTCGGCCAAAAGCATGGTTGCTTTATGAACAAAGGACAAGTCTCAAATAAAAACTTGACACGTGGCATATACCTTTTGCTTTGCATTAAATGCAACGGGTAAAAATAGATGAAGAACCCTTCTTCATCTTCATTCATGCTACCTTCTCTCCTTAAACCTATATTGCTTTTCTTTCTTGTTCTTGTGCATCAACTTAGTGACTTTTTAGTTGTAATAGAATAGGTTTAATACTTGTTCTAATTCCGCTTACAAATGTAAATTTGTTTATTTAATATGAACTCATTTAAAAACCTAAAAGGCTTGTGTTCGTATTCAACCCC
Source organism: Silybum marianum (assembly GCA_036898165.1). Lineage (NCBI taxonomy): Eukaryota > Viridiplantae > Streptophyta > Magnoliopsida > Asterales > Asteraceae > Silybum > Silybum marianum. Next base: position 35,609,677 of record CM072530.1, on the reverse strand, counting down.
CTTTCTAGAAACTGTTTCTATATCTACTGAACTCTTGTAGACTCCTTAGGGACCAACAAGTGGATTCATGGTTTTGGGGTTTTTTTGTTCGAACAAGAAGGTGTAGGGAAAACAGTGGACCACACTAGTAGCCAGGCGGCAAGCCGCGTCAGCTACTGGTTGGTCCGTTTTGCGTTTTTGTCTAAGGGGCAATTAAGTAAGCTTATTGGTGTCCTAACCTTAGGGTTTGACTAGTGGGATATTTGTAAGTATAATTGGGTCATTACCTTGTAGTTAATTGATCTAAATCAGGTTTGATCATAGTGTGAGACGAGCAATCTAGGCTTGGCAATCAGGTGAGGTACCTTCGTGTGCTTAAATTTCAAATGAATGTTTTATCTTGCATAATATTTAAACCATTCATTTACAGGAAGTGTGTACCCGACCTTTGGGCAAGTGTGGGCCCGTTTAATAGTGAGCGTGTGTGACTAAAGTGTGAATTACCACGTTGCAACAGGTACATTTAAAGTGTGTTCATGTGTGAGTTAATATTCATGTCTAATTTGTTTTATCTTATAAATGTCATGCATAATTAACTGCGTTTTTGGGGAAATTCACTAGGCCTTATGGTCTAACCATCTCTTTTACAAAACTGGAAACCTTTTCAGGGAAGCACATGGTAGAGAGCTCGAGTAAGGGCAAGGGAAAGTTGTAAGCTTGGGAGGATAGTTAAGAGGAACTACTTCGTATAGATAGTTGCCTAGTTTATAGTTGGTTTGTAATAAATTTCAGTAATTATTTTTTTCGCTGCAAAACATTTGAGATCAAGCTTATACTTGGGACCTATTGATGTTCAATATTGCCATATTTAGAGCAATAGAATGAAATACCTTTAATTTAGAATTGTGGTATCAGAGCCCTAGTTTACGAGAATTAGGTGTTCGAGGAGCATCTAGACTTAGACTGAGGGATAGGTCGGACTAAGATTTATGTAGAAATGGCTGGAGTGTAGTTTAATCGGTGAGGGTAGTGATAGGGTAGCAAGGAATAACGTGTAAGGTAAATTCAAAATCACATCTGGCCAATGACATTGTGAATTACAGGTACATGAAGGTGCTTGAATACCTTGTTATGATCTAACTGACTGTCTTTCTGTTATGTCAATTTTAGTGACAAGAAGTATGACTCATGGTTCTGTGAGATCAACAACAGTGACACCAACGGAAGGATATCCTCCGATTGGGAATACTCAACCCGATCAAGTTGAACACGAGGTAGTTGTTAATACCCATGAAAGAGGTAGAGGAAGGGGTCGTGGAACCCGAGGAAGTGTAGTTTCTGTTGGAGCCCTTGAGGGTGGGACTCGAGGCCAAGGTAGGGACCGCACACGTGGTAATAGGATGGTGACCGAGTCATTAAATTAACCGGTGGAGTCGATTCACGAAAGTTCTGTGAGCGTGCGTGGTTGGGGACGCGGTAGAAGGGGAGGCCGAACCCAAGAGCGAGGGTTTGTGACCAATGATGATTTCAATGCGGGAATGGGGAAACTTGAGGCGGCTATTCAAGCTTTGATAGGTAAGCAACAATCTTCAAGTGCAACAATCGCATGTGAGAATGATGGTGCGGAGGGGTCTAAATAGGATAAAGACCGTGATAGCTCATCTCGCAAAACTATTTCCGAGGTAGAGAAGTCAAGTAAGGTGACAAGAGGGTGCACTCACAAGACATTCCTAACGTGCAAACCTCTTACTTATACGAGAGATTGTAACCCTGTGTTGGCTTTGCAATGGGTTAGAGAGATGGAGCTGGTGTTCGATACCAATGAGTGTGCGGAAAAGGACAAGGTGTTACATGCCATCACTATGCTTAAAGCGGAGGCTCGTTGTTGGTATGATTTAGAAAGTGGAAAGATTGGATAGGAAGCGGCTAAGAAGACTTCGTGGGAGAAATTTGTGGCCTTGTTTAAGAACAAGTATTGTCCGAAAACCGCTATAAGGCAAATTGAAGAAGAGTTATTGCATTTAGAGCAAGGAGATATGACTGTTCAAGAGCACACCGCAAAGTTCTTGGAGAAATCCCTTTTTGCGGAAGCATAAGTTTCCACCGAAGAGCGGATGGTGGATCGTTACTTTTGGGGTTTGAAAGCCTTTATAAGAGAGTTGGTGATGATAATGAACACGTCAAATTTTCATTTGGCGGTTGATGCGGCCGAGATGACCGAGAGAGAGAAGAATCGTCAATTGATGGAAAAGAGTACCGAAAAGAGGAAGTAGGAAGGAGCACCAAACGATTCCAAGAAAGCCAAGTTCTCGAAGTATTGTTAGGAATTATTTTAATGGTGTCAAAATAAGGAAACTATTTTATTTTGTAATTAAGGCAAGTTTATAATGCCTATTTTTTTGTTCCTTTTCTCATTATTGTCACAAATATAAACAGAGGCTTAGGGTTATTATCAAACCTAGTTACAGAGAATCATTATTGTAATTACCATCTATTGTGTGACTTATTGTAACCATCGATTACACAAGTAAGATATCCAGCGTATTCTTTCAATCAACGTGTTCTTTGTATTCATTCATATATTCATACGTACTTGATCAATACTGGGATCCACAGTTGGTATCAGAGTAGATCGATCAGAGTCTTGCACTGGTTCTAATCGACTTCTTGGTTGTAAGGTAAAAATCTCAAAAAAAAATCTCGAACCCTACTATATGCTTCATCCGATATTTTGTTAAAATCACATCTGGAAACTTTCTGATATTTAAAACCATTCGAACCTGTCCATATACCTTATCTGAACTATTTTCAAACCAATATGTGTTAACTCTATCAAATTCTGGATTAATATTCACAGATCTCACACCCTCTCTCATAGATATCTGACACATCTCCATCTTGCTCGGACCCATTTGATTCGAGAATCATAGTTATCGGACCAAAAACACAAGTGGACAGTAACTTCTCAGACCATACAAGTCCGAGAACTTCGATCCTTTATCGAATTACTAATTTTCTTTTAAATTTATTTACTTTCAATTATCTTGAGTACTGTTGATTTTCTTGTCCACAGAAAGACTAGATAACTTTGTTGCTCTATATCTTTCTAGTCAATAATCCTTGAGTAATCCTTATAAACTTGAGTAATGTTTTTTCTTGATTATCTTGGAAACTCGAAAACTTTGATTTTCTTGTCCATAAAAAGACTAGATAACTCTATTACTCTAGATCTTTCAAGTCAAGAGTCCTCAGTTTTTTGCTTTCTGACTTAACAAGTGGTAAATCACTCTAATAGTTCAAAGTTTCTGTTCTTTTTGCTTGGGAAATTGAAAACTTGGATTTTCTTGTCCATAAAAAGACTAGAGATCTTTGATTCTCGCAGATCTTTTTAGTCAAGAATCCATTGTCATCTTTCCTTAAACAAATTAGAAAAGTTTTTTCTGAACCAAAGGATTCGATTCAAATTTATTTTTTTCTGTTTGTAGGGTTTCATCCGAGAAACTCGGTTATCATACCATATCGATCGACAAGTTTTTTTTTCAAACACCTTTCGTCCGACCAGCTCGTTTATCAGACCCGGTTCATTCGATAACCTCATCTGGTCCGATAAACTTGTTTATCGTACCCATTCCATCCGATAATCTAAGTTTCTCGAACCCTTTGAGTCCGATATCTTAAGTTTACTCAACCTTGTGATCCGAGATATTTTACCAAATTCCAAAGTTTGTCTTAGAACCCGTTCAAAACTCACCGATCGAGATTACTCCATCAAAGTACAATGACTACACGCGAAGCAATGGCCATCTGCTCCGACATTCGCCCACCCATTCTCTTTCGCGGGAAATACTCACAATGGAAAGACCGCATCCTTGACTTTGTCGAACGCAATGACTATGCGGACGAAATCATGCGGTCTATTACTGAAGGCCCACCTCCGACTATCTACCACAACCTTCCCGCAATGCCCAACAAAGATCCTCCTTTTCCGGCCCGACGAGAAATTAAGCCAAAATCAGCATACACTGATGATGAAAACACGTTGCCAAAGGAGATCAACTCGCAAGATCATACCTTCTCCAAAGCATTCCAAATGAAATCTACATGAGCATTGATAGCCACCGCACCACGGCTAAAAAAATGTGGGAACAAATCGATAAAATGATGCCTCGCACAAATTGTATTTCACAATATAAAGATTACCAATTGTATTTCACAATATGAAGATTGAAAGCCAAAGACGGTGAAAGCCTTTCGGATACATATGAAAGATTTGTTAATCTGCTCAACGAACATAGCAAGAATGAAATCCGAAAGACTAAAATCGAAAACAATGTGAAACTGGTGAGCAATCTCTAACCTGAATGGCGTCGGTTTGCCAATCAAATTAAACATAGCAAGTTTCTCGCCGAACTAGATTTACACAAGGTTTATGAAACTCTCAAACAAGATGAAGAAGAAGTTCTCGAAGCTATGGCCGCAAACAAGAAATATGCAAAGTCGTCCGACCCAATTGCTCTCATGGCAAAGGAAGATCATCACTCATCTCGACTGAACCAAAGCAACAGTCTTATGGAAGATGAACAAGACGGCTATGCATCCAATCTCGAAATAGCTGAATTCCAACAACAACTTGCCCTCTTACCTAAGCATTTCAAAGAAGTTCACTCGCCGCCCCACATCAAACAATCTTAGATATGCTTCGGGTCCAAAGAATTATGAACGCAAGGAAATGTTCGAACCCAAACCTCGCCTAGAAGAAAAACGCCCACCAATGAAACCCGAAGACAAATTCAAAAGCGAGATGAGCTTATGCTACAACTGTGGCAAGTACGGTCATTACGCTCGTGAATGCAAAAAACCGGTTGGTAAAGATTCCAATTACTTTGCATACAAACTGATGCTTGCAAAACAACGTGAAGCCGGAAAGGTTCTCATGGCGGAGGATGAACATTGGCTTGATCAAAATAACGACGAGCATGAAAATTTTCAGGCCCACTTGAATCTCATGGTGAATGTCACGAATCCATCCAAAGATCAGCCTCCCGTCGGCATCAATCTCATGGCCAAGAAGTCTAATAGTTCAAAGTCTCATGCTTCCGACCCCTCTACCGAGGTAAGCCACTTCGACTATGATTTTTTTTGTTGCTCAAATGCATGCGTTAACGATTCATTTGCAAGATCTACAATCTAAATTGAAAATCGAGAAACTCTCGGTTTCCAAATTAGAAGCACATCTAGAAAATAATCATAATCAACTCTTATATGACACATCCGAAATTGCTACTTATAGAAGTCAAAACGAAAACATTCGAAACAAAAGACCATGTTAGAAGAAGAAATTTTGAAGCTCCAACTCAAAAACACTGATCTCACGGAAAGACTTAACAAATCTGAACGTGAAGCCAACAATTTTTCTTCCAAATTTGGAAGTGTCGTTATTCAACGTAATGACCTTTTGGAAAAACTCAAGGACTTGGAACTTAAGCTCTATAAGTTAGGTCAAACGGAACAAAAAATTCATTTAAACGCACCAACAAAGTTATTTTCAAAAACCGGCTTAGGATTCGACAATTCTAAATGCTTAGGAAAGGCCTTACACAATACTCCCACACTTTATAATTTTGAATATCTGAATCTTGGTCCGGATTACAAAATTCAATTTACAAAGTCATCTAACAAAGTCAAAAGAAGGGAAGATTGGAATCGAAAAAACAAAACTTTCATCAAATACCTTTTTGTTATCCAAACCATGTTGAAAAAGAATCATCACACAATACTCTTCCAAACGACTATTTTCCAAGTTACACCGAAGAAGAACTTCAAACTAATCCTCCCACATTCAAACCATATATTCCAACTTTATTTCTTGAAGAGAAAATTATTCAACATGAAAAAGTTTTGGAATCCGAACGTTCTTCTTTGAAAAAGGAAAAAAAAACCTTAATTGCAAAAATTCAAAATCTCGAAAACACTGTTTTGAAAACAAAAAATACTCCCGAAGTTGATACAACTTCCGACGTTTCCTCATGTAAAGCTTTCATTAGTTCTCACCAACGAGACTGTGACTTCGAAGATTTTGAACAAAACAATCACAAAATTACTTCATATGCTACGACTGATTTCTTTCCAAAAGATTTCGATCCAAGCCAATTTCGTCCTTCCACCTATAAGACTTCTCTCACTGATGAAGAAACAAATGCGGAATTAGAGGCCGATGAAGCATGAATCCTAGACGAATCTCAACTAAATATTTCAAACCTACTTAACTCCGAAAAGTGCTTAAATGAATCTGTTGATCAATTTGACTTCAATTCCAATCTTCCAAGCCATAAGGAATTTTTGGATAAAGGAAAACAACCCATCAACGCACAAGAATCCCTTAATCCAAATCAAGGAACTATTCATACCTTGTTGAATCGAACCTCCAACTATCTCGCCATTAGGCAGGATTTTTTTGGACCAAGTACTTATTTCCAGGACCTTGTTCAGAAATACCGTAATGAAAGGAAGATAGGAGTTTTTTGCTAGGTATTTGACCGATCTTTCATATTTTTCGAGATCCACCCTACAATATGGGGTGTAATTCTGGTCATTGAATAAATGAAACTTTAACGAATAACTAATAGATTTCCTTGATTCTATCTCTGTTCCTTCCGTTTGAAGAAAGGAAGGATCCCAAGGGCAAATCCAAAGAAGGTTTTCCTGTACGTTCATCACAAAATATTCCAATAAAAGGAACCCAAGGACCATATTCTTCTCCAATTTGTGTTTTACTCACTAACTTGCCTCCTGATTTTGAACCTGAATTTTTTCCATGTTCTTCACAACCATCTTGTTCCAATATTAATGTCCAAACTGTTCAATTTCAAAATGCAATGTCCAAACGGGCCTTTGAATGTTTCAACTTTACCCCCTCTAGAGACAAAGCAAATGTCAAATGTTCTTCACAAAATGTTAAATTTCCTTAAACTATTCATTCGTTTCGACATTTATTGCAATTTACTCGAAATAAAATTTGTTGCTCAAATTTGGTGTGAATGACTTTGACGCTTGCATACTTATAATTACGATTATCATTATCATTCTAATCTACGTGGATCTTACAATAATTTTCATTCCTATCCTCATCATAAAAATCCTGTTTACAAGTGGGTTCCCAAAAGGCCCTTGACTTCTGCAACTAAGTCCCATCCAAAGTGGGTACCCAAGTTTGCAAAGCCAACTAACCCCGAAGGACCCATTTTTAAATGGGTACCTAAATCTGCCAAATTTATTTTGCAGGCCAGTCATGTGTGGTACATAGATTCTGGTTGCTCTAAACACATGACTGGACAAAAGGAGCTGCTCGCTAATTACACGCAAAAATATGGCGGAGAAGTACGATTCGGAAACAACTACTACGCACCTATCGTTGGTCAAGGAGACATAGTTCGCGATAATCTTACCATGTCAAAAGTTTCATATATCGGCGGTCTAAGCCACAATATTCTTAGCATTGGTCAGTTTTGTGACAAAGAACTAGAGGTAAACTTTCGAACCAAGCGATGTTGCGTTCGCACTTACGATGGATAAGAACTCCTTGCCGGCTCACGCAATTCAAATCTTTATACCATCGATCTGTCTGACCCGAAAGTACCCACTAATGTCTGTCTTATATCCAAAACCTCCAACGAGCAAAACTGGCTTTGGCATCGTCGCCTTTCTCACTTAAATTTTAAAAATATGAACACAGTTGTTAGCAATGGGTTAGTTAAAGGTTTCCCAAACTCAAGTTTGCAGAAACCCATCTACGCGACGCATATGAAATGGGTAAGATGAAAAAAGCCTCTCACAAACCAAAGGTGGAACATGGCACGACTCGCCCACTTCAACTCATACATATGGATCTATGCGGCCCAATGTGAACTCAAAGTATCCATGGAAAAAGGTATGTTCTAGTTATGGTGGATGAATTCTCTCGTTACACGTGGGTCAAATTCCTTCGCAACAAGGACGAGGCCCCCGATCTAATTATTACGTTCATCAAGAACATACGGATAAACCACTCGCACAGACAATGGCACGGAATTCTAAAACTGTACGCTTCGTGATTTTCTCACCTCCATTGGCATAACTCAGACCTTTTCAACCGCTCGAACTCCACAACAAAATGGAGTAGTTGAACGTCGTAAATGCACTTTGGTCGAAGCCGCTCGGACCATGCTCCTTCGTTCCAAGCTTCCTCATTCTTATGGGCTGAAGCAATTAACACGACATCTTTTACTCAAAATCATTCGATCATCAACAAGCGCTTCAATAAGACCCTATGCGAATTGATCAACAAGAGCATATGTACGATTCACTACATCCACACCTTCGGTTGCTGATGCTTAGTTCTAAATGACAAAGAGGATCGTGGCAAGCTCAGTCCTAAAGCCAGCGAGGGATTTTTTCTCTTGTATTCCCCGAATACCGCAGCTAATCGGATCTATCTCAAAACCTCGCGAACCGTCACTGAAAGTATAACCGTAGATTTTGATGACAAGGCCGAATTGGCTCCTGAACAATCCAGTTCTGGACCCGCGCTTACCGGTGTATTAGCTTCTGAACATCTCCGTCCAGAACCTGCTCCAAACCCAACTCTTCTAATACACGCTTCCACTTCCAAATCCGCTACCTTTAAATTGGATGACTTGTTTGAATTCTTCTATTCAGACTATTTTGGACCCTCCCCTCCATCCTTTGACCCACTTGTTCCCCCAACTGAGATAATCGCCGATACAACAACTGTCTCCGAACCCACATCCTCAGCAGATATAGTCGCACCGTTTAAACCGCTCCCTTCCACTTCCACATCTAAATCACTTCACCTAACTGATCCACCCCCATCCGCAGCAACAAATGAGATACTTGTAGATCAAATCATTCCCATGCTCATTCCAACCCAACCAAATCCATTATCTGGAAACAATCGTGACCCGATTGCAACACCCCCATTGGACTCCTCTCCCCCACAACTTTCTCCTATCCTAAAGGATATATCTAGTGCACCTGCCGCTTTGAAGTTGCTCCGGCACTTGAAACCGTTCAGGGTCTACCACTTGGCACATATGTGGACGCAACCCCGAACAAAACATATGTCCGCTTCCCCCACTCAAAAAAGTGGACGATTCATCATTCCATTAATCAAATAATTGAAGATCTTTCCAAACCCGTCACAACGAGATCCGCTATCGCTAACGATTGCCTATTCTCTTCCTTTTTTAGCCAAATTGAACCTACCACCATTGTGGAAGCCATGTCTGATCCAGATTGGATTACGACCATGCAAGAAGAGCTCAATCAATTTGAAAGTCTCAAGGTTTGGTGACTCGTTCCCCATCCACGCAACAAAACAATCATTGGTACCATTTAGAACAAACGAGATAAAGATGGGGTCGTCATATGCAACAACGCCCGGCTTGTCGCCAAAGGATACGACGTCACTTTTGCACCCGTTCCATGGATCGAAGCCATTCACATGTTCTTGTTATTCGCGGCTCATAAGAACCTGGTAGTCTTTCAAATGGATGTCAAGACTGGATTTCTTAATGGTGTTATAAAAGAAGAGGTCTACGTCTCCCAGCCTGACGGATTCATCGACGATGAAAATCCCAACCACGTATATATGCTCGACAAAGCCCTCTACAAACTCAAGCAAGCCCCACGTGCATGGTATGTCAGTCTCACTGACTACTTACTGAAAAACGGTTTCTCAAAAGGTAAAATCGATCCCACACTTTTCATTAAAAAGGAGAAAAATTATATCTTGCTTATTCAAGTCTATGTAGACGACATTATCTTTGGTTCAACTAACCCACAATATTATAAGAACCTCTCGGCTTTCATGACTGCCAAATTCAATATGCGTATGATCGGAGTGATGAACCTTTTCCTCGGTCTTCAAGTTTAAGACAACCTTCGGTGGGAATTTTCATCAACCAATAGAAATACATCTCGGATATGTTAAAGAAATTTATTATGACAAACTGTACCTCGATTAGAACTCCTATGTCCCCCAGTTCTAAAAACTATGGAGGCATGATAGGTTCTTTAATGTATTTAACGGCTAGTCGTCCGGATATATTGTTCGCTACGTCTTTATGTGCTAGATATCAGGCCTCACCCAAAGAATCTCATCTTAGTGCTGTTAAACGTATTTTTCGATATTTAAAAGGTACTATTGATCTTGGCCTATGGTACCCTAAGGATACCGGGTTCGAGCTAACTGCTTTTTCAGATGCCGACCATGCCGGTTGCATGCTTGATCGCAAGAGCACGTTGGGACACATTCAGTTTCTAGGAGACAAACTCGTAAACTGGGCCTCCAAAAAGCAAACCTGCATATCCACCTCCACCGCGGAATCGGAATACATTGTTGCCGCTAGTTGGAGTTCACAAGTCATTTGGATGCGCACCCAGCTCAAGGACTATAGCTTCTGGTTCAACAAGATCCCCATTTACTACGACTCAAAGAGTGCCATTGCCATGTCCAACAATCCGGTTCAACACACCAAGACGAAACACATCGATGTCCGGTACCACTTTATCAAAGACCATGTAGAAAGAGGTATGATTGAACTATATTTTGTCAACACATAATTTCAGCTTGCCGACTTGTTCAATAAGGCCTTGGATGAGAAACGATTCCAATTCCTGGTGTCCAAGTTGGGCATGCTAAATCTTAAAACCTGATTCGATAGTCAGTGTCTTCGAAATTCACAAAAAGTCCAGTCAAGTATGCATGAACAATCTTAGTTAATGTGAATCTTCATTATCATTGACTTCTCGCGTTTTGTGACATTAGAATATTTTATTCTTTCTGTATTTTCAATTTATTTAGGTTCAAGTACGTCTTTCATCATGTTTCTGTCTTTTCTTTCTTTCTTTCACTCTCGGAGTTTGTTTTATCTAACCTGTCAATTTTCAAGGGGGAGCAACATTTAAGTTTTTCTCTTAACTCTTCTTTTGCACTCTTTTAGGGGGAGCTAAGTTTTTTTCTTACACCTATGCACACATCAAGGGGGAGCACTTAGTGTTTTTTTCTCACACATTAAAATATCGGACCACTTAAGCCGACAAAATAATTTCTGGGATGCACTGGTCACTCCAAGGTCTCAGATGGCACTATCCGAGCACAGTAATTTGCTCGGACTAGTAAGAAATAATATAGGCAACACTTATAGATCATTCCTTCAGGGCCCATTCACTCGATTTATCACTTTGATTTCTGGGGTTCATGAAGTTCAAAGTTATCTGACCCCTCAGACCTTTCAAATCGTCATCTTACTTGACCGCTAAGGTTGTTGGACCATACTTCATCGTTTGGTCCGACAATATTTAGTTTTTTTTTTGTGATTATGTTGGTCCGACATCTCATCTTCTCAAATGGTACTTGCCTCTGGTTGATCTGAGAGACACACTTAGCAAAAATCTTAGACCTTGGTTCTATTCAAGGATGATCCGACAAACCTTACTCTTTCATCCGAGAACTTATGTTCTCGGACCATGCTGATTCGACAACTTGATTTCCTCGTAGCTATGTCCCCCGACAAGCTGGGTTCTAGGATCACACTGGCTTCAGTGTCATCCTAGTTTCATACTTAGAAAGATTTTAACCCGATTCTCACATGTTGGTCTGATCTGACTTTTGTACCTGTTTTCTCTAACACTGTGTTATAGAATCCATGGCGGCCATCAATGATCCAAATCAATCCGATGACGAGAACCTGATGGTTTTTATTTGATCATCCACCTCTAGTATCACAACAGGCAATCCTGAAGATCGATTTATGCTTCGGAAAGACATGAAGGAATTTCAAGCCAACAACCATCGTCTCAGCTTTCAAATGTTCCTTGAACACCCAATCGTACTCGAAATACTCAAGGGCCACCCGCTGCATCATGTGTTGTCCCTAACAACGCAAGTTCCCAGTTTCTACCTTCAACAATTATGGCACACTCTTCGCTATCAACCAGTTCCCGACAACATTCACTTCACGGCGCAAGTTGATGAGTACACCACTAAGTTAACTCCTTCCCGCCTACGCTGTGTATTACGCGTCCCTGCTGAGGATGCCTTTACTGGAAGGAAAGAATATGAGGATCCGGTCTTCGAAGGAGATTTTTTCCGCGACACATTGGCTTTCGAATATAAGGACGACCTCAACGACTTCACCCATTTCAAGAGAATGCATCTGCCACCTGCCTGGTCCATGCTATTCTCGCTTATCAATCGATGCTTGACCTCCAAGCATACCGGTGTCGATTGTGCCAGTGCCTCGGTTTTATGCATCTTTCACAGCATCATCTACAACCGCCACTACGACTATCCGACACTTATCTAGACTGACTTGGTCCACCTTGTCGCTGAAAAGGGCACCGGCGGCGACCGAAATTCGTTCCATTCTAAAGATTCTTCCAACTTATCATCCGAAGCATGATGAACACCCACCAAGATATCCCTTGCCGTGCTGGTACTCCCCTTGGACCATCTTACGTTCAACACTTCCTCAAGCTTCCAGACACCCACTTTGGACGACAAATGCCAATCCCTTAAACCATCCTTTCTTAAGTTGATCAGACAGCACCGTGTGTGATAGCATATAGGGATAACCATGGCTTAGTTGCCCCTCCATAACCAGAAGGGCCTGCCCAAGAGCCAAACCGTGAAAAAAAATTGAGCTAGGTGAGGGTCCTAGGAATCTAGATAAGCAGGTTCAGATCATGGGGATCCTGAACAGGGCATTGAGAGAACAGAGGAAGTGAGGGGAATAGACGTGGCCGGTGCTTCTGATCAACCTATCCATACCACCACTGCCCCAAGCATTCCTATACCACCTTCTTCCCGAGCTGCTACGGCCACCACCTCTCAACCGACTGCCCGTGTACCCCAAGTAAAAGTTCTAGTCCGACGCCGTCCTACACGCCGACCCGTTGCAACATCTGACACTGACACTAAGGACTAGGGGTGAGCATCGGAACCGGGTACCCGTCTTTGGAATCAGAACCATTTTGGAACTGCCGATTCCGGAACCGACACCGATGTGATTGGTTCCGGTTCCGGTTCCTAAAATACGGAACCTATCAAGACCGGTTCTGGTTCTCATTTTTTTGGAACCGTTACCCGCTGGGTACCCACTACCTGTCACTTTTAAATAAAAAATATTTTACATATTTATAAGTAATAAATATATACTCAAACTTTATAGTTTGTTTATTTAATAATTAGTTTTTATTGGATTAGTTTTGACCATTTGTTGTATTTATTACTGTAAGTCGTTATTTTGTAGTTTATAATTATATTTTTATCGTATGCAATGTAAAAAAATGGAAAAAAAAGTTGAAACCGGGTACCCGGTACCGGAACCGGTTCCATTCGGTTCCGCTTCCAAAATATTTAGGAACCGGATTTACAGGAACCGCCGGTTCCGGTTCTATGGAAAATGGCCGGGTACCCGGTTATGCTCACCCCTACTAAGGACCATGCCGACTTAAATCTTCATGATAGCTCCGAGGATATAACCGAAACACGCCGTCAACGCAAATCATCCGCGGATGCTGCTATTAACCGTATTGGTCGTCAGCCATTCTTCCAAGACTCTTATTCTTAAGGTACCGAATCCAAACCTCATGACAAAACCCATCATAACCCCATTACTGAGCCGTTTATTGGAGAAATAAGGAGAGCGAAGGGTGATACAATAGATAATATTTCAGGAAGCATGTGTGAAGGAACGGATAACATTCAAGAGAGTGAGCGATTCCAAACCGAATCTAGTCGAGTAGCCACAGCATCTATCAACACTCATCCGTTGGTGTCGATATTGAACAAGACGCTGTGGAACCAGCAGCGCAACTACACGCCCCTACCAGCCACTCCGACATCTCACAACAGATGTCGGTTTCACATATACTTGCAGATTTAGCTCCTCATCTAGCACGTCTCCAATCGGGAGTCCCAACTATTGAAAATAGAAGACCTTCTCTACGGTGTGTGCACCTCGAGTCTAGAGCCTCCATCTTTTTGAACACAAGAGTCTACACAAACCGTTGATCTTCGTGACACGGTGGGAACTTCCATATTGGTGTCATCTATTGACATTTCACGAGGATTGGAAGGAAATCCTACTAGTGCTAATATTATGCCAATACTGAATGTTGGTCCCACGGTTGAGTCAACCGTGGTGACAATCTGTGACAATCCAGTTATTAGGCCTCACGATGATTAGACGATCCGGAACGTCCTAATCGCCCTAAGGGGGAGAAGCGAAGGCATATTTTTGAATCTTGACCAGCTGCTACCGCTGCTCCAACTCCAAATGTTCTAGTATACAAATCTACTGGACCATCTTCTGCTCTATCTCGACAGCAAGAGTCAACTTCAGAATTCAACTTTGAAAACATTTCAAGAGTCGTTGATCCAGACTCCAATGAGCCAATCCAAGTGAATGTACAACAAATGCAGAATGACACGCGAAATTGGTTCAGAGATCCGTATGCCCCAGTCTTTGGAGATGAAGATTACAAGAGCATTTTACGAGAAAACGAATCTTTTAATCCCCCTCCAAAGCATCTCCTACCACACCAACTCAGATGGGAAAAGATCATAGCTAATCAGAATCCGAAATGGGAAAAGGATCAGATTCGAGTTCCCTACTTGGAAGAAACCAAACAAAATCTTTTTGCAGATAAGAAAACAACTGAAGACTTGACTCGCATCAATCTCGTCACCGAAATGTCAACCCAAGAGCTAATCGAATATGTTATGATGTTTAGAACCAACGCACAACCAAGAGAAAAAGTCTACTCAACAAAAATGATCACTATCATTAAAGAAATCAGCTATGACCATCTCCATCAAGTTAATTTTCTGACATTCCGAGTTATAAGAGAAGACGCCAAAGAATACTACTTCACTGAAGCAGATTTTCCAAATATGCATATCTATGATGTGGAATTCTTGTACCTCTTTGAGTTGAGAGACAAGAAAAGAAGATCACGAGATGAACAAAGAGCATTAAGAGCTACCGTCAGATTTATTCAGAAAGAAATCTGGTACAGCTATCTACACGATTTCTAACGAGGTCTCGAAAGCAAACAAAGGAAGATCTACCTCACAAAGCCCAATCAAGATATTCCCAACCTCAACAATCTTAAAGTTCTCACCATTCTCAAGATGCCAACTCATGGGCTCGTCTATCTAAATGGAACCGGCAACAAACGTTTCTTACGCTTCGATGAAATTGTTCATATTGTGATGGTATGTTGAAAGGGATCCGAATGAGATTAACTACCGAAATTAGTGTTGATCGAAAAGGAACTGCCAAACTCAAGAATTATCAAAGCATAAGGATTCTAGATGCTATGGTACTAATCGACAAACGCCTGGATTTCCGACAGAGTCTGAAAATATTTGAAGGGACATTCGAATTCAATACTTAAAGCCTCATTTTTCCACAAAGGGGGAGATTGTTAAGACTTATTTTAATTGTGTCAAAATAAGGTAACTGTTCTATTTTGTAATTAAGGCAACTGTATAATGCCTTATTGTTTTGTTTCCTTTTCTCATGATTGTCCTAGATATAAATAGAGGCTTAGGGTTACTATCAATACTAGGATCCACAATTGGTATCAGAGAAGATCGATTAGAGTCTTGCACTGGTTCTAATCGACTTCTTGGTTGTAAGGTAAAAATCTCAAAAAAAATCGAACATTACTATATGCTTCATCCGATATTCTGTTAAAATCACATCTGGAAACTTTCTGATATTTAAAGCCATTCGAACCTGTCCAAATACTTTATCTGAACTATTTTCGAACCAATCTGTGTTAACTTTATCAAATTCTGGATTAATATTCATAGATCTCGGACCCTCTCTCAAAGATATCGGATCCATCACCATATTGCTCGGACCCGTTTGATCCGAGAATCATAGTTATCGGACCAAACTCACAAGTGAATAGTAACTTCTCGGACCATACAAGTCCGAGCACTTTGATCCCTTAACGAATTCCTAATTTTTTTTAAATTTATTTACTTTCGTTTATCTTGAGTACTGTTGATTTTCTTTCCAGTGTTTAAGTTTTTTTAAATACTAGATAACGCTGTTGCTCTATATCTTTCCAGTCAAGAATCCTGGAGTAATCATTATAAACTTGAGTAATTTTTTTTCTTGATTATCTTGGAAACTCGAAAACTTTGATTTTTTGTCCATAAAAAGACTAGATAACTCTGTTACTCTAGATCTTTCTAGTCAATAATCATCTGTTTTTTCTTTCTGACTTATCAAGCGGTAAATCACTCTAATAGTTCAAAATTTCTGCTCTTTTTTCTTGGGAAATTGAAAACTTGGATTTTCTTGTCTATAAAAATACTCGAGATTTTGAACCTCGCAGATCTTTTTAGTCAAGAATCCCTTGTTATCTTTCCTTAAACAAATTAGAAAAGTTTTTTCTGAACCAAATGATTGGACTCAAATTTATTTATTTTTGTTCGTAGGGTTTCATCTGAGAAACTCGGTTATCGGACCATATCGATGCGACAAGTTCTTTTTTCGAACACCTTTGGTCCGACAAGCTCGTGTATCGGACCGGTTCATTTGATAAGCTCAGTTGGTCCAACAAACTTGTTTATCGTACCCCCATCCGATAATCTAAGTTTCTCGAACCCTTTGAGTCCGACATCTTAATTTTACTCAACCTTGTGATCCGTGATATTTTACCAAATTCCAAAGTTTGTCTTAGAACCCTTTCAAATCTCACCGAAGCGGAGGAGGCACCTGTTGTGGTGACAGGTACCTTTCTTATTAATTCACCTTTTGCCAAGGTTTTATTTGTTTCGGGTGCGAATCGTTCATTTGTATCAACTACTTATATGGGGCTCTTGAATAGCAAGCCCAAACGGTTGGATCATAGGTTCGAGGTAGAACTCGCCAATGATAGGCGGGTTTTAATGAAGGAAGTTTTAGAAGGTTGTTAGGACTTTATTTTAATTGTGTCAAAATAAGGAAACAATTCTATTTCTTGTAAAAGCCAAGTGCATTATGCCTCACTACTACTTTCCTTATTGCATCTAGTCCTTCATTATGAATAGAGAGGTAGGGGTCGATAACTAGAAGTGAGAGAGAGAATCCTTGTAATCGCATCATTCACAATTGTGCTACATTGGAAACCGATTACTTAAGTAAGATATCCGACATATTATTATCTCTATATTCCTCGTGTTCTTCGCATATAACCATTCATATTATTGTACTTGATCGTATCTGGAATCCACAATTGGTATTAGAGCCTACGATCTGAGTTTTGAAGCTGTTTCTAAGCGATTTCTGGAATCAAGGTAAAATCTCGATTTCCTTCTTCTCGATCCATACTTCAACAAGTTTCAATCGATAAAATCCAATCTTTTTTTCGAAAAAATCCAGATTTCTTACTTGTCCTCGATTTCTTTAATCTGCTATACGTATGTTATTAATTTTCGAATTAATCTGTGTCTGCTTTAAACAAATCTTTATATTTTTGCATCATAAAATTCGGACCCAGTACCTTGTCGCACCACTCAGTCATCCATATCAATCGAGATCTTTGAATCAAAGGAATATCGAATTCTATTTTTTTTGAAAACTCATTACTTGTGACTCTTGTAGCTTTTTCGATAAAGAATCTTTAAGTAAACCTTATAAATCCTAGTAATTTTGTTTTCTTCTTATTTGAAAAATTTGGAAACTCGAGAACTTAGCCTTTCTTGTCCATAAAAAGACTAGATAACTTTTGTTACTCTAGATCTTTTTAGTCAAGAATCATTTGTTCTTGCTTTCTAGTTTATCAAGTAAGAAAATTAAGGATTCGATGTCTCTGTTCTTAATTCTTGTCGGGTCCCATTCAAAAAAAAAATTCGCACCTCTTTGACCCGACATAAAATCTTGTCGAGTCATACTTTGTCGCCAACTTTTTCATTTCAAGACTATCAGACTCGAAATCAATTATTATCACGCCTTCTTGACTCGACATAAATTCTTGTCGAGTCACCCTAATTCGACATAAATCTTCATCGAGCCCTTTTGACTCGACATCTCTGAATCTCGAGCCCTTATCAATCGAGATAATTTACCCACTTTCAAAGAAATCTTTGAAATCTTTTCAAAACTCACCAATCGAGATCACTCTGTCAAGTACAATAACCACACGCGAAGCAATGGCCATAGGTTCTGACACAAAGCCTCCAATTCTCTTCTGAGGAGAATATTCACAATGGAAGGATCGTTTCCTCGACTTTGTTGAACATAATGATTATGCGGATGAAATCATGCGATCCATCACCGAAGGTCCACCGCCCATCGTCTATCGAGAAGTTCCTCCTATGCCAGCTCGGCAAGAAGTCAAACCCGAATCCGCTTATGACGATGCTGAAAAGCGGATTGCCAAAGGGGTTCAACTTGCACGATCATACCTACTTCTCAGTCTTCCCAATGACATCTATATGAGCATAGATAGTCATCGAACTACGCCCAAAGGAATGCGGAAACAAATAGAAAAGATCATGCTTGGCACCAAAATTGGAACTCAAATACAGATCACCAATTGGATCTCGCAATATGAAGAATTCAAGACAAAAGACGGCGAAAGCCTTACGGAAACTTACGAACGCTTTGTTCACTTGCTAAACGATTTAAGAAAAAACGATATCCATAAGATAAAGATCGAGAACAACGTTAAATTGATTAGCAATCTTCAACCTGAATGGCGTCGGTTTGCAAATCAAATCAAACATAGCAAGTTGCTCGCGGACCTTGATCTTCACGAAGTTTATGAAACCTTAAAGCAAGATGAAGAGGAAATTCATGAGGCAATGATGCCAACAAGAAACTCACCAAAACTTCCGATCCAATTGCCCTCGTTTCCAAAGAAGATCCAAACCCACCACGAATCATCCATCCAGAAAGTCGTGTGGAATTTGAAGAAGACAAGTTTAAAAATGATCCTGAAATTGAAGAATTTCGACAACAATTGGCTTTTCTCACTCAAGCCTTTCAAAAGAAATTTTCTCGTTGTCCCAACTCAAATCAACAAAGATATGCTTCGGAACAAAAAATCACGAGCGGAAAGCAATGTTTGAACCAAATCAACAACGATATGCGTCAGGACCAAATTCATGAAAAGAGGAAAAGTGTCCACCGGTCAAACCTGAAGACAAATTCAAAGGAGAGATGAGCTTATGCTACAACTGTGGCAAATCCGGTCACTATGCCCGAGAATGCAAGAATCCAGTCGTCAAAGATTCCAACTACTTCGCCTACAAACTAATGCTTGCAAAACAAGAAGATGCCGGTAAAGTACTTATGGCGGAAGATGCTCATTGGCTTCACCAAGACGATGATGAACCGGACAAAGAAATTCAAGCACACTTCAGCTTATTGGCTTACTCTGACCCCTCCGATGAAAACTTAAAATCTCACGCATCAGACTTCTCACCCGAGGTAAATTATTCTGACTATAATAATTTTGTTGCTCAAATGAATGACATGATGGTAAAAATGCAAGATCTACAATCTGAATTGAAAACCGAGAAACTCTCAGTTTCCAAATTAGAAGCACGTCTAGAAAACAATCATAACCAACTCTTAATTATTACATCCGACCTTGCAACATCTAAGAGTATTGAGCAAAATCTTAAAAACGAAAAGACCACGCTACAAAATGAGAACTTGGATCTAAAGCAAAAACTTATAGATCTCACGGAAAAACATAACAAATCCGAACGTGAAACCATAGTTGTTTCATCCAAATTGGAATTCGCTACCATCCAAAGAAGTGATCTTTTAGAAAAACTCAAGAGTTGGCCTAGGTTTCAACAACCCGAAATGTTTAGAAAAGGCCATTTATAACACGCCCACTCTTTATAAATTTGAGTATATAGACCTTGGTCCATATTACAAAATTCAATCTATGAAGTCACCTATGAAAAGTTGAGAAAGGGGAAGAATGGAATCGCAAAAATTAAGAAAATTCACCAAATTCCTTTTTGCTATCCTACATTCGTAGAAAAAGATTCCTCTAAAGGTACGCTTCCAAACGATTATTTTCCTTCCTATACCGACGAAGAACTTCAAACTGAATCCCCATCTTCTAAACCCTATATTCCCACCTTATTTTTAGAAAAGAAAATTGTCCAACTTGAAAAGGTGTTGGAATCCGAAAGATCGTCGTCGGAAGCAGAAAAGGAAAACTTGCTCACCAAAATTCAAAAAACATGAGAACGATGCTTTACTCAATAAAAACTCCGAAGTTGACACAACTTCAAATATTTCATCTTGTAAAGCATTCGTTAGCAACTATGTGGACGATTATGAAATTGAATATTTTCACGATATCCCTAACAACTATTGTTCTCCCAAGCACAAAACTTCCCTCACTCACGAACAAATGAATGTGGAATTAGATGCTCTTGAAGAAATGATTTTTCCTGATAAAAACACAAACCTTTCAAATAGATCTGAGGTATGTCCAAATGACTCGTTTACCGAGTTTGATTTCAATCCTATTCTTCCAAACCATGAGGATTTTTTGGATAAAGACAAGAAACCAATAGAAACAAACTCCAAAGCCGACGTTGACATTGAAGGCTCTACACGTTATTCAATACCCACTCAATCTCAACCCCCAAAACAATCTCAAATGACCAAAACTCATCATCTCAAAAATACTAATAATGGTCCTTTAAATGTTTTAGCTCTACACCCTCTAAACAAAACGCAAGTTTGGATTGAAAAAGGCGCAAGTCAAGCAAAGCCTTCATCTTGCAATAAGAACGACAATTTTTCTTTTTCAAATGTCAAAAGAATAAATCATAGCTTTATATTTCCGTATGCTATTAAATCTTTCCAACATTTAATTCAATTTTCTCGAAATAAAATTTGTTGTTCAAATTGCGGTGTGAATGATTTTGTGCGCTTGAATTCATATGGTTATGATCGTTATTCCAACATGCATGATTCTTACAATTACCCTCAAGTCAATCATTTTCATGTCAATCCTGGTTTTAAATGGGTTCCCAAAAGGCCCTTGACAAACGCACCTAAGTCCCGATTTACTTGGGTACCCAAGGCTGCCAAGTCAACTAACCTCGAAGGACCCATTTACAAATGGTTACTTAAATCTGCTTGATTTTTTGCAGATCGGTCACGTGTGGTTTTTAGATTCCAGATGCTCCAAACACATGACTGGACGAAAGGAGCTTCTCGCCAATTACACTAAAAACCATAGCGGATCTGTACACTTTGGTAACAATCATTTTTCATCAATAAGAGGATATGGAGATACTATTCACAACAATCTTACCATCTCCATAGTATCCTATTTTCAAGGCCTTGGTCATAATCTTCTAAGCATTGGCCAATTCTGTGACAAAGAACTTGAAGTCAATTTCAGATCCAAACGCTGTGGCCGATTCCCGCAAGTCCAATCTATACACCATTGATCTTTCAAAGGTTAAAACATCGTTCGATGTGTGTCTCCTCTTAAAAGTTACAAATGACAAAAAATGGCTTTGGCATCGCTGACTATCCCATCTCAACTTCAAAAACATTAGCCGACTTGCAAACGGAGGATTGGTCACTGGCTTGCCAAAGATTAAGTTTGAAAAGACACAACTGTGTGATGCTTGTGAAATGGGAAAAATGAAGAAAGTTACCCACAAACCCAAAGTGGCACATAGCACGACCCGCCGACTTCACCTGATCCATATGGATATTTGTGGCTCTATGAGAACACAAAGCATTCACAAAAAAGAAGTATGTTCTAGTTATGGTAGATGACTACTCTCGCTACACATGAAGGTTGTAGTAGTGATATAGAGGCTTGCCTTATCCCATTGTTGTTATACCCAATGGCAATGAGTGTGTTTGATGTAATTGTGGGGATGGATTAGTTGGCAAGTAACAATGCATACATTGTGCGTAAGAAAAAATTAATTCGAATCAACCTTACCGGAAGGAAGAGAACTCGTGATCTATGGTGATCGAAGTGAGAGTAAGTCGTGCGTTATATCCATGTTAAAGGCTAGACACTGTTTAGCCAAGGGATGTCGTTGGTTCATGGCATATGTGATTGATGTCGAATAAGAAAAGAAGAGAGTGGAACAAGTATCTATGGTAAAAGACTAACCCGAGGGGTTTCCCGATGATCTTGTCGGATTATCTCCAATCGTCAAGTAGAGTTTAGAATTGATTTGGTACCCGGAGCCGCACCAATTGCCCGTGCACCATATCGATTAGCACCGGCCGAAATGAAAGAGATGGTGACACAACTTCAAGAGTTGTTTGATAAAGGTTTTATAGGCCCTAGTACATCACTGTGGGGAGCACGGTACTGTTTGTTAAGAAGAAAGACGGGTCAATGAGAATGTGCATAGATTACCGTGAGTTGAACAAGGTAACGATCAAGAATAAGTATCTGTTACCTAGGATAGATGATTTGTCCGATCAGCTCCAAGGAGCAAGTTACTTTTCAAAGATTGATTTGTGGTCCGGTTATCACTAGTTGAAGGTGAGAGAGGAAGATGTATCTAAAATTACTTTTCGAACGAGGCATGGTCACTACGAGTTTTTGGTTATGCCTTTTGGCTTGACCAATGCTCCAGAGGCGTTTATGGATTTGATGAATCGTGTGTGTGGTTTGTTATTAGACAAGTTTGTAATTGTCTTCATCGACGATATTTTGATCTACTCTCGGACGGAAAGTGAGCATGGAGGACATCTTTGCCTAGTGTTGGAATTGCTAAAGAGTGAGAAGCTTTATGAAAAGTTATCAAAGTGTGAGTTTTGGTTACGAAAAGTTCAGTTTCTAGGACATGTGGTGTCCGAAGGTGGAATCAAAGTGGACCCAAGCAAAGATAGAGACTATCAAAACTTGGGAGCCACCGAGAACACCATCAGAAGTGAGAAGTTTCTTAGGTTTAGCGGGGTACTACCGGAAGTTCATTTAAGACTTTTCAAGGGTAGCAAAACCGTTGACCTCCTTGACGAAAAAAATTGTCAAGTTTGTGTGGATCGAAGCTCAAGAGTAGGCATTTGATTTGTTGAAAGAGAAGTTTAGTAGTGCACCAATTTTATCGTTACCGGACGGAACAGAAGGGTTCCTGATTTATAGTGATGCATCCAAGTTGGGATTGTGATGTGTGCTTATGCAACATCGGAAGGTGATTGCATACGCTTCGCAACAATGAAGGATCATGAAAGAAACTACCCTACTTGTGACATGGAGTTAGCGGCGGTAGTTTTCATACTAAAGATTTGGAGGCATACCTATATGGTGTGAGATGTCAAATTTATACCGATCATAAAAGTCTTAACAACTTATTTGATCAAAAGGAGTTGAATATGAGGTAGAGAAGATGGGTTGAGTTATTGAATGCTTATGACTGTGAGATCCTATACCATCCGGAGAAGGCGAATGTGGTAGTCGATGCCTTAAGCCAGAAGGATAGAGGGGAGCCGACCAAGATAGTAGCTTTTAGAGTCGAGGCGTCACCTACTATCTTGGAAGAGATCAAGAAGGTTCAAGATGAAGCTTTTTTATAAGAAAATGTAAAGAGTGAAAGGATAGCGGGAAGTGTGTCACCGTTGGTGCACGAAAATAAAAGTGTGAAATGTTTGGGTGACCATGTGTGGGTACCTAAGCTTGGTGGTTTACGTGAGAAAGTGCTAGAGGAGGCACATAAGTCGCGGTATTCGGTATATCGTGGCACAAACAAGCTGTATAGGGATTTGTGACAGTATTATTGGTAGCCGGGGATGAAGAAGGATATAGCTCACTATGTGGAAATATGTTTGACATGTTCGTAAATCAAGGCGGAAGAGCAAAGGCCTTACGGAAAACTTCAACATTTAGATATTCCGGTGTGGAAGTGGGATAACGTAACGCCGGACTTTGCCACAAAGTTGCCAAGAAGGCCAAAAGGGTACGATGCCATTTGGTTGATAGTGGACCATCTCACTAAATCGGCCCATTTCTTACCATATAACGAGACGTACCCAATGGAGAAGTTAGCTAGATTGTACATCGATGAGATAGTGACTAGACATGGTGTACCGACGTCTATAGTTCCGGATCGGGATAGCCGCTTCACATCGGTACTTTGGGAAAGTTTCCAAAAGGAGTTGGGAACACATTTAAATTTGAGCACTACTTATCATCCACAGACGGATGGATAGAATGAGAGGACAATTCAAATCTTGGAAGATATGCTTAGAGTATGTGTGATTGATTTTGGTGGTTCGTGGGAGACCCATTTACCTTTGATTGAAATCTCGTACAATAATAGTTATCATGCGAGTATTCAAGCGGCATGGTATGAGGCGTTGTATGGACATAAGTGTAGAACATCTTTGTGTTGGAACGAAGTGGGGGGAAAACAATTAGCTAACCCAGAAATTTTCTAGATCACCGCTGACAAGATTGGACAGATTCGTGAGAAGTTGAAAGTCGCTCAAAACCGACAGAAGATGTATGCAGATAGAAGGAGGAAACCGATTGATTTTTAAGTGAATGACAAGGTCATGTTAAATATTTCACGTGGAAAGGAGTGGTACATTTCGGGAAGAGAGGAAAGTTGGGTCCTTGATATATAGGACCGTTCGTTTTAAAGGCACGAGTGGTTGCGGTGGCTTACAAGTTAGACCTTCCGGAGAAACTTTGCGGCATCCATAGCACGTTTCACATGTCTAATTTGCGCAAATGTCTAGCGGATAAAGGTGTGAGGGTACCGCTAGAAGATATTCAAGTTGATGAAAGGTTGAAGTATGCGAAGGAACCGGAAGCAATCGTGGATCGAAAGACTAGGAAGTTGAGAAACAAAGATATTGTGCTTGTGAAGGTGCATTGGAGGTTCCATAAAGAGCAAGATGCGACGTGGGAACCGGAATCGGAAATGAGGGTCAAATACCCTCAACTTTTCGCTTGAGGAATTCCGGGGGCGGAATTCTTTTAAGGGGGTAGATTTGTAATAACCCAAACTTTGGTTAAGTTTATCTATTATTGTTAAGAGACATGGATGGTTACAATCCTCAAACTCCAGGGGCTAAAGGTGTAATTAGTGCAAAGTGGGTTAATAAGGGTTGTAAACCCTTCTCATTTGGGAGAAACGGCTGATAGTGTGTGTGTGTGTGTGTGTGTATGTGTGTGTGTTCTCATAGTGCGATTTTAAAGAGAGAGAAGGAGAAGAGAAGGAATCTCAAGGAAGCAAGGAGAAATCAACAAGTTTCAGGTATAAAACTTCATCTCCTTCATCTTCATGCCTTGTTGAGTCAATTAGGTGATTAGAATAATAGGGTTTTATAGTTTGGGTTATTGATTGATTGATGAAAGCTCTCTAAATCAGTGTTTAAGGGTTTATAGGGTTGTATTTGAAGGTTTATTTCTTGTTTCTGTGTTATATTTCATTCAAGGGGTTTGAAATCAATGAAAACCTCCATGGATGACATTGTGTTTCAAGCCCCATACGTGGGTAAGCCGTGTGGCAAGCCACATCAGCTACTGGTTGGTCCGTTTCGTGTTTTTATCTAAGGGGCAATTAAGTAAGCTTATTGGTTTCCTAACCTTAGGGGTTGACTAGTGGGATATTTGTAAGGATAATTAGGTCATTAACTTGTAGTTAATTTATCTAAATCAGGTGTTCGGTTGGTGTGATTGTAGTGTGAGACGAGCAATCTAGGCTTGGCAATCAGGTGAGTTCCCTTCGTGTGCTTAAATTTCAAATGAATGTTTTATCTTGCATAATATTTAAACCATTCATTTACGGGAAGTGTGGGCCCGTTTAATAGTCACGGTATGTATGACTAAAGTGTGAATTACCATTGCAACAGGTACATTTAAAGTGTGTTCATATGTGAGTTAATATTCATGACTTACTTATTTTATCTTATTAATGTCATATATAATTAACTGTGTTTTTGGGGAAATTTACTAGGCGTTATGGTCTAACCCTCTCTTTTATAAAACTGAAAACCATTTCAGGGAAGTACATGGTATAGAGCTCGAGTAAGGGCAAGGGAAAGTTGTTAATTTGGGAGGATAGTTGAGAGGCACTACTTCCGTATAGATAGTTGCCTAGTTTATAGTTGGCTTCTAATAAATCTTAGTAGTTATTTTTTTCGCTTCCAACATTTGAGATCAAGCTTATACTTGGGACCTATTGATGTTCAAGATTGCCATTTTTAGAGAAATAGAATGAAATACCTTTATTTTAGAATTGTGGTTGTTACACATGTTGATAACATAGAAATTCTCCATGCGTGTAACAATCAACAAGCTTAGTATTCTTATTAGTGATTGCACATTTCTTTCTTGGGAAGATAACACTCTAGTCTTGGTCATAGACTTGACTGTTGTTGAGCACGTGATGTTTTAGTCCTTCAACATGTTTAAATGTAATTACTCTTTTGGTTAGAACATCAAAATTTTTGGTGTGTCCTTTGCCATTTCCACCAAAGGTCATTGAAGGACCTTTTTCTTCCTTATATTCAGAGAGAACGGACTTGGTTCTTGTCATATGTCTAGAGCAACCACTATCGATATACCAGATACTTTTGACCTCTTGCATAAGATAAATGAATTAATTTTTCATAGGTACCCACTTTACAATTGGTCCTGCAGGTAGGACTTCCTTCTCAATCTCTGAAGATTTAACTTTAATGGATTTCTTCACCTTAGTTGTTTTACCAACTTTGGAGGATTTCACCTTGGCTGCTTTCTCAGTTTTGGCTACATTCTTTCCATGAGATATCTTCTCAACCTTGGTAGCAGTAGGCCATTCTCTTTCAATGTGAGTTGTTTCCCCATAGTGCAAGAAATTCCTATACCTGAAATAAGCTTTAGTATCAAAAGCATTAGTATTAGAAAACTTAAGGTTAGCAGGTCCAGGACCAAGAATTCCATTATCCATAGACCTTGGAGAACCAATAAGTTTCACAGGTTTAGAGTGAGTGAGATCAATCTTAATTCTGGGAGAGGATCTCTAAACAGATCCAGGAATCATCTTCCTAGAAGAAGAAGGTTGACTCACTGAAGGAGTAGAATGATTCTTCTTTAATTTTGGAGTTTTCTAGTCCTTGGGACCTTGAATAATGGACTTTCCTTTAATCACACTCTTTAAACTCTTAGAAATAGGTTTAGAAGGTTTTGACTCAGATGCGAAAGAATACTGAGTCGAGGTGTTAGGGATTGAAGAGACAAACATTCCAAACTTAAGCATGGAACAGTCTTTGAGAGGTTCTTCATGATCTGAAGAATATCCCATACCGCTCTTAGTATTAATAAGAACTTGAGCATTAATGATATCATTTGATTGTATTGAGGCTTTGCACCATCCTTCAATGATAGCCTTTTTAGCGTTGAGTTCAGCGATGGTAGCTAAGTGATAGCTTGTTGTTTCTCAAAGCTGACTATTTGGTTTACAAAGGCTTGGTCCTTAAGATCTTTGACCTTACTTAGTTCTTTAATTTTCAGATGGAAAGATTTTAGCTGTTCTTATAAATCGGATTTTAGTTGTTCAGCTTTAGTTTTGTCATTTAAAGCATCATAGAGATCAACAGTCAGCGTATCAAGATCTGACAACCTATCATTCCTTAAGGAGGCACAATCTTTCAGATTAGATACCTAAGTGGAGTTTAAAGAAACATTGGATGAATAAGATTCAGATGTCTCTTCTACTTCTTAAATCTTAACCATGAGAAATACGAAGGCTAAGTCTTCTTCATCTAAGCCAGATTCATCAGTAGAATCTGCCCAATTAAGTTCTTCAACGATCAAGCCTTAGCCCTTTCGTTGGGTTTTCTTCATCTCATTTGGGTACTTCTCATTCAACCTGAGATATTTGTCATCTCTTGGTTTAGAGGACGTTTGAGAAGATGTCGAAGCAGCAACGTTTTTTGCCAGGCATTCACTTGCAAAGTGACCTTTGCGTTGACAGTTATAACAAGTTGTTGAAGCTTTGTTGATGGAAGAAAGCTTGGACTTCTCAGATTCGGTGTTAGAATAATTTCTTTTAAAGTTTCTCTTTCTGGAAAATCTTCTGAACGTATTGGTCAGAAGAGCTAGAGACTCATCAAACTCTGAAAATCGGTATCTGATAAGTCCTTAGAGTTAGATGGTTCTAACTCAGGGATTGATAAGATAGAGGATGCGGTTATTTTAGAATGTTCAGTCTCTGAACACACTAAAGCCAAAGAACTGCTTTTAGTGTTTTTGGAATCTTTAACCATATTCTTCTTTAATGATTAGGATTACTCATGACTGAGTAGAATCCCCATAAAGAGCACTAATGGAAAGAGATTTTTATGTCTTTTGACATTTTGAGACATGTAGTAAATGTGTCCCAATGGCCCGAAAGAGATTCCATAAGTTTTCTCAGAACCTTTGACTTTGAATATTCTCTCCCAACTGTTCGAAGATCAACGATTAAACAATTGAATCTTTGATGTACCTCTGGCAGAATTCTATTTTTGCAACAAATGAAACTTTCATATTATCTTAGGAGGTTGATTTTTCTAGACTTTTGTACCTCATTGATACCATCATTGAGCATATAGAGTGTCCCACATGGTTTAGAAGTTCTCATCTTTATGACAAAATGGTAAATATCGTCAGGAAGGAACACAACAATTATGCTTTTGTATCTATAGTTACGTTTTTTATCCTAATCATGGTTGTGGCAGTCTCAAGAACTGCGGGCACGATTGTTGTTGGAACAAACGGTCCATTCTCTACATAGTAGGGGACTGAGGATACGCACCTTCTAGGAATAGGGTAATTCTTTCCTTACAGACATGAAAGTTATTCTTCCTCCATATAGGAGGTTTGGCAAGAGAGCGATTATCATTATAGTTTGTGTTTTGGTTTGCCATTTTTAAAAATTATAGTTAAAGTATTTTTGAAGATAAAGTAAACAATAAACACTGCTCTGATATCACTTGTTGGTCCCTAAGGAGTCTACTAGAGTGTACAAGTATCACACAATTTGTAGATGGGGGGATGCATACAAACACACAAACTTTAAGTTTTAAATGAGTTTATTGACAATAAACAAATTTACAAATTGTTGCAGAAATAAAAACAAGTAATATTACCTATTCTAAACAATCTAAGAAACACTAAGTTGATGCACTAAATAAGGAGAGAAAAGAATATAGGTTCAAGAAGAGAAATGGATGCATGCACAGAATGAAGAAGGATTTCTTCATCTATGTATACTCAATGCATTTAATACATGTCAGAAGGGACTATCCACGTGCCAAGCTTGTCCTTTATCCATAGAGTTGGCTTACTTTTAGCCGTATGTGAATAGTTGACCTTTAGGGCTGGTAAGCATGCAGGGAGCAATAAGGCAACCAGTACATGTACCATCTCTGACAGGTCGGGAGGTTGTCGTTTTGTGGGTATAGGATAAGAACAAAACTAAATCTTGTTTAACACGAATCATTTGATTCATAATTATAACTTATACGTAGGGCTGATAATGGTAAGGGTAGACCCGTTACCAGTTATGTTTCCACCCGTTGAATAAGGGTATGGGTAAAGAAAATTTTAACCATCTTATCTATAACCCATTTAACCGAAATTTTAGTGGCTATGGTATGCATAAACGTTTTTCTCTTATATATTACTAGTTACGAAGTTATATATATATACACACACACACACACACATAGAGGGAGGTTTAGGGGGAAAACTCAAAGAAAGAGAAAATTGAAAACACACTAGGAGACCTCTATCTACACGCGTATTCACAAATGCATACAAGTGATTGAAACTGTTTTCTTTGTTTTTACACGAATACATGTTATGCACAACTATTAAAATATATCTATATATATATATAGAAAGAGGTCATGCGAGGATGGTAACAATTTACGAGAATACGATGACAATCCTCAGCCAATCATTTTGTACATGACATTTTTCATATACAAAATCACATATGATTCATGCACAAAATCATATGTGATTTTGGACAAAATCATAAATGATGTGGGCGACTTTCCATCCGACTTAAGTGGCCCTAAAAGTCGCCCGCTACAGTTAGTGCAAAATCACATGTGATCTTGTAAATGAAAAAAGTTCATCGCATTCTCGTAAATTGTTACCGTTCTCGTATAAACCCGTGCACATATATATATATATATATTATCTAAAGATAATGAAATTCTCTTTTTTTAATAATTTATTTAAATAATATATTGATTAAATTCTAGATAGTTTAATTTAATTTAATTTAATAAAAATGGGTAATATAATTTTTATTTAAAAAAAAGAAAGGGTGCAAATTTATAAATGCTTAAAAATATTCTCCTTGTTAAAGAAAAAATGAAAGAGAACAACAAGAAAGAGAGAGAAGAGATCTGTTATTCTCATTAATTATAAGCCCTTTAAATAGGGATGAGATACAAGTAGATAACTACAAGAGATAATAGTTCTAACCTATCTCTAATATGTTTATCTCTATCTATATCGTCATATCCATTAGACGATGACACATTTATCCTACAACACTCCCCTTGTGCCGAGTCAAAGGAGTGATGGTGCACAACTGTTGCCTCGTTAAAACCTTACGCCAAAATAAAAACCTAGTGGGAAAAATAAAAATATGACGAAGGAAAGAGTACAATGCACGGGTTTCTTTGCAATAGATAGACTTTTCCTTTTGTCTAATATTCTTTCAGATTCGTACATTAATCATGAGAGTTGGAAGAGTAGGATGGTATATAAATCGTTGCCTCACTAAAATCTTACACCAAGGAACAAAACCCAATGGGAAAAATAAAACCTTAGGTGAAGAAAAGAGCACAACATACCAATATTACATATATAGTAGACTCCCCCTTTTGTCTACTACTTCCCCTGATTCGTGCATTAATCAAGGGAGTTTGGAAGGTCTTAGCATTCGCATACTTTTTATGTCACATTCTCCTTATATCTTACTTGATTCACTTCAATCTTGAGGTGAGTTTTCTACTGCTCATTTTATATAAACTAAAATCATAATTTACTTTGAGGTATCACCCTTGATATATCTTACTTTCATTTCTTCGATACAATGCATTATTTACATATATGCGAGTAGGATATTTGTTGAACTCAAAACACTAACCCCTCTAATATGTGTAATGGTAGTCCTTAACCATGTACACAATTGAATAGTCTCATGTAGAGTAATATTCTTGGAATAGTTTGAAGAGGTAGCTACAAGGGTTTGCCTAGTTTACTTCCAAGCAATCGACATGTTTCCTATGGTAATTCCTTATTCAAGTTGGGAATGAGCTTTGTATGAGTCAGGTAGATATTTAATATCAGCAAAGACATACCAAGACAATATTTTATGTTTTTCTATTAGGGCCGGTACTTTTGCCTCTCATATTCAAAGTAGGTATTGAAATTTCATTATCAATCCTATGTTTCTTTTTGTAAGGGAAGTAGAAGTCCACATTAATGGTTCCAAAAGATTAATTTGATATCATTCTAATGATGTTGCGTTGGCGCGGAGCTAAATCTAGCTAACGAGTTCATTGAGAGATACAAAATACGGTCAAGTGTATTGTTCTAAGTACAATAATGCGCCTATTGCACTCAAATATAGAATTCCGGTTCCCAAAGCCTCTTCGTCATCATCTTTCAGACGAAATGGATCTTTCCTTTTATCCAACACTTCGACCGATCATGGGAGTGCTAGCCAGATGCGCTTTGTCCATATTAAATCGCCTGATTATTTTCTAGACATATGCGATCGGTGAACTAATATCACAAACTCGGTGTCCTACGTCAGATTTTGAATAGAATAAAGTTTCTCTTATTTCATCAAGAGTATTTGTTATGTTCATTACATCGACATATAGAGTTATGATTGAACATCTGGAACTCGTTTTCTTTATAAATACGCATGGGCACAGTTCATCGTTCTTATATCCCTTCCCAATGAAGTATTCACTTAGGCAGGTATCCATATCCGCCTATGAGCGTTTCAATTTCATGGAAAACGCATTTTGTGGTTTCTACTAATATAATGTCATCAAACACTTTTATATATCTCTTAATCTAGATCCACATAGAGATATGTAGTAACCACATTCATGAGCTGCATTTCCCGTCCTTCGGAAATTACTAGGCTAATTAATTAGCAGAACGTTATAACATCCATCACGAGAGAACAAGTCTTCTCGTCATCAATCCAGGGCGTCATGAGAAACCTTGCGCCAAAGGAGAGTCTTATACATCATGACTTAATTATTCTCATTACGCTTTTATGACAAATGAATTATCTATGTCTTACGAGCTTTACACTTGGTGGGTTAGCACTACCGGACCAAATACCCGTGTATTTGTCAAATGTAATTATCCTGGATTGCCTCTATTAGGTCTATTTGCTCTTTGTTGACATTTTTCAACTGAGCATGGTTCGATGTCATAGTGCTCTATCATCTCACGAGCAACAATATATGTGAATATCATCAATGAGTATGTACGATCTGTCCATCGACTCGTATGCACTTTCATAATTCATTTGAGATTTATTTGATCTCTAGAATCAAATATTAACTTCGGAACGTCCTCCAGTAATGATTCATACATATAGTTTTAGTGAGAGATAATCTCATGAGAGGTTTATGTATTGATGATTAATGGTTGTGCCTTACTCACCTTTTCCTTTAGATGAGTATTTATCGAACCAAGTAGCCTCCCCCATTTCCTTTTGGGAGCCACGACCTCAACCACACCTCCACCATGTGTGATTGCAACGCACTTTCCCATGGCGTTGTGCCCTTGTTTAGGAACTTTTAACCTTGCGGGTATATTTGCAGCTGGTATATGTGATCTCGTCACTTCATTAAACGTATCAGGTATCGAGAGATATTGGGAATATTCTATGACACTTCCAATCGTTTCCATAGAAAATCCTTTTTCCTATCTCCCCCTAACGACGGGAAGACTGTCTCATCAAAGTGACAACTCGCTAACTTAGCGGTAAAGAGATCACCCGTCAAGGATTCTAATTAGCGGAAAATTGTTGGGAATTCATATCCAACATATATTGAATTTTTTTTAAGGACCCATTTGGGTGCGCTGTGGGGGCGCAATTGGCACATATACTACACAACCAAACATGCATAAATGAAAAATATCAGGCTTATATTCAGTTACCAACTGGTACGCATGATACTGGTTGGCTAGTAGTGGGTCTAAAAACAAATGAGTAAGACTGCATGTAATATTTGCATAACCCCATGAAAATGTTGGTAAATTGGTGCGCATAACCAATGCCCTATATATCATCTATATTCTTTTGATGACAACTTTTATGAGACCATTTTATATATACACAGGGGTATAGGAAACTCTACATTGATCCGAATATATATATATATATACAATAATTATCAATTCCTTGTGATGTAAATTCTCTAGCATTCCAAGTCATGTAGACTTGATGAGATAGTTAGGGTGGTGAGCCCTTGAATGTGTAATAGTGCTAGAGTGCAGCACCATATGTGGACAATAATACATTGTGCGTTCATCGTGTCGAAACCAGAACCATAAAATACTTCAATGGCCCGCACTCTGGTTGTTTATGTCCATTACCTTGTATTCGTTTTAAGAATGGAATATTTTTGTATTACCTTTAGGATGGTCTCATTCTTGTCTTAGCTACGAATTAGGGTATACAAAAGTTTTAGGTATGACATATTATGATAGTGGTGTTGCTTCTTGTGCTGCAGAAGTCAACAATTGTAATTTGGTTAATTGCTTTATTTTGCCTTTCACTCGAAAGATAGTGTGTTTATATGTATTTTTCAATACATGGATCATTATGTCATAACCATGTGTCCCACAAGGTCATTTTGCAACATATATGTGTAATTGTCCCAAAGTTCTTTATTGGTGACATAATATGATTTGATGACCTAAGTAATTCACTAGTGTAACACATTTATTTCTCTAATATACGTTCCTTTCATATCATTAGAGTTGATGTACATATATACCCATTTCCATTCTTATAATACGATTTCCAATTAATATGAATATTTTAACAAGGTTCTCATTAATATAGTCTTTAATGACTATTAATCTTGTACTAACAAGAAAATGACAGTTCATCGTCTAAGTATTTTGGTTGGAGGAGTAAATATTAGTCTATCTTCTAAGATTGTATGAGATTTCCCACAAAAACACTCAAGTTCTCCTCGATACATTCCTACACAGAACGGAGAATATTGAGAGTTTTGTATTTGTAATTTGGATGTATTTCTTTACATCTATAATGGTTAATATTTGGTTTTTCATCAGCAAATGAAATTAATTTAATACTTAAAATAATTTTCAAATAAACTTATGCTCAATCATTCTTAAATTAATCTGATATAGTTCATTTCAACTTGTTCCTTTTTTTTATGAGCAATTATTATTGCATTTTTCTTCTTATATTGTCCATTATCTTTTGGGCAGTAGTTGTATTTCTACTCCAAAAATTGTAAAACCCTTTTCGACTCTTGTCATGACCTTTACCATTTCCATAGTTTTGTCCATGGGGTTATAGATGTCACCTATGTGGAATTGTCTTTAACTCACTGTCCTTTAGAGTTATTCCACCTCTACACTTTCATTATTGACCATGAGAATTTTCTTTGTCCCAACATATTTAGTGATCTGAAATAACCTTGTTATATCTCTCAACCACTTACAGTAGGTTGATGAATTTGTCTAAAGGTTATACTCTAGCTCACATTGGTTCATTAATATGATTACCGTTATATGAAAGTTGAAAATCTTTTATGAGTTTCTTGTCATGAAGATTGAGATGTATTTTGAGCACAACATTTCTTTGTTGAAATCAGTCATTTTCTTGTAATCGAGTGGGTTTCATTCCACTGTTTGATTAGTTTGGAAAGTACATGGAACTAGATACTCCTGATTTTTCTTTTTCGGGTGTCCCACTATTCTTAGTGGATTCTAGTTAATGGTATTCCATATGAAGGTTGTGACTAATGTATCGTCTCAAAAAAATCTCAAGATATTTACATGTATTTTAACAGGTGACTTTTAGGGTCAATATGTTTTGATGAGTTTTGTCTATCTTATGGTACTCAAGTTCTTTCGAGTCCAGGTGGTTGTAAATAATGGAGAATATATGATTTTTCAAAATCATGTTCTATAATTATGTTATGCATGAGATTTCATTATCATTATTTTATTGGATTTTTGTATTTTTAAATTTTTAAAGTTTTGTTGATAGTACTTCATCAATATTTCAATATTCGAAAATAGATCGCAAAGACACTTTTAGATTTCCAGGTAGGAGGGGAATCACGTGGATTACTTAAGTCCCTTCAACCTTAGGGTTATTTACACCCGTTTGACAAAACCTTTCGGTGTTATGCAATTATTTCGTTTCATGAAATACATTAATAACATTAATATTTTGAGAGATTTTGCCATTAAGCAAAATAAATATTGGTTTTGACATAAAATTGAATTTTGATTTTTAACATCTTAATAGTATTTTGGACCTTTTGGTAGAAGATCAGAATACACGGGGGTTGGAAGTGTAACTTCCATTTATTAATTAAGATTGAAAATAATGAGTAGGAACTCATAATCAAGATAAGTATTTGAATAATAATTTTAACATTTTCATGCAATTTTTTTTTAGGAGTTCTCTACAAACGCCAATATTTATGGAGTTGGAATTGTAACTTCCAAAAATTAATTATAGGACTGAAAATTATGAGTAGAAACTCATAATCTTGATAAACACATTTCAAGAAGATAAGTATTTAAAGTGATAAACATTTAAATTTCAACATATAAAAATAATTAATAAACAAATAATTGATATTTTAAACTAGTTGGATAAGCATCTAAATATGCAAATACCTAGATGAACATTTAAATTGATCATCTAAATATATAAATATTATAAATAAATTGAGGATGCCTAAATAAGTAATGATATGTCAAAAAAATAGACTAAATCTACTTAAATAAAACTATTTAAGCATAGTTAATCTAAACAAATGAATAAAGAAATACTAAATTAATTGTTCTAATTTAGAGATAATGACATAAAATAAATAATCACTAATTGATAATTCGGTGTAAATAATAACTTATTAAAGAAAAGATCTTCAAAATTCAATTTACTATAAAAAAAATTGATCATTGGAAAAATACTTTTATTAAGACAAACGTGATCCACCAAAACCAATTTGAGTTTTTCTTTATGTATATATTTTCTTTTTAGGCTAAAAATACGAAATAAAAATTCTATATTATGCAATTTATAATTACATTGGAATAAATAACAATAAAATCATACATTAACTTAAATAATATATTATTTGATTATTTCCATAAAAACAGATAATTGTGAATTCATTTAATTCATTATGATTTTTTTTTCAATTCACCTAAAAATTATTTGCTTTTTCTTCGATTAAAATTAGATAATTATGAACCCAATGCAGTGTTAACAACAAAAAATTATTACAGATTGAATCAAAGATAACGGAGCAACAAGCAAACAACATATCACGTTCATAAATATATAGATCAAGGCATAAAGATTCTTACTTGAATTAATATAGCAAGAAGCAAGCCGTTCAACAATGTCGAGGAATGGACTGCATAATTGTTTATCGACGGACGATAATGACAATAACAATGAAATCTAAGCATAAAAACATACCTTAAATCGACAATGATACCGTGAAAGTTGGAGCTTCACGGCTTGACCAAACAATCTTTGGTTGAGCTACGTGTTGATAACGTGTTAAAGGAAAAACGAAAGAGAACAACAAGAAAGAGAGAGAAGAGATCTGTTATTCTCATTAATTATAAGCCCTTTAAATAGGGATGAGATACAAGTAGATAACTACAAGAGATAATAGTTTTAACCTATTTCTAATATGTTTATCCCTAT
This sequence comes from Silybum marianum, assembly GCA_036898165.1. Lineage (NCBI taxonomy): Eukaryota > Viridiplantae > Streptophyta > Magnoliopsida > Asterales > Asteraceae > Silybum > Silybum marianum. The sequence goes on along the minus strand of CM072530.1, from coordinate 35,572,713 downwards.
CTATATCGTCATATCCATTAGGCGATGGCACATTTATCCTCCAACACTCCTCACTTTTTTTAGGTTCTTTAAATTAGTCGTAATTTTATATATATTTATATATTTGGTTTTTATGATATTGGCCATTAATATATCTCATCTAATACTTAAGATGTTTTCTCACATTCTAAAAAAATTGGGGGCTTCTTATTTGAACTCTCCTTTATATTTGTATATACGGGTAGGTTCAACTGAAAACCACAATTTTTTTGTAAACATGAGTAAAATTTTTACTCATTGGTCAAAATTTAGGAAGTTAATCAATGGTTAAAACATCAAAAGGTCGAAAACTTTTATCCCGTTAAATTAAATTATTTTAAAAATAATTAATATTTTAATCATACAAACTACATAAAAAATGGAGCATTTTATTTTCTTCAATTTTACATCCATCACGAAATATTTAATACTTTTTATGTCAAATAGTATATCTGTTTAATATTCATTATGAATATTTATACCGTTCATATATTTACAGCAACTCTTTAATATTCATATATTAATATTATATTCATCATGATTCATGAATATACTAATTAGTAAAATATCTAGCACGAATAGTTATGTATTTTCACGAGTATTCAACAAATCTTCACTATACATACATCACTATCACATTCAACATCAGCATACATTTTCATTATAGCATTCATCATGAATATCAATACTATTCATCATGAATATCAATACTATTCATCATGAATATATGTTTTCTTTATAACATTCATAATATATATATATATGTGTGTGTGTGTGTGTGTATATGCGTGTGTGTTTTAGAGGTATGTTCATACAAGAATGGTAACTATTTAAGAAATTAAGAAAATGGTCAAATTACGTACAAAATCTCATGTTATTTTACATTAATGGCCGGAAAATGTGCGATCGACCTTACGGCCACGTAGCAAGGTCGCCTGAATCACATGTGATTTTGTACATGATAATAGTTTAAATCACATGTAATTCCGTCATTCCCTTAATTTTTTAAGATTTTTCTTCGTGTTCCAAACTCCGAAGTCTCCTGTTCAGACTTCTAAGCCTTTCTCTGCAAAATTTCATATTTAGTCTTCTCAGCACAGGTTCAGATCTCTGAACTTAAGTCTACAGACTTCCAGACTCATTTGAAGCAACTCTTCAGATCTTAACAATATCCCCTTTTGCTTCAAAAAGACAAGTCATATTTCCATTCAAACAACAATGGAATAAAATCTCTGATTATGGTCTGTCTTTATCCTGGAATTCTGATAACAGTTAGGATTGACGTGGCTAACTCTTTGTATTTTGGCCAATCTTCAAGTGTGACTCTTCTTGGTTTTTTTCTGCTTTTCCATTATAAAGGTTCTTCTAAGGCTTTAAATGTTCCAGATGAAATTTTCATTATGTCCTCCAATCTAATGAAATACTTGTTTTCTCCCTTCCTACACACATAACCTAGTGGATCCAGAACTATGGTTCATTTGTGCAATTCATTCATTCCATCTAACTCAGTGTTTGGTTCTGTTATAAAAATCTTGTCCCTTTACAGTATATAAGCAACTTGAAAATCTGTCAGTCCTGCCTAAACAGTTACTCTGTAGATTACTTCCTTCACACAAGAAAATCTTTTTCTAAACTTCACAGTTGTATCAGCAAAACTAAGAAGTCTTCTATATACACTCAACAACTCTTTCAGGTTGACATTTGGAAAGTCAGCTTCAGAAAATATGCAGGTTTCCCCATTTTCTCTTTCCATAGTGTAAATAGAATAATTGTAGCTTCTCTATTTTCTCTGAGATACTTTAATCATCTTTTTTATTAGAGAATCAGAGAATACATCCATACTTGATTTCCAAACACTCTCATAAAATCTAGATAAGTTTTTCTGAAATTTATATCTTTTCCCACCCAATTATCAACATAATATATAACTCTAAATTCCTCTTCCTTCATAAACATATCTAAGTGATTCATCTCTAAAAATAAATCATCAACATGTTCCTCAACTATTTCTTCTACCACATCTTCCATATATACATCTTCCTTCTTCTCAGATACTTTTTCATTAACAACTTCAACCATTTCAACTTCAAGAGGCTTCAGACTTCTGGGACGAATTGAAAAGTCCTTAAGGAAAGCTCAGATTCTTATCATCTCTCATATGAATATTCTTTTCACTTAACCCCAGTTAAAAACTTCTTCTGATCAAATATTTGAGTTTCATTCTTTCTTCTATCTGAAATATAACTTCATATTTTACTCTTGTATCTCCCAAAAAGAAACCATTCATCTTTTCAATGAACCAATTCAGAGTTGTTGAATAATTTGAAATAACATAAATATAAAAGAGAAAGATGTTTTTGGCTTGTGGAATGTAAAACCCAGCTCTAGATCTATAAAAAAATCTTTCAATATTGAAATTGCTAATACTCTTGAGTTTAGGCAAATTCACATAATCCAGTCTTCTTTCAAGTGCCATTTGGAAGTCATGTAAAGACAAATTTCTTAGAGAAATAGCCAAAATTCTCCTCTGGTATACCTCAAAAATAGCATCATCAACTTTGCTGCTATATTTACGAATGAACAATTTATCTTGCAATCTGAGGTTGTACAGATCTTCAATGGTAATTGACTACCTGGTTCCATCTGCCCTTTCAATACCAAACTCTACAAAGCTCAGATAGCCAATAGTCTTCTTCTTAGAATAATGAACTTCAGTGATCAAAGTAGTATCATGTGAATTCATGAATTTGTATCTTTGAAAGAACTCTCTGAAAATAGCTATATACTCACTTTGCCAGCTCCCATCAAAAATTTGCTCTAAATAACATCTATCTCTTCTACTTCTGTACAATCCTTTATACGTATCTTTAGGGAACATCATCATTTCATCCATCTCATAAATTTTATCCATGATTGGTTCTTCAAGAATTGGCAAATTAAGACTTGGAATCATAACTGAATTCCTGAAATAAACAGGCTTCCATTCAGAATTTGCTTCTTCCACCACTTCAATATTGGGAACATCTGTCATATAGTCAAACAGTAATTGTTTCACTTCTTCTACTTAAATTTCTTGATTGTAGAAGTCTTGAAGCACAAATAAGTCACCATACATAAACCTTATATCAAGGTTAAGTCTCTCATCCAGGAAGCCAGAATTCATAACTGTCAGGTTCTTAATCCACTCAAATACAACAGGAATATCAACTCTGAAACTTTCTTCTGGAGGTCTATACACAACAATATCTCTAACCTCATTCTCCATAACTTTAGATTCTGGTCTAGAGAAGATTAGATCACCAAATTCCTCTTCTAAAGCTAAGTACTCAGCTACCGTTTCTTCATTTGAATCTGGTAGAACTTCAACGTCAGTAGACATTTTCACATCATCAAATTCATCGAGAACTAGTTCCTCTGTTTCATAACCATCTTCAGACATACAATCAACATTTCCTTCTCAGAATTTCCTTCAACTCCTTCAGAAACTTGCTTGCTTGAAGATTCAGCATTTTGAATTGGCACACTTGATACATCTTCATTCAACTTTCTCCTCTTCTCCTGCTCATGATCATCAGGACCCTAATCATCATGTTTTCTCTTTAAGTCAACAGCTTGAGACTTACACTCGAAAGCCTTCGGTCTCAGATTAATACCAGATTGCGGCACATCTGTGAATTTGCCAAGTAATTCCTGAATATCAGCCTTAGTTACCAAATTAGAGAAATCTGGAAATAAGGTTGGGGTGCTGGTGAAGGTAACGAAGTGGAAGTTGAAATAGAATGTTGAGAAGTCTTCAGATCTTAGATTTTTATGGAAACATCTAAAAGATTCTTCATAATACAACTCTTAAAACTTGAGAAGTCCGTCTTTGAGAAATAAATTTGCACTAGATCATGCAGAGTAGAAATTGTTGCTTTCTCCAATTGATCTTCTGTCAGAGTAACAGAAGTCTTCATAACATCCAACCTTTTGGCTAGTTTCTTCCCTAGTTTGTCCACCCTGTACTCCAAACTTCTTGTGTATTGATCTGTCAATTCCTTTATTTCAGCATGAATCTTGTCAAATTCAAATGTGCAATAGTTTCGAAATTCTGTGAATTCAGAAGTAGAACCTATTGTGGGTAATAAACCTAGAATAACATATACATTAGTTTGCAATCCTTATAAATCAGGTTGGCTTGTTGATGTCACCACATCATGAAACAGAGGCATCATGGAATGAGGCTTTTAGTATGTTCATCTCACCATGTCTTCCATGACATCCTCGACTACCCATTTCTGGAATATGTAATAATGTTGTGACAGTTTGACCGACAAATTGTGTATGGAACTCGTGCTTGGGATGGAAAAATTGACTATTTCAATCTTTTCACACTCAATGTGAGATGAATTTTCGTACTCATTGTGCACTAGAGAATTGTGAAGCGGGGAAATATATCCTTCTCGTTTAACATTATCGTCCACCAAATAAGGACTTAATGGCATATTAGCTGCTTGCTCAAAAAGTGTTAATGAAACATCTTTCTGTTCAGAGAAAGATGATTAGATGAGTGGGATAATTTCAAGATTTGCCATGGGCTCACTGGCTTTTTCAATGCTAACCACCAAGGATTGTGGATTAACAGTGGATGTGGTTTCTCACTTATAATAGCTAGATCAAGATCATGTTTTTCTTTTGATCTTGTAGTCAGATTCTCTCTTTCTTTTCTCACCATTCTACCCTTACTCTCATTTCCATTTTCTTCTCTACACTCCGAGGTTTTTCACCCCACTGAACATCCTCCCCCACCTCGCTATTAATTCTAGACCCCTCACCAATCTCTCCTCTGGGATTTGAATCATCTGTAAGGGCTGCCGGTTCTAGTAGTCCTAGAGATTCATAGTACTCACTCAAAATCCTAGTATCATACCTGATATAACTCCTGAGTTCAATTGGCAGTGGCAAAGCATTAAGGAATTTTGAGATGGGTGTAGTTGGTTCTCTAGGATTGCCCATAACAAATTTCTTAACATGTGGAGTATCCTCCTTCTTGGGAATCATGTCTTCCATTTGCAAAGCTCCTTTGACACACATTTGAATTTTTTTTGACATGGAATGTCTTTAGGTTTGTTGAACACATATCTTTTCATCTCTTCAGACAATAGTGTGGCATAATCATAATGCATGTTAAAAGCCAATCCATGGAAAATGATTCTTATATTGGTTGATGCTTGGTCTAAACTGGATGACTTGCCAGATAAACATGTGTTAATGATAGAGTGTACCACACTGGAGGCAATGCCTTTCTTCTGAATGCACTTAATGTTGGCAGTGAATCTGAATATCCAAGGTATAAGAAATCTTCAATCATCTTTATAGGCTTGGGAATTGCATCAAAATCAATTTTGCCCAGAACCCCATATTTCTCAAGTAATTCCAGCATTCTTCTTAGTTCATCAGCAGTCATTGAGAAAAGATAACCACCAACATATGAAATTATGTCATCAAAATTTGAATCATTTTAATGAAGTGCCACCACTGTTGCAAGTACTCTTCAGGTACACTTGTATTTTTGCTAAACATCATTCTCAGAGAATGCTTCTTCAGAAGTTCGATAACAATCTGTTGATCAGGCTTGAATCCATCAGACTTCAGATTCAGAACACAATTGTTTCTCTTTATATCCACAAATGCAGTCGAAGGTAGTGTTGTTTTGCTCAAAGCAGGACCAGATGCTGTGGATTGATCTGCTGTTTCGGTTGGATTGTGAGTTCTAACATCTCCAATGTCTCCTTGAGACTCTTGAAGTTCAACATTTGGTTCAGAAGTGATTTGGAATGGACGCATTTGAATTCCCCCAATTTCAGCATGAGGGTTAGCGTTTGAATTTTCAGCCTCTGGATTTGTCTTGTTAGTTGTCGTATCTTCCAAGTTTGGATCATTCATCAATTGTACTTCCAAATCACTAACCATTATTGATTTTTGAACAATTTTGTATGATCCCTCAGAACCGGGATCATCGTTGGAACTATCATAGCATGATTTTGCAGTTGCCAAAGGTTTTTGAACTAGATAAGTTGATTGAGACATGATCGATTGAAGGTTTAGAAATAGTGATTCGAAAATAGAAAGTATTCAGAGTGAATCGCACTTGGAGCAAAAGAATAATTTTAGCGGATAGGTTTAAAAAAATCGATATGAAAAATATATCGATTTAGAAATGAAAGGGTTTTTCTTTGCTGGACGCGTGTCAATAAAGTGCAAAAAGTAATTGTGATTAATCGCTGTTAATCGAGTACTACCAGGCAAATTACCACCGAAGAGGTTTTTGATATGTGGTAATGACAAGCCATTGAAATTAAAACACCTGGCACAAATAGTGGTTTTGACTTAGTCAGATGAGAAAAATACGCAAGTGTTAATCTCTGAAGTGCTGACGTGTCTTCTGAGAAATGATTCTCAGACTTCTGAATATACCCTTTCAGAGTTTCATCAAAACTTTTGAATTAAAATTCATTTACATTTTGTATTCTGAAATTATGAAATTTATGAAAAATTTCAGATATAGTTTGAACAATTAAAAATTCTTTCATCTCCGAAATTTGTTCATACTCTAAGTGATTAAAGCTCAAAATATAGAAACTTTACCTTGTTAGATTTTATGTAGATTTAGCATCCAAACTTAAGAAGTTAGTATTTGAAAACACAAGAGAATTAGAATTATTAGACTTAGCTCCCTCTTAAGTCATGTAGAGAAAAAGTAAGCTCCTCATTGAAAAATGAACTAAAGAAATGTGTATTTTACTAAAATCGGGAAGTTTATCTCAGAGTTAGACAAATTATGAGAAGTGCATATTCAGAGTTCGGAAGATAGAATTTTCAGAGATAAAAGATAAATCTGAAAGACTGTCATTCAGTATTCTGAACAATACTTATTCAGAATTTTATCTTCCTCTGAATATAAAGAATTTAGACTTCCAAGTAATAAAACTCAGAGGTATGAAATAGCTCTGAATTTTGTTTTTCAGATTTCTGAACTTTAAGTTCATAGTTCGATACTTAACTCTATGAAAAGCTATCAGATTTAGACAGTTAGATTTAACATGCCCAATTTATTCACTAGAAAAATGAATCCTTTCTCATCAAGTGCTTTAGTGAACAAATCTGCAAGTTGATAATCCGTCTGTACAAAGAACATTTCTATATTTTCTTTTCCAACATGATCTTTAATAAAAATGATACCTGATATCTATATGTTTGGTATTGGAGGGTGGCATAAGATTAACTGTCATGGCTATTGCACTCTTTAAGTCACAATACAAGGGAATCTTGTGAAATTTATAGCCATCGTCTTTAAGTTGGGCTAGCATCCAAATCACTTGTGAACAACAACTAGCTGCAGCAACATACTCTGCTTCTGCAGTAGAGGTTGAAACAGAGTTTTATTTCATTGAAGTCCAACTAACCAACTTTTCTCCTAGAAATTGATGTGATCCAGAAGTGTTCTTCCAGTCTACTCTACATCCACCATGATCTGCATCTGTAAATGTTGTTAGCTCAAACCCAGAATCTTTAATGTTAGGTCTATTATTATTTAATTGTGACAAAATCAGGAAAAGATATGCTTAATTGTAAAAGGAAGTTTATAATTCCTTTAACTCTTTGTTTCCTTAATTAGATTAGATCTAGCAATATAAATAGAACGTTAGGGTTTTCCTTTTAGTTCTAGTCGATTCATATTACTTAGAGAGAGAGAGCTGAAACTGTGAATTACATTGTAATCGATTATCATACCAACAAGAGATATATGACTACGTAAGTTCTTTAATCATTGTTCGTGTCATATTACTTTGCTATTAACTGTTTATTGTCATTGTGCTTATTATAATGGGATCAACAAGTGGTATCAGAGTCTGAGATCACGAGTTTTTACGATTTTCTGAGGAAACCACGAAACAGAAGGTACTTTTTTCGATTTCTGCAAATTCTGCTGTTCATTGAATTTTTTGTCGAATCCTACTGTTTCATGCTTTCCTCGATAAAACATCATACTGATTATTGTCGACTACCTCATATCTGATAATTGAATTTTTCTCGAATCTCTCTTCTGTTGATTGAATTTTTATCGATTCAACTGCTTAAAATCTTGAATTTTATCGACCCCTACATAAAATATTTAAATCTGATTAATTAAAATTACTTTAGTTTATTTTTTTACTTTTGAATATCTTTACATAAGAAAACTCAGGAATTTGTGACTCCTGCAGCTTTTCTTACTAAAGATTTCCTTATTAAAATCATAAATTCTCGTAATCTTGATAATTTCCGTAACTGAACAAATAAGAAACTCGAAAACCGAGACAGTCTTGTTCATAAAAAGACTAGTTCTTTTTAGTCAAGAACATTGTGTTTTTGTTTTCTGGTTTATCAATCACAGAAAACTCAGAATTAAAGTATTTTTTCTGTCGAGTCCTATTGAATCGAGAAGAAGTTTGATCGAGTGGTCAGTATTCGATAAAATTCTTTAATCAAAGTTATATCGAGTTATTATCAAGCAAATTTCATTTGACAACAATTTTTATCGAGTCTTGTTCACTCGATAACAATTTATATCGAGTCTATTTAATTCGACAACAATTTTTATCGAGCCTTGTTCACTCGATAACATTTATTATCGATCCTTTGTCACCCGATAACAATTTTCATCGAGCACCTCACACCCGATAAAAATCCTAAATCGATAATTTTATCGCCCTCCTTTGTCTCTCGAGAAAAACCTACTGTTTCGCGAGACAACTCAGAAATTTTTAAAAACTCATTGATCGAGGTCCACCAAAAAAGTACAATGACCACCCGTGAAGCAATGGCTATTGGATCAGAAACCAAACCTCCAATTCTCTTCCCGGGAGAATATTCTCAATGGAAGGATAGATTCCTTGATTTCGTTGAACGCCATGACTTTGCCGATGAGATCATGCGTTCAATCAAAGAAGGTCCTCCTCCAATTTTTAATCAGGAGTTTCCAGCTATGCCAAACAATACTCCTCCTACGCTCGCACGAAGGAAAGTTAAACTCAAAAGTACATGGGATGCAAACGAGAAGAGGATAATGAGAGGTGACCAACTTGCCCGTTCTTATCTACTTATGAGCCTCCCAAATGAAATCTATATGAGCATTGATAGCCACAAGAAGACGGCTAAAGAAATGTGGGAGGTCATAGAGAAGTTCATGCTTGGAACGAAGATTGGCACACAACTCAAAATCACCAACTGCATCTCTCAATATGAAGAATTCAAGGCAAAAGATGGAGAAAGTCTTACGAACACGTATACCCGTTTTGTACAACTGGTAAACGAACTAAGCAAGAACGAAATTTGTAAGACCAAGATCGAAAACAACGTTAAATTTGTTAGCAATCTTCAACCTGAATGGCGCCGGTTTGCTAATCAAATCAAACACAGCAAATATCTTGCTGACCTTGATCTTCATGAAGTCTATGAAACCCTTCAACAAGACGAAGAGGAGGTTCTCGAACTAATGGGGTTAAATTCATAGAAGAACCCGGATCCAATCGCATTGATGGCAAAAGATTCCTCTTCCACTCCTCAAGAGATGTTTCCCGAACTAGAAGACGAAGATTTTGACTATGATCCCGAAATTGCCAAACTTCAACAACAACTGGCCTTCCTTACGAGATCCTTTCAACAAAAGTTCTGACGTCGCTCGAATCCCAACCAACAAAGGTATGCCTCGGGATCTAATAATCATGAGCGAAAGGCCCTGTTTGAACCAAAACCAAGAAGAGAAGAACCACGCCTAACACCCAAGCCAGAAGACAAGTTCAAGGGTGAGAGAAGCCTGTGCTACAACTGCGGCAAATCTGGTCACTATGCAAGGGAATGCAAGAAGCCAATAGTGAAGGACTCCAACTACTTCACTTACAAACTGATGTTGTCTAAACAAAAAGAAGCCGGTAAAGTTCTTCTAGTTGAAGATGAACAATGGCTTAATCAAGATGATGAAGATGACATGGAAGGGGATACTCAAGCACATTTCAGCTTGATGGCTTACTCTGATGACACTCCTTCTCACGCTTCCGACTACACACCCGAGGTAAGCCCTTCTGACTATGACTCTTTTGTATCTCAAATGCATGATTTAATGTGTCAATTAAAGGAATTACACTCCAAATTGAAAACCGAGAAACTCTTGGTTTCCAATTTAGAAGCAAGCCTAGAAAATAATCATAAACAATTGCTTCTTATGCAAACCGACCTTGTCAATTCTCAAAGTATAGCACACAATCTCGAAACGGAGAAAATGGTTTTAAAAGAAGAAAATGATCTTTTTCAACAACAAATATCTGATCTCACACTTCAACTTCAATCATCTAGGAATGAGACTGCCAAATTTTCATCAAAGTTTGACTTTGTCGGTTTTCAAAGACAAGATCTATTAGAAAAACTCGAAAATTTGGAATTAAAACTTTACAAGCTTGGTCAAACTGAACACACTATTCACTTAAATGCACCGAAAGATTTAAGCTCTAAAGCCGGATTAGGTTTTGAAAACCCGAAACACCTAGCAAAGGCTATCTATAATACTCTGACGATTTATAAATTCGAATATCTGAACCTTGGTCCAGATTACCAAATTCAATTTATGAAGCCGGACCCTAGTGTTGAGGAAAGAGAAGATTGGAAGAGACAAAACAAAAACCATTTTCAAATACCTTTCTGCTATCCTCAAATAGTAGAAGAGAAATCTTCAAGTGAATCTCTTCCAAACAACTACTTTCCATCATATTCAGCCGAAGAACTTCAAAACAAGATTCCTGAACGTAAACCGTACATTCCCACTCTATTTTTAGAAAAGAAAATTATTCAACTCGAACGAGTGTTGGAATCTGAACGTTCTTTGGCGGAAAAGTAAAAGGAATCATTTTTATTTAAAATACAACAACTTGAGAACGAAACTTTACAATTGAACAAAACTCATGAAAATGATACTATTTCAAACATTTCAACTTGTAAAGCCTTCGTTAGCAATTATTTAGATAATTGCGAAGAGTTGTTTAAAATGGACCCAAATTCCAATCTTCCAAAACAAAAATGTTCCTATTCCGACGAACAAATCAATGCTGAATTAGATGCCCTTTCTAACCAATCTTCACTTGAATCGGACGAGTACTTAAATGACATGTGTGATGAGTTTGACTTCAATCCTGTACTTCCAAAGCACACGGAGTTTTTGGACAAAGGCAAACAACCTATGGAATCAGTTTCATTGCCTACTGAACCAACGGAGTGTTCCACGAGTCAAAATCAAACCACTCCTAAACAAACGAAAACCAATCATGTCTTCAAAAACCATACTAACCGTGTTCCTTTCAATGTTTCAGCGCTTCATACTTTAGAAACCAAGTCGGTTTGGGTCAAAAAAGGCATGCATACTACAAAGCAAACACCCCGCAAAGGAGACAAGTTTTTACATTCTAATGTCAAAAGAAACAATTCTAGATTTCGTTTTCCTTATCAAATTCATTCCTTTAGACATTTAATCAAATTTTCTCGTAATAAAATTTGTTGTTCTAATTGCGGTGTGGATGATTTTGTTCGTAAACCTCCTATTGATTATGGTTATGGTTATTTTCCGGACATGCATAATTCATTTAATCACAAATTTTATCATTCATCATCCATTTCTAAATCGGGTCCGAGAAATCAAGTGACTAACGCCCATAAGTCTCACCACAAGTGGGTACCCAAGGGTGCAATGTCAACTAACCATGATGGACCCATTTACAAATGGGTACCTAAATCTGCCTGATTTTATGCAGATCGGTCATGTGTGGTACTTAGATTGCTGATGCTCCAAATACATGACCGGACAAAAGGAGCTGCTTGCCAACTACACTGAAAAGAAGGGCGGATTCGTCAAATTTGGCAACAATCACTTGGCACCGATTAAAGGATATGGTGATATCATTCAAAACAACATCACCATTTCCAACTTCTCTTATGTACAAGGGCTAAGCCACAACCTGTTGAGCATTGGAAAATTCTGTGACAAGCAACTCGAAGTAAATTTCAGACCTGATAGATGTTGTGTTCGCACGTTTGATGGTAAGGAGCTTCTAACTGGCACACGCAAGTCCAACTTCTACACGATCGATCTTTCCCAAGTAAACGCCCACTCAAGTGTTTGTCTACTAAGTAAACGTTTCTATACGATCGATCGTCGCTTATCTCACTTGAACTTCAAGAACATCAATCGCCTCTCCATCCAAGGATTAGTCACCGGCCTCCCAACTGTTAAATTCGACAAACCGCATCTCTGAGACGCATGAGAGATGGGAAAGATGAAGAAGGTCTCTCACAAACCCAAGTTAGTTCACAACACAACTCGACCTCTTCAACTCATTCATATGGACTTGTGCGGCCCAATGCGGACTCAAAGCATACATGGTAAAAAGTATGTTCTAGTAATGGTGGACGATTTCTCTCGATCCACATGGGTAAAGTTCCTTCGCTCAAAGGATGAAACCCCCGACACCATCATCATGTTTCTCAAAGCCACGAGAACTTACTGCACAAACCATCCGCACCGATAATGGAACTGAATTCAAAAACCGTACCCTTGACGGTTACCTCGAATCGGTTGGTATAACCCACATGTTCTCTGCAGCTCGCACTCCGCAACAAAACGGTGTGGTCGAACGCCGAAATCAAACTCTAGTTGAAGCCGCTCGCACTATGCTTACTTTCTCAAAGCTTCCTCTCCACCTTTGGGCCGAAGCTATCAACACAGCATGCTACACTCAAAACCGCTCCATCATCAACAAACGCTTCAACAAGACACCTTATCACTTGGTCTACGATTGCGTTCCTTCCATCGAGCATCTTCGAACGTTTGGCACTCGTTGCTTCGTACTAAATGAAAAGGAAGATCGTGGGAAACTCAAGCCGAAAGCCGATGAAGCTTACTTTCTCGGATACTCACCAAACGCATCATCTTATCGGGTCTACATAAAACACGCACGTTGCATCACTGAAAGCGTTAATGTTCAATTCGATCCAAACGCCGAAATGGCTCCTGAACACGATAGTTCTGGACCCGCAGTCACTGGCATATTAGCTTCCGATCACATTCGTTCGGAACCTGCTCCCAACCCCGCTGAACCTTTAACGTCCAAAACCGCCATGTCAAATCTGGATGACTTATTCGAGTACTTCTACTTGGATTACTTTTGACCATCCACTGATACTTCTCTCCAGATTCCCCTGCCTACCTTGGAGATTGCTGAGACCTCGGATCTTTCCGGACCGCCAATTACAACGGAAACCGTCTCAACTGCTGCATCTCCAAACACATCTACAACTGCTCCTCCCGATCAAACTATTTCATCGGATGCTCCTCTCGTTCCACCTGAACCTCAACCGGCTGTTCAACCAAATTCTTCGGAATCGACATCCTCTCCCCCACCATCCACTTCGACCCCTACGGATGTCACAAGTGCCACAAGATCATCAAACGTGGCACCAACCTTGGAATCTCTTCAAGATCTTCCGTTAGGTTCTTATCAAGATGACACCCCGGATCCAAATGCATTTCAACCGCTTCCTCATACAACAAAATGGACCCGCTCTCATCCTGTTGAACAAATTATCGGAGATCCGAACCGACCAGTTACAACGCGTTCCGCCTCGGCCAATGATTGCATGTTCTCCTCTTTTATAAGCAAGATCGGACCACATCCATTCTCGAATCAATGAATGATCCCGATTGGATTGTGGCCATGCAAGAAGAACTCAATCAGTTTGTGAGCCAGAAAGTATGGCGCCTTGTTCCCCGTCCACGAAACAAAACCATTATCGGCACGAAATTGATATTCAAGAACAAGCAAGATGAAGATGGTGTCGTTATACGCAACAAAGCTAGACTTGTCGCCAAAGGATACCGTCAACAAGAAGGCATTGACTACGACGAAACATTTGCACCCGTCGCCCGCATTGAAGCAATCCGAATGTTCTTGGCTTACGCGACACATAAGAACTTTGTCTTTTTCCAAATGGACGTCAAGACGGCCTTCTTAAACGATGTCCTACGTGAAGAAGTCTATGTCTCTCAACCCGACGGGTTTGTCGACTCCTCCAAACCAGATCATGTCTACATTCTGGACAAGGCCCTCTATGGCTTGAAGCAAGCCCCGCGCGCTTGGTACGATAGTCTGTCAACCTACTTAGTGAAAAATGGATACTCCAAAGGTAAGATTGATCAAACTCTTTTCATTAAAAAGGACAAAGGTGACATTATGCTCATTCAAGTCTACGTGGACGACATCATCTTCGGTTTGACTAACCCACAACAATGCAAAGAGTTCTCTGAACTCATGATTGCAAAATTTAACATGAGCATGATGGGAATGATGAATTTTTTCCTTGGTCTTCAAATTAAACAATTTTCTACGGGAATATTCATCAACCAATCAAAATACATCTCAGATATGTTGTGTAAATACAACATGACGTCATGTTCTCCGATTGGTACACACATGTCCCCGGTTTCAAAACTACACGCTGATCCTTCGGGAAAAGATATGGATTCTAAAAATTACCGGGGCATGGTTGGTTCTCTCATATATCTTACGGCTAGTCGTCCGGACATAATGTTTGCCACATGTCTATGCGCGAGATATCAAGCATCTCCAAAGGAATCTCATCTTAGTGCGATCAAACGGATTTTCCGGTATTTAAAAGGTACACCTAATCTTGGCCTATGGTATCCCAAGGATACGGGTTTCGAGCTAACTGCCTTTTCAGATTCGGATCACGCCGGATGCATGCTCGATCATAAAAGCACTTCGGGCCACATTCAATTCCTCGGAGACAAATTGGTCAGCTGGTCCTCCAAAAAGCAAGCTTGCGTCTCCACATCTACCGCGGAAGCCGAATATATCGCCGCCGCAAGCTGCTGCTCGCAATTATTGTGGATGCGCACTCAACTGAAAGACTATGGCTTCTGGTTCAACAAGATTCCTATCTACTGTGACTCCAAAAGTGCCATAGCCATTTCAAGCAACCCAGTTCAACACACGAAGACAAAGCACATCGACGTTCGATATCACTTCATCAAGGATCACGTCGAAAGAGGTACAATTGAACTATATTTTGTTAATATGGAACTTCAGCTTGCCGACTTGTTTACCAAGGCACTGGATGAGAAACGATTCCAGTTCCTAGTATCCAAGTTGGGAATGCTCAATCTTAAAACCTGATTATCACAAATCAGTGTGTCTCAAAATCCTCAAAAACGTCTATCCAAGGGTTTATGCACATTTACTCTTCGAGTCAATCTGCAAAACACTTGGGTTCTCATTTTTTTAGATTTTGACCTTTGTCTTACAGTTCCGAATTTTCAATCTTTCTTTCATTTTTCTTTCTACCTCGCTGTGTGTATCACCATGGTTCATCGTTCAAGGGGGAGCAACAAGGTACGTTTTCCTATCCATTCACATTCCTAGGGGGAGCACATCACTTTTAGCACATATTAAGGGGGAGCCTTATGTTTTCTGTCTTTTAGTTCTTAAAAAAAAGTTAAAATTAATTATTATTTTTCAAGTCAGGTTCTCGCCCCTAAGGGCCCGACATCAGTGGATTATCGACCCCCTCTGGCTCGATAACCTCCCCAATCGACATCTCGATAACGGGAAATTTTTCATCGGCCCTATCACACGCTGCCACGTGTCATCACCCGATGACCACTATTTAAAGAAATCGGGCCCACTCTCACAGTACCTTCTCTCACAAGTTTGAATTTCCCTCTTTCTTTCTGAAAAACCCTTCAAGTTCTTGGCAATCCAAGATCAAATTCTCAAAACTTCGAGTTTTTCAGATCCGAAAGCACCACCAGGTTCGTATTTTTCCCCTTATCATCTTTAATTCTTGCACATATGTCTTTTATCCATTGCATGCTTCGATTTCTGTGGGGAGACTGTTCGGTTTTGGGGTTTAGTATAGGTTTTCCGATTTTGATTGTTCATCAGTCAAAATCGTGGGTAGATACTGGTTTTTAGTCTTAAGTGTTTTACTAATAATGTTCCCTATCACTAATCGCACCTAGTAATAGGATTTTGCCTTAGTCTTAGGCTCTTTTTGGAATCTGAGCACTTAGAATTTTTTCGACTGGTTTATGAGTTTTTATCGAGTCGTATATGATCCTTTGAGTTTTATCGAGCCATTCTTGTCTGACCAAGAACACCTTCGTTCTCACTAAGTCTTTTTATCGCACTCTTAGGGCTCGATAACACTCCCATATAGCCCTTACGACTCGATCACAATTTTTATTGACCCCCCAAGGATCAATTAAACTACTAAGTATTTTTATCGAGCCCTTAGAACTCGATAACCTTTTTTATCGACTTTCTATCGATCGATGAAAATCCCTAAGTATTTTTATCGAGTCCCTTTGGTTCGATAACATGCTCTAAACTGTTCAAAGTGTTTTTTTATCGAATGCATTTAGATCGATAACATGCCCTTAGATTTTCCAAGTCTTTTCATCGAGCCTCATAGAATCGACAACATGCTCTTTGAATGCTTATCGAGTCTAGATGGATCGATAACCCTCTAAAAAGTTTTTAAGTATTTTCATCGACCCTTTAGCACTCGATAACTTGTACTTCTCGATTCTCAATGACTCGGCATCCCTTCCACAAGTTTGTTCTTATTTTTTTCTACAAGTATTTTTGTCGATCCTCTTTCACTCGACAACACATTTTTCCTCGATCCCATTGCACTCGATAACATTTGTTATCGACCCAATAGGACTCGACAAAAAGACTTAGCCTTTTTTTAAGACTCAATACACTAACTTTACACTTGGTTTGCCTAACTGTCTTATTTCAGTAAACAATGGCAGCCATGAATGATCCGAACCTTTCACATGATGAACACCCGATGCCTTCCGAACGCTCCACAGAACCAAGTCATCCTCGACATCCTTCAACGACATCCGCTTCGTTATGCCTTTGCACTGGACCAGCGGGTACCCCTTTTCTACCTCCAGCAATTCTGGTACACACTGACATACCATCCGGACGAAGGTAACCATCATTTCACTGCTCAAATCGATGACTTTGTCACCCGCTTAACTCCATCTAGGATTCGCCGCATCCTCCGCTTGCCGCTCGCCACAGCCGAACACCCATACGACGCCTTTGCAACCGACCAACAGTTGGTTGCCGACATCCTAGCCCTTGGGTATGAATCCCCTGAACCATTCACAAGCCCCGGCCAGTTCAAAAGAATGTACCAGCCTTAGATTTGGTTCACGCTATTCACCATCGTCAATCGATGTCTGACTAGCAAGTACACAGGCATGGACAAGGCCAGCACTGCGGTTCTTCAAATTTTTCACGGCATCGCTTTCAACCGTCATTATGACTACACGATACTCATCTGGACGGATTTTTTGGAGCTAGTGGAAGACAAGTCCAACTATAGCGATCGTGCCTTCGTACCTTTTCAATGGTTTCTTCAACTTTTTATCCATGCCATGATGACTTCCCGACCTGCCATCCCTAGACGAGCCGGATCACCCTTAGGACCAACCAACTCATTGAAGTTTCTACGCCTAAATGACAATCAGTTCAACATCATCATGCCAATCCCTGAAGCTCTTCTAGCCTATGCTGATCAGAATGCACCGAGTGTGATAGCGTATAGGGAGAGACATGGCTTAATAGCTCAACCACCTCCGGTTATGCCTGCCCAACAGCCAATCCATGAGGAACATCTTGTGCAGGAAGAGGGTCCTAGAATAGATGAGCAGGTTCAGGATCATGGGGATCCTGAACAGGGTGATGAGCGTATAGTGAGGGGAAATGACGAGGGCAGTGCACCTGATCAGCCAATACCAACATCTGCTGCCCCATCCATCCCCATCCCACCACCCACCAACCCTCGAGCTGCTTCTACTTCCAGATCTACCCCGCGCATCAAAATGCTCGTTAGCCGGAGCCGCGTTCGCCCCCGACCTTCATCGTCTGATAAAGATGAATCTGACTCTCAACCCTTATCCCGCCGACAGCGAACCACTACGATCCAAGAACAAGCGCTAAGTCGCATTGGCACACAACCACCTCTATCCGACTCTGCATCGGATACCGATGACCATCATGCTGCAACAACTGAAGAACCTGATGAGCCAAATGGCCCCTTTGATTTTGAAACCGATCATGTCTCTACCTCAATATCCGACATTTTCACCGAGCCATTTACAGGAGAAATAAGGAGAGAGGAGGGAGTATTAGTTGAAAAAGAAAGTGAGAGCATGAGTGATGGGACGAGAAAAATGATAGAGAGCGAGACACCAGTATCCCCCAACCAGGTAACCGAGTCAACTAGCCCTACTCATTCGTTGGGTATGAATAATGGACAAGCCGCTGTGGACCTAGCAACGCAATTGCACGCCCCCCTAGCCACTCTGAAGGCTCCCAACAGCCAACAGTTTCAAAGATACTTATGAGTCTAGCACCTTATCTAGCTCCCCTCCACTCGGGAGGCATAGCTATTGAAACAAGAGGCAGTAGCTCACCTGCTTCGACTTCGTTTGTATGAAGATCGAGTCTAGAGCCCGCTAGGGGACACGCGTTTACACACACTGCGAGCCTCCGTGGCCCAGTCGAAACTCCCATAGTGATGTCCATTTCGAACATTCCACGAGGATTGGGAGGAAATCCTACCAGCGCTACATCTATGCCAATGCTGAACGTAGGTCATACAGTTGAATCAACTGTTGTGTCAACGGGCAATCTAAGTGATCTCGATGTTACCCATACAGCAACCCCATCTCCGTCGTTCACTATACCCCCAGAAGGCGAATCGATCTTAGCCGCTCACTTACAGAGGGCAAGAGACACCCTTGCTGAACATGTTGTCTTAATGACAGTCGAAAGGGAAGCCTTCGTGCGCCAAACTCGTGAAGCCGCGAGCCTTAAAGAACTGACTCCTCTTCAAGCCGACCCTTCACCGCCAAGCTCAAGCCGTCCTAGCACCAGCCGCTCTCCTCCGCCACCATCACCCCCCGAAGATCGACCCCAGTCCCCACATCGATATGAGTACAACACCGATGAACTCATGTCGATGCTGTATGCTAATCTGCTAGCCGAATCCAATGCAACCGGCCAACCGGAGGATTCGCTTGAGGGTCTTCTTCGCCGCAACCTTCAGATCGCCACTGTCACTCGTCATGAGTTCGATGTCTTTCGCGCCCACATTGACCAACAGCTCACTGACTTGAAGACCGCCCAACAGCGCCAAACCGATGACATCTTGGGTGCTATTACTGCTCTACGTACAAAAATCCAAGAGTCTTGCCGTCCGGCCGTTCATGCATCTACATCCATACCTCACCAGGACAACCTGGGCTCCGCTCCAACTCGTCCTGAGGGGGATACACGCCAAACGGCAAGATCACGACCAAGAGCAGCTGCTGCATCAGCTTCAAGACCACCGGCTCAAACTACCCAACAAAGGCAACGCATTACAACAACTCAAGAGGACGATACACCAAACGTCGAAAAGCCTGCGGATATCGAACTCGAGAGTACAGCCGAACCAGCCGAATCTGCCGAACCCGAACCCGAACAAAATGAAGAACGAGTTGATGTTCAAGATCTGCGCAACTCACTACGAAACTGGTTCCGAGATCCATACGAACCAGTACTCCAAGAGCAAGACTATGTGAACTTGAGGCATACAGCAAGGAACTATGCTTTAAGGGAACAAAACGAACCAAGACTACTACCTCATCAGATTCGGTGGCAAAGAATGTTGATGGAAAGCAAATCCAAATGGGTAAATCAGTAGATTCGTGTGCCATATCTTGAGGAAACTATGGAGAAGATCTTCCGCAAGGAAGCAAAACCTGACGATTTGGCACACATTCATCTCATGATGGAAATGGACCCTGCTCAGGTTAGAGAGTATCTCCATATCTGAGGATGAGAGCTTTACCTCCAGCTGAAGTGGTCTCAAGACACAGGGTTGTCGAGATTCTGAAAATTGACACTGCAATGATCTATCAAGTAGAGTACCTGGTTTTCACTATCCAAAGAGAAGCTGGTAAAACGTATTCCTTCTCTGAAGCTGATTTTGCAAACCTTGATATAATGGACTTTGAAATCATCTACAACGATTTGAGAGACAAGCGCAACCGAAATGAACACGAGCAAAGGGCATTAAGGGCAGTGGTAAGGCATGTTCAGAAAGATCTTCGGTACAGCTATCTTCATGATCTCCAACGTGGGATAGAAAGCGAGCAAAAGAAGATACATATTACTAAGCCTGATCAATCATTACCTGTACCAGACAGTACTCTAGTTGCCACCGTCATCACTCGTCCTGTTCATGGAGTAGTTTGGATGCATGCCTCTAGAGAAAAACGGTTTCTCAAGTTTCACAAAGTGGCTGCATATTCTGATGGTACGTTATGGGGAATCCGAAACAGAGTTGCGTCAGAACTTGCAACGGATAGAAAGAGCGCAACAAGGATGAGCAACGACAAAAGAAACTCTCTCATAGAAACTATCAAGATAATTAATGACAGAATTATCTATCGACAAACCCTACGAAGATTTGAGAGCATGTTCGAGCTAAAGAGATGAAGACTCATTTTGCCACAAAGGGGGAGATTGTGAGGTCTATTATTATTTAATTGTGACAAAATAAGGAAAAGATATGCTTAATTGTAAAAGGAAGTTTATAATTCCTTTAACTCTTTGTTTCCTTAATTAGATTAGACCTAGCAATATAAATAGAACGTTAGGGTTTTTTTTAGTGCTAGTCGATTCATATATTACTTACAGAGAGAGCTGAAACCGTGAATTACATTGTAATCGATTATCATACCAACAAGAGATATATGACTACGTAAGTTCTTTAATCATTGTTCGTGTCATATTACTTTGCTATTAACTGTTTATTGTCATTGTGCTTATTATAATGGGATCAATATTTAAGATACCAAAGGCCCAGTGTTGGCGAACCTTTAAGATATTTTAAGATTCTTTTAACCGCGACAAGGTGTGATTCTTTTGGATTAGCTTAATATTTTGTACAAACACATGTTGAAAACATAATATTTGGTTTACTAGTTGTTAAATATAATAAAGAACCAATCATACCTCTGGAATGTTTCTGATGTAAACATTTACCACTTAAATCCGCATCCAGTTGGTAGTCATTGGTGCCTTTATTTGTGTACAATCAGACATATTATACTTTTTAAGTAAGTTTTTTGACTAATTTCAAGCGACTATGAATTAGTTCCAAGAAAGCGGTTGTTCATGTCCGGAATCAAGGTTGTTGATGTAGTTGCTATTCTGTAGGCCAGCTGCAGAGCTAACCCTTGTTCTATTGGTTTGATGCTACCAAGACGATTTCTTTATGACCATCAAAGGACCTCGAGATGCTTAGCTTGATTAATGAATAATACTGTGGGAAGTTGTTTTACATGAAAAGCAAGAAAGAAATTTAAACTCTCCCATCATACTCATTTCAAATTTAGGTTGCATAATTTACAAAATTTTGGATTAGTAGACCCAAATATTATATCATCAACATATATCTGAATCAAGATTAACTCCTCACATTGTTTCTTCAGAAAACAAGTAGTATATATAGTACCTCTCTGGAATCCAGATTTGAGAAGAAATATGGTAAGTTTCTTCATACCATGCTCTAAGAGCCAGTTTTAGTCCATATAACGTTTTACCGAATACATAAATATGATCAGGAAATTCATTGCTCTCAAAGCCTTCAGGTTGATCCACACATACTTCTTCATGTAGCACCCCATTAAGAAGTTCACATTTAACATCCATCTGGAATACCTTCAGATTTTTGTGAGCAACATATGCTAGAAAAATTCTGATTGCTTGTAACCTTGCAATTGGAGCAAATGTTTCTTCATAATCAATGCCTTCTTGTTGGAAGTAACCTTTTGCTACAAGCCTTGACTTGTTTCTTACCACAATTCCATTCTCATCTTTCTTATTTCTAAATACCCAGTTTGTTCCAATAATTCATTTTCCTTTCGGTCTTGGAATGAGCCTCTAGATTTTGTTTCTTTCAAACTGCATGAGTTCTTCTTGCATTGCTAAAACCTAGTCTGGATCTTGAAGAGCTTCACATCGTTTCTTAGGTTCTATACTGCAGAGAAAATTCACATATAAACACTCATTAGAAGTAGCAGATCTTGTTTTCACTCCACTTATGGTATCACCTATTATTTGATGTAAAGGATGAGTTTTTTTTCACTTGTTCAGATTTGAATGTGGTTAAACAGATGTGATGTTGTTCTGATCATCATTTTCATCAACTATAGCTTGCACTTCTATTTCTGGATGTATCTCTGACTTGAGATCTGAATGCTCCCCATCATCAGATGGAATTAACTCTGCAGGTGAATTTCCACAATTGGTAGGTTGTGCTTCAGAAGTTGGTATTTCTGAAGATGCGGGTGAAGCAGTTGGTCCAGAGATATTTGATGTTATTGGTACTTCTGGTACAAGATCATATCTGGGTAGAAATCTAGTTTAGATTTAATTGATTTGTTATCAGAGTTAGTAGTATATACAGTACCTTTCTGGAATCCAGATTTGAGAAGAAATACGCTAAGTGTTTCATACCATGCTCTTGGAGCCAGTTTTAGTCCATACAACGTTTTATCCAATACATAAATATGATCGGGAAATTCATTGCTCTCAAAGCCTTTAGGTTGATCCACTTATACTTGTTCATGTAGCACCCCATTAAGAAATTCACACTTAAGATTCATCTGGTATACCTTCAGATTTTTGTGAGCAACATATGCTAGAAAAATTCTGATTGCTTGTAACCTTGCAATTGGAGCAAATGTTTCTTCATAATCAATGCCTTTTTGTTGGAAGTAACCTTTTGCTACAAGCCTTGCCTTGTTTCTTACCACAATTCCATTCTCATCTTTCTTATTTCTAAATACCCAGTTTGTTCCAATAATTCATTTTCCTTTCGGTCTTGGAATAAGCCTCTAGACTTTGTTTCTTTCAAACTGCATGAGTTCTTCTTGCATTGCTAAAACCTAATATGGATCTTGAAGAGCTTCACATCGTTTCTTAGGTTCTATAATGCTGAGAAAATTCATATATAAACACTCATTAGAAGTAGCAGATCTTGTTTTCACTCCACTTGTGGTATCACCTATTATTTGATGTAAAGGATGAGTTTTTGTTCACTTTCAGATTTGAAAGTGGTTAAACAAATGTGATGTTGTTCTGATCATCATTTTCATCAACTATAGCTTGCACTTCTATTTCTGGATGTATCTCTGACTTGAGATCTGAATGCTCCCCATCATCAGTTGGAATTAACTCTATAGGTGAATCTTCAGAGTTGGTAGGTTGTGCTTCAGAAGTTGGTATTTCTGAAGATGCGGGTGAAGCAGTTGGTCCATTGATATTTAATGTTATTGGTACTTCTGGTACAAGATCATATATGGGTAGAAATTTAGTTTAGATTTAATTGGTTTGTTATCAGAGTTAGAAGATGATTTATCATTTTACCCTTTCTCTGAATCAAGAAGTTCAGAGTTTTATTCAAACCTGATTTCTGAACTGTCTTGTTCAAAAGTTAAAGGAAGTTCATCAAATGTCAGATTGATGTTTTCTGTCACAAATTAATCTGTCTTTCTTGTTATAGACTTTTAAAGCTTTTGATCTTGTTGAATATCCAATGAAGATTCCTAGTATAGCTTTGTCAAATTTTCTCAGATTGTCTTTGTCATTCAGCATAAAGCATCTGCAGCCAAAAACATGAATGAATTTAATATTAGGCTTTCTTTTGAAGATAATTTCATAAGCAGTTTTGAATAGTCTTTTATTCAAAATAGTCCTGTTAAGAGTAAAACATGCAGTGGAAATGGCTTTTGCCAATAGGAACATGGGTAACTCTGAGTAAGCTAGCATTGTTTTTGCAGCTTCAACTAGAGTTCTGTTTCTTCTTTCAACTACTCCATTCTGTTATGGAGTTCTTGCAGCGAAAAAGTTGTGTGATATGCCCATAGAGTTTTGATAAGATTCTATCTATTCATTCTTAAACACTGTGCCATTATCACTTCTGATCTTCTGAATAGGCAGTTGAAGAAGAACTTCAATTTTCATCAACAATGTAATAATAATTTCTGGAGCATCAGATTTCTGTCTTAAAAATTCAACCATGTATATCTTGAATACTCATCCACCATGATCAAGATATATTTCTTCCACCAATGTTTTGAGTTCTCATGGGACCACAAAGATCCATATATAGCATTTCTACAGGTGATTTGCATGAAGATTCCATTTTTCACTTGTGTGAGCTTTTCTTCATCTTTCCCATCTCACATGAAGAACACAATGAATTTTTGGTAAACCTGATCTTAGGTAATCCTACAATAGAATTATTTTTGACCAGATCATCTATTGCTTTGAAATTCAAATGTGACAATCTTTTGTGCAAAAGCCATCCTGCTTCAATCATTGTCTTGGAAATGTAGCAAATATCCTTGAGTTGTCCATTTTCTGGGAAAGTGGAAGTGTACAAATCTCTATCTTTGTATGTAGTTATGGCCTTATTGTTCTCTGAGTTCAGAATATGACAGAACTATTTATCAAATGTACAGTGAAATATTTATCACAAAACTGACTTGTGCGAAAAAGATTATGTCTTAAGCCTTCTACATATACAACTTTCATTATTGTGACATCTCCCTTCTTCAACATTCCCTAACCTCTAATGTATCATCTTGCATTGTTTCCAAAACTAACTATTCCTCCACATCTCTCTGTATAGTCAGTTAGCAAATCCTTGAATGATGTCATGTGTCTTGAACATCCATAATCTAAGACCCATACATGACGGATCTGCAGAAACAATTACTTAGTTTTAGGTACCTGATAACTCTACATTTTAGAGTTATTACATGCCTTTTATTTCCTTTTTAGTTTGTCAAATTCGGCCAATCTGCCTTCTAAACCTCCCTTTTTGGTCTAAATAATTCTACCAGCCATTTGTGAGTATTTTCTTGTCTTGGAACCATTTAATGCAATTTTATATCAAAAATCGTAATTTCATCGAAAGTGGTGTCCAGAGTGACCACAACGCGCTTCAGATTCAGCCATCCAATTAAGCCAACTGTTGGAGCCCAATAAGGTGTTTTTTAGGAGACATAAAAGATGAAAAGGAAGCTCACATGCTCTACTTTCTGCCGAAGGTTGAAAAGGAGACAAAAAGGATGGCCAAAAATGTTATTTTGATCAAAAGCCACCTTTTAAGGAAAAGGTACTTTATCCCTTGGATTTTTGTGTTTTCTCTAAGTGCAATGACTCTTGTGTAAACTTTGTACTTGTTTTTGGCTTGGTATATAAAGGTCTCATGCATTTACTTCTCAAGCATTCAATTCATAATTTCTTAATCTAGAATTCACCAACTTAGAGAGAGAAATTTTAGATTTCTTTGCTTTTTACTTTTCTTAGCAAATAAGTTTTAGATTTCAGTTTTTATTTTCCAGCAAGTAGCTTAAATTTACTTCCAGTAATTTTATTAATTGCAATAATTCATTTCCAGCTTTGTAAAGCAGTGTCGATGAAAGTGGGCACTGCAACTTTCCAGTTCAGTATTAAATCTTTTAGTATGAATTATTTTAGTCTTTTATCTTTTGTTTTCTACTCCTTTCTAGCTATGAACTAAACTCTTTTTGAGATGTAGAAATGAGAAGTACCTGGATTTTATGTAAAATTCTTGAGTAGTTTAATATATTTTTACCCCGTTTTGATTTGGTCATTCATTGTTCGATAATGCCATGATGCGGATAAGTCGATCACTTAAAAGTGTCTAATGTCTAGTTTGAGATCCAGAAATGGGCAGAACGTAGTGACACGAGCTTGGATGATGCTAGGGAATTCGAAAGGATTCTTAAAACACCAACAAAAGTCGGGTTTGCATCGTGAATGTTCCACCACATGGTGTAGGAGCAAGCCATTTGGGCATTAAAAATACTTATAGTATTTTGCTTACTACTTATGTCATAGAAACTCGAGAGGGTTCAAGAAGTTCACTAACACATCAAAGAAGGTTAATATATATACGATTTTAGTTAGGAAAATGCGATTATTAGTTGAGACCAACATTCTGGACAGAGAGTGGCCACTTCTTGCAGTTCAGTGACCATTTAACTAAATCAAGTATTTAATGTAAAATCTGGGGAAAATCACAACTACATCTCTTGCTTTAACAATAAGATCTTTGTTAAGTTAATTTTTCACCAACCAACTCAAAAAAGTTGTGTGGATCCCAGTTTGATTACGTAACCGTGTAATATTAAGAACAATATGAGGAAAACCTTATGTCATATATCTAACTTGATATATCGTGGTTACAATGAATGAAGTGAGAACCTTAACTCACGATCTTTCTAATATGCTCTCTAATGAATTCGTATATTTAAGAATAACCCTAACCCTCTATTTATATGTAGCAAAATATCAAAATATGGAAACTAGAGAATTAGGCATTATTCACTTGCCTAAATTACAATGAAATCAATTCCATATTGTCTTTTATGACTTTTGCACTTTGATCCTTCATATCTTCAATAATTGTATTCTCGGATACAATATTTTCAGACCTAACAATCTCCCCCTTTGTATTCGATATTACAATTTATCAAATCAGCACTTTTTGAAAAAGTTGAAACTTTTTTCAACAAATCTTTCTTCTTGATTCTTTTGCTCCCCCTAGGAAAGTGATCTCTTTTAAGCTTCGTAGTTCCCCCTTAACATTAGGATGAAAAGAAAATCGAAGGAGCCGCGATGTCGTAGGGTCTAAACTAACTTCAAGTAGATCATGTCGCATGACGAAGAAGACAGTTGAATGTCGGGTCTAAATGTTGCGGCATGTTCAGTTTTGTCGGGTTAGATTGACATGATAAAGATTGATGTCGGGTCAGGAGCAGTTGATTTTAGAAACTCTGAGTGATGGATAGGTCCGACAAGTATGAATCGATAAACTGAGTTGTCGAGTTGTTGGGTCTTTGAAGTTCGATAATGTAGTTTCTCGGGTCATAACTTTCTTGTTCCTTCCTTTTCTTGTTTCTTCCTTTTGATCTCTTTGCATGTGTCTTTGATACAATATTTCTCCCCCTCATAATGGTAAGGAGAATCTGAAGCATTATGTACTTTATCAAAGACAATAGGTGGAAGTGATCAAATGCGAGTGCGAAATGTTGGGTAAGAAGCTAACATAGAAGCACAAATAGCAACTATTATCACTTAAATTAAGTGGCCTATATTCAGTGTTGGCAGCGGATTGGCACTGATACGACTTCCAGTTATCACAGAAGTAAGTTATAAAACTTATCTTCTCAAACTGTTCCGGCATAAACACGAAGATATGCTTGTGGAATTACAAAGACTTGTGCAAAGTGTCAAAGAAATATTGATATATAATTTGGCTCAAAAGACTCAATGTGCACAGAATATGAAGTTTGAAGACCGGAGGTGTGTCTTCTTGTTTCAATATCTAAATCTTCCGAGTGAAGATTAGATAGATGATATGATAAATCTCCGTGATATTTGAAACAAGAATCTTTTATGAGATACTTGAGTAGTTGTGTGGGGTGACACAAGTTATTGACACTGGGTCCATGTCTATTTCAATACTCATCTCCAAAGAAACGAGAATGAATAGATTGTGTTGGCTACCCGGATAACTGTTTAGGTTTGGTAAGGACCAATTTTCCTTTAAGTCTTGTCACACCCTCACTTTTTCTTTTATCTCACAAGTACTCTAAAATATCTATCCTAGGGGTGGGTTTCACGGGTAGGTCCTTACGATTTAGATTGACCATTGAAACTTCTAATTCCTAACACACAAAGAGTTTGAAACTTTGAAGTCCGAGTTCTGAATTAATGTATTCAGAAGTCAAAACTTAAGAGCAGGTCCATAGCTGAGATACTATGAAGCTAAGAAGAAAAAATAAGAGAAATATGGTACTCCCCTTCAAGAACAACATAACCTTTTGAATGATCAAGTCATGTGATGTGAATATTCTAAATTAGAACACACATGACATACCTACAAAACAGATTACAAAGATTTTGGTACCCAAGCTTTGTTGGGTCCTCGAAGGTTAGCTTTAGATATAACAAATGGGGAAGCGGGGATACTGTAAGTACCATACCATTTATGAATGAACCTTTGATTGACAAAATCATTTTCTCCACAAGTAGAACAACAAATATTTGTGGCGCTTAGACTGATTAGCTGATTGATGGTCTTGACAAAATAAGGCAAATCAGTCTTGGAAACAAATGACTTTGCATCAACTATATGAGATGTATGTGGCATGTTTCCAACACTATCATCTGTAGTTGATTTCTTCCTCCAAACCATTTTAAACTTTTTAAAATCTCTGGAATTAGCAGTAAAATCATTTTGAAATCGTTTAGATTAATGAGTCTGAGAATTTAAGGACCTATATGATTTGGAGCTGTTAGAATACCTATGAGATTGAACACTTGACGAACAGTTATTCTGACAGACACTAACAGGAGAAAGATGAGTCATCTTTAAACTTCAAGCAGAATCAGAATCAATAGGAAAAATCAATTTTTCAAGGTCATCTAACTCCGCATTTATTTGTTCGGGAGTGAGTTGTTTGAATAATTCTGAATTCTCTTTATTCATTTGTTTTTGCTTTGAAAGCTTGTTTTCAAGTTCTTTAATTTTGCTTAAGAAACCATCTCTCTCTTCCGTAAGGATATCATATTTATTTTTTAATTCTGATCTCAAATTCTTTTCGGTTACAAGATTTGATTGTAATTCAGGTAATTTCTTTGAAAGTTTAAAAAATTTCTCATCAAAATCTCTCCTTTCTTTCTCTAAATTTTTATTTTTATCGAAAATTAAAACGCTTTTATTTAAAACATTCTTTTTATCGTTTTGAAATACTTTTCGTACATCAGCTTGAATTTTCTGAAGCTCTGAAAGTTACTTTGATAGTTCCAAACAATTCGTTTCAGATGATTTCCTTTCTAAAATCACAATTTGCTCAAACTCGGATCCTTGTTAAGAAAGTTTTCTAATTGTCAACTCACAAGTTGTAATTTTACTCTCAAACGTTTTTAGCTCAATTTCAAACCTGTTTTTCTGATCAGAAGAGAATTGTCTTTCTTTTTCTATTCCTAAATCGGAAGATTTTATTTTAGAATCAAATTTCTGCCTCGACTTAGAACGTATTTCTTGCCATGTATACTTTGAGTCCGCATTGGGCCGCACGGATCCATATGGATGAGTTGGAGAGGTCGAGTTGTGCTATGTACCACCTTGGGTTTGTGTGAAACTTTCTTCATGTTTCCCATCTCGCATGCTTCGTATAGGTGACGTTTGTCAAACTTTATCTTTGGTAATCCGGTGACTAATCTGTGAATGGAGAGGCGACTGATATTCTTGAAGTTCAGATGAGAAAGTCGCCGATGCCACAACCAGTTTTTGGGATTAGAGACGTTTGATAGTAGACAAACATTTGAAGGAGCGTTCACTTAGGAAAGATCGATGGTGTATAAGTTGGATTTGCGCGTGCCGGCTAATAATTATTTTCCTTCAAATGTGCGCACACAGCATCGTTCGGTTCGGAAGTTGACTTCGAGTTGTTTGTCACAGAATTTGCTAATGCCAACAAATTGTGGCTCAGGCCTTGAACATAGGAAACATTTGAAATGGTGATGTTGTTTTGAATGATGTCTCCATGTCCCTTGATAGGTGCTAAATGATTGTTGTCAAAACGTACAAAGCTACCCTTTTTCTCTTTGTAGTTGGCAAGCAGCTCCTTTTGTCCGGTCATGTGTTTGGAGCAACCAGAATCTACGTACCATACATGACCGATCTACACAAAATCAGGCAGATTTAGGTACCCGTTTGTAAATGGGTCCATCGGGGTTAGTTGACTTGGCACCTTTGGGTACCCATTTGTAGGGGTGAGCATTTGACCCACAAGAACCGGCCCGAACCGGGACCGGCACCGGTATAGTCCAACCGGTCCGGTTTTGGATTCTTCAAATCCTCCATATTCGGTTCCGGTTCCAAACCGGGTTTGGTGCCAATTTTTCGGGTAATTAACCGGAACTGGCCCGGAATTTTAAATAAGTATCTAATCCTAATTTAATTAATTTATTATGTTTTCTAATATCTCAAAATAACCTTTCAAAATTTAACAAGCATATATTTTGTAACATAACCATATAAATAACCTATCGTTCATTGTTTAATCATTAATGTGTCATAAAATAACCATATAAAAATAAGTAAAAATCCAAACTTTTTATCCGCGATGACAATTGTCTTACGCCATTATACAAAGACAACCATCAATTAAATTCTTTAATGTAAATCAAGATTTCAATTTTATTGTACACACGATGCAAAGGAAGGGGGGGCTGTATTGGTAATTGTGATGGTATTTTGTTGGTGGTGGTAATAAAAGTATGAATTTTGAAGTTTGTTGATCAAACAACTCATATATATATATATATATATATATATAGATTTTAAACGTGTTGATCTAGAGCAAAAAATCATAAAAAACATTAGCCATATAATATTTATGATATAAATTGAAAGATTTAAAGTGATTTATATTTTTAAGAACTAAATTTTAAGGTTGTCCATTTGTATATTGTTAAATCATAATTGAAATAATAGGTTCTAATATAAAGCGGTTCCAACCGGGTTTTTGACCGGAAAACCGGGACCGGAACCGGTACCGGTACCGACATCGGCACCGGTATTGCCTATACGGTCCAGTTATCGGTTCTAATAATATCGAATTTCCGGTTCCGGTTCCAAACCGGTTCGGTGCCGGTTCGGTCCAAACGCTCACCCCTACCCATTTGAAGTGAGGCATAGGAGCGGAAGTCATGGTCTTTTTAGGAACTCATTTATAAACAGGACAATTTTAAAAAGAATTAACTTGATGATAACTGAAAGGCATGTCACGATAATAACCATAATCAAAAGTATTTAAACGCATAAAGTCATTCACACCGCAATTTGAGCAACAAATTTGATTACGTGAAAATCGAATTAAATGTTGAAACGAATGAATAGTATAAGGAAACAGAAAACGACTATTGGTTCTTCTGACATTTGTAAAATTCGAAAAAGAAAATTCGTCTTTATTGCGGGATGACGACTTTTGAGTGCGTTTGCCTTTTCAACCCAAACTTGTTTGGTCCTTAAAGTATGAATAGCCGAAACATCAACAGTACCACGGTTAGCATCTTATGAGAAAAAATCAGTTTGATTCGTTTGTTTAGAATGAGTGTGTGTAGTTTGACTAGTGGAACATTCATTCTAAACCTCCGGAACCAAAACTATTTCTATTGGTTTCTTGCCTTTGTCGAAAACTTTCGTATGACTTGGAAGTGTAGGATTGAAGTCGAAATTAGCATTCATTTCTTTTAAACATTTGTCGGTTTTAAGCTGAGAAGGATTAAAAATTTTATCCGAAAATATCATTTGTTCAAGGTCATCTAATTCAACATTAATTTGGTCGGGAGAAAGGAAAATTGGTTGTTTAGGAGGTCAATAATTTGGATCTAATTTGAACAACTCTTCACAATCATCTAAATAAGTGCTAACGAAAGCTTTACATGAAGAAATATTGGAAATTGTATCAGTTTCTTGGTTTTTGGTGAATTGTAAAGCCTCGTTTTCAAGTGTTTGAATTTTAGTAATTAACGCCTCTTTTTTCTTTTCCGACGAAGAACGTTCAGATTCCAAAACCTTTTCAAGTTGAACAATTTGTTTTCTAAGAACAAGGTGGGAATATATGGTTTAAATTCAAGAGTTTGAGTTTAAAGTTCTTCGTCAGTATAAGATGGAAAATAGTCATTCGGAAGAGTTTCTTTTGAAGATTCCTTTTCTACTGTCTTAGGATAGCAGAAAGAAATTTGATGAAAATTCTTGTTTTTCCTATTCCAATCTTTCCTTTTCTCGACTTTTGAATGTGACTTCATAAATTGAATTTTGTATTCTGGATCAAGGTCTAGATATTCAAATTTATAGATAGTCAGTGTATTGTAGATGGCCTTTTCTAAGCCTTTTGGGTTATCAAATCCTAATCCAGCCTTTGAACTTAAATCTTTTCGAGCGTTTAAGTGAATTGTTTGCTCAGTTTGACCAATCTTGTATAGTTTGAGTTCCAAATCCTTGAGTTTTTCCAAAAGATCTTGTCTTTGTATGGTGACAAACTCAAATTTAGATGAAAATTATTCGGTCTCACGTTTAGATTTGTTAAGTTGATTTGTGAAATCCGAGATTTGTTGTTTTAACTTAACCTTTTCGTTTTGAAAAGTGGTTTTCTCCTTTTGATGATTTTGTGCAATACTTTGAGAAGTGGCAAGTTCAGATTGGACAATTAGAAGTTGATTGTGATTATTTTCTAGACGTGCTTCTAAGTTGGAAACCAAGAGTTTCTCGGTTTGAAACTTATATTGTAAATCTTTCAATTGAATCATCAAATCATGCATTTGGGAAACAAAATTGTCATAAGTCAGAATTGCTTATCTCGGGTGTGTAGTCGGAAGCGTTAGAAGTGGAATTATCAGAATAAGCCATCAAACTGAAGTGTGCTTGGATCTCGTTTTTTGTATCATCATCATCATTACCATGATTGAGCCAGTGTTCATCTTCCGCCATGAGTACTTTTCCGGCCTCCTTTTGTTTAGCCAACATCAATTTGTAAGTAAAATAGTTTGAGTCTTTGGCTATTGGTTTTTTGCATTCACGGGCGTAGTGGCCGGATTTTCCGCAGTTGTAGCACACGCTCATTTCATCCTTGAATTTTTCTTCCGGTTTGGGTGGTGGACGAGGTTCTTCTCTCCTTGGTTTTGGCTCGAACATAGCTTTACGCTCATGATTCTTTGGTCCCGAAGCATATCGTTGTTGATTAGGATTTGAGCGACGAGAGAACTTTTGTTGGAACGTTTTAGTCAGCAAAACCAATTGCTGTTGGAATTTGGCAATCTCCGGGTCGTAGTCAAACTCTTCGTCCTCTAATTCAGGAATGACGTCTTGTGATGTGCTTTGGGATAAAGTAGAGCTTTCTTTTGCTACTAGAGAGATTGGATCGGAACTCTTTTTAATTTTGTTGTTTGTCCCCATAGCTTCAGTACTTCCTCCTCGTCTTGTTGTAGAGTTTCGTACACTTCGTGGAGATCGAGTTCAACGAGAAATTTGCTGTGTTTGATTTGGTTGGCAAAGCGATGCCATTCTGGTTGAAGATTACTAACAAACTTCACGTTGTTCTCGATCTTTGTCTTACGAATATCGTTTTTGCTTAACTCGTTCACCAATTGAACAAAACGAGTGTAAGTATTCGTGAGACTCTCACCCTCTTTGGCTTTGAATTCTTCGTATTGAGAGATACAATTTATGATCTTCAGTAGTCCCAATCTTTGTTCCTAGCATAAATTTTTCGATTTCTTTCCACATCTCTTTGGCAGATCTTTTGTGGCTGTCGATGCTCATGTAGATCTCATTTGGGAGGCTCATTAGGAGATATGAGCGGGCTAGTTGATCACCTTTCATGATTTTCTTCTCATTGTCATCGTAGGCGGATTTGGGTTTGACCCCTCTTTTGGCAGCGACAGGAGGAGTAGCATTTGGTACGGCATGGAAGTCTTGATAGAATACGGGTGGAGGACCTTCTTTAATGGAACGCATGATTTCATCAGTGTAATCATTGCGTTCAATGAAGTCTAGAAACCGATCCTTCCACTGAGAGTATTCGCCTGGGAATAGAATCGGGGTTTGGTGTCCGAACCGATTGACATTGCTTCGCGTGAAGTCATTGTACTTGACAGAGTGATCTCGATCAAAGAGTTGTGAAAAAGTTCTAAGAGTTTTGAGAACTTAATGTAAAATCTCGATTTGACAAAAAAAAATCTTATCGGCAACAAAGGAGGCGATAAGAATTTTTATCGGGTTAAGAGTGCTCGACAAGAAAACTTATCGGGTTTAATAGACTCGAGAAGATTTTATATCGGGTCTTAAGGAGGAGATAAGAAAACTTATCGGGTCTAAAGCACGCGATTAAAACAATATTCTGAAATTCCTTTATCTTTATTTTGAACTATTGAAGAGCAAGAACGAAGCATTCGTCGACAAAAAAAAGAACAATGTCTTTTTAAGGAAGAGAATATCTAAGTTCCCGAGTACCCAACAATATCAAAATTAAAATAAAAGGATTTACTTCAAGTTTAAGCTGCAGAAGTAAGAGACCCCGAGTTTTCCAATAAAAGTGAAGCAAAAGTACAATGAATTAAACTTAAAAAAAGTTAAATGAGACAACGAATCTTATCGGGTGATAAAGAGGCGATAAGAACAATATCGAAAGAAAAAGAAATTTGTCGATGTTAAGGGATGCGATATAAAATCTTATCGATAAAAAGATGCGATATAATAATTCTTGTCGATTTACAAGGATGCGATAAAACACGTTTTGTCGATAATTAATGGTGAGATAAAACTTCTTGTCGATTCAGGCTTTGAAAGCTTTACTCGACAAGTTTTGAATAGTGTCATAATCGAGAAATTTACCTTGATTTTCGAGCTCGATCAGAATTAATCCAAAACTTTAGATCGTGTGGCTCTGATACCAATTGTGGATCCCTGTTTGATCAGGTAACCGTGTAATATTAAGAACAATATGAGGAAAACCTTATGTCATATATATATCATCGAATCTTAAACCTATATAACATAAATTATATGAACATAATGCATGATGAATTAACACAAAACACCGTATTTTTGCATGTATATATCCCATTTTCATAAAAATCATTAAATATACATGTCTTGCCTTGATGTCATCAAAATGCTAGTCATGAGGATTATCATATAGTATCCAATAAGTAAATAGTTAAATTATCAGACTTAGTTTTAATTAATTAAGGCCTAGTTATTCTTATCATTTGACGAATTAGTTTTAATTAATTAAGGCCTAGTTATTCTTATCATTTGACGAATTAGTTTTAATTAATTAAGGCCTAGTTATTCTTATCATTTGACGAATTCTCATAATATATAGGTTCTCATTTGTATAAAAAGTCTTAGTATAAGTCCACATTTCGTGAAATTATTCCAGTAAATCTTAGTACCAGGATGGGTGACCCCCTGGGAAGTCCTCGCAAGGTCGCCAGAAACAAATCCGTGCGGCTTAGGCCAAAGCGGACAATATTGTGTCGTGGTAAGGCGGGGTGTTACAAGTGGTATCGAAGCCGCTCCTGTGCCGTTCGGGATGTGGGGCACACCTCATCGAGGACGATGAGTCCCTAAGGGGGGGTGTTTGTAACACCTTAGGCAGATCCCATATCGGCCGTGGGCAGGAGTGATGCTGGGTTCATAAGTAAACCTTGGCCTTCCTAAACACAACGCGTTTTGGAGCCACACGCAAGGCAGGTTCTTGGAACTCTGTGGTTAAGCGTGCTTGGGTGGGAGTAGTACCAGGATGGGTGACCCCCTAGGAAGTCCTCGCCAAGTCGCCAGAAAAAAATCCGTGCGGCTTAGGCCAAAGCGGACAATATTGTGTCGTGGTAAGGCGGGGTGTTACAAGTACTACTCCCACCTAAGCACGCTTAACCACAGAGTTCCAAGAACCTGCCTTGCGTGTGGCCCCAAAACGCGTTGTGTTTAAGAAGGCCAAGGTTTACCTACAAACACCCCCCCTTAGGGACTCATCGTCCTCGATGAGGTTTGCCCCACATCCCGAACAGCACAGGAGCGGCTCTGATACCATTTGTAACACTCCGCCTTACCACGACACAATATTGTCCGCTTTGGCCTAAGCCGCACGGACTTATTTCTGGCGACCTGGCGAGGACTTCCCAGGGGGTCACCCATCCTGGTACTACTCCCACCCAAGCACGCTTAACCACAGAGTTCCAAGAACCTGCCTTGCGTGTGGCCCCAAAACGCGTTGTGTTTAGGAAGGCCATGGTTTACTTATGAACCCAGCATCACTCCTGTCCACGGCCGATATGGGATCTGCCTAAGGTGTTACAAACACCCCCCTTAGGGACTCATCGTCCTCGATGAGGTTTGCCCCACATCCCGAACGGCACAGGAGCGGCTCTCATACCATTTGTAACACCCTGTCTTACAACGACACAATATTGTCCGTTTTGGCCTAAGCCGCACGAATTTGTTTCTGGCGACCTGGCGAGGACTTCCCAGGGGGTCACCCATCCTGGTACTACTCCCACCCAAGCACGCTTAACCATAGAGTTCTAAGAACCTGCCTTGCGTGTGGCCCCAAAACGCGTTGTGTTTAGGAAGGCCAAGGTTTACCTATGAACCCAGCATCACTCCTGTCCACTGCCGATATGGGATCTGCCTAAGGTGTTACAAAACCCAATGCCAACACTAAATATAGGCCACTTAATTGAATTTGTTTTAAATTAAGTGATGATAGTTGCTTCTTATGCTTCTATGATAGACTCTTACCTACTATTCCACATTCGTGCTTCCACTTACTATCTTTGATTAATATCATAATGCTTCGGATTCTCCTTATCATTCTGAGGGGGAGAAATAATGTATCAAAGACGCATGCAAAGAGATAACATGGAGAAAACAAGAAAAGAAAGGAAAATTCATCGCTTCTGCCTAACCCGACAACCTCAAGTTATCGCATCTGCCTAACCCGATAATCTTTTGTCTTTTTCATCATGTGACACGTTCTACTTGAAGAAAGATTTTTACCCTACGACATCACGGCTCTTTCGAAATTTTGTTACTAAACGTTATGCTAAGATTAAGGGGAGCTACGAAGCTTATCATGTGATCATTTTCATAGGGGGAGCAAAAGATTTTGTTACTAAACGTTATGCTAAGAAAGTGCT
Organism: Silybum marianum; assembly: GCA_036898165.1. Lineage (NCBI taxonomy): Eukaryota > Viridiplantae > Streptophyta > Magnoliopsida > Asterales > Asteraceae > Silybum > Silybum marianum. The sequence goes on along the minus strand of CM072530.1, from coordinate 35,535,730 downwards.
GATTTGCTTAAGTGTAATCTCGATACAAAGGGGGAGATTGTTAGGTCCGAAAATATTGAATACATGAAGGGCCAAAGTGTGATGTCGGATACAATATTTTCTATTGGTATCCTTTCACACATATTGAAGACATGAAGGGCCAAAGTGTAAAGTCAACAATTAGGAAAGTTTGAATATAGGAATAGATTTATTATGTTAAAAGGAAAGTATTTAATTGTAAACAAGGCAAGTGTATAATGCCTTATTCCTTAGTTTCCTTATAACGATATTTGTGCCACATATAAATAGAGGGTTAGGGTAAGCATTAGAGATTAGAGATTAGAGAGCTTATTAGAGATTAATTATTTATATCGTGATTAGGACGTAATCAAATATCATTGTAATCACGAATCCTTACAAGTTAGATATATGACATATTGATGTTATTCAATCTATTCATCGTGTTCTTGTTGATTATTACATCGTTACCTGATTTGCTGGGATCCACAACACTGTTTGTGTTTCAGTGAAAATACTGCTTTAAAAGGTGCACCTTCAAAACTTTACAATTTGTCAAAAATGAATTTTTTGATGAGGGTAAAAGAAGCTTTGAACAAAAAACTGTTAACACGAACTTACCTGAAAGGATACCAATAGAAAAATTGTTTGTAAATTTTGAAATTTTATTTTCTGATGAAGAATTTGAAAAATCTTTTAAACAAACAAAATCTGAAATTCATTCAGAAAATTCAGAAACATCTGAAGACAAATCAATGAATAATGAACTTAAAGAAATATGAAGAAGTTTCAAATGAAAATTCTGAATACAATTTCTAAAGAAAACTCTGGAGAAATTTCAAAAGAAAATTGTGAAAAAATGTTTGAAGAAAACTCTGAAGAAATTTCTGAAAACTATGAGGATATTTTAAATGATAATTCTGAAAATAAATCTGATAATTACTCTGAAGATGAATCTGAGGAAGAATTTGAAAATACTTCAAGTATCTGTTTCGATAAGTCTGATGATAAATCTGGTGAATGTTTTTCAAAATTTAATTCTAAACATTTCAAGATTGACGTTAATTCAGAGAAACTTTCAAAATTGAATGAATTTGTTCAAAATATGGCTGAAGCTAAGTTTGAGATGATGAAAGTGATACAGAAATGAATGATCCTACTGTGGCTGTTATTAATAAAGAAGGATACATGGTTTATAAATCCAGATCGACAATGGTAGAAGAAGACAAACTAAAACCCGAGGAACCTAAATTGCCTGATGAAATATTTGATTCACTATTCTTATAGAAAGAATATGTAACAAATCTAACTTCTTCAAGTAAAAAGGATATATTAGATCAAAATGGTTAGACAATTCATACCAATTCAGAATTTGTGACTCAGACTCCAGCAAAAAAATCTGAAATTTCATAATCTACTTTCAATCTTAGAGTTAAAAATTATGAGAAAGGAGAATCTTAAACTCTTCAACTAAAAAATGTACAGCTAAAGCAAATCTTAAAAGACATCCTTCAGCTAAAGCAAATCCCCGTTTATTATCCTTTACAATAAAAGAAATCTAGTTTGGAGAAGAAAATATTCAATACTACAACCAAAAATTTCAAAAAAATTAGATAGTCTTGTATCTAGGAAAAATGTAACTACAAAATATTCAGTGAATAAAAAGTGATGTTCTGTTGACCATGTCTGTGTTCATTCTAATCATACTTGCTTATGTTCTAAACTCTTGAAAATATTTGAAAAACATACCCACTGTATAAATTGTGGCCATTATACCTTCAAACTAAATTCAGAAGTAAAACAGAGTTTTTCAAAGAAATCTAACTCTACAAATTTATCTTATAAATCTGTAAAGAAAATATCACAAAGAAAAGACAAATCTGTGATGAAATAGATAATTAAAGACAAATGTTAGCCAATAAAACTAGAAGTTTCAACAAAGAAAGTCTGGAAAAGCAATGTTCAGACTTCCCTCTTTTATGACTAATCTGAAAGGACCCATCTTCAAATGGGTACTGGTACGTGCGAAATACGTGTATCACAGTGAGGTTAGCAACTCAGTGTTTACCAATTAATAAAGTGATACGAACCAAATGTCGTATCCTCAAGGACTGGAACTATCAAGACACTATTATTTTCATGAACTTCCTTTTAAAAGTTTCGATTACAGAAGAAGCAACTTGTTAGGTCTGAAAATATTGTATCCGAGAATATAATTATTGAAGACATGAAGGGTCAAAGTGCAAAAGTCATAAAAGACAATATGGAATTGATTTCATTGTAATTTAGGCAAGTGAATAATGCCTAATTCTCTAGTTTCAATATTGTGATATTTTGCTACATATAAATAGATGGTTAGGGTTATTCTACCCAAGCACGCTTAACCACAGAGTTCCAACAACCTGCCTTGCGTGTGGCCCCAAAACAAGTTGTATTTAGGAAGGCCAAGGTTTACTTATGAACCCAGCATCACTCCTGTCCACGGCCGATATGGGATCTGCCTAAGGTGTTACAGGTTGGCACTGATAGGACTTCCAGTTATCATAGAAGTAAGATATAAAACTAACTTCTCAAACTGTTTCGGCACAAAGATATGTAAAATGAATCACAAAAACTCGTGCAAAGTGTAAAAGAATATTTGTATATATTATGGCTCAAATACTCACTGTGCACAAAAAATGATGTACAGAACATGGTGTTCGAAGACCGGAGGTGTGTCTTCTTGTTTCAATATCTAAATCTTCCAAGTGAAGAATAGATAGATCATATGTTAGATCCCCATGATATATGAAATAAGCACCTTTTGTGAGATACTTTAGTAGTTGGGTGGGGTGACACAACTTATAGACATTGGGTCCATGTCTATTTCAATATTCATCTGCAAGGAATCGAGAATGAATAGATTGGGTGGCTACCCGGATAACTGTTTCGGTTTGGTAAAGACCAAATATGTTCTTTTAAGTCTTGTCACACTCTCATCATTTTCTTTTATCTCACAAGCACTAAATTATATTTTAATCATACTCTTTCAAGATTTCTAACTTAGGGATGTGTTTCATGGGTAGGTCCTTCCGGCTCGGAATTGACCATTAAACTTCTAGTTCCTAACACACAAAGAGTTTAAAACATTGAAGTCCGAGTTCTGAACTGATGTATTCAAAAGTCATAATACAATGTAAAACAGGTTCTAAACTGAGATATTCAGAAGCCAATATTAAGAGCAGGTTCATAGCTGAGATACTATGAAGCTAAACATGAAGTATAAAAAGATGGTACTCCCCATCAAATGTAGCATAACCTTTTGAATGATCATGTCATGTGATGTGAATATTCTAGATTTAGACCACACATGGCATTCCATCAAAACAGATTAAAAATATTTTGGTACCCAAGCTTTGTTGGGTCCTTGGAGGTTAGCTTTAGATGCAATAAATGAGGAATTGGGGATTCTATAAGTACCATACCATTTTTGAACATACCTTTGATCGACAAAATCATTTGTTCCGCAAGTAGAACAACAAAGATTTGTGGCACTTAAACTGATTAGGTGATTGATTGACTTGACAAAATAAGGTAAATCAGTCTTGAAAACAAATGATTTTGCATCAACTACAGGAGATGTATGTGGCATGTTTCCAACACTATCATCTGTAGTTGATTTCTTTTTCCTAACCATTTTAAACTTTTTAAAATTGTTAGATTTAGTTACATAATCATTGTAAGACAAAGTAGAATAATGAGTCCGAGAAGTTGGAAAACTATATGATTTGGAGCTGTTAGAATAACTGTTTGATTTGACACTTGAAGACGAGTTATTCATACAAACACTTATTGTAGAAAGAGGATTCATCTTATGAATTGAACCTGAAGCAGTTGTATAACCTTCAAGTTCTCTAATCTTGCGCAAGAGATGATCTCTTTCTTCCATAATCACATCATATTTTGTTTGATATTCGGATCTCATTTTTTGTTCATTCACAAGATTTGTTTCTAAAACATATAATGTGTTTCAAAGTTTGCCAATTTTCCCTTCAAACACTTGCTTTTCTTTTTCAAAGTCTTTTTCCAAATTTTTGCTTTTAGCAATCATCAAAGTACCTTTCTTGATGAAATTCGTTTTATTAGTCTCAAACACATTCCTTTCATCATCAAGATTTTTCTAAAGCTTAGAAAGTTTCTTTGATAGTTCCAGGCATTTCGTTTCAGATGATTTTCTCTCTAAAATCACAACTTATTCAAAATCTGACACTTGTTTAGATAGTTTTTGAATGGTCAGTTCACGGGTTTTAATTTTGCTTTCAAAAACTTTTCGCTCAATTTCAAACTTGTTTTTGTCATCAGACGTTAATATCCTTTATTTCTCACATTCCACAAATTCAGATAATTTTCTCGAATCTATAAGTTTTTCTAACTAAGAGTTTTTTTTGTTTTTAGATCAAAATTTATTTTTATCAACTCAATATTTGTCTTTTGCAAAAGTCTTCATACCTCATATGATTTGTATTCCTAGAATACTCACTGTTTTGTGCTTGCGAAAACTCATTTTCATTTTTCAAAGTTTTTCTTGATTGTTCTAAGTTACAAAACTTAGATTTGAGATAAACGTGTTGTCTTAAAAGTTCATCAAGTACTTTCATGTTATTTGTATGCCTAGCTTCGAGTTTAGTTATTGTAGCTTTTAGCTCATAAATTTGTCTTTGAGAACTCATCTTGAACTAAATTTGTACAACTCAAATACACAATTAGTTCGTGTAAAAAATATAAGCACCGATTACCTGACGAAGTGATCTCGATCGGTGAGTTTTGAAAATTTTCTAAGACTTCTTTGAAAAACGGTAAATTTATGTCGGGTGTATAGGACTCGAGGATAAAATATATCGGATTAAGAGGACTCGAAGAAAAATGATGTCGGATCGAGTACGTCCGATAACAAAGAATGTCGGATCAAGGGGTCCGATATCTCAACTAGTCGGGTCTCAAGGGTTCGATATCTTACCTTGTCGGGTCAAGTAGGTCCGAGAACTAATTTCGGACCAAGTTGGTTCGAGAACTTAGCTTTGTCGGATGAACTTAGTTGAGATTAGGTAACTTTGTCGATTTTGATGGTCCGACAAAAATTAGTGAATGTCTAGTACTTGAGTTTTGAAAGGGTATTTTCCTTCTTGAGGTTAAGGAGGAAAAAAACAGAGGATTCTTGACTTAAAAGATCTACGAGGAACAAAGTTCTCGAGTCTTTAATTGGACAAGAAAGCAAAGTTTTTGGTTTTCTGAAACAGTCAAAATTTCAAAGACTTTTAAAAATATTTATCAGAAATTTAAACTTGTTGTAATAGTTTTCTTGACTAGAAAAGCGTTCAAGTAGTAAAGCTATTGAGTTTTCTATGCACAAGAAACTCTAAAGAAAGTAAGATCCGTAAAAAAGCATATTATTTAAAGAATCAGATCTTATTATATTAACTAGAAATCGACAAAAAAAATTATGCAATTCTAATGATTGTCGATTGAAACAGAATAGTAAGATCCGTAAAAAATTATACCTTTGTCTCCAATATATCGATTAGAAAATTCTCAAAACTCTTGATCGATCTGCTCTGATACCAATTGTGGATCCCATTAAATCAGGTAACGATGTAATAATCAACAAGAACACGATGAATAGATTGAATAACTTCAATACGTCATATATCTAACTTGTAAGAATTCATGATTACAATGATATTCGATTACGTCGTAATCACGATATGAATAATTAATCTCTAATAAGCTCTCTAATCTCTAATGCTTACCTTAACCCTCTATTTATATCTAGCACATATATCGCAATAAGGAAACAAAGGAATAAGGCATTATACACTTGCCTTATTTAGAATTAAATATTTTCCTTTTAACATAATAAATCTATTCTTATAATTAAACTTCCCTAATTGTTGACTTTACAATTTGCTCTTCATGTCTTCAATACTTATGATCTCGGATATAATATTTTCAGACCTAATAGTTTTAGCATTTAAAAATCTGGTATCCTTAGTGTGATTGGTCGACAGAATTATGGTATGTTCAATCAGTCCTCTTTTGAAGTTTAAATCTTCTAGCTCTTTAACCTTTTTGTATAGTTCTAATCTTTCTTTGGGTAAGAATTCTAATTTTACAGATAAAACTTCTTTTTCAGCTGTTACTTCTTCTACATCCTTTTTAAGATTTTGAAACTTTTCAGATAAAACAGATTTTTATTCAGAAGCACTACTGAATTGCTCTTCTGCATTTATGCAATTTATCTTATAAATTCGATTTTTCTCTCTGAATTTGTCAACCAAAGTTCTTTCTCCTTTGATTATTTTCCTGAGTTCAATAAATTCAGAAGACATCTTGTTTATTTGTTCTTGTAAGTCATTTTCAAAAGAAGAAGGTACCTTAGAATCACAGTCTGAATCAGTATGGGAAGTCTTAGGATAATCTCTGCACATTAAGCATCTTGCTGCATAGTGAGCAATTTCTTCTTCATCATCATCATCATCATCATCATCATCATCATCATCATCATCATCATCAGTCCATGTTAGGCAATTTTCCTCTTTAGCGAAGAGAACCATTTCTTCATCTTTCTTTCTTGAAACTGCAGCTTTGTTCTCATAGTAGGCAGTGTTTTTCACCTTTTTGCTTCTGCACTCCCTAGCTAATTGTCCTGGTTTCCCACAGTTGAAACATCTGGGAGCCTCTCCTTCTTCTTTCTCTTTTCCTTCCTTTTTCTTAAAAATATCTTATTTGCCCCTTTTGTCTCAGACTTGTCATTTCCACCTTTCTTATAATGCTCATTATTGTTCTTATTAAAATTCTTATTTGCATACCTCTAATTGAAAGCTTTGGTGAAAAATGCAAGTTCCTCAGCCATTTTCTTCATTTCTTCATCTGAATCATTGTCAGAGAAGATTTCCAACTCTGGAATCTCTACTGTTTTGGAAGATGGAGTTCTCTTGGTGATTACTTTGTTTGTGAATAGAGCAATAGAGTCACTAACCTTTTTCTTCTCAGATTGTCTAGATCTGATCTTCCCTTCATGTTGGTTCAATATTCCACAAACATCATGGATTGTTTTCTTAGACAAGTTCTTGGTGACTATGTTATCAGTGAAACTATCCCATTCAGGACCAAGATTTTTCAGAAATTTATTGTTAATATCTGAGTTTAACTTATGAACTCCATTTCTTATCATCGTTCAAAATATCATTGAATCTATTATTTGTATCTCAATAAATTCAAATTTCTTTGCCTTGAACCCTCCATATGTACCAATGCAAATATTTAGTTTGTTTTGTTGAGCTCTATACTGCATCTGGGCTTCAACCTCATCCCGCATTGCTTTGGCTGAATTTAGGCTATCAATCCTGTTGAATATTTCATTAGGGAGTGCCTTTGTGAGCAGAGTTAATGCTCTTTTATCGATCTTGACTTTAGCATGTTCAACAATGTTGTACATAGAGGGATTCTTCTTGATTCTAGTGGCTGGGATTTCTAGAATATCTTCAGTGGCGGGAACTGCATCGATCTCGAAATAGACTTCGAGTTGTCCATTGATAATCGACTTCATCGGTTCTTCATCAATGTTATCCAAGAATTGTATCATTCTTATGTGCCATTGATGGTACTCACCAATGAATTGGGCAGGTGGCTTTGTTTCAGATCCAATCAAAACGTATTCTTTAGACATTCTGCTGTTCGTGATCGAAATTCAACAGTAATTGATTTGATTAAACGAATTTGATCAATCGAACAAGGATTGATCAAGATTTGACATAAATTGATAGACCAAGAACAATTTGATCAATATCAAGAAAACAGAATCGAAATTAAGAACAGTTGTATTGCTCTGATACCAATTGATATTTCCCATAAACAAAATGTTATACAAATTATGTAAGAACATAAGATTGAGATCAAGGAAGTCGGATGTGTATTGATTAAGAACAGTATTACAACAAGTATCGTACTAACAAGTAAAGGAAAAGTCAACATAAAACGTACTACCTAACTCACTATATACACATGTATAGAAATGCTACAGTTACAAGTTTGTCTCTTACAGACCTATAGCATCTATACACGTACGTGTTCATAATCTTCAGACTTCTCACTTCAGTGTTTCTTCCGAACTCTGAAATCTCCTATTCAGACTTCTGAAGTCTTCTCTTTAGACTTCATGCCTTAGGATTTTTCTTCGTCTTTCGAACTCTGAGTCTGCTATTCAGACTTCTGAGACTTTCTCTGCAGACTTTCATACTTACTCTTCTCAGCAAAGGTTCAGATCCCTGAACTTAAGTCTGCAGACTTCCAGACTCGTTTGAAGCAACTCTTCAGATCTTAACAACTATTAATTTTCAGCATAATATTCATCATGCATATAAACATTTTCATCATGCATATACATTTTACTTATCATGCATATACATATTATTCATCAAGAATATACTATAGTTTCAACTCTACATACTCTAGTTTTTCTTCATTTTTATTTATTGGGTTCTTGATTGATCTGGATGTGTTCTTGATTTGTCTCGATTGTTTTTCGGTCCATCTCGATAAAAGTTGTAGGGTATTGTTTTACACAAATAAACACACAATGAATTAATCAGTAGGTTATGATGATGAAGAACGTGGTGTCTTATGACGCTGAAGAAAATGTTGATGAAGATGATCTCGAGTTACAGACGTAGGTGTCAAGTTGTTGTACACACTTGAACTACAAAAATATTCATAAATCATAACTAATATAGCACATATATACCATTTCACCTAAAAATGGTTAAAACGGAGAAAAAAACTATATCGAGATGGATGTCATGTCGAAGAACATGAAATTCTCATTTTTTTAATTTAATTTGTTTGACTAAAATTGTTAGACTTCATTTGGAAGCATGAATCAGAACTCACATTGAAGAACAAAAGTTGAACTCTTCAGAAGCAAGTCTATTCAGAAGGCAATCACTTCAGAAGTTGTACTTCAGAAGCTTTAGCGACGATCCAGAAGATTGGGCATCTTCTGGATATTACTTTATGAACTACACTTGATTAAATGATGTGGCTAGTCATGCCTTCCGTGCGTAACCGATTCTGCTAGAAGGCTTCCGTAGGTGTCAATACGTGTTAGGCTAGCAGATTGACTTTTCTATTGTAATACTATAAATAGAGAGTGTCATCACTGTATTACATGTCGATCATCTTGGAGAGATCTTGAGAGCATAATCTGTATTTCCAGTATTGTATACATTATCATCTTGAGTGAAATATAGATTATCTTTTGCAATTCATATTGTTAATTCTCATTCGATTACTGATTGCATTCTAGTTTGATTGTTGATTATTCTTGTTTCCGCTTACTGGCTCATATTACTATTAATCAATATCTTATTTGAGTAAATGGGGATAAGGTTCCAACAAAAATAGTAGTAATCTTTAAGATAATTTATTTCAAAAGTTTTTAATTAAAAAAAGAAAATAAAAATCAAAGATGGTAGGCATGAGTTGATGTTAAATTCTTTTTTACCACTAATCACTTCAGTTAATAATTTTAATTAAAAACTATATTTAATATGAGTTGTTGGATCAAATAAGATGGAGAGCCGAGATTGGTTCTAATATTCACAGAATAAAAAATGAGTTTACAACTGAACTTTCCTCTATGTATATATGTACGTATGTATGTATGTATAGAGATGTCTTCTTTTGTAAACCACCAAAATATGTAAACCATGTAAACTAGATAATTAAGTTTTAATGGAAATGATGAAGGTTTATTTATTATTATTTGCACGACAAACCGCACCATGTTTTGGTCGGAAATCCGTCGGTAAATGACCGTCGGAAAACCGGTGATAGGAAAAGGCTTTTCCGACGGAAACCAATACTGACGGAAATTCCGACAGACACCTTTACCGACGGAATTTCCGACGGAAACCTCTACCGACAGACTTCTGACGGAAACCATTACCGACGAATTTATATCTCCGACAGATTACAGACGGACACCATTACCGACGGATTTTAATTTTTGCTAAAAAAATTAATTGATTTTTTATTAGTTTTCCTGTAAATTATATTGTATATATAATGCATAATAATTAAAAAAATCAATTTCCAAATCATTCTCAACAATCCCAAATCAAACACAAACACAAGTTCAAGTACCATATATTAGAGTGGGATTAATAAAGCATAAATACACATCAGATCAACTATAGGTACATCAAGACCACGAGCAGCAACATTAGTGGCTACTAAAACTGTTGGTCCCTAACAAGATAATGATTGTTAAGTAAAAGATTTGTAGAAGGGGAGGTTGAATACAAATACACTCAGTTTTTCACTTTTTAAATTCTTTAATATTGAAATATTAAGAACTTACACATAGAATATAGATTGTTGCGGAAGAACAGATAAACTCTACTCTAACAATCTAAACACTTAGAAATCACTTAGACAACAGATAAATAACTAAACACAAACAAAGCTATTTAAAAAACTGTTTGATCCTTACTGAATCAACTTAAGCATTCAGAAGATAACTTATTGAGAAAGCACACTTTCCATGGAAGCTCTTAATCTCCTTTTATAGTGTCCATGCATTAAATGCATGTGGACACTTGTCACAATATTATTTGCTTGCAGTATATTTTTTAGACAAATGATAGTGTCATTCCTTTGACTAATAGAAAAAGGCAAAAGCCATTCCTTATAGTACAAAAGGAGATGTTCCTATTCATCTTTTCTTCACGTCTGCAATTGTCACATCAAACCTTTTTGCAATAAGACAAACACCCCTTCTTATGGGTTGTAAGAAGAATGTTTGAACTTAAGGCTTGATGCTCGCGTTCTTGTATTCATTGTAACCACAGGAGTATCTTCGTAAATCTCATCCGAATTTACCATGTAAGGCAACTAGCCGAATATCTCAAGAGATACATGGCGAGTACCATGTATCGGCTAGTGCATACTAACTGATCTTGGTCTATAAATTTCGGCGACCTTGTGCTTTGATTCAGCAATAAGTCTGGATTATATTCGGTTAACATATCTTCATTTCCACGATGTTGATTTGTTTCCTTTGTATCAGCTAGTCTTCGATTTGCTGATCATGTTGAGTACTGCCAGACTTCTTCAAAGAACCTAAAATACAAGTTATTAATAATTAAGGAATAAACTGAGGGGTCATCACCAAATTATCAGTGACCCAACAATCTCCCCCTATTTGATGATGAAACCAATATCTTGTTTAGAAACTGTAAAAGGAACTCTTAAGTACATTTTGACCCTTTCTTTTTCTTTTAGGTTCTTTTCACAAACCTATATTTTTTTCGTATTTGTATAACTGATATTTACAGTGTGAGGTTTATATAGTATAAAGGAAAAAATAAATATGTGCAAGAAAATGAAATATAGACAAGAGTAGATAACTTAACAATAAACTTTCATTAATCATCACAAAGGAAAGTGCATGATTAAAGGAGTTCACGGTACATTAGCAACAATCTATTCAGCTAGGTAGATTTTTTTATGCGTTTGTCTAGCTAATTTTTTATTGCATTGTAGACTAGTTTCCCATCATCAGATTGTGGACTGACACCGAGTATGGCTAGAAGAAAAGAGGAGTCGCTATTGAGATTTCTCTTATCCTAAAGAACAAAAGTGTTCCAAAGGAATTTTCAAAGTATATTCCGAAGTCAGGAGCCGAGAGGATGGTTCCTTCAAGTAGAGCGATTGGTAGAGGAAGAGTGAGGTTGATGCCTATGAATTTTATGACTCTACCTTCGGCGGCTAACTTTGCAAAATGACCCTTCTTGTTTCTTGATGACTTCTGAGCCGGACCTTTAGGAAAAGAGTGCACAAGAAAGTTCATTCTGTTTTCTTCCTCATGAGTTAGCTTTATGTTGTGCTTCTTCTAAATTCTGGCCATCTTACAGATTTATTCATTTAATTCCTTAAGTCATTTAACATGTACTTGCTCTTGCTGGTGTGAATGTAGTAGCCATCTTCAATCCATTCAGTGGCACCAAGTGTGTCAAGCCATTCCAATCTTTCTGCCCGTTTATATTGTCTTGTCTTCTTATAACAAGGAGAAAAGAATCATGCTTTGTTTTCGGGGAATGAATACTTGCTCCAGTTATCGGCGAGTCATTTCGCCGAGTCCTCAACCTTCTATTGAACCATTCAATCTTTGATTTCTTATCTGCCGCCGATTTTTTAAGAAATTCTAGCTCATCTTTTTGAGCTTTTATGGGATCGGTGACCTCGAAATGAGAAGCTTCTTCTTGTGCCAATTTTTTAAGAAGCTATTTTCCTTGATCATGATCTATTTGAGATTTTCAGAGCAGTTTTTCTATCAGCATCGAAGAGTATAATATCAATGGGAATATCTGAAGAACGTGTTGAAGTGGGCTTTAGTTTGAGAGAGTCTGCATTTGGTCCTCTTTGTCTTTTGATCCTTTCAGCTTTAGTTCTCTACATTTCGGCCAGCTACTGGGCATAGGACATTTGCTTCTTTCCTTTATCTTTTATTTTCTCCCCCTTGGCCTCATCAGTATCCTTAGGAGTTTGGACACTGGTTCCCTCCCCCTTAATTTGTGCATCTTCTTTTTCAAGAGCCTCACCGATAGTTGATCCAGTGTTACCCGGAACTAAAGGTTCATTGGCACTTTGTACATGATCAATGATTGGTTGCTCGGTGACCGGTGGCTCGGCTATCGGAGAATCTTGTATCTGGATTGTGTTAGGTGCTTGTTGTGTACTTTTCTCCCCCTCAGTGGCTTAACTCTTATGTTGGTCCCTAAGGAGTCTACAAGAGTTCTTGGATATAGAAACAGTTTGTAGAAAAGGGGGGGGGGTTGAATACAAACACACAGATTTTTGGTTTTTAAATTAGTTTATATTGCATAAACAAATTTACAGTTACAAGCGGAATTAGAACAAGTTTAAACCTATTCTATTGTAACTAAGAAATCACTAAGATTGATGCACAAGAAAGAAGTAAGAAAGAATACAGAAGGTTTAAGACAGAAGGTAGCATACACACAGATGAAGAAGATATCTTCATCTTATTTATACCCGTTTGCATTTAATGCAAGACAAAAGGTATGTCCAACGTGGCAAGCATCCATAGGAGACTTGTCCTTTGTTCAGAATACAGCCATGTTTTTGGCCGCATTTGAACAGTACCATATCAGATATGATGGGGACATAAGAGACAATTCGTACATCCTTTTCTGACATAGTATGGGGTTTGTCTTTTGTGCATCGAGGATAAGGTCAACGTTTAATCTTGTATGAGAAGCTTCACTTGATCGCTGAGACTGAATCTTAAAGGATGAACTTTCAGTATCGCTGAGGCTTGACAAGACTTCACACTTGGATAGATAATCTTTGCTATCGCTGAACCGCTTCAGGTCACGTAGTTAATTATCTCTTTCTTCAGCTTGGTCCTTTACTTTCGCTGAATGATCATTTGGTGTGATCGCTGATCTTCAGATCTTCAGAATAAAGCTAAAGGTTTCATTGATCTTCAGCGATCGCTGATGACACTCAGCATGTGCTTATCGTTGAATTTGAACTTAATCTTAAACAAGGAATTTCACTAAGTGTAAAGAGGAATCATATTCAAATCACTGAGAGGAGTTATGATCAACAATCTCCTCCTATTTGATTATGATTAAGTAATATGAGAAAGTTACTTGAAGGGATTAGTGAGGACTTAAGAAATAATTAAGAAAAATTTCTAAGTACTAACCTGTGAGATCTTTTTCAGCTAATCTATTATAGCCATTGAGTACATTCACTGATTTACAAGTAGATGCCTTAAGTACATTCACTGATTTAAATTTCAAAGAGAAATATCAGTGAGTAAGGAGATAAGTAAAGAAGTTAGAACTCTTATGTTCATTGTCCCATTTACTATTTTCAGGGATCTTTTAAGTACACGGTTGGAGTAGAGTACTTCATTTGAAATTTCATTAATAATTTGAAGACATTACATGAACAATGAAGTTACAAATTTGTAAGTAAAGGGAAATACAATACACTGAAGAGAGATACAAAGAAAAAAAACTATTAGTCAGAGAGCTTTTCGTGTCTTCTTCGCATTTCATTTTCATAGAGTCTCTTCTGTCGATTCATCAGCGGTTCATCTGACCAACAGTAGTGATGCATGATTTTGATGAAGGCTGATGGAGCTTTGCTGATCTCCCTGTTTCTGAAGAGCCCTAGGAAACCATCATTATCCAAGAAGACCATGTCGGGTTCAGGGAAGGTGATGATTTCATTTTCTTCATGTTTTATGTCTTGAGGGAGAGAGACTCTGAGCATTGAGATGTTAGGGATTTCCAGATGACCGAGAATGCTTTCATAGTTGAATTTGGTTTCATGATCACTTTTGGAAGATGAACCTCCTTCAGCATTTGATCTTTTTTATTTCGAGTAGGCTCAGGGAGAGGTGGAACTTGTACATGTTGTGACATCCTCTGAAGAAGCTGATCCAGTGCTCTTTCCACCACATCTTTAAATTTGGATTTGGAACCCTGAATGGCATCTCTGATTTCTAGCCATTCAGAGTATCCATAGAACTTTAAGAACTTGACTTCTTCTTTTACAGCGTTCGCATGTCTGTACATTCGAAAAAAATACCTTCAGTCCATACCTTTTGGAAGGACGTCCTTCGATCGTTGCTCGAATGATTTTCGAATCAGACCTTCGAAAGTTGAATCTTTCAGTGCACCAACGTAGTTCTTTTTCTCTATGGCTTGGTTCTTCATTTGTTTTGGTCAGAGCATTTAGGATCTTCTCTTGAGCAAGGATGGGATTCACTTGGATATTTTCTTCAACTAGTTCCTTTTGTGCTAAAGCTTCAGCGACTCTTTGGCTTTTGTCGATCAGCACTTTATTTGCCTTGTCTTTAGCAACATTCTCCCTGAGAATTATTCTTGCAAGCTCTAGATCATTCTCTGTTTGTTTCATCTTTTCATCCCTTATCCTTTGAGCTTCAATTGCTTGTGCTCTCTCCTCCTTCGATAGGAAATAGAAGTCATCTACCATGCTGATAGGAGTTGGACACTCTATTTTAGCAGACGACAACTTTATTCTCTTGGCTTCGAGTTCATTCAAAAAGTTTATTGGCCTTTCTTCCTCTTCAGGATCGCTTATTAGTGGTCTCTGAGCGCGACGTCTAGGAATGAGGCCTTCTTCATCTTCAGAGTCAGAGTCAGATATGTACATAAACTGCTCTTCAGATGAAGGTTCCTTCCGAAAAGTGGAGTCCTTTGGGGGACTAGGCTCACTGAGAGAAGGAGAGGTAGAAGGAGTTTTGTCAGAGCCAAAATTTGGTGGTGAAAAAGATGGATATGTGGGTGGTTCAGAGATTGGAGTAGAGAGGAGAATGAGAGGAAGAGATACCTCGACAGTGGTCTCCCCCTCGGTTATAGGGATGGTGGCATCAGATTCTGCCACGTTATTTCCTTTGCCTGAGGGACCGAACTGTCCCTGAGAGGGATGTTGTCTAGCCCCCAAAGGCTCCTAATGAGAGACTTCTGGCCTTGATATTTTGAAGTGCTCCAAAGCACTTCCTTTATCGTCGTCTTCATCATCATCATTGCCTCCATGGCTTCTTCATACTCTTCATCATCATCATCATCTTCTTCTTTTTGTTCTTCTTCCACTACACCTTCAATAAGCGAAGGTTCTGCATGTTTGATGTAGGGAGAAAATTTATCAGCAGGGAAGGTCTCATTGTGTTCTGTAATGATGTCGTCAGCGTATTCTTTGGCACATCTCTCCCCCTCGATGTTGTCAGCGGGGAGAGAATGCACCATCAGCAGACGTACATTTCCTTGAATGTCCTTGAGCTTAGTTTCATGGCGCTCTTGGTGCTCAAGGACCGAATTCAAGGATGTTCGATCAGCAGTGGAGAAAGAGGAGCCACTCTCAGAGATCTTTGTCAGCATCTGCATCATGTCGGATTGAGTCTTTTGAATAGACTCAAGCACCAGATTCTGGTCATCCATCTTCTTCTCCAGACGAGCAATGGACTGACCATGCACCCGATTGTCTTCCTTCAGGGACTGGATGTCGCTAAGAATATTGTTGACAGCGGTCTTGATTCCTGGAGTCCCAACCACTGTTCGAAAAATGAATTCAGCAGACTTCTGTAAATGCTCAACCTTAGCCCTGGTGTGAGCACATTCGTTGACTAAAAATTCAATTGCAGGGAATGTAGGGCTAGGAAGAACAATGGGGGGAAGTTCAGTTGGGCAGGGAGGAAGCTTGGGAGCACTCTTCTCTGTCTTGACTTCCATGAGTCTGGCAGAAGTCCATGGTTGCTGAGGGGATTTCCCTTTGTCCTTGCTGAGAGGAGGAGCAGCAGCCTTGGTGGTAGTTGTGGTTGTCGTTGTGGTGAAGAGAGGAGGGGCACCTGTTGACAACATAGACAGAGCAGCCAAAAAGAGCTCTGGGTTAGATGACGGATGAGAAAGCATGTTATAACTCTTGAGAGCATCATGAGGATTACTCTCAGGGACCACTTGTGCAGCGCTAGTGTCATGAGGATCACTAGCCAGTGTCTTAGAATGCCTGTGAGAGACATTCTGAGGTCCTATGTTACTGGCCTTCCAAGACTCAGAGTCTCTAAACAACACTGAGGTTTGGACTGCGTGCATTTCAACATCATCAGAGATAGGGAGAACTATCTCTGAATCATTTATTGTGGTGAGGACCAAAGAAGAGGGGTTAGAAAAAGAGTAGAAGGCTGTGAAAGTATTACCTGATACAGCTTCAGCGGAGCTGATTAAGACACTTTCAGTGACCGTAGTCGCTGAATCCGTTGGTAGTGCTGAAGAAGCAACAACGGAGGAGAAAACCGTTGAAGTAGCTTGGGAAGCAGATGATGTTGGTGGAACACCAGAACTTGAGAGAGTAGTCTTTTGACAAACCACAATCCTTGGCTTCTTTAGTTTGATTGCGATGGTCTTTTTATGACCATCGGTTGGTAGTTTCCTTTTGGGGGCTGAAGTGTCAGGGATACTCACGGATGGGTTTTTCAGTGAGCTAGACACTAAAGCAGGAGCTCCAATAATTGTCAGCATGTATGGTGTAAAGGGAGCATCACCTGGACGTTCTTCAATGTCCAGGGATTTCTTTCCCACCATCGAGAAGGAGTGGTTGGCAGTCTTGGGGTACTCATCCCCGAATGCATGCTCCAAGATTGTTGCAAAGAATCTTAGGTAAGGGATGACAGAGTGCCTATTCGCAGATTTCGCCCTGTTTTACATATCACTGAATATGTAATCAGCGAAATTCATCTTGTAGCCCGTGTAGAGAGCGAAGCCCATATCTTGAAAATGTTTACTAGCTTGATCATGCGAGCCAGTCTTGGAGCCCAGGCACTGAATGAACTGGGTGAAGATATACTGGCAGCGAGCTGGTAAGCGCTTCTTTTCCAGCTTGGATCCCACGGTCTTCAGAGAGGCATTTTCCCATGCGTAGCCGATGGAGTCTAGGAAGGAGTCTATCTGCTGCTTTAAGGGTTCATCATCCCATTTTTCATTCTTACCTCGAGCAGGGAGGCGAAGAGCTTGCCTTAGGAATCTAGAGGTAAATGCAAAGTGGCCGAGAGTGGGAATAGTAAAGCCAATAGCAGGGAGTTCTTTGCCCTTGTCAGTGGTGCAGGTGGTACAGTGAGCCGTGTACTATAAGGCCTGAAGATGAGAGAAGATGCCAATTGGATTATGCACGAATGCGTACATCAGTGGGCACGCCTTGATGAATTTTGCGCCTTAAGAGAATTGTGGACGTTCATCAGGGATGTCCACGAGTGCAAGGTAGTTGCAGGACTTGAATGTTGCTTGTTCCAGAGGGAAGTGGCATACTGCAGCAACAACCAGCGTGTCAAAGACGAGAGTGGTTTCAGCAACCTTGCTTGAAGAGGCCATTGCTGTAGCATAGATAGGAACACCAAATAGAAAAATCATGGTTTAATACAAAATGTATAAACCAGATTTTGGTATAAAGAATACCAAATGTAAGGAAAAGAAACAAGTGTTTAGATGAACAAGATCAAAATACTTGTGATAGAAAAGCAAATAAAAATAAAAATACCAAATGTTTTTAAAAAGTTTGGTATATTTAAAAAATATAGGTATAGAATATAAAAGATGGATTAAACAAAAAAAATCTTCTGTTCTTAAGGAAAAGACTTAGAGCAGGGTTTTGAAGGGTTTTGAAGTTTAATCCAGATTTTTATTTTATTTACCCTAGATTTTTTGTTTTGATTTTAAGAAAAGAAAAGAGAAGTGAAACAAGATGTTTCCAGATTAATGTGTAAGGTTTAGATAAAACCTTAGTGAAGTTTGAGAAGAAAAACGCACAAGTGCGTGCTCTTGGTGTTCTTGAGAAAACTATAAGAAGCTGAGAGAATTCTTGCCTTTTGGAAATGTTGGGAGCGTAAAGAGAGAAATGAGGCAAGGATTTGCTTAAATAGCATGAGGAGAGAGAAACGGATAGCTAAACGACGGTTTTAGCTTTTTGAAAAAGAAATGATGACATGGCGCACGTCCCTAGAAAGGAATTGGAAGGGAAACGTCATGGTCCGTCTTATGTCAGAAAAGGTCTGACGTGTCCTTTTCTTATTAAAAAGATTATAATGATAATTATCAATTTGGAAAGATTAATCATTATCTTTGAAAATATTCATCAAAAACAATAAAAGATTATCAGTGATGAGTTTTATAGTTTCAGATTCATTCCCTGATTAAAGAAACATCAGGTAGCGGAAAGGTTTTAGAAGATAATACCTGAGTGAGATAGGACAGATATTGCTGAGTCAGAGTTCAGCGAATGGTAATAAAGGACTTTATTTGTATCACTGTTTGTTGTTTGCTGAGTAAGATTTATTCAGCGTTCAACATACCAAGTTCGTTGATGAGTAGATTGAATCTAGTTTCATCAAGAGGCTTAGTGAAAAGATCAACGAGCTGATATTCAGTGGGTACAAAATGAAGTTCAATTTCACCATTCATTACATGATCTCTGATAAAGTGATATCGAATCTCAATGTGCTTGGTTTTCGAGTGAAGTACAGGGTTGTTGGCAATTGCAATATCACTAGTATTATCACAATAAATAGGGATCTTGGAGAGCATGAGATCATAGTCTCTGAGTTGATTTCTCATCCAAAGGATTTGAGCACAACAACTTCCAGCGGCTACGTATTTAGCTTCAGCGGTGGAGGTGGACCTAGTAGCTGACACCCACCAGTGGTGCTCTTTCTATCTATCTTGCAACCTACAAAATCACTATCAGAGTAACTAATTAGATCGAACCCTGAGCCTTTGGGATACCAAAGACCCAGATTAGGAGTTCCTTTTAGGTATCTGAAGATTCGCTTTACAACAATAAGATGAGATTCCTTCGGTTTAGCTTGATACCGAGCACAGAGACAAGTAGAATACATGATATCAGGTCTATTCACTGTAAGATATAGCAGAGACCCAATCATCCCTCGATAGACGATGACATTTACAGGTTTCCCATTAGGGTCCTTATTCAGAGTCAGAGGAGGGGCCATAGGAGTCTTCATCGCTGAGCATTGATTCATATCAAACTTGTTCAGCATATCTTTAACGTACTTACTTTGACAAATAAAGATTCCTTTGTCAGATTGTTTTATCTGCAAACCTAGAAAATACGTTAGTTCACCCATCATGCTCATTTTATATTGTTTTTGCATTCTTGCAGCAAAACAAGCGTATAATTTGGGTCTTGTGGAACCAAAGATAATGTTATCGACATATATTTGAGCGAGTATAGTATGACCTTTATATTTTCTTAAAAAGGGAGTTTGGTCAATTTTTCCACGAATGAATATTTCTTTAAGAAGAAATTTAGAAAGAGTATCATGCGAAGCTCTAGAAGCTTGTTTTAACCCGTAAAGAGCTTTTTCAAGTTTGAAAACATAACCAGGATGGTTGGGGTCTGAGAAACCAGGGGGTTGTTCAACATAAACTTCCTCGCTGAGTTTCCCATTTAGAAAAGCACTTTTAACATCCATTTGAAAAACTTTGAAGTCTTTATGGGCAGCATAAGCTAAGAAAAGTCTTATAGATTTTAAACGAGCTACATGTGCAAAGGTTTCATCATAATCAATACCTTCTTCCTGTCTGTATCCTTGAGCGACAAGTCTAGCCTTATTGCGAATAACAGTCCCGTTTTCATCTAGCTTATTTCTGAATACCAACTTGGTTCCAATCACTGTTTTACCAGAGGGTCTAGGAAGAAGATTCCAAACTTTGTTTCTACGAAACTCAGTTAGTTCTTCTTGCATAGCTGAAATCCAGCTAGGATCAGAGATAGCTTGATCTATCTTTTTAGGTTCAGAGAGAGAGATAAAATTAACATAGAGACATATATTACCTGTACCTCTACGCATTTTGATACCTACATTAGGATCACCAATAATCTGATTTATTGGCTGATTTGCAATCCATCGCTGAGCTGGTGGTTGAGGAGTGAGATCAACCGCAGATTCAGCGACTAGTTCTTCTTCTTCAGGGATGCTATTTGTTGTTTCAGCATCAGGTACATCATCATTCAAAATCAATTGAGGAGACTCAGAGGATTGATTTACAGAGGATGAAGCTTGAATATTCGCTGAGGAATTTCCAGAAGATGCATCAGAAGGAGGAATCTGATTGAGAGAGTAACACTGATCCCTGAAGATGGATCACTGTTAGTAGGTATTTCAGGGATTTCATCATCACTTAATTCAGCATTAGGTTGATTGTTGAAATAAGTTTCAGGTTCCTCATAGTGAGCCTTCATCCAAGCATTCAATTCTTCATCTTTTTCAGGGATAGGAGAAGTGGGGGTAGTACGAGATTCATCAAAATTGACCTGCATGGATTCTTCATCATGTTGTCTTCGTTTGTTGAAGATTCTGAAAGACTTAGATATAGAGGAATACCCAAGAAAGATTCCTTCATCAGCTTTTGGATCGAACTTTCCCAAATGATCTCTGTCATTCAGAATGTACCATTTGCATCCAAAGATGTGAAGATACTTCAAAGTAGGTATTCTTCCATGAAATAATTCATAAGGGGTTTTCTTGAATCGCTTCACAATCAGAGATCGATTCTGAGTAAAGCATGTTGTATTTACTGCTTCGGCCCAGAATTGGGTTGGAAGGCGTGATTCGTTGAGCATTGAGCGAGCTGCTTCTTTCAGCAACACCGTTTTGCTGAGGAGTTCTTACTGAAGAGAAGTTGTGAGAGATACCTTTTTCGTCAAAAAAAATTATCAGAGTACTGTTCTTGAATTCAGTACCATGATCACTTCTCATGGAACGAACAATCAGATTGTTCAGAACTTCCATCCTTTTGATAAAAGAGATTATCATATCAAGGGTGTCACTTTTGGATCGAAGAAAAAATACCCATGTGTATCTGGAATATTCATCAACAATCACAAGAGTGTACTTCTTTCCAGATATAGATTGGACATTGACAGGTCCAAAGAGATCCATATGGAGTAGTTGAAGAGGTGAGGTTACTGAAGAAACTTGTTTGGATCTGAATGATGCTTTTTTCAGCTTTCCCTTTTCACATGCGGAGCAAAGAGATTCCTTTATAAAGCTATGATTTGGGAGATCTCTGACGAGTTCCTTTTGAGACAGTTCATTAATTGTCTTAAAGTTGAGATGAGAGAGTCTTTTATGCCATAACCAATTTACATCAGAAGATGCTTTAGAGATAAAGCACACGTTCTCAGAGTGATAACTATTCATATTGATTACGTATACATTTTCAACTCTTTTGCCTGTTAAGGCAAGCTTATATCTGCAGTGAGTGACAGCACATCTATTCCTTAGGAATAGAACTTTGAAATCTTTGTCACATAGCTGACTAACGCTTAAGAGATTGTGCTTTAGCCCTTCAACGAAGGCAACTCGACTAAACGAGGTGGCTCCGTTGGACTAGATTCCATAGCCTTTAGTGTATCCTTTGCCATTTCCACCAAAGGTCACTGATGGACCAGCTTCTTCTTTGTAGTTAGAGAGCAGAGATATTTTGCCAGTCATGTGCCTTGAGCATCCGCTATCAAGATACCAGATACCTTTAGCACTCTGCATACAACAAAAAGATTAATTTTTTGAAGGTACCCATATTACTATAGGTCCTGCCTTGTTAGTGAAAGGAGTGGCGGAGGTGCTACTTACTGAAGAACTTTCTACATTGCATATCTTCACCTTTATTGGTTTTGTAACCTTGGTAGATTTCACTCTTGCTGATCTATCAGCTTGAGCTACTTTCTTTCCATGAGCTAGTTTATCAGCTTTAGTAGCATTAGGACACTTAATTGCAATGTGGGTCGTTTCACCACAGTGATAGCACTTCCTATAGTTGTAAGGTTTGGAATTCAAAGATTTCAGAGAGATAGAAGGGATTTTGTCAGGAATAGGACCAAGAATTCCTTTATCCATTGTTCTTGGAGGTATAACAACCTTTTCAGGAACAGGAGTGAGATCAATCTTAATTCTGGGGGTTGACCTCCGAGAGAATTCAGAGATTTTTCTCCCAGGTTTAGGATTGCTCTCTGAGGAGGTAGATGATTTCTTGTTCTTCTTTTGAACGTTTTTATTTCTAGGAACCTGGTCAAGAATCTTGTTTTTGACCACTTTCTTATAGTTGAAAGATTTTAACACAGGAGTCTTCTCATTAGATTGAGGTATCTGAGACGAAGAGGAGGGATCAGGGATAGAGGAGACAAACATTCCAAATTTAAACATGGAACGGTCTTTCTCTAATTCTTCCTTTTCAAGGTTAAAACCTAACCCACTTCGTGCTTTCATAGGGATCTGGGCATTGATGATCTCATTTACCTTGTCAGAGGCTTTGCACCATCCTTCGATGGTAGCCTTTTCAGATTTAAGATCAGCGATGGCCTTTTCTCTTTCAGCTATAGCTTGCTGCTTCTCAATGCTAATTGTTTGATTTACAAAGACTTGGTCCTTTAAGGTTTCCTCAATCTTTGAAAGTTCTTTGATTTTTAGATGACAATTTTTTAATTGTTCAGATAAATCAGTGTTAATTTTCTCAGCTTTGATTTTTCCATTTAAAGCATTATAAAAATCAACAGTCATAGCATCAAGCGCAGATAAGTTAGCATTTTCAGATATTAAGGAGATAGAAGGAATGGATACCTGAGTAGAAGGGGACTCAGAGGAAGAAGTTTCAGATACTTCTTCAGCGTCTTCTATTCTTATCATCAGACATAAGAAGGCAAGATCTTCTTCATCTGTGCCTGACTCATCAGAGGTTTTAGCCCAGTCACCTTCGTCATCCCAATCAACTTCTTCATCTACAAGACCTTTGCCTTTTGGCTAGTTTTTCTTCAGATCATTGTATTTGTTTTTTAATTTCAAATACTTCTCTTTCTTATCAGAGGTCAGCGAGGTAGTGGGGGCTGGAACTTTCTTGGATCTACATTTACTAGCGAAGTGACCCTTTCGCTGACAATTGTAGCATATGGCTGAGGCTTTCTTAGTGGGCATTGTCTTCAATTTATCAGAGTCAGCGAGATTCTGTGTTCTTCGAAAGTTGCTCTTTCTGGCGAATCTTTTAAAGTTATTAGTTAATAGAGCCAGAGGGTTATCGAACTCAGAGATGTCAGCATCAGTGAGTTGATCTTCTGAATCAGTTTGACCTAATTCAGTGATGGAAGTAATAGTAGAGGAGGAAGCATTTTTTAATGGATTTACCTCTGAAGACATGAGTGCCAAAGAAGTACTTTTGGAACCCTTGAGTTCATTGATGAGGTTTTTCCTCAAAACTTGGGATTGCTCTTCATTTAAGAGCATTCCATACAGAGCACTTAAAGAAAGTGTTTCAAGATTCTTTGACAACTTCAGACATGTAGTGTACACTGCCCATTGTTCGGGTAGTGCCTCCATGAATTTTGTCAGAATTTCAGCGTTAGAATAGTGTCTGTTGACTGTAAATCAATCAACAAGCAGTTAAAACGCTGGTGAAGTTGAGAAAGAGTTTCACCTTTATGATGCATTAAGCTTTCATATTGTCTTACTAGATTAATACTTCTAGTGATTTGTACCTCAGATGTTCCTTCATATTGAATACATAGAGTATCCCACATGGCTTTAGAAGTCCTCATTTCATTACTGAGTGATAGACTTCATCAGGGAGGGACATTGCTAATATGGATCTGGCTTTTGAGTCAATAGCAGTTTCTTTCTTATCTTCTTCAGTCCATCGATTAGGAGTTTTAATGATACTCCTTTCAGGGATGGCTGGAGTAGTAGTGGTGGCAGGAACATCAGCTACAATAGTTGTAGGAACAAATGGTTCGTTTTCTATGTAGTAAGGGATCTTTGGGTCTGATCCTTCTAGAAACAGAGACATTCTTTCCTTCCACAATGGGAAATTATCATGGCTAAATCTTGGAGGTTTAGCTAAACATCCATTGTCATTATAGTTTGTATTAGGATTTGACATTTTTTTTAAATAGTTTAGAAAGAAAATATTTTAAAGATAGAGAACACACTGCTCTGATACCACTTGTTGGTCCCTAAGGAGTCTACAAGAGTTCTTGGATATAGAAACAATTTGTAGAAGGGGGTGGGGGGGGGGTTGAATACAAACACACGGATTTTTGGTTTTTAAATTAGTTTATATTGCATAAACAAATTTACAGTTACAAGTGGAATTAGAACTGGTTTAAACCTATTCTATTGTAACTAAGAAACCACTAAGATTGATGCACAAGAAAGAAGTAAGAAGGAATACAAAAGGTTTAAGACAGAAGGTAGCATGCACACCGATGAAGAAGATATCCTCATCTTATTTATACCCGTTTGCATTTAATGCAAGACAAAAGGTATGTGCAACGTGGCAAGCATCCATAGGAGACTTGTCCTTTGTTCAGAATACAGCCATGTTTTTTGCCGCATTTGAATAGTACCATATCAGATATGATGGGGACATAAGAGACAATTCGTACGTCCTTTTCTGACATAGTATGGGGTTTGTCTTTTGTGCATTGAGGATAAGGTCAACGTTTAATCTTGTATGAGAAGCTTCACTTGATTGCTGAGACTGAATCTTCAAGGATGAACTTTCAGTATCGCTGAGGCTTCACAAGACTTCACACTTGGATAGATAATCTTTGCTATCGTTGAACCGCTGCAGGTCACGTAGTTAATTATCTTTTTCTTCAGCTTGGTCTTTGACTTTCGCTGAATGATCATTTGGTGTGATCGCTGATCTTCAGATCTTCAGAGTCAAGCTAAAGGTTCCTTGATCTTCAGCGATCGTTGATGACAGTCAGCGTATGCTTATCGCTGAATTTGAACTTAAATTTAAACAAGGAATTTCACTAAGTGTAAAGAGAAATCATATTCAAATCACTGAGTGGAGTTATGATCAACATCTTAAGACCAAAGGAAGAGAGAAATGTTTTAATACCATCAACATCAGAAGAAAGATCCTCGAGCTTCTTTTCAACATTCTTTTGAGTGGTGCGATCCGGTCCACAAAATAAAGCATCTCCAACATCAAGCTCAAAAGGCGGTGGGGAAGAAGGAGTTTTGT
Organism: Silybum marianum; assembly: GCA_036898165.1. NCBI lineage: Eukaryota > Viridiplantae > Streptophyta > Magnoliopsida > Asterales > Asteraceae > Silybum > Silybum marianum. The sequence continues at coordinate 35,510,105 of CM072530.1, read as the reverse complement.
CAATTTTCGAATGCAAAGATTGAAGAGAATCCAAAATATCCTTCTGTCCTTTAGCCAGGGAAGTAAGTTCGATGGCTTGTTTTGCGGATTCTTGATGAAGAGAGTCCACAGAGGTCTTCAGAGCTGTTTGTGCAGATGATAAAGTGGAGAAGGCATTAGTAATGGTAGCATAGGTGCGACCGACTTCATCACTGATAGCTGAGTTATCATTGTGAAGAAGATCCAAACAAGTTACCAAGAAGAGATTGGAGATGTACAGCTCGGCAACCACATCCTTTTGAGCAGCATGAAGGTGATCGGTGGTCGTTAGTAGAACATCTAGTCGCTGAGATGCATTTGAAGGTGCATTTTCAGTAACCTTTGCAGGAGACGAAGGATGGTCACCATTCTTGGGAGAAGGAGATGGTGAAGAGGATGAGTAAGCTATCAGAGGAGGTGTCCTTTTTGGGGTGGATTTCGGGGAGTCCGAAATGTGTATTGGTGACGTTGGATTCGTCGAGTCCAAGGGAGTGGACTTCAGGGATCCCATTTTTCAAAGAGTTGTGGGGGAGACATCTAGAGATATATGTCTTTCGAGAGGGGAGTCCTCTTCTTGGGGCTCCTCAATCATACCTTGAAGGGACCCTGGGATGGGTTCCCTCCAAGAGGTAGTATCGGAGTATAGAAAATCGGCAAAGTGGGCGGCTCCTTCGGATACACCCGGTTTTGATGCATCTACATTCGGAGAAAGGGAAGTGAGTTTGCAAAATTCTGAAGGTGAAGATGAAGGACTAAGGATCGGGGAGTGATCCGAGTCATCCTCATCAAATAAGGAAAAAGTAGGATCGGGGAGAGATCTGGGTTTGATCCCTAAGTAATCAACTATGTCATGTTGAGAGGGATAGAGGAGGTAGGTGGGGTAGATAAATGTTCTCTGGATCCGAAAGGGATATTTTCAGCACTGGCCGATTTTTGGGAATCGGATAGTGGTAATGTGTTTTGGATCCTTTTAGTACCCATAGACTTCTTAGAGGAAGTCTTAGGAGGGCTTGTAGAGCTCCTCCTCTTTGAAGAGGGTTTCGGGGCCTGGGTAGAAACTGAAGGCTCTTTCAGTTTCGTGGCCCAATAAAACGGTGCGGAGATAGATGTGGCTGATGGTTTAGATTTCTTTCGGGTTTTGGGCACATCGGTGGCTCTAGGTTGAGGAGGTAAATCAGCAATAGCCTGAGGTCCCCGAATGGGTTCCTTATTGGCTCCCAATGCAAGGGTGGCATCTCTTGCAAAAGCAATCATATTAGCCCTTAGGGGATTATCGATGGCAAGATGTTTCTTCTGTAGAACTTGCTTCCCGATTTGGTGAGTTGGAAGGTCATATATAATATCACCCCTAGTCTTTAACTTATCTTTGAGCTTATGGTTGATAATAATAGAAAAGAATCTTTGAAAAGGTACCTGAGATTGGCGAGTTGGGGAGAATGAGGACAAGATTTCTTTGAAGAAATAACCAGCGAAATTAGAACATCACAGTGTGGGCCAGATCGATGAGATAGAAAGGAGATGGGTCATGGCCACCAGTTTTCTTTCTTAAATAGTGGATAATATGAGAAAAGAAGACCACATATTTCCCATGTTTTTCCTCAAAAGCGTACCGGAGCCATTTGATTTGCCTTTAGACTTTGAATCTTCGAAGTAGTTGAGAATAGCAACAACTTGTTAGTGTTCATTTCCAAGAGGCAAAGTTTCGTATGCATCAAAGGTTGGAAGATGAAGAATGGTGTGTAGGTCATCGACATCAAAAACCACATCAGCTTTGTTGTTTGATAATACAGAAGCAGATACTTGTTGGGTGGATTCATCATAAGAACACGTAAACCAGAAGTTTCCTAACATGAACTTGCTCATTCTTAGTCTTGCTGTCAAAGCAAACTGAAGTGGTGATCTTTGCAAGAACAACCTTAGCTCATTGAATTCTGGATGATCGATATCAACTGCCATTCGAGCAATGTGATTACATGCAGGAAAGGTAAGAGATTCTCGAGTGAGTGCTTGTTCTTCCGTGACTCTTGGGGATTTTGAAGGAGTGGTAGAGGAGGCCATGATCGAAGGAGTTGCAGGTTTAGGGGTTTTAGAGAAAGAAAGTTCGCGGAAAAAGATGAAGATTATGAAAAAAGGAGAAAGTGGGGGGAATGGTTATGGTATTTATATATTTGAAAAAAAAAATAGAAAATAAAGGTAATGTTGGGTAATTGGTGATTGAAAGGTCTGAAATGTGAAAAGGTTTTCAGATGTTGAATTCGGCGCATGCATCTGACATAGATGACGTGTTGTACGTCATTTTGGATAGACACAAAGAATTCTTGGTCACCAAGAATGGAAAACGAAGAGTTATCCTTAAAACAGGTACTCGCCGAGTATAGGGTTTAGAAAAGGACTCGGGGAGTCGCCGAGAATATGGTTTAGAAAAGGTTTCGGGGAGTCGCCGAGAATATGGTTTTGAAAAGGTTTCGGGGAGTCGCCGAGAAAAAGATTTAGGAAGAAGTCGGGTAGTCTTCGAGAATAGGGTTAAGGAAATATTCGGGGAGTATATATATAAAAATATATAATCGCCGAGCTTTAAAAAGATTCGAGAAGCACGCCGAGTATGAACAAGAGTATACTCGCCGAGTGTGTAATTATATATATATATATATATATATAAAGTATTTTTTTAATCTATACATAACATACCTAGCTCGCCGATTAGGAAGTTGAATCTTGCTTCATCAAGAGGCTTTGTGAAGAGATCGACTAATTGATATTCAGTTGGAATGAAATGAAGTTCCCCATCACCTTTAGAGATATGATCTCTTATAAAGTGATATCTGATATCAATATGCTTAGATCTTGAGTGAAGAACAGGATTGTTTGCAATGGCTATTGCACTTGAGTTGTCACAAAGTATTGGGATTTTTGAAAAAATCTGATTGTAATCACGAAGCTGATTTTTCATCCACAATATTTGAGCACAACAACTTCCAGCAGCTACATATTCGGCTTCAGCAGTAGAGGTGGATACAGAGTTTTGCTTTTTGCTTGACCAGCTGACAAGCGTTCCTCCATAAAGCTGGCAACTTCCAGTTGTGCTTTTTCGGTCTATTTTGGAACCTGCAAAATCAAAGTCCGAATACCCGAGGAGATCGAAACCTGAGTCTTTGAGATACCAAAGACCCAGATTCCTGGTACCTTTTAGGTACTGAAAAAATTCATTTAACCGCAGCCAAGTGAGGTTCCTTGGGATTGGCTTGGTAACGAGCACACAGACATGTAGCAAACATAATGTCTAGTCTACTAGCAGTAAGATAAATAAGAGAACCTATCATACCCCGATAGTTGGTAACATTGACTGATACACCATAAGGTTCAGAATGAATTTTGAGAGGAGGACCCATGGGGGTTTTCATTGGAGTACAAGTCTCAAACTGAAACTTTTTTTAGAAGGTCTTTAATGTATTTACTTTGACTTGCAAATATGCCTTCTGGAGATTGTTTAACTTGTAAACCAAGAAAGAAAGTGAGCTCTCCCATCATGCTCATCTTAAATTTGCTTTGCTTGAGAGAACTTAATTCATCACACATAGATTCATTGGTGGCACCAAAAATAATATCATCTACATAAATTTGAACAAGAATGATATTACCTTTAAATCTTCTGAAGAAAAGGGTATTGTCGATTTTACCTCTGGTATACTTGTTTTCCAAAAGGAAATCAAAGAGTGTATCATACCAGGCACGAGGAGCTTGCTTCAGTCCATATAGAGCTTTGTCTAGCCGAAATACACGATAGGAATGAACTGGATCTTCAAACCCGGGAGGTTGCTTTACATATACTTCTTCGGCTAGCTCTCCATTCAGAAAGACACTTTTTACATCCATTTGAAATACCCAAAAATTCTTGTATGCAGCATGAGCAAGAAATATTCGGATAGCTTCTAAACGAGCAACAGGAGCAAAAGTTTCATCATAGTCAATTCCTTCTTCTTGGCGATATCCTTGGGCAACTAACCTTGCCTTATTTCAGATAATTGTTCCTTCCTCATCCATTTTATTCCAGAAAACCCATTTGGTTCCAATGACCGTTTTATTTGAAGGACGAGGAACCGGTCTCCAAACTTTGTTTCTCTCAAACTGAGATAGTTTATCTTGCATCGCTAAGACCCAACTAGGATCGGCTAACACTTCTTCAATTTGTTTGGGCTCAATGACAGATAGGAAGTTTCCATAGAGCCATAGGTTGCCGAAACCTCTTCTGGTTTGTACTCCAGCTTGTGGGTCGCCGATTATCTGATTGATAGGATGATCTGACGTCCATTTTAGAGCAGGAGGCATTTGAGGAGGAACCGAGTTTTGAAAAGAGGAAGAAGGTATATTAGATAGTGAGGAAGGAAAGTTTAATGGTTGAGAGTTTTCTTCTGAAGGAATGATTTCAAAATATTTATGAACTTAGACAGGTTCAGAAGACAGGGTTGTGTTTTGGAGAGGAGAGGAAGAATTTTGAGACTGATTTTCATCACTGATGGAGGATGAGTGCTGGTTGGCTGGTGAGGAAGAGACGGGATTTGGATAAGACAAGGATCCTACATACGAATCTACCCATTGACTTAGGTGGCGTTTGTTTTTTAAGAGGTGCTGAAGTCTGAAGTCTGATTTCACTTCTGATTAATAAGAGGTGGTGCTGAAGTCTGAAATCTGAATCAGTTAGACTGTTTGTTTTTATATACTGACAAAGGTCTGAACATATATTATTGTCTATTTTATTCGTGTACATGTTATACCGGTGAATTTATAAAAGCATTTATTCATTTTAATTAAATTATACTATCATCCATTGTTAACACATTCAAAAGTTCAACTGAAATACGTCAATTGATTCAAATACAAAATAAAAACATGAACAAAGTCTTCTAACAACTAAAATTAATCTCCATTTTGCATTAACTGTGTTGCAATTTCTTCTATTAAAGTGGCCATATATGACTGGTCTGTGGTACTCCCATGCGTTTGAACCTCGTCATCCTCATCATCGCCATTGTCCCCTTCCTCATTGGTTTGGTCGTATTCAGAAAATAACTCATCACTTAAACCTTTCTTTCGTATGAAATTGTGAACCGCAAAACATGCGAGAACAACATCTCTTTGAACCTCAAGTGAAAAAGGTGCCATTCTTTTCAATATTGGAAAACGTGCTTTCAATACACCATAAGCACGTTCAATCACATTTCTAAGTTTTGCATGAGAATGATTAAACTTTTCATACTTGTTCATTGCCCGCCGACGACGGAAATCTCCGAGCCAATGTCTAACATTACGATACAGTACCATAAACCCTCGAGTATTTGTATATGTAGCATCACATAGATAATATTTATCTGAAAAAATAAATAAAATAATCATTAATATGAATATAGTAAATGTATTACCTTTAAAGCGTTAATATACCTGGAGGAGTAAATGGAAATCCAATATCACCATTTGTTAAAGCTTCAGATAAAACTCTAGAATCATGTGCAACCCCCTCCCACCCAGCAACAACAAATGTAAAAATCAAGTTGAAGTCACAAATTGCCATAACATTTTGATAACATTCACCCTTTCCTCGTCCTCTATATAAATGTTGTTCTTGAATAGGAACAACAGCATGTATTAAAGTTCCATCAAGAGCGCCAATTGCTCCCTACATTTTAGTTAGTTGTCAAAATAAATTTAGTAAGAAAATGTATACAAATATTATTATTATTTAACCTAAATATCCGTCGTAATCTCCTATTATTCCCTGGGATGTCCGGATTAGGATTGAATGATGTAGGAATTATGATCTCCTTGGCAAACACGATCATTTTCTCCAACACTTCATGAAAAAATTTATGGATGGTGTGTATTGAATGTTGGAACCTGTTTTTCAGCACTCTATAACGCTGATTGTGACCTATAATCATCAGGAAGATAGCCATCTTTTCTTCGACCAATATATGTTTGCTATCCCTTAACCAACCTTTCGCTTTAAAATGATTACATAGTTGAACGAAAGCATCACGAGACATTCGTAACAAATCAATACATTGTCGATCGTTACCTTCAAGTAGTTCATCCGTAAATTGATGTCCAATCAATGCAGAATCATTATCTTTTTTTCTTTTCAAACGTGTTGATTGAAAGTAATACATATACAAGAACATAACAATGAGAAGTATATCTTTTTCATCATCATCCATTATGAACCTGTTACAAACATAACAAAATAGCATTTTGTTCAAATACCAAAACAACATCTAAATAACATAAACTTGTTCAAATAATAAAACATAATCATGTCTAAGTATCATCCAAAAAACATAATCATAAAAATGTCTAAATACCAAAATCTAAAATTCCTAAATACCCAAACATAAAAATTTCTAAATACCAAAATATAAAATTCCTAAATACCAAAACATAAAAATTCCTAAATACCGAAACATAAAAATGTCTAAATACCAAAATATAAACCAAATAACATTTCTAAAAACCACAACATATATCCTAATCTTGTTGCCGTCCTCAAAATCCAATCTTTTAATAAATCTGGGTTTGGCTTGTTGCTCAACCATGTCTCCCTTAACAGAGTTGTGTGGCCAAAAATGTCAATAGCGGCTTTATAAAGAGGATCCGTTTGATCAAGGCCAAGAGTGTCCAATCGTTCAATACAAGCATCAACGGTAATGGTAGGTTGTCGTGTAATAAGTGTGTTGGGTGCACCCTCCATCGACAAATTGTCGACTTTGATTTTACTCTTTTTATTCGGTCTAGATGGAGGTGGACTTGGTGGACTTGGTGTAAGCTTTGAAGGATCTACACTCGAGACGTAATGTGGACTTGGTGTAACATCATCATCTTCCTCCTCAATTTGAGTAGCGTAGATATGGGATAATGCGACCACAATTTTCTCACGAGTTGAACTAGCGGCATAAACACGGGATCCAGTAGTCGAAGTCCCCTCGAATAAAGCAATGCACAAGTCAGGAAATGCCAATGGTGATGTTTTTAATGCTTTTGCTTTAGGATGTCCCTGCATCCAAATTAATTAAAGAAATATTTAATATAATACCCACCCTTTGTCATTATTATCTAAAAATTGTAAAAAAAAAAAAGTGAACACTAACCTTGAAAAAATCTTCCCATTCTTGATTGGATAAGTTGAACATGTTCCTTGAACATCTTCCCATAGCGGGGTCATAAATATTTCCTGTTTTATTCCTTAATAAACCCATCCCGAGTACTTTCCTTTTAAGTAATCATATTGATTTTTCAATTGTTTCTGTGTGAGCTTTACTTTACACACTTCGTCAAGCTTTGTTGCCAACTTTGTCCAAGTATCTTTCCTAAGGCTACCCCCCATTTCGACCGACTTTATTTACCTCTTCTATACAAGTTTCTAGAAAGCATTTGATCATTTCATCCCTCCACTTATACGTGAGTTCTCGTCCAACACCATCACTAAGCACACAAAAAATCACATATTGGTATAACTTTCATAGTCTAATGGATATAAATACTCAAACGCAAATTTGATGAACAACAATTCATAAGCAAGGGGTTGTTTCTAATGGAAATAAAATCACCTAATTTTCATGCTTTAAATCTTCTACAAAATCAATGATTAAGAAGATGTTATGCAATCACAAAGTATAAATGTTAATAACAAGAGATGATGTCACAATACATACGTATGTATATGTGTGCATATATATATAGCCATCATTGCTACAAAGGAAAAGGAGAAAAACGAAAAACAAAGCTCCTTTTTAGGTGTTAACTTTTGACTATAATATTATACATATAATCATGACCCCAAAGCCACATATCCATACCACCTATAATACCATCAAACTAGACACAATTTCAATGTATACAAACATGCAGCTTTATACACATTCATGATTCATCTCCTAAATTCATATAGCACTAATTGCCTTTTTGCTTTATCATTGTCACTCTTTCTTTTGCAATCCATAGAACACAAAAGGGGCTGTTTAGAGATTAAAGAAAAGGGGGCTGTTTTGAGTTAAAAAAACAGGTTGTTTGGAGTTAAAAAACCAGGGGATGCTTCTCCTAAATTCATAGAACACTATTTGCCTTTTGCTTTATCACTGTCACCCTTTCTTTTGCAATCCAAAACATAAAAGAGGTTGTTTGGATTTTAAAAAAGGGGGCTGCTTGAAGTTAAAAAACATCAGCAGGGATAAAAATAAGGAAAAACATGTTCTTCTTGTGGTCTCTTGGTCATAATTTTTTCTGAAACAGCATCAACGATTTCTATTACCACAGGAGCCAATTTGGCAGCTTACACAAAACCAAAACAGAAGATACAAAGACCAATATGACAGGTTATGCATCTGATTTTCTGTTTTTCTGTATTTTTTTTAGTAGTTGTTGTGTTGTTTTTGGTGTTTAGGGACCGTTTTGTGGTTCGTTTGTGGGCTGCTGGTTTGTGCAAAAAAATAGTTCTCTGTTGTTGTTGCAAAAAAAGTTATTTTTAATAGAAGTTCTTTGTTGATGTTGCAAAAAAAAAGTCCAATATGACAGCAAACACCAGTTGACGTCCCTAACCAAACCAAATACTAAACATAGAAAAAAAAAAGCACAATACAGAAATAGAGATGGTGAGATCGACGTCCAGCTCTATTTCAAGTTTTAAATCATGGTTATATGTTTCATTGAGATCGAGAATGAAAGAAGAGACAGAAGGACGAACCTGCTGGAGATCGACGACCACGAAGATCAAACCTGGTTGAAATCGAACTTGATGTTGATGGAGATCGAAGGTGGCTATTCGTGAAGGACGTAATCGATAAGGGAAGAAAGTCAATTTATAAGGTAGGGGAGGCCAACGTCTAAGTGAATTATAGGTTAGGGCTGCACTGGTTTTGTTAACCACTGACCGAATTAGACAAAAGTGGGCTTTAAGTGTTGAAAACCCAAAAACAAACAGCCCCTTAGTTCTTCTTCATTGCTTGAGAGAATTGAAGTTTGAAGATCATCAAATTTGACGTGCATTGATTCATCAATACATTTTCTTCGAAGATTGAAGACCCTGTATCCCCGAGAAGACAAGGAGTATCCTACAAATATTCCTTCATCTGACTTTGGGTCAAACTTTCCAAGATTTTCTCTATCATTTAGCACAAAGCATAACAGTTGAATACTCGAAAGTAATCAACTTTTGGTCTTCGCCCAAACAGAACTTAATAGGCTGTCTTGTTGTGTCTTTTGATGATAATAGATCTATTTTGATTAAAGCATGCAGAGTTTATAGCTTCAGCCCAAAAATAAATTGGAAGTTTAGATTCACTCAGCATTGACCTGGCAGCTTCACATAAGGTTCGATTCTTTCTTTCAACGACACTATTTTGTTGAGGAGTACGAACATATGAGAAATTCCTTTGTTGATGAAGAATTTTTCCAAGGCATTATTTCTTAATTCGGTTCCATTGTCACTTCGTACCGAACGTACAGGATGACCATAAAAGGTTTCAGATTTTTTGATGAAAAGAATGATTTCTTCGGTTGTATCACTCTTATACTTGAGAAAGAGAACCCAAGTATAGCGAGTGAATTCATCTACTATGACTAGCATATATTTTTTGCCACCAAGACTTGGAGTGCTAATTGGTCCACATAGATCCATGTGGAGCATTTGAAAAGACTGAGAGATAGAAGAACATTGTTTGGTTTTGAAAAAGGATTTTGTGAGTTTTCCTTTTTCACAAGATCCACAAAGTTTTTCTTTAGAAAAAGATATTTTTGGCATACCGATAACTAGGTCCTTCTGAGAAAGTTTATTTAGAGTTTTGAAGTTGAGGTGAGAGAAGCGCTTGTGCCATAACCAGCTTTGTCTAGCTACTTCTTCAGACAGAAGACACATTGCTTCATCAATGGCACTTTCCTTCATGTTGATCACATAGACATCATTTTTCCGGGTACCGGCAAGTACAACCTTTTCTTCCATATCAAGAACCAAACAAACACACAGTTTGAATGTAACTTTGTAACCCATATCACACAGTTGACTAATGCTTAAGAGATTATACATTAGACCTTCAACATGAGCAACTCTTGAAAAAGTTATAGTACCATTTGGTATGGTCCCATAACCTTTTTGTGATTCCTTTACCATTTCCTCCAAAGTTATAATTGGGCCACTATCTTTGGAGAAGTTTGAGAGTAGAGATCTATTCTCTGTCATGTGCCTCGAGCATCCACTATCCATGTACCATATGTGATCTTTATTTGGTACCTACAATCATGAACAAATTAGTTTCTAGGTACCCATTTGGTGATGGGTCTTTTTGGATTAGATGCAGCTTTCTTTCGGGCATTGTGGTTGTTTGAGCAATCTTTTGCAAGATGAAAGGTGTCACCACAGTTGTAGAACTTTCTGTATATAAAAACTTTTCTAGAATTCGACGAGCCGATTGAGTCTTTTGAGGGAATCGGCTGAGAAGAGGCGCCGATGCCTGGTCTAGGTCCAAGAATTCCTTTCCCAGAGAATGGGACAGAAGATGAAGAGGAAGGAGTCTTGGATTTCTTCAAGTTTAGAGATATAGGAATGAAATCTGTGACTTGATCTTGTGTTCTTGGCTGAGGCTTCTTTCGTTTAGAGCTGACTTTTGGAGAAACAGGAAATTTCAACTTATTGTTTAATCTCTTAGAGAATTTAGGGGAAAGAGATTTAGGTTCATCAAGATTTAAAGTTTTGATGAGATTCTGAATAGGTTGGGTTGGTTCTTTTGGGTTTGTACTTCGGAGTCACCCAAACTAGAGGAAGCAAATTATTTGGCTTTTAAAAAGGTGATGAATTTAAAAATTTCCATGAGATCAAGAGAGTGAATAGATGCGGAATCATCTGATGAGCAATCTAACAGATCATCATCAGAGGAATGAAATCCAGCAGGATATCCTTGAGGATCGGAGGGTTGAAGATTTGTTGATTCAAAAGATTCAGAGTTATCTTTACCAAAACCTAAGCCAGTCTTATCATTGCATGAAATTTGATCCTGAAGAATTCTTTCTACATTTTTAGAAGACTTTGTCCATTTTAAGAAGACTTCCTGTTCCTTTTCAAGTTTGTTGGAAATCTTATTCTTTTCTTTTGAAAGACTGTCATTTAGGTATCTGAGATTTTCTAAGTCAGCTTTCATTTTGTCAAAATCCTTTAATTTTGAGAAATAAGTTTGAAGTTGTTCATTCAAGGATTTTATGTGAATGTCAGCTTTCTTCTTTGACTCTTTAAGATTGTAGAAATCAACAGTTAAAGAATCGAAAGCATCTATCTTTTGATCATCAGAAAGAGAAAAGAAAGGGTGTACCTGATGTTGAGAAGATGATCCTTCGGTGGAGACTAAGGCCGTGGAAAATGTTGGTCTTTCCATTTCTTCTATTTCATCAATCTTAGCCATACACACTTTCACTTTCTGGGGTTGGTTCATCTTCCCAAGTTTCGACGACAAGAGTTTTTACTTTATCCTGATTTCTTTCCCTCTCTCCTCTGTATTTAGCCTTATATTTTCTAAAGCATACCGATTCTTTGGATTGAGAAGAGTTGTGATGTTTCTTGGGAGATCGGCTACACCTCTCATCAGGTTTTCTAGAGACCGATTTTAAGGAGTCATGGCCAGATATTTTGATTTTGGACTTTGATCTACACTCAGAGGCATAATGTTCTTTCTTTCCACAATTGAAGCATTCTTCATTTGATTTATCGGATGGTTTTTGTGTAGAGGAAGATCTACTAAACCTGGGCCGATTGGAAGAGAATCTTCTATTTTTAAGGTTTCCAGCTATCATGGCCATACTATCAGAAAGTATGTATATAGCTGTCTCTTCACTTTCAACATCGGCAGTACTGTAGTAAGTCTCCGATAAGTGAGGTGAGTCATCCTTAGAGTTACTTATTAAAGCAATAGAGGAAGTTTTAATACTACTGATGAGAGATTTTCGTTGAGATTTAGTTTGCTCATAATTTAGCAAAGTACCATACAGAGCAGTTAAAGGCATATGATCAAGATCCTTAGTTGTCTTTATGCAAGTGCAGAAAATCTAGTGATAATGATGGAGAATGAATAACAAATGGTTTAAACCCCAAAATCAAAGAAAGATGACTCAAATCAAATAGACAGATGGTTTAAACCCCAAATCAAAGACACCCTTGAACCAACATCAGCTTTTGACCTTCTAACAAGTATTTGAAGAAAAAATCGAATGTTAGTAAGGAAGTCTATTCCCGTCGAGTATAATAAATTTTAAAGACTGAAGTTTCCCAAATTAAATACTATCATTTAGAAAAATACATATATGATATGTTCAAAGAAAATACAGATATAATAATGTTCAGTTTATACCAGCCTCTGCATATTTATTAGTTTGTTGATCTCCTCTAGGACGTCAACTGCAGTAGCCAAAAGGCAGAATAAGTTATAAGCAGACAACTACCCCACTCTCCAACCTCCAAAATAACGACTTCAACTTACAAAAAACAGTTCGTTTTCAAAAAAAAATTATGACAAGTTTGCTTTCATCAACACATTCCTTTTTTGCACTATATTTTTTTTTTCATTTCCTTGGTTTGGCTTCTCGAGTAAAACAAAATTACATTTGAATACCCTTACATGTCCCTTTTTTAACAAATACACATAAAATGCAAATTTGTCATTTTTTAATAAACTTTAGCAAGTGTTAAAGAATGCAAAGATTGGAAGTGTTATGAACCAAACATATTGAACAATGGAAACAGAAACCAAGTGATAAAAGATATTACAGAAACTACTTTCTCTAGGAAAGAGACATGAGAAACAAAATGTGTCAAGTTAACGCATGCCATCGAGAAATTAAATGATATTCCTTAAAAGAGATAATTACCTAATTTGTTATGTGTCAGATCAAGCGTCCGTCGAGAAAAAATCAATTGTTAGTAAGGTTGTTGGAAATACACACATATACATGTAAATCAAAAGCAGAATGTCGACGAAAAACGAATGAGATGCAAGGAAACGAACCAGGTCGATTGAGGGAACGAGAGCAGAAGGTCGATTGAGAGATCGAGAGCAGAATGTCGAGAGAAGAAATCGATCTGAAGCAATCGAGATACCAATGGCAGGTTGAAGCTTACCTTGGAGGTGTCGATTTATGCTTAAACCGAGAGATACCAATCGAGCTTTAGGGGAAGCAAACATCGTCTTGGGAGAGAAGAAAGTGTTGGGGAACCAAAATGAAGCATCACCTTGATTTGGGTTAGGGTTACTAACAAAAGGAAAAGCCTTAAGAATTTTCTAACAAAAGGGAGAAAATTGGAAGCGGGAATGGAAAAAAATGTGGGGCAGGGGAGGCGGGAGGGGAAAAAAGAGGGGTTTGTATTTGGTGATTTATTTTATAGTTTTAGGATTATATGTAAACTTAAATATATAATTAGTAATTAATTACTGTTAAAATTTAATAGTAAATATTTTATTTAAAATAATTAGTTTTAATATTAAATCTTATTTTATAGTTTTAGTAATACATCTAAACGCAATATATAATTAATAATTAATTACTTGACAGGCTTTAACAAGTCCTAACGAACTACAATGAGCCTTGACGGTCTTTAACGTCCCCAAAGAAACTACAATGGGCCTTGACGGGATTTAACGACACCTAACGAACGACAATGGACCTTAACGGGCTTTAACGACCCCTAACGAACGACAATGGGCCTTGACGGGCTCTAACGACCTCTAACGAACTACAATGGGTGTAGAAGGGCTTTAACGACTCCTAACGAGCTACAATGGGCCTTGATGGGCTTTAACGACTTATATTGAGCTATAATGGGTCTTGATGGGCTATAAATACTCCTAGTGAACTACAATGGGTCTTGATGAGCTTTAACGACTCCTAACGAACAACAATGGATCTTGATGGGCTTTACATACTCCTAATAAACTACAATGGGCCTTAATGGGCTTTAATGACTCCTAGTGAACAACAATGGGCCTTGCGGGGCATTACATACTCCTAATGAACTACAATGGGTCTTAATTGGCTTTAACGACTCTTAATAAACTACCATGGGGCTTGATGGACTTTAACGACTCTTAATGAACTACAATGGGTCTTGATGGACTTTAACGACTTTAATTGAACTATAGTGGACTTTGATGGGTCTTGATGGGCTTTAACGACTCTTAATGAAATACAATGGACCTTGATGGGCTTTAACGACTCCTAGTGAACTACAATGGGGCTTGATGGGCTTTAATGACTTAATGAATTACAATGGAGCTTGATGGGCTTTAACAACTTAATGAATTACAATAGGGCTTGATGGGCTTTAACGACTCTTATCCTATAATGAGTATTGATGGACTTTAACAACTTTTAATGAACTATAGTGGACCTTGATGGGTCTTGAAGGGCTTTAACGACTCTTAATGAACTACAATGGACCTTGATGGGCTTTAACAACTCCTACTGAACTACAATGGGGCTTGATGGCCTTTAACGATTTAATGAACTACAATGGGGCATGATGGGCTTTAATGACTCTTAATGAACTACAGCGGGGCTTGATGGGCTTTAACAACTCTTAATGAACTACAGTGGACCTTTGATGGGTCTTGATGGGCTTTTACGCTCTTAATGAACTACAATGGGGATTAATGGACTTTAACGAGTCTTAATGAACTACAGTGGGCCTACATACATACAAACGTATATAGACATACATGCATAGTATAACGTTGTGTATATATACACGTATATACATATACTACCCACAACATACATGACACACACGTGTGGATACATATACATATATACGTACAATCAAGTAAAATATATGACACACATGCATCATATACAATATACAAATGTACACATAACAAATTATAGAAAATAAATCAAGTAAAAGGTCATACGAATAAGAAAAACTTGAAAAAAAAATACTAAAACCTGTTGGTAATTTCCGACGGATTTTTGATGGATTTTTTTAATTAAAAAAAGAAAATAAAAATTCCGTCAGAAATCCGTCGGTAATTTCTGAACGGATTTTTTATTTTTTATTTTTTATTCTTAAAAAAAACAATCCGTCGGAAATACCCTGTTTTGTATTAGTGTTGAATATTTAAAGAACATGATTAGAGTATATTAATTACGATTAACGTTTTATATTAGAAAACAATTGATGTATTTATGGAATCAGATATTTATTAGACTTGGTGTTTGAGATTGGTTTACACGATTTACAACATTTTGATGTTTACAAAATAAGACACCTTTATATGAATGTGTGTGTGTGTGTGCGCGCGCGTGTGTATATATATACATATATATACATATATAGGAAAGTTCAAATGAAAACTCAAATTTGGTTGTGAACGTGAGAACAAATGAAAGCGTGACACGTGTCAAAATAAGTAATATTCAGACTGAATATACAAAGTAATATTTAGTGTAGTATATATTCAGTCTGAATATACAAAGGAATATTTAGACTGAATATATACTATAATATTTCTTTGAATGGGACACGTGTCGCACTCTCATTTGTCCTCACGTTCACAACCAAATTTGAGTTCTCATTTGAACCCGCCCCTATACATATATATATATATATATATATATATATATATATATATATGTATATGTATATATATAGGGTTGATTTCCGTTACAAACCGTGTCAATTCGTACAAACCTCATGCAACCAATTTTTTTTTTTAATTTTTTCACTTTTTCTTAATTATTAGGGTTGATTAGTCAATAATATATGAAAAAATTTCATCAAGAATACATGAAGGTTGGTGAATCAAGAATATGTGAAACAAGATTCATCAAATAGAGAGTTTCATGAATCAATTCATTTTCATGTAGAAAGAAAATTAATTTCATGAAAAAAAAAATTATATGAAGCAAATTCATCATATTAAACAATTTCATGAAAAAAAATTATTCAAAAAAACAATGAAACACGCGGTTTGTACAGTTTGTACGAATTGACATGGTTTGTATTTGAAATCTCCCCTATATATATATATATATATAAAGAGAGGGAGAGAGAGAGAGAGAGATATGGAGGTAATCATAAGAGCATCTCCAACAAATTCCCTAAAATTTCGCCAAAATAGAGAATTAAAAGACAAAATCTCTAAAAAAATTACATTCATTTCCAACAAATTCACATTTTGGAGAATCTAACATTGATTTTAATATTAAAATATTGCATCATCTATTAAAATATTATTTCTCTCTTTAAATATTTATTTTTTAAAGTTTTCTATTGGTCATTTCATTTTATAATCATTTTTGGAGTGAACTTCATATTTGAAGAAAAAATCACTCTCTCTCCTACTTCTCCAAACTTCTCCATTTTGAGGATAATTTGGAGAAGTTATTGGAGCAAAAAACTTGCTTAAAAGCCTCATTTTCTCTGTTTTCACCATTTCGGGGAAGTTGTTGAAGATGCTCTAACAATTTAAAAAAGCAAGAAAACTTTTTTCATGTATAAAATCACATGTGATTTTGTACTGATATCAAAAAATATGATTTTATACTAACATTAAAAATCACATTTTATTTTGTACTAACATCGAAATCATATATGATTTTGTACATGAAATTTTTTTTTCGTGTTTTCTTAAATTGTTAGCGTTCTCGTATGAACATCTCTCTCTCTCTATATATATATACACACACACACACACATATATATATATATATATTAGACACCTAGGGCAATAATAAAATAAAAACCACAAAAAAGTTACAAACTCGTCAAAACCGATATAAAAATAATTTTCTACATGATTTTTTTTCATCAAATCCAATAATTTAATATAGTGTTTCACATATGCTTGGGTCCATCTTATGAATTAATTACATGTGAATTTTTTTTTTGGATTCACCTACTGAAACAAAAAATATGGGTAAAAAATATTCATACGGTGAAACAAATACATGTGAAAGTTTCATGTTATGAAACACATATATGTGAAACGCTATCTTAAATTATAAGTTTTGATGTAAAAAATCATGTAAAAAATTATTTTTATATCGGTTTTCACGAGTTTGTAACATTTTTGTGATTTTTATTTGATTATCGCCCTAGACCCCTATATATCTATGTATGTATGTGTGTATATATATACATACATATATATATATATATAGAGAGAGAGAGAGAGAGGAAAGTTCAAATGAGAACTCAAATTTGGTTGTGAACACTAGGACAAATGAGAGCACGACACTTGTCTGAATGTATATTATTCAGACTGAATATACTATTTATTTAGTCTGAATAATGCTGAATATATAGTATTTATTCAGTCTGAATATGACACATGTCGCGCTCTCATTTGTCCTCACGTTCACAACCAAATTTGAGTTTTAATTTGAACCCGCCCCTATATATATATATATATATATATAGAGAGAGAGAGAGAGAGAGAGAGAGAGAGTGTAGATCCCAAATTATGCAAGCACAATGATAATAATAATTAAGCAATAAGAACACAAAGTAGTTAGAGAATTTCCGTAGTCATATATATCACTTTCGTATGATTACAATATGATTTGACAGTGTTTT
Source organism: Silybum marianum (assembly GCA_036898165.1). Classification (NCBI taxonomy): domain Eukaryota; kingdom Viridiplantae; phylum Streptophyta; class Magnoliopsida; order Asterales; family Asteraceae; genus Silybum; species Silybum marianum. The sequence continues at coordinate 35,492,494 of CM072530.1, read as the reverse complement.
TGCTCTCTTGTAATCGACTCATTCTAATGATAACCCTATACTCCTATTTATATTGAAAGGTCTAAACTAATTAAGGAAGGAAAGAGTTTAAGGAATTATAAACTTCCTTTTACAATTAAAGCATATCCTTTCCTTATTTTGTCACAATAAAATAATAGGCCTAACAATCTCCCCCTTTGTGGCAAAATAAGTCTTTACTTCTTCAGCTCGAACATGCCTTCAAATCTTCTCAAAGTCTGACGAAATAGTATCCTTTCGTCAATTAATCTGATAGCTTCCAAGAGAGAATTTCTTCTGGTTGAGCTAATCCTTGTTGTATTCTTCTTGTCGGTAGCAATCTCCGAAGCTAATCTGTTTCGAATCCCCCATAGCGTTCCTCTGAATAGGCAGCAACTTCATCAAATCTCAGAAACCTCTTTTCGCCCTTCATATGCATCCATACAACTCCGTGTGCTGGATATGATAGAACAGTTGTAACATCATATCTATCCAACTCAGGAATTGTTTGATTAGGCTTGGTAAAATGAATCCTCTTTTGTTCACTTTCAATTCCACGTTGTAGATCATGAAGATAGCTGTATCGGAGTTCCTTTTGTATATGACGCACCACCGCTCTTAATGCTCTTTGTTCATCCTCGTTTCTTTGCTTCTTGTCTCTTAGGTCGTGATACAACGTTTCAAAATCTAAGATATCCTTGTTAGAAAAATCAGCTTCAGAAAAATTGTATATTTTACCATCTTCTCTTCGAACTTTGAAGGTTGGATACTCGACTTGAAAGACTCTATCAAAACCAATCTTCATAATCCCGATAATCCGGTGTCGAGAGATTACATCGGCTGGCTTTTGAGCTCTCATTTTCAGGATGTGAACATATTCTTTGACTTGAGCTGGATCCATCTCCATTACTAAGTGGATGTGCGCCCAAGTCTTCAGGTTTCTTATCCTTTCTGAATATCCGTTCCATAGTTTCTTCAAGATATGGCACCCGGATTTCTTGATTTACCCATTCAGACTTGTGCTCAGTTAGCATTCTTTGCCAGCGAATTTGATGAGGTAACAGCCTTGGTTCATTTTGATCTCTTGAAGTGTAATTCTTTATTGCATGCTTCAAGTTCACATAATCTTGCTCTTGGAGAACCGGTTCATATGGGTCTTTAAACCAGTGCTTCACGGAGTTCCTCAAATTTTGAACATCAACTGTTGTTTCATTAGTTTCCGGTTCAACATTAATTGTCTCTTCATTTGATTCCGGTTCGGCAGCTTCAGATGTGCTCTCAAAGTTAATATCTCCCGCAGGCTTTTCAACGTATGGGTATTTACTTCTTGAGTCAGATTAGGACGTTGTCTTCGGCGGGTTGGTGGTGCAGATGGACCAGTAGTTGAAGTTGTAGCAGATGGTCTAGAATGTGTTCTTGAGACTCGGCATGTCTCCCCCTCAGGGCGATTTGGAGCAGAGCTCGGATCGTCCTGATCAGGTCGAGGTCGAGGGGCAGAAACGAAAACACCGGTCTACAGGTTTCTTGAATTTCGGTGTGTAGAGCGGTGATGGCACCCAGAATCTCATCATGATGTTGTTGCTGAGACATGTGTAGATCACTTAACTGTTGTTCCATGTCAGCTTTGAACAGTTCAAATTCATACTTGGTGACGGTGGGGATTTCCAGATTTCGCCTCAGTAGACCCATTAAAGAATCTTCCAGTTGACCCCGAGCAGTGGCTTCGGCAAGCAGGTTAGAATATAACATCGACATGAGCTCATAATTCTTATACTCATATCGATGTGGTGAGGGAGGCCGATGTCGGGGGTCCGGGGTCGGATCAGTATGTTGTGGTTGCGGTGGTGGAGTGCGACTGCTACTGGGTCTAGAGGAACTAGCCTTATTCGGATCGAGCTGACCGGAGCGAGCAACTGCACGTATCTCTCAAACAAATGCTTCTCTGTCAGCAGTCATAAGAGCAGCATGTTCGTTTAAAGTAGCTCTGGCTCTTTGTAATTGAGCGTCGATAAGTGCTTGAGCCGTAGGGGGAATAGTGAAAGCAGGAGTCGAGGTACCTGTTAGGGAAACACCGGGATCACTTAGATTACCCGTTGACATGACAGTTGAATACACTGTATGACCTACATTCAATGTTGGCATGGATGTAGTACTGGTAGGATTTCCTCCCAATCCTCGTGGAATGTCAGGAATGGACATCACTATGGGAGTTCCGACTGGGCCACGAAGACTCTCAGTATGTGTAGACATGTGTTCCCTATTTGGCTCCAGACTCGAAGTGCATACAATCGAAGTCGAAGCAGGTAAGCTACTGCCTCTTGTTTCAATAGATGTGCCTCCCAAATGGAGGGGAGCTAGATAAGGATTTAGACTCACAAGTATATGTGAAACTGTTGGCTGTCGGGAGCCTTCATAGTGGCTAGGAGGGGCGTGCATGTGCGCTGCTAGGTCCACAGCGTCTTGTCCACTAGACATACCCAACGAATGAGTAGGGCTAGTAGACGCGGTTACTTGGATGGGGGAGTCTGGTCTCGCGCTCACTATAGTTTTTCTCGTCCCATCGCTCACGCTCACGCTTTCTTTTTCAACTAAATCTCCCTCCTCTCTCCTTATCTCTCCATTATAGGGCTCAGTGAAGATGTCAGATATCGATCCAGAGACCTGATCTGCTTCAAAGTCGAAGGGTTCATTCGGCTCATCATGTTCCTGATCTGCTTCAAAGTCGAAGGGTTCATTCGGCTCATCATGTTCATCATTTGTTGCAACAGGTTGTTCTTCAGTGTCCGATGTAGAATCAGATAGAGGTGGTTGTGGACCAATTCGGCTAAGAGCTCGTTCTCCGATGGCTATAGTTCTTGGACGGCGGGAAAGGGGTTGAATATCGGATTCATCCTCATCAAATGATGAAGGTCGTGGGCGAACACGGTTACGGCTAACGAGCATCTTGAATCGTGGAGGAGGTCGGGAAGTAGAGGCAGCTCTTGGGATAGTAGGTGGTGGTTGTGGGATAGTTGGGGTAGCGGTGGTAGGAATTGGCTGATCAGGTGCATCGCCCTCGTCATGTCCCCTTACATTTTGCTCATCACCTTGTTCAGGATCCCCATGATCCTGAACCTGCTCATCTACCCTAGGACCCTCTCCTTGCACAATATGTTCCTCGTGGATTGGCTCTTGGGCAGGCACAACCGGAGGTGGTTGAGCCATTAAGCCGTGTCTTTCCCTATAAGCTATCACACTCGGTGCATTCTGATCAGCATAAGCAAGCAGGGCTTCAGGGATAGGCATAATGAAGTCAAACTGGCGGTCATTAAGCTTGAGGAACTTCAACAAGTTGGTTTGTCCCAATGGTGATCCTGTTCATCGAGGTATATCAGGTTTGGATGATAGCATGGCATGAATAAATAACTGAAGGAACCGTTGAAAGGTTACGAAGGCACGATTGTGATAATTGGACTTGTCTTCAACGAGCTCCACGAAGTCCTCCAGATGAGCATTGCGTAATCATAGTGGCGGTTGAAAGCTATTTCGTGAAATATTCGTAAGGCCGCAGTACTGGCCTTGTCCATGCCGGTGTGTTTGCTAGTCAGACATCGATTGACGATGGTGAACAGTGAAAACCAGATGTAAGGCAGGTACATTCTTTTGAACTGGCCGGGGCTTGTGAGGGGTTCGGGTGAGTTGTATCCAAGGGCTCGGATATCGGCACCGAGTTGTTCTTCGGTTGTAAAGGCATCATATGGGCGTTCGTCGGTGGCGACAGGCAGGCGGAGGAGTCGACGAATCCGAGAAGGTGTTAAGCGGGTGACAAAGTCTTCGATTTTGGCAGTGAAGTGGTGGTCACCGTCATCCGGATGGTATGTTAAAGTATACCAGAATTGCTGGAGATAGAACAGGGGTACCCGATGATCCAAGGCAAAAGCATATCAAAGGGGGTGGCGTTGAAGGATATCGAGGATGACTTGGTGTTCGATTGTGATGCCAAAATCGAGACGGTGGTTGTTTGGTTTGACTTTTCGAAGTTTTGCTTTAGGCATCAAGATTTCGTCCCGGTTGACCGCGTTAGTACTGGGTTCGGATGATCGTTCAGAAGGCATGTGGTGTTCATTGTCGGAAAGGTTCGGATCATTGATAGCCGCCATTAGAACTGAAAGAAAATTAGTTAGCAAACCATAGGAAAAGTCAGTGCTATGGATGAAATCAGGTTAAAAAATATCCAAGTCTGAATGTCGAGTCCTAAGGAGTCGATAAACCTGAATATCGAGCCCAGAGGTGTCGATAAATAGTTTTATCGAGTGCTATAGGATCGATGAAAAAAAAATGTCGAGTCAAGCTGGGTCGACATAAAGACTTGGTAAAATTTTGTAAGATCAAACCTGTGAGAATCGACAATAAAGATGTCGGGCCATGTGGACTCTAGAATCACAAATATCAAGTCTCAAATACTCGAGAGAGAAAAAAGAAAAAAAAATACTTAGAGAAGATGAAGTAATTTAATCGATCCTTAGAATGTCGACAAAAAATTATGTCGAGACCTGAAGGGTCGAGAAAAATACTTGGGCATTTGAAGAACAACTTTATCGAACCTATAAGACTCAATAAAAATTTATGTCGGGTCTTTAAGGGTCGACAAACAATACTTAGGATTTTTGAAAATAAGGTTATCGATCCTATAAGACTCGATAAGAATCTATGTCGGGTCCTTAAGGGTCGATAAAACAACACTTAGGATATTTGAAGATAAGGTTATCGATCCTATAAGACTCGATAAGAGTTTATGTCGGGTCCTTAAGGGTCGATAAAAACACTTAGAGTTTTTGTGAAGATGTGCTTATCCACCTTGAGGACTCGACAAAACTCGAAGTCTTGTCTTTAAGGAATCGATAAAAACCCAAAATGAACACAGTGAAAATCCTAAGTGATCAGATGCAAAAATCGGCCTAAAATCTAAGGAAAATCCTATGTCTAGGTGCGATTAGAGATAGTGAACACATCTAAACCATCAAACAAAATATAAGAACGTAAAGGACCCAAAAATTTGACAAAAAACAGTGGAAACTCGGTAACCTATGGTTTGGGAAACCGAACAGTTTAAGGGCCTAAAACACTAGCATGCGATGGAAGAAATTAAAAACATCAGGATTTAAAGATGATCAAGAGAAGAATTCGAACCTGGTAATGCTTTCAGATTTGTAAAACTCGATGATTTGAAAAATCAATTTCTGGAACTCAAGAATTCGAAGGGTTTTAGAGAGCAAGAGGGAAAGTCAAACTTGTTTGAAAAGTAAGGGAATGAGAGTGGGGCCCGATATTTAAATAGGGGGTCATCAGGTGATGACACGTGGCAAAGTTTCATTGGGCCGAGAAAGATGATGACATCAGCAAGATGTCGAGCGTGGTTTTTGTCGGGCCAAACTTGGTCGATAAAAACAATATTGTCGGGCCATTAGGGGCCGAGAACTTTTGACTTGATTTTAAAACTAAGTCTGAATTGATTTAAAGTTAAATTAGTGCTCCCCCTAATGAAACGTGAAATAAGAATACTTTGCTCCCCCTACAATCGTGAGATAGTAAAAAACGTACCTTGCTGCTCCCCCTCGAAATCTGAAATGGTTAGACAAAAAATAGCCAAAAAGAAAGAAAGAAAGAAAAAAATGAAAATACAGAACTGTTAAACAAAATTCAAAAACCAACAAACGAGAAACCAAAAGTGATGCAGATTCACAGTTGAGACAAGGGGAATGTGCATAAAAACTTGGATAGACGTTTGGTGTATTTTGACATATCAGGTTTTAAGATTCAACATGCCCAACTTGGACACTAGGAACTGGAAGCGCTTCTCATCCAAGGCCTTAGTGAATAAGTCGGCAAGCTGTAGTTCTGTGTTGACAAAGTATAATTCAATCGTACCTCTTTCGACATGATCTTTTATGAAATGATATCGAACGTCGATATGTTTAGTCTTCGTGTGTTGGACAGGATTGCTTGAGATGGCGATTGCGCTTTTGGAGTCACAGTATATGGGAATCTTATCAAACCAGAATCCATAGTCCTTGAGTTGTGTGCGCATCCAAAGGACTTGAGAACAGCAACTTGCGGCAGCAATGTATTCGGCTTCCGCGGTAGAAGTAGAGACGCAAGCTTGCTTTTTCGAGGGCCAACTTACCAGTTTATCGCCTAAGAATTGAATGTGTCGCGACGTGCTTTTACGATCAAGTATGCATCCGACATGATCAGAATCTAAAAAGGCAGTTAGCTCGAAACCCGTATCCTTGGGATACCATAGGCCAAGATCAGTAGTACCTTTTAAATACCGAAAAATACGTTTGATAGCACTAAGGTGAGATTCTTTCGGAGATGCTTGATATCTAGCGCATAAACATGTGGCAAACATTATGTCAGTTCGACTAGCCGTTAGATATATTAAGGAACCAACCATTCCCCGGTAATTTTTAGAATCCACTGCTTTTCCCAAGGGATCAGCGTGTAGTTTTGAACCCGGAGACATGGGTGTACCAATCGGTGTACATGACGTCATGTTATATTTATGTAACATGTCCGAGATGTATTTCGATTGGTTGATGAATATTCCTGTTGAAAATTGTTTTATTTGAAGGCCGAGGAAAAAATTCATCATTCCCATCATGCTTATATTAAATTTTGCAATCATGAGTTTGGAGAACTCCTTGCATTGTTTTTGGTTAGTCGAACCGAAGATAATGTCATCCACATAGATCTGAATTAGCATAATATCACCGTCTTCCTTTTTAATGAAAAGAGTTGGATCGATTTTACCTTTGGAGTATCCATTTTTCACTAATTAGGCAGACAGGCTGTCGTACCATGCACGCGGTGCTTGTTTTAAGCCATAAAGAGCCTTGTCGAGGATGTACACATGATTTGTCTTTGAAGGATCGACAAACCCGTCAGGTTGGGATACGTAGACTTCTTCACGCAGAACACCATTCAAGAAGGCCGTTTTGACATCCATTTGAAAAACCACAAAATTCTTGTGAGCCGCGTATGCTAAGAACATTCGAATTGCTTCAATATGGGCCACAGGCACAAATGTCTCGTGATAATCAATCCCTTCTTGTTGGCGGTATCCTTTTGCTACAAGTCGGGCTTTGTTGCGAATGACAACCCCATCTTCATCTTGTTTGTTTTTGAAAATCCATTTGGTACCGATGATGGTTTTGTTTTGTGGACGAGGAACGAGGCGCCAAACTTTCAAGCTTTCAAATTGATTGAGTTCGTCTTGCATGGCTACAATCCAATCAGGATTATTCATTGCTTCTTGAATGGATGTGGGTTCGATCTTTCTTAGAAAGGAAGAAAACAAACAATCGTTGGTCGAGGCGGAACGCGTCGTGACTGGTTTGGTTGGATCTCCAATAATCTGATTGGCTGGATGAGAGCGGACCCATTTGGTGGTATGTGGAAGCGGTTGAAATGCATTAGGGTCCGGGGTATCATCTACATAAGTACCGAGTGGAAGATCTTGAATTGATTCCAAGGATGGAGCCACGGCAGAGGATCTTGTGGAACTAGAGACATCCTTTGGGGGATGAGGTTGATGATGGGGGAGAGGATGTCGTTTTAGTAGAGAGCGGATTAGAACTCGGTTGAGCATCAGGTTGAGCGGGAGGAGCAGCAGTTTGAGCGGGAGGAGCGGATGGAGATGAGCTTGGAGTTGCAGCAGTTGAGACAGTGTCCGATGTAACTGGCGGTCCAGAAAGGTTGGTAGTCTCGGCAACCTCCAAGATAGGCGGGGTGATCTGATTAGGGATATCAGTGTGAGAACCAAAATAATCCAAGTAAAACTACTCGAATAGATCATCCAGATTGGAAGAAGTTGTTTTGGATGTAGAAGGTTGAGCGGGGTTTGGGGCAGGTTCCGAATGGATGTGTTCGTAAGCTAAGATACCGGTGAGTGCGGGTCCAGAACCGTCTTGTTCAGGAGCCATTTCGGCTTTAGGATCAAACTGAATATTGACGCTTTCTGTGATACAACGAGCATGTTTCATGTAGACCCGATATGCTGAAGCATTTGGAGAGTAGCCAAGAAAATAAGCTTCATCGGCCTTTGGCTTGAGTTTTCCACGATCTTATTTTTTATTGAGACTAAAGCAGCGAACGCCAAAGGTTCGAATATGATCGATGGAAGGAATGCGATTGTAGACTAACTGATATGGTGTCTTGTTGAAGCGCTTGTTGATGATGGAACGATTTTGAGTGGCAGTTTGGAAAATGTGAGCATAGTGCGAGCTGCTTCAACGAGTGTACGATTCCGGCGTTCGACCACACCATTTTGTTGTGTAGTGCGAGCCGCAAAATGTGCGTGAAATTCCCATCGATTCGAGATAACCGACACGGGAACGGTTTTTGAATTCGGTTCCATTATCAGTGCGGATGGTTTGAGCGGTAAGTTCTAGTTTGACTTGAATGGTTTTCAAGAACGTAATAATGGTTTCGGGAGTCTCATCCTTGAATCGAAGAAATTTAACCCACGTAACGCGAGAAAAATCGTCAACCATAACTAGAACATACTTCTTTCCATGAATACTTTGAGTCCGCATCGGGCCACACAAATCCATATGTATGAGTTGAATGGGTCGAGTTGTACTATGAACCACCTTGGGTTTGTGAGAAACCTTCTTCATCTTTCCCATCTCGCATGCGTCGCATAAGTATGGTTTGTCAAACTTCATCGTTGGTAGGCCGGTGATTAATCCGTTAATGGAGAGGCGATTGATGTTCTTGAAGTTTAAGTGAGAAAGTATTCGGTGCCAAAATTGGCAAGCAGCTCCTTTTGTCCGGTCATGTGTTTGGAGCAACCAGAATCTAAGTACCACACATGACCGAGCTGCACAAAATCAGGCAGATTTAGGTACCCATTTGTAAATGGGTCCTTCGGGGTTAGTTGACTTTGTACCTTTGGGTACCCACTTGAAGTGGGACTTAAGGTCGTTAGTCATGGTCTTTTTAGGAACCCATTTATAAACAGGCGGATTTGGAAAACAATGATGATGAAAATTATAAGAATTATGCATGTTTGGAAAATAATCACAACCATAATTAAATGAATTTAAGTGCACAAAGTCATTCACACCGCAATTTGAGCAACAAATTTGAATACGTGAAAATTTAATTAAATGTCGAAACGAATGAATAGTATATGGAAATATAAATTGATGATTTGTTATTTTGACATATGTAGAATTTGTAAACGAAAATTTGTTTTTATTGCGAGATGACGGCTTTGAAGTGTGTTTGCCTTTTTCAACCCAAACTTGTTTGGTCTTTAAAGTATGAACATCTGAAACATCAATAGGACGCTTGATTTCGATTTGTTTGGTTAACAGGAGTGTAACGCTTTGACTAGTGGAACACTCATTTGGATTTTCCGGAAGAAAAACTGATTCAATTGGCTTTTTGCCTTTGTCCAAAAACTTTGTATGAGTTGGAAGTGTAGGATTGAAGTCAAAGTCAGCATTAAAAATTGATTAAACATTCGTTGTCGTCAAGTAAAGAAAGATTAGAATTTGCATCCGAACAATATATTGGCTCAAGGTCATCTACTTCATCATCAATATGGTCGGGAGTAAGGGAATTCTGGCTTTTAGGAGGAAAAGAACTGGTAATTGATTCAGCTAGACAGTCCTTTGTGTTATGTTGAGAATGTTTGGGATTGTCATCAAGTGAATCGAATTTTTCAAGATCATCTAATTCCTTATTTGTCTGTTCTTGTAAGAAAGAACATTTTTGTTTTGGAGGACAGTAGTTAGGATCAATTGGGAAGTATGAAAAATCACAGTCATCCAAATATGAGCTGACAAAGGCTTTACAAGAAGGGATATTTGAAGCTGTATCAACTTCGGGGTTTTGAGTTTGTAAAGATTTGTTTTCTAATGTTTGAATTTTAGTGATTAATGCCTCTTTTTCCTTGTCCGATGAAGAACGTCCGAGTTCCAACACCTTTTCAAGTTGAACAATTTTCTTTTCTAAAAAGAGAGTGGGAATGTAGGGTTTACATTCAGGAATTTTATTTTGAAGTTCTTCGTTAGAATACGAGGGAAAATAGTCATTCGGAAGAGTTTCTTTTGAAAATTCCTTTTCTACTATTTGAGGATAGCAGAAAGGAATTTGATGAAAATTTTTGTTTTGTCTTTTCCAATCTTCCCTTTCTTCGACGTTGGACTCTGACTTCATAAATGGAATTTTGTAATCCGGACCAAGGTTCAGATATTCGAATTTATAGATAGTCGGAGTATTGTAGATGGCTTTTTCTAAATGTTTCGGATTATCAAATCCTAATCCAGCTTTTAAACTTAACTCTTTTGGAATGTTTAAATGAATTGTGTGCTCCGTTTGACCAATTTTATACAGTTTTAGTTCCAAATCTTTGAGTTTTTCCTAAAGGTCTTGTCTTTGAAAACTCACATTTTCATATTTTGATGAAACATCTTCGGTCTCCCTTTTAGATTGGTTAAGTTGAAGTGTGAGATCCGAGATTTGTTGTTTTAAAAGAATGTTTTCTTCTTGAAAAGCAGTTTTCTCCGTTTGATGATTGTGTGCAATACTTTGAGATGTTGCAAGTTCGGTTTGGTAAATTAGCAATTGATTATGATTATTTTCTAAGCGTGCTTCTAAGTTGGAAATCAAGAGTTTCTCGGTTTTCAACTTAGATTGTAATTCTTTTAATTTAAGCATCAAATCATGCATTTGGGAAACGAAAGCGTCATAGGCAGAATGACTTACCTCGGGTGTGTAGTCGGAAGCGTTTGAAGGGGAATCATCAGAATAAGCCATCAGACTGAAGTGTGCTTGGACATCGTTTTTCTCATCATTATCATCATTGCCTTGGTTGAGCCATTGTTCATCTTCCGCCATCAGAACTTTGCCGACCTCCTTTTGTTTAGCCAACATCAACTTGTAGGTGAAATATTTTGAATCTTTGACGACTGGCTTTTTGCATTCACGGGCATAATGACCGGTCTTACCGCAATTGTAGTATAAACTCTTTTCACTCTTGAATTTATCTTCCGGTTTGGCTGGCGGACGTTGCTCTCTTGATTTTGCTTCGAAAAGATTCTTTCGCTCAAACTTCTTGTTACCCGAAGCATATTGTTGTTGATTTGGGTTAGAGCGACGGGCAAACTTTTGTTGAAAATCTCTTGTGAGGAGCGCCAAATGTTGTTGGAATTGAGCAATGTCCGGATCATAATCGAATCTTCATCTTCTAGTTCGGAAATAACCTCTTGAGGAGAGCTAGGGAAGTGATAGAGCTAGCTTTTGCAACTAGAGCTATGGGATCAGAGGGCTTCTTGATCTTTTGGTTGGCCTCCATAGCTTCGAGCACTTCTTCTTCATCTTGAAGGAGGGTTTCATAGACTTCATGTAGATCGAGATCAGCAAGATATTTGCTATGTTTAATTTGATTGGCAAATCGAAGCCATTCAGGCAGTAAGTTGCACACAAATTTTACGTTGTTCTCGATATTTGTTTTGTGAATCTCATTCTTATTTAGTTCATTTACTAAATGTACGAACCGGGAGTAGGTGACAGTGAGTTTTTCACCTTCTTTGGCTTTGAAGTCCTCATATTTTGAGATGCAATTCGTAATTTTGAACTGGGTCCCGATTTTTGTGCCAAGTATGAATTTCTCTATTTCTTCCCACATAGCTTTGGCATTTCTTTTATGGTTGTCGATACTCATATAGATATTGTTCGGGATGCTCATGAGGAGATATGATCTTGCAAGTAGATCTCCTCTCATGATCCTCTTTTCGTTGTCATCATGGGCAGATTTAGGCTTGACTCCTTGTCGGGCAAGGAGGGGAGGATCTGCATTTGGGTTGGCCGGAAGAGTTTGGTAGAAAACTGGAGGAGGGCCGTCATTGATTGAAAGCATGATTTCATCGGCGAAATCATGGCGTTCAA